>OW121751.1:30322500-31522500 GCA_933228765.1 Miltochrista miniata
TTAGTAAACATTAGGTATGAGAAAAGTATTCTGAAATGAAGCATTTCTGGCGTAGTTAAAAATTTTAAATCAACTTATTTACAGAATTAATTGAGAATCAAAGCTTAAATACCTATTTACAAAATCATGTAACACGCAATAATTGTTCAAAATGCTCACCCCCAGTGTCTATGCACAGATTGGCGCCAGATGATACCAGCCCACACATTCAGACTAAACCGGACCTGGAACGAGTCCCGCGTGTAACATGTGGGTTGTGTTGTCGGTGAGCCCACCAATGTTCATTGTGGACGTTATAAACGCCCACGCGCGTAAACAATGATTCGTCGGACCACAAAATGTTCACGTCCTGATGTTCAAGGAGCCAGTGACAAAAAACTGTCCGAGCGTTATTGTCCTGCGGATGCAACTCTTGAACACGTCGGAAATGGAACGGATGCATTAGTTCGCGATTCAGCAGCTTCCACACTGTGGTATGATGAACACCGAAACGGCGACCGGCTTCACGCGTACTGGCTCGAGGTTCTTCCTCAAAATAATTGAGAATCTGCTCTTGCCGATCAGCTGATAGGCCTTGTGTACCACGACGGACGTTACGTAGATATCGGCGCGTGCGGTTATACTCACGCTGAACGCGGGCGAGCGACTAATTAATTCAAAATTTCAAATTCACCGATCAAAGGCGCCGCCTGAGCCGCTCGCTCCTGCGCGGGGGTTGGAGGGGTAACTTACACGCGCCGCGCCGCCTTTGCCTATGCCTACACATTTGTATGTGCCTACTAAACTGTAGGCAAAGAAGAAACGGTTTTGAACGAACGGTGAAAATGTACCTATGTAGGTAATAGTATTATTCGAATATTTAGAACCGATTCATACGAGTTGCTTTTTAAATTTATTTTATTTAATAATTATTAAGAACTTAATTTTACTGCCCCATTTTTTCACTTAATATTGGTTTAGTATAAGCAGTAGAGTTCCCGTAGCAAATAGAAAAGAATTTAAGCAGAAAAAAAAAGTGTAAAAAAGGTGTCTCGTTTTATCCCGAAATATCAACGAGTGTAGGCAGTACAGTCATGTGTGCAAGTAATGCACAAATGCAGATCAACATCCTGTATAAAAAAGTTTTAATTAGATCGCAAAGAAAATGTCCAAAAGCCAAAGTACCTACTTGAAGCAAAGTCACTGATATACCTAATTAGAGATAATAGAAAAACCTCGCAGAACTTCAGAACAATACACACTCACACAGTACTGTTTTACGATTACCGATTATAATTATTTAATGTTAAAGTTCATTTTTAAATAATTTATTATACTATTAAACTAGGTACATAATTGTTGTCAAACTGATTATGATTAAACCTCTTTTCATAATCAATAAGCGAGTATATGCCAAAGACAAACAAGACTGAGAAAAAATAATTTAATGACAAGCAAGAATGACAGATTTAAATTTTTATCATTGAAGTATTTTTCATGAAATTATTCTATATTCTAAAGGTAAATTAGTATCGAAATGGCCGCATAAATCTAACTATGGTTCCTTAAAACGAATATGATCAGGATTGATATTTAAATGTAAGTAATTATGGAGAGTCGAGATCCAATCTGTTCGTTTACTACATTGTTTGAATCTGTTGAATTCCACTATATTTGAAGTGTGAGATACACGAACGTGGCCGAAGGTAGCCGAGAGTGTGATTCGTTTTCGTGACAGAATTTCTGGATTCGGTCTCCACGCAAGGCCCGCGATAGAAGCTATGCAATAGCTTAAAAATTAAAAAAATGCTACGGCCATGCGACTTTCCAAACAGCCAGTGTAAACTTAGCGAAAATTTCTTCCGGCCCCATACACGTACAATAATATTGATCATTACAGCTTTATAGCAATAAATTGACCGTGAATGGGTAATATTGATGTTTGAACAGACTATATTCGGATGGAAATAAATATTGTGGCAATATAATTGAGTTAATAATATTGTACGTGTATGGGGCCGGTAATCTCTGCAACAATTACGCGGTGAGTTCCATATTTAAAATTTAAAAAGTCGACATAATGTAGTTGTTATTTATCTGTAATGTAACAGATTTCAAAACAATTGGTAATAATCTTTGATGGTAAGGTTTGAATCTTATTATTAGTTTTATTTTCCTCGTATTTGAAATGAAAAGTAGAGTGTTTAACTCGGGTAAAAGAATCAATTCCGACTACTATAGCCGCCCTCGCTGGGGTTCATTACCGTAACTTGACGAATATTTCAAAAGGCAATAACTCATTACGGTCTTTGATATTTAGACGTCCCTTTCATTAGTCTATACCTTGAAGTGATCACAAATATCATAACACAGTCAAAAATCAACAAACATGAAATTTTAAATTTTCTGCAAAATCTGCGCAAATAATGTTAAAACTGAATATTCACCCTGCCGTCAATGACGGCCCTGATGCTTCTGCCGGCCAAAAAGCTGGACACCCATTCACTTTGGTTCCTGGGTGCCCTGAACGCGACACGGGTGGAGCTGTCGTTTACTACCACGCTGCCAGGGAGATGGGCGCAGGAATTTAATTTTAACGCACGTATTTGTATTTTCACTAAATTACCAAATATTATTATGTGCTTTGGTGTTACAAAATGTTAAATAACAACTTTAAATATGTTGTTAGGATTTGTTACAATCTGTTAAAAATTGCTAGATGGTTTGTGTGCTCCTTTTTGGGAGCACCGTAAGTCACAGCCCAGCGCCGATCCCAACGCCAGGCGCCCCCTTGATCCTGGCGCCCTAAGCTTCAGCTTGGTTAGCTTATGGGTAAATCAGGCCCTGCTCCTGCGCACCCTTTCATAGACCTAGTTCAGTTGCATAATTACACGCTATTAAGATGTATGCTACAACATCACAGTGTGAAAACATCGGTAGTAAACGTAAGAAGGAAAATAAAAAATAAATCGGAAGAAATGTCGATTAAGTGGCGAAGAGTACGTAACGTTTATAAATGTCACCATCGCTAGGCAGTTGAGACCATGTACGAGGACATAGCAAAAGCACTTCATGGTACTGCCAAGACTCACTACAACGTTGTGATGGGGGACTTCAATGCCAAAGTGGGAGTACAAGAACGCGGCGAAACGAAAATCGGCCCCTTTGGTGTGGGGCGCAGAAATGACCAGGGGCATATGCTAGTCAATTTTCTTGAGTTTTAGGGGCTCTTCTTGATGAACTCTTTTTTAAGAAGAAGCCCCACAGAAAATCGACTTGGCGAAGCCCCGACAAGGTCACAAGGAACGAGATAGACTTTCACGACAGACAGGAAGTGTATATTTAGAGATGTCTCTGTGGTTAACAGGTTCAATACCGGTGGTGATCACCGACTTGTACGAGCATCTTTGAATCTGGACTTCCGAGCCAAAAGGGCCCGTGTGATGAAGCCTACTCTCCGACCTACCACGCTCCAGTTAGCCTCGTGGGCTAAGAGGTTCCAGTTAGAACTTCAAAATCGTTTCGATCTGCTGGAAACCACTGTCATTATTCGCGATAAAGCCAACAATGTGGTCAGGACGCTTAAGCAAGTGTCCCGAAGGTTTTTGTCCGGAAAAAGCAATAACATGTGCTCTAACATCTCGCTCGAGACTCTCGAACTTATGAAAATAAGCACTCATCTTCGTCAGACCAGCGGGATCTAAATCTGAGAATCCGAAAGCTGATACGACGCGACCTTAGACACTATAACACCAGCATCGTCGAGGCAGCGATCGAGCAGAACAGGGGTACCAAAGTATTTGCCCAACAGCTTGGAAGACCCCGTCTGACGAAACTGAGTCGAGTTTTCAATTCGCCTATACCGCAATGCCGGAAGACAAAAGTCTACAACCAGTGCGTTCTACCGGATATGACATACGGTGCCGAGACGTGGACACTTACAGTGAGGTTGGTCAATGCTCTAAAGAAGGCGCAGCGGGCTATGCTTGGGGTGTCTTTGAGGGATAGACTCCGAATTGAGACTATCCGGCAGAGAACTAAAGTGGTCGACATAGCTCGCAGATTAAGCACATTGAAGTGGCAGTGGGCCGGCCATATCTGCAGAAGAACCGACAGCCAATGGAGCAAACGGGTTCTAGAGTGGAGACCGCGTCTCGGCAAACGTAGGGTAGGACGTCCACCCGCTACATGGACCGACGACCTGGTAAAGGTCGCAGGCTGGGACGGAAGGCGCAGGACCGTGTATCGTGGCGTAAATTGGGAGAGGTCTACGTCCAGTAGTGGACTGCGATAGGCTGTTTTGATTGATTGATGTAGATTTAATGGAATCTCATAATGATTCGATAGCATGGGATAGTTTTAATATTTTTAAAAAAGGTAAATCACCGGACCATTTAAAAGATTATAGGTACTCTAACTACGTTGCTACTTAAGAATAATATATCGAAGGAGAAACTGACTGACTAATAGAATATGTTACCATATTTACCCATTGAAAATAAACCATTCTATGAGGATTTGACTAATCTCACAGAAGCCTAATTGAGACCTTTTTCATAATTCGCTTTAATGGCACTTAGACCCTTTTAGATGTATCTTATTATTGCAGTTACGACATTTCAAGATTGTGAGTCTTTAACCTGTGCTATCTCCGTTGATTATAATGTTAACAGATTATTTACGTTTAATTGAAGTTTTACGGTATTTGTTTTATTGATTGAGCATAAATAAAGAATACTTTTTATCAAAACAGATGTTTTTATTCAGTTTTTTCGTTATATCTGCGAATAATAAAATTGGCACTTAGACCCTTTAGACTTTCAACCCTTCAATTGTAACATAATCCACTAGTGTAAGGTACAATATTGTAATTATAAACTCGAAAATACACGAGTTTAGCAAATTTATCCAACGGCATTCAGCGTTTGCGCCTTTATAAGTTGCCGCCAAAACTAATACAGAATTCCTGAAAACCATACCTACTCTACGAAAAAGGAAAAGGATTTTTGTAAAAGTAGGCGGTATGAATAAAATTCCTTCGCACTCACACCTAGTCCCTTAAAAAAAACAAAATATTATAATAGAGATGCTGAGGTATCGACGCGAAAAATTATCGATAGAGTTAGTTATTCAGAATACCGTATTGGCAATGCAAAGATTATCCACCGCCTCTAGCTGCGAAATTTAGAACGTGTAAGAACAAAACGTTCATAGTAAAGTCGAGTTGAGGTTATTGAAATAAGTTGAGACAATCAGATAGCTCACGACATACAGAAAGCAATTTTCGTTTGCTGATAAAAGCAGAAATATGAAATATTGTTGCGTTCCTAAATGTAGTATTTATTTTTATTAAAATTTCATACACAAATTCACTATGAAAATGAACATAACAAATTTTCAACTCATGATTTTCGTCAAATGAAGCACTTCTTATTTGACAACATAATTTATTGTCTCGTCCAGCAGGAATCCACATAAAAATAATTTAGATTCAAGGAAATAAAATTTTATCGTGTCGTATTTTGTATTGAAAGCTGTAAAAGTATCGTTCTTAAACAGCTTCACTATTTTGGAACTAGAGGCGCTAGTTAAAATCTTTGCATTGCCAATAAAAAATACGCATCCTCTACCGACCCACGCATAATTTATAATTTTAGAACAAGTCCTTTTTAAGGGACCAAAATATTTATCAATAAACACCCAGAAATATTTTTTTAATTAAAGAGGGGTAGGGGTAAGATGCTTTTAGTGGTCTAATATTTTAACCAGGAGCTAGAAAGGTTTTGTAAAATGGTCCTAAATTTGTTAATTAGCAAATTGAATTAGTGTCGTTAAAAGGACTTCGACCGGAATTCAGTCTTAATCATCAATTTTTGATAGAGAAATATGGTAGATAAGACATCAAACTATATTAAGGTTATAAAAAACCGGCCAAGTGCGAGTTGGACTCGCCCATGAAGGGTTTCGTAGCAGCAAGTAACATAATATAAAAGTTCTTATAGTTCGTTGTAACTTTGATGTTTTAACACGTTCGCAGTGGTAGTGATTTTTCTAACCGAAAATTGCGGTTTATGACGTATTAAAAAAAACTACCAGCTCTATCTCGTTCAAACCAATTTTCGTTTGTAGTTTTATGGCAATGTACATCATCTCTTCTTTTTAGATTTATCATTCTCTTAGTTTAGAAGTTAGAGAGGGGGGAGGGGGGGGGGGGAGACACATTTTTCCACTTTGGAAGTGTCTCTTGCGCAAACTATTCAGTTTAGAAAAATATGACGTTAGATACCTCAATAGCATTTTTGAAGACCTATCTATAGATACCCTACACATAGGGTATAGATGAAAAAAAAATTTAAAGTTTCAGTTCTGAGTATGGGGACCCCCAAAATTTACTGCTTTTTTTCTAGTTTTACATAAGAATCTTAATGCAGTTCACAGAATACATCTAGTTACCAAGTTTCAATATCATAGGCCTTATAGTTTTGGAGAAAAGTGGCTGTGACACACGTACGGACAGACAGACAGACATGACGAATCTATAAGGGTTCCGTTTTTGCCATTTGGCTACGAAACCCTAAAAATGGCTTATCAGCAACTATCTATAAAATAAGAATTCGAAAGGTTTTTAATAAAACCAAATAGATTATTTTTTAAATAAAAATTATTTTCTTTTGAACCATGACTATTCTATGATAACACTAGAAACCCTGCTGCGGTAATAGATGAAGAAGAGTCGATGAATATAGAAGACGTTTCCACGATGACTTCCCAGCCATAGCCTCTTCCTCTACGACGACCTCTAGTAAGCTGCATTGTTGATGAGACTGGTGGTATCATGGGGCCATTTGGAATTATTAGTCAATTGAGATACGCCCATTATTGATGATGGGTTGAAATCCAAGTTCTTATCATTGCTAACCTTCTAAGTCGTGCATTTACTTTACTACATGTATCCATATGTTGAGTGCTAAAAGTCAAATAATAAAGAATTAATAAACTCTATCAAAGCCTGACGTCCCTTACAAAGCAATATAAATGTAAAACGTCACTCAAACTACGTCCTGAAGGGATATGAGAGTGACTTTTCCTTTTCTATCAATAGTTTACTATAAATACTAATAAAACAACGAAAATAATTAATACATTCCTTAAAGTAATTCAATATCTTTAAAACCATGTATGTTTTCTAAGATGAATGATGATAATAGTAACATAATTATCTAAAATAAAATATAATTAAATTGTTGCTTACCTTTTTTTTAACGTGAGGTAAAAGCCTTCATGGATGCTATGCTGTACTCCTACCGACTAAAAAACCTCACGTAACGCCCAACAGCCTATGGTTGGGAGCCCCGGGTAAGCCCTCGTAAGGATGTCCCAGGACTCCCAACAGACCTACGGCTCCCACTGCGGCCTCGCCTAGGGGGTGGTTCGGGTGCTATTCCGCGTCTTTGGGGGTTTTCGGATGTGATCCCGCTTCTTAGCGGGGGGCGTGCGTGAATTCCTCACGTCACGCTGCTGTCATAGGTCTGCTTCTGTAAGTCCGGTGAGCAGCCAACTCACCGTCACACTTTGATATCAAAGTGGCGGGACTAGGGACCTCTTGACATACTTCCTTTACATTTAAAGGTACAAATGTCTTGTTAGGGGTACAAGTAGTACATAATTATGTAGTACAAACACTTCAATGTGATACATTATAAATTGGGGACTTGGTCCCGTTATCTTGATGCACACCAAAATACGATAACACTTAACTAATATTGGAATGCGAAACGGATGCATTTAGAATATGGCCCTTTTGTATTACATATTATATTATTATGATTACAAATACTGATGTCACAATGCAAAACGGACGCTTTTCAAAATATGGCACTTTAGTTTTATAAAATATGATCAGTGAACACTCTTACCTGAAGTTTGAATGCCACACAGACGTATTTTGGATTGTGGCACTTTTTCACGAAGCCGACGTGCGTACCTACGCGTTGAATCTAGGGGTAGCAATGAATGTTAAATGGCGGTTTTGCACTGACATTACCTGTCAAAGCGCTACAATGCAAAATGGTGGTAAATTTATAAGCAAAAATGATGGGAGGTTTTTTTTCTAAGAAAATATAGTCGATTTAGTTATCATTTTTGCAATAAAACAGATTTTTACATTTTTTTTAATTGTGACCCTTTTGTATTCAACGAGCGATATAATATGCATATTAATATTATAATGTCTTGCATTGAAATAATTTATTCAATAAAATATTAAACAATAAATGGTATGGTATGTACATTAAAGCGTAATAACTATTTACAAAATAAATAAAACTAAACTAAATCTAAATAGGGCCCCCGTGGCATTGTGCCCAAAAGACTGGCAGCATTCCCCCTTTGAACGGCGATGCCTATTCGTTGGGAGAAATAACTGCCAGCCCTTAGGTCACCAGTAGACTCCACAAGACGCTTCTTCAAAATTTTGAAGAATTTATGCGCCTTGGGACCCCAAGGACCTAGGGTCTCGACACCGACTGGAATAAAATTGTACGACGAGCCGAGACCCTTATACTTGGTTATCTTTTTATTTTCTGCCGCTTCCGCTGCTGCGCTGGCTTTTTCTTTTGTTCGAGGAAGATGGGACGGGGCCAATGTGTCTACGCAAGTGGCATCCCAGACTAGGACCCGACCCATCTCCCACGGAATTAAGGTCATCCCATCCGGTCTCTTGCCATCGTCCCTAAAAGTGCCATTTGGCTCTAAGAGTGCGGGCACACCGACGGTGGCAAGAGCACGGCGAATGATATCGTTAAGCGCAGCGTGGCGAGAGAAGCGACCTGCACTCTTTAAGCAGGATAGTCCATGGTGTCCCATAGAGTCAACGGTAACACCACAGGGGCAAAGGTGTGGGGCGCAGAGCGGGACGCCAAGTCTCAAGCCAACTGCCATTCTCAAAGTGTCCGGTTCAAGAAAGGTTCCGGTGTTAGCAGTTGGAAAAGCATTTAGCCAATCACCGGATTCCTTTCTGCTGAGCGCTAATAATCTTGCACGATCTGGGCCTAAGCTGGCGTTTAAAATCGAGTCAAAAGTTAATTTTGAAATTGCGTCATCCCAGCTCCGTTGTGAATTTGGATGAATAGGAAAATTTTGACCTGGGCAAGCCATAAGCCAAGCATCCTTGGCATCTGTACAGCCAGCCATCTCATAGTTAGTAAAACAATTGTTTAGGATTTTACCTACGAGTGCTGACGTGGCATGTACAGATGACAAAAAGGCTGGCAAAGCCACACTGGAAATTTTGCGGATCCCTAATCCACCGTATTTAATTGGAAGGGAAGCTTGAGTCCAAGATTGTTCATTAAGATTTATATTCAAAATACGTTCTAAAGACGTTTTTATGAGGGAATCAATCGCTAATAAACAATTCTGATGTTTCCAAAAAGGACAACACCGAAGCAGATACATAGATTTAGGAACAAATAGACAAAATTTTAAAATTGTGATTGCATAATGTGAATTTATATTGAGAAGTCGATCCACATTTGATTCAAATTTTAAAATTTTGTATGCTATTATTTCTGGAATAGCATCTTCAAAAATCGGAGACCCTAAGAGGTTAAGATTCTCTCTATCAATTACTTTGATATTTGGACATAAGATATTGAATTTTTCTATGAGTTCGGAACGGTTGTGAGCTTTATGAATATATAATTCACACTTATTAAAATTTAGTTCCAAACCAATCAACTTAAATTTGTTTTTTATTTCCAAAAGATCTGAGAGAACAGTAACGGCATCACCTCCAAGAGTCCCATCATCTAAATACCACACGTTAAATTTTGATTTTAAATTTTGAATGATAGGGTTAATAGCTAAGCTGAATATGGCTGGCCCAAGGGGATCACCCTGCTGGCAACCGACTTCAGAAGAGATTTCGTTGCATTTATACATTAATTTTGATGGTTCATGATAACAATTTAGTAAATAGTTGTAAATTTCCGGAATACCTACTGTTTCTAATTTCAGAAAGCAGGGTGTCCCTATTTACCGAATTAAAGGCATTTTTGACGTCAATTTTTAATAAAACCTCACACTCATCTTTATTAAGGTACGTGCGCAAGGCGTGAACCGCCGCTTCACACCCACCTTTGGTACTAAAACCTAATTGAGTAGGTTCAAATTGTTGTTGTAATTTTGACAAAATGTAACGGACTGAAATTTTGGATGTTAAACGCCGAAAAGTAGAACCAACTGCAATAGGACGAACTCCTCCGTCTTTTTTAGTGAGGGCAATGAGATTTGCTCCATAGATAACTGGAA
The DNA here is from genome assembly GCA_933228765.1 of Miltochrista miniata. NCBI lineage: Eukaryota > Metazoa > Arthropoda > Insecta > Lepidoptera > Erebidae > Miltochrista > Miltochrista miniata. The sequence goes on from OW121751.1 coordinate 30,332,791, forward strand.
CAATCTCGGTGTTAATGTTCCCAGAGAGCATGAGGTTAACTAATTTTGTTAAACAACCAATGAGGTGCTTACCTGCATCACCCACACAGTGAGAAGTTAGGTCTTTCAGGTGTTGTGGAGAAAGACCATCAAGGCCAGCTGCCGATCCAACTTTAAAACCATTAATAGCACTCACTGTGTCTTTTTCTTGTGCCAGCAAACACACATCGGGCGATGTAGGCGGGTCCAAAAAGTAGTCCAAAACAGGAGCTGGGGGATGTTTTGTCTGTAAAGCCGTAAGGGTGTCTGTTGTATCCGGAGATAGTACATCACTTGAAAAAAGAAGACGAGCTGCACCTTTCAAATCTCCGTCGCTAACTTTTGCTTCTACTAGTTTGTTAAAATTATGGTACTTTTTGTTGATATTTACTCGAAAATCGCAATTTTGAGACGGAAGTGTGGGGTTGTTACAATTATTCTTTATTTTTTGTGTTAGAGAAATGGACTGATCATTAGTTTTGGCATGCAATATTTTATAAGGAAATGTTAAAAGGTTTTGCCAATCTTCAATACAATTGCTATCCAAACATTGTGTAATAATTTTTGACAAAAGTGTAGCGACGGAGATCCTGGCGCCTCGAGGAATTCGTTTTACCAAACTGATGTTCTTTTTTAAATGACTTAGAACGAGATGAAAAGGGGTGGCTGAAGGGTTACTATTAGATGGAACAGTAGTATGTGGAGTAAAATTGTGTGAATGTAACAAAGTAGAATTTTGACTGAGGCGTTTATGTACTTTTGTCATATGAATATTAAGGCCTCTAACACTCTTAAATGATTTATTACAAATGGAGCATGAATGAGTAAAAAGTGACGTACCATCTTCGGATTGCGTCGCGCTCTGCATCTTAAAAACTATACCAATAAAGAAACTTATTGACTAAACAAAAACTGTAAAAAGTAAACACAAATATAAACACAAAATAAATAATTTTGGCACACGCCCTGTCACCCAGGGCGCATGCGGGGAAGTCTTCAAAATAAATTTCTTCTTATAAATTCAGCCAGCAATAATATTGGGCTCGCAATCCCGACTTGTGGAACACTTGTAGAGGTTCGAGGTGCTCTGTGGTGGAACAGGTACGTATTGGGTTATCGGGGTAATGGCGTTTTGCGCAAAAGAATATTCCGCAGAGGAAACAACCACCATCCACCAAAAATTTTTCAGTAGGTATCTGTCAAATTTGTGAAAAAATATTGTATTTGTAAACTGGATAAATTCTGATTCTTTATTATTGACTGTATTTATCCTGCTTTTCACGTTATAAATTAATCAAAACATTTAATAAGTATACATATTTTTAAAATTTAATGAAATTTTCTAAAACACGACCAACTCAGTCAATTTGACGTTTCGTTTCATGTCTTGCATTAATATCATTTAACTAGAATAAGAAATTAAAAACGGAATGGTCAACAAAGAAATGAGCGAGCGCGAGAGCACACGAGAGTGTGAATGGTGGTCTCGTCTCGCTGCCTCCGGTCCTTTGACTCCGTCCCTAAAACCGACACGGAGCGGAGCGCAGAGAAGGCTAGGCGAGCGGAGGCGAGGCACTATCCACACTCTCGCGCTCGCCGCGCCTCCTGCCGCTTCCATGAGAGTCCGGATCGTCCATTAAAATCTGCTTTGACAGAAGGGAAACTCTCAATAAGGACCTCCCTTCCCGGTGAACGTCATAGATCGTTTAGCTTTATGGCTTTAACATCAAAATTAAGATTTGATTCACTCTATCGATATCGATATCTAGTGGTTCAAACATTATTGGACATTACTACAGTGGCGAAAAAAAAAATTAACCTATTATTTAATAGTCTGTGGAAGCACTGAAGCAGTGGAACTGTGGAAGTGGAGAAAATGGATGAATGAAATTTATTTGTTTTGCATTATTGTTTTTGTGAATTCTACGTTTTCGTGTATTATTTAACGTTTTAACTTGTAGAAAGCTCGTCATATTGCGCATATGCAGAGTTCACATCATGGCCAATCAAGAAATCAGTTTAAAATGGAATGGCTATCAGAATAACATACTGTGCAATGTAAAGGAGTTATTCAAAGACGAAGGTTTATCCGATGTTACTTTGGTGTCGGAAGGACATTGTTTTAAGGCTCACAAGGTTATTTTATCCGCCAACAGTCCAGTATTTAGGACAATTTTTCAGGTAAGATAATACAATGTTGCGATTATACGGCTTCATTACGCATAAGCTCTGGTCTAACACCCACACTTTTTTTTATAGCAAAACCCCCACAAGGATCCAATTATAGTACTACATGATATCAGTACAGCAGCTCTGCGGACACTATTGACTTTTATGTACAATGGTGAAGTAAATGTGACTGAGGAATTTCTGCCAATTCTATTGAAAACAGCTGAAACTCTAAGGATTTGTGGTTTGTCCACTGGAAGTGAAACAACTCGTGAGGATGAAGTTAGTATTATATTTCATTGCTTTTCCAGTAATGACCTTAAGTCGTATGTTATGTACATATGAGCAACTTGCAATTTATTAATATAATATATCTTTGACCTCAAAGCTCCGTGCTAAAGAATTTATATTCATCTAAGTACTTATTTATTATCATTTATAGAAGTCTTCAAAGAGTTTGCCAAAGAAGCGTAAGAAAGGTGAGCAAGAGGATTGTACATCAAAATGTAAAAAATGTGTATCGGCACAAGTCCGACCAGATGTCACACATAATGTAAGTTTTTTTCTTTCTCCAGTATAGCCCATAGCTTTGTCTGCATAGAATTAGGATTTCCTTTTGAAAACCTCTACCTCTAGGTAACTTAAAGTCTCTCGAGTACTTTCAACTTCGCAAGAACTTAAAGGAAATTTCAATATAAAATCCACATAAATTTTTTTACACTTTCTTTATATCTACCATAATTATGTTTCAGATCTCTACACCAAGGTATGACTCAATGGGATCTCCGCTGACAGACTGTTCTGGTGATACAGACTGTGATGTTTCTGTAGTTGATGATCAAGTGGCTAAGAAGTTTACTGTAAGTGTTTTATGCACCTATTTATGGGGCATTCCATCAAAAACAGGAAAACTACATAAATTTTAAAATTCAATAAATCATACTTATTTTATTAATATCCTATAGCCAAATAACTATATTCCATGAATCTGTACAGAAATTAAAAAAAAAAATTAACAAATGTCACTTTTGTCTATGGAAACTTTCACTTCCCTCCATAATTGCTTTGGGATAAAATTTTGATTAGGTTGGCAACACTGTTTTCGGTCATTGTGACGGTTATAAGAACTCGGCGCTTGTAATTTAGTGAAAACATAGAAAAAACTCAATTACTACATAAAAATATTGTGTAAAGGTATGTAACTTTTTGTGTATTCGTTCTTTGAACATAGTCATCTCGCCTGTCCCACCAGTCACGCAAAAAGAGATAAAAGTTGTTTTCCTAACCTCAAATATGACTTTCCATATTCCGTTTTTTCCAGAAGTAACAATAAAGACGTGGTGTACTATTAAAACATATTTTAATGGTTAAAAAGTAATTTGTATGGTTTCTTTAGAGTTTTCAAATAAGTCCCACCAGTCACAGTGACTGGTGGGACTGGCTGGGATTGGCTAACAATTGATATGTAACGAAAGTTAGCATGCAGATTTCTTATTTAACTTGCGTTTTTTGTTTAGACCTAAAACGGAATGGTTTGTGCTTGTCTTTAACTAAAATTAATATTAATTGGGTGATAGGTAATTTGCTTATTTTCTCTATGAGCTTCGTATGAATGCATGCCTTAGCGGTGAGGGGTGGGTTGACTGGGTATTTGTTTGCTTGTTTAAGATGAATGCCGCAGAGAGAAAGAGGAAATCACGAGAGATAATGATGGAGAACCCTGATAAATGGAAGATAGCACAGGAAAAAGAAAAAGAATGGGACAGAAAACATAGAGAAAAAAAAAGACAAGAGTGTGAGCAAAAGTCGAACAAGAGAGAAGCTTCTGATTCAAAAGATATCAAGAACGGTACTTACGTCGTAGTCACAATGGAGGCAAAGGGAAGAAGAGGTCATGTCAAGGAGCACAGATATATAGCAGTATGTCAAAATGAAAAAGACGAAGACGAAGACATCATGGTCATGTTCCTAAAAGCCATTCCAGGTGACGAACCAAAGCTGTTCACCATGAATGAAACGGATGTTTCTTATATTAAAATGGACCAAATAGCGGAAATCCTTCCTGATCCTGAAATAAGGATGATGGGTGACAGGATATTTTACGAATTTAAAAATATCATTAACATTTCTTAAGTTTTTATTTTTTTTTCTTGTTTTAGTCTACTGTCTTGTAATGCTGATGATTAAATTTATAAATAAATACATTGTTAACGTTCAGAATAATAATAAAACTGAATTTAAACAACAACTATTTTCACATAATTTTGACTTGTCCCACCAGTCACAAAGAGCTGTCCCACCAGTCACAAATCTGAACACATATATTTTCATTTCAGTAAATGTCATCAGTCTACTTATTCATATGTACGATAGTGTATTTAATATATTTTATCCCACAGAAAAAGCTAACTTGAAAATGAAGTAGTTGGGCTGAAATTCATTCCTAAGTGCGTAAAGGTAGCAGAGAGGGATTTTTCAGTGTCCCACCAGTCACATGCGTTCAAATGATAATTACATAGAAGTTTCAAATGATTTGGGTTTTATTTTTATGGGAACGTAATCATTAACTATCTATCTACATCATAAAATAAACTACACCATCGTATCAGTTCTGAGTACATAATTATCATTCACAGTTAGTCAAATTCTGGAGTCAAATGTCCCACCAGTCACAATGGAATGCCCCTTATTCAATCTCTTTTTTGTTCGAAAATCCATTACAGACTTATTTTTATTAGTTTCTCCTTGATGTTTGTTCCCTGTGTATATAAGTTATTCTCATCCATAATACTATCGCGAATAACAGGAACAATTGACAGCAAACAGCCAGTAGAGCAGGCTGGTTTACGCTCAGGATATTCTACAATCGATCACATACATACTTTAGAGCAAGTTATTGAAAAATTTAAAGAACTAAATCAAACTCTGTACTTTGGCTTTGGTGGACTATTCAAAAGCATTCGACAGCATCTCTCATAACTCTATATGGAATGGTTTACAATCTTGCGATGTGAAGGAACACTATATAACCATTCTGAAAAACATCTACAAACATAGTACAAGCAGAGTAAGGTTGGAAGCTAGAGGAACAGAGATAACAATAGAGAGAGGAGTCCGAAAAGGGGACCCATTATCTCCTAAGTTATTCATTGCTGTATTGGAAAATATCTTTCAAAACATCAATTGGAACAAGAAGGGCATCTGGGTAAACAACAAACATCTGAATCACCTAAGGTTTGCAGATGATATTGTCATCTTCGCCAAATCATCTACAGAACTGCAACAAATGCTACGGACTTTAAATATTGAAAGCCAAAAGGTAGGACTGGAGGTGAACATAAGCAACACCAAAGTGATGACAAATGGCCCACAGAAATCAGTCCAAATTGCCAACAACAAAATAGAATATGTCAATGAATATATTATTATATATCTTGGCAAACAAGTGTCTTTCTCCCAAGATAGCAATGCAGATGAGGTGGAGAGAAGGGTCAACCGCTCATGGCACAGCTTTTGGGCTCAAAAGGAAATTCTAAAGGGAAACTTTAGGGATTGCTTTAGAATCGTGCCAATCGAATTAAGGGGGGAGAGGGGTGGGAGGGGGTAGGCGGGGAGGGGGGTAGTCCCCCCCCAGCAACTCCCCCCCTGCGGAAATGCTTAGTTTTTAAGTTATGAACATTTTCATAAACTAACCTAAAAGTATATTTTTGAAGGCTAAGTAAGTTTCTTATACTTACCTAGGTACTTCCTAGCCCCCATTTACCTACTCCCCCACCCCTATGTACCTACTCCCTAACCATTATCAACCTAAGTGGGCATGGCCTGGATGCAATTTATTACCAACGATCCCCGAGTATCTGTCCCCACGCGGGGTCCGTTGGGAATTGAAGATAATTTCATGTACAAGGGCTTGCCACGTACGTGGGGTCCGTTGGGAAAAAAGTCCTTACAGACACCCACTCTCCACCCTGCTAATAAAAAAAATTGTTTAGGTTGCTACAAAAAAAATAACCACGAAGGCATTTGCATTATTAAATAATACAAGCGCTAAAATATATTCAAATAGTAAAAAAATAGTAAAATTATTAAAATTAACTATATTTATAATGTATAAAAATAATAATATAGCGTTTTATTACGCATTACTTAGTCCCGTTAGGGGCCGTCCATTAATCGCGTGAGGTTTTTTTGGGCAGTTTTTGGACCCCCCCTCCCCCTTGGTGATATTTGGTGAGGTTTCAGATTACCCCTCCCCCCTGGGCCGAATCACGTGTATTTTAGTAACTATCTAAAAAGTTTTTTTTTTAATTTTGTACATAGAAGTCTCTATTCAAACTTCTAGCTAATCCTTCGTTTACGTGACATAATAGAGACGGATATCGTATTAATATTTTTATATATTTCCCGTTGCGTTTACTCCCGTCGTGTTTCTATATAATATTCATTATTTTGGAGCTAATAAAGACTGTGTCAGTTTGTCAAGCTTAAAATCATACGTTGGTTTGATCGCAGTTGGCTAAATAGAAGCGACGTTATGAGCAAAAGTACAATAATCAAGGTTGAATTTCCATGCGATCATTATGCTTTTGGTCACGACTATCGATATCCACGTTGACTGAGCTGCGTTTTTTTTTGTTACGGGGGAAACGCAGTTTGGCACCATCATCCTAGCTGCGGGGGCAGAACCTACCCACTAAACCCCGCGGTGTTCCTCCTCATCCTACAGCCGGCATTGATATCCAAAGATTATTCACGTCGCGCGTCGGCCCAGCCCGGCCGGGGGCCCTCAACACATCGGGGTTCTCGCCCGCATTGCACCGCTCTCGAGCGCTTCTCTGGAAGCAGAGAGGGTAGAGAGCGGTGAGCGGGTGGGCTCTGAAGGCATCTCCGGAACAAGGAGAGGGGCCTTCCCCCAAATGATCATAGGTGGACGGGGTCATAGCTGCGTGCATCGGCTAGTCTAATATATTATATATAACTTATAATAAAGCTATAGAGAGTTTAAAATCTGTACGTCAAATATATTTGTTAATTATTTTCCAAGATATTTTTTTTACTAGACATTCTATCTATGTAACTTCCATTACATACGATACTGAAGCTAAAATAGTTTTTTTTTGTATGTCTTTCTGTATCACGCCAAAACTATGGATTAAATAATATTTTAAATAATACTGACATAATTTCAGATTATTATTGATCGGATTGATGCCAATATTCTGCGGGAGACACGATGAAAAACAAAATTATTTTTGTGTTGTATGATCAACGCATAGGCATTCCGATTTCAATTAATTTCTGATGTAAGAATGGAATTAAGTGCTTTATGAATTATTCCATACAAGTTTTAATATTGTACTTAGGTTTGTTGTTCAGATATCACAGTGATCTCAAATTCAGGGTTATAAAGTTGCTGTTCGAAATAAATACACGTGATATCTCACTACACCCCCCACCCCCCCCTGGTGATGTTTCGTGATTTTTGTCAGACCCCCTCCCCCCCCCTTTCGAGCCTCACGTGATTAATGGACGACCCCTTACCTACCGGAAACTTTCGGGTTGTTTTTTATCATTTATTGCAATTTTAAATAATACAGACGTTAATATATATTCAAATAGTAAAATTATTAAAATAAACTATATTTATAACATATATCAATAATAATAGCGTTTTATTACGCATTTTTTCATTCCATTTCACGCAACTTTAAAAAGCCCTAAAAAAAAACCACGCATCTCCTCACTGGGGGAGGTGTATTTTTGAGAAGGAGAGACCCACCCCTATCCAACGCAACCCCTAAAAACCCTAAAATCGATTGGCACGATTCTAAAGCCCACCCAAACTTTAGCATGGCACTAAAAAAGACGATAATGGACACCTGCATTATGCCCAGCCTGACATATGGATGCCAAACATGGGTGTTTACCAAAAACATAAAAAACAAAATAACTAGGTACAACCCAACGAGCAATGGAGAGGATCATCCTAAAAATAAGAAAAATAGAAAAAGTTTGAAGCACAGTCATCAGGAAATCTACAAAGTTAGAAGATGCCCTCAATCACGCTCTGGGGTTGAAGTGGCAATGGGCGGGCCACATTGCAAGGCGCACAGACGGACGATTATCCTCACGGGCGACTGTGTGGTCAGGGCCATTGGGAAAGAGGAGTGTTGGGAGACCAAAGAAACGATGGGCTGACGACATAGTGCAGGTCGCAGGAAAGGACTTGTGGACCTTCGCCACAGATAGAGGAAAGTGGAAGGGACTGGAGGAGGCTTTTACCCAATTGGGGTCCATTTCTTAATATGAAATGTAGTAATTAGTAATTCTTAAGTAAACAGTTTTTGTAATATCTAGATTAAGAAAGGGAATAAATAAAGCTTTATTATTATTTATGTCTCTCTTTCACACGGGTATCTTCTTTTTTTTTTCTTACGAAGACACCCGGACTTTTGGTAAGCTTACACGGGGACACAGGTCCAACATGCAGAGGCCCTTTGACACTTTTAATCTAAAGGGAAATGGGACCCCCACTGCAAACAATCCACATCCGCCTTATGTAGAAGAACGATAATGGACCATCTGCAATGGGAGCTAACTATTGTAAAATATGCCAACTACGTAATGGGCTATTGTGATGGGTGTTAGATGGTCTGGTTAACTTAGGCTATGGATGAAGACGGCGTCTGCCATTTTAATATACCTATTATTATATTAAAACTTTGGCAGACGGTGACTCGCCAACTCACTAGATGGGCCCCATATACAATCGCCATAGGCATTAAGCCTGTAAGGCGACAGAGGGCAACACCGGTGTGAGCCGCTAGGGGTGTCGAGCGGTGCGGCGCCGGTTTCGCCATCACGGGTCAGTCCCGGAGCGGGTTTCCCTGTAGTTATGCCCTTGAAAATGACACTTCCACCCCCGAGCATAAAGCTCTGGCTTTATTATTATTTATTATTATGATGTTTGTTAACGTGTTTGTATGTAACCAACTCTTTCTGGCTCAATTTTGAACTGCTCTGAGCAATAAGATTTTATTAAAATATTGCAAAGCTGTCAAAGACGCTTTTAGTCACTACTTTTCTATTGAATGGTGTCTTCTTCATGTCTATTAGTGTACTTAATTAACATGTATATTCTATTCTTAGAAGGTGTCAGGACAAATACAATCAAGGAAGCGAAAGTCAGCTGAAAACAATAACAATATGTGCAAGAAATGTACTGGGACTGAGACAGATGCAGTACAAAAACTGATTTCGGATAATGGGAGCCATGAATCGGTAAGTTTATTCATATTAAGCCCTTTATGGGACCTTTACTTGTATGTCGCTTTAGTGATAAACAAAAATGAACCTACTTGTATGTATAAGTCCAGCTTGGATACTTCAGATCCACTGTGCTTAAGCATACAACAGGCTATCGCAACCTTTATGAAGTCAGTCAGTAGTCATTGTGCGTACACTGCATTTTAGTTATGCAGTTGCCATTTGAGAACTTTTCAACCGTGTTACCCGTTAATATTTGAGAGCTATTTTTCGGTTATGTTGTGATGTAGCAGTTATGAGAGGTCTTCTTATGAATTTCCTTGTGGTTAATAAAATTAAAGATTCGATATCATTCCTTTCAGAATATTATCCTCAAAATAGAACCCCTTGATTCACTTCTAACCGATTACTCCGGAGAGAATACAAATGACACAGACATTGCATTACTTGAGGACTGCACAGAGAAGAAACCTATTATCACAGCTGACAATTGTTCTAGCAAGTTGTGTATCAGTGATCGTATTGATAAGAATGAAGTTAGCAGCACACAGCCTTGTTTGAACGATAAGAATAACATGAAAAAGACTGAAACAATTGTGGAAATTGACAAAGAAGTTGAGACTGTATTGCAGAGTGGGACGAGGATTGAGTCTTTGAGTATCAAAACCGAGAATCTTCATTCAGTTACTAGTGACTCTCAAAATGGAAAAGGTAATCATAATTCTCTTTTAACTTTAGTAAACTATTAAATAGAGTCACAGGACAGAAACTCCATACAAATGATTTGTTTTAAATTTTTGTCACCTACACTAAAAACACGCTATGTTCGTACACAACTTGAACGTGTGTGTGACCGATAAGGCTAAGCAAATGTTTTCTCAAAACACCCGCAAGCTATAATGACTGCTGTGGCGGGACTGGCGGGGGTGGGGAAGTTTGGTCAGCGAGGGGCAGAGTTGCGTATCTAATAGTAATACTATTATATTATCTTTGGTAGAGTTTAAAAAATAATTTAAAAACGGATGATACATGCCATTCCATTCCAAAAGTAGATGTAGATACGTAGAGATTTGGCATAAGTTAGGCTAGGCTAAATATACATAATGGACACACATTCAAATGTGTGACCATTATGTATATTACCTACAGCAGTAGACAGAGACATTTTAAACTCCCACAATTCTTGTTGAAATTTTAAAAGAGGCTGATAAGGCCTTGGTTTGACGGCTGCCATGTTCTCAACGGCTTAACGTGCCTTCCTAATCACGGAAACAATGGTAAATGGATATGCCACAGATGCATAATGACAGAAAACGTTGAACTAGTCTGGCGACGAGCGCTTCCCCTGTATGTATAATCCGTTCAGACTTAATTTACCTCTAGCTGTGAGGTTGGCTTCCTTGATTTTTGTGTTACCATAATAAGGTTTTGTTTCTCCCTTGTAATCCAACCGAAATCGAGACTTATTTTCTTCTTTTGCCGCCGAATTTTCGGGCGTTGAAATTATTTGCAGCAACTTCGCCCTCCTTGGTGATAGTGATGAGTGTCTTTTTTGAATACTTATCCATATATTATGACATATAATAGGGATAAGTATATAAGTGACATATTATTATATAGTATATAACAGAACCACGTCTGTAGGAAAGTTAATTAAATTCAATAATGGGTAATTCTAATTACAAAAAGAAACTCTTATTGCTGACGGTTACACCTTAAAATCTCCTCTAATATGGGGTAAATTGTCTTAAACTGGCACTCATAGGGCGACTTTACTGCAATACCAACGTACAGAAAACGGTCTGTAGAAGGGAAATTAACTGTGAACGAACTTTTGCATCAAGTAGATATTTATTTCTTGACTAGATGGCGCTGGCGGATTCATCCAAGAAGTATTTTATTGCTGTTTCAGCATCCCGTGTGAATGTATTCAAGGAATAATATGTAGCATGTGTTATTCTAGACTAGATATCTATCAAAGCACTAAATATCAGCCAGTGGGCCTAAAAAGGCAACATTTTTTTATACCACTAAGGTGGCAGACAAGCATACGGCCCACCAGAAGGACCGGTGGTCACCGCAGCCTATGAACGTTTGCAACACCAGAGGCGCCACACTCGCGCTGCCGACCCTGTAAAAACCTTCTAAGACCCCTTTTGAAGAACCCCATACTGTAGGCGTTTGGGAAAACCGAGGCAGGGAGATCATTCCACAACCTAAGCGTGCGCGGAAGAAAAAAACCCCTAACATGGTGTGTTTCATAATATGCAACATACAATTCATAACCTAATTTAAAATACAAAACCTACAATACATTTAAAAAAATTCATGTTTTGTGATATGAAATGTACAGAGTGGCCTTTTTAGGCCCGCTGATCTGTTCATTCGTGATTTCAGATTTAAATATAAACCAGTAAAATTACATAAAACAACCTATTTACAGATCCATCATTCCCGTGTCCATTCTGTCCCCGAGTATACAACAGTTGGGGATATAGAAGGAGACACGTCAAATCCAGGCATGTCACTAACAGGTAAATTTTAATCACAATTTCTCATTCATTAATTTGTTCCAAATAGGAAAATTGAAAAAACGGCGTGACTACTTAATTTTTTAATATTCGACAAGTGCTGATTGTTTTCAGTGTGAAACTTATAATTTTTAAATTTTTCGCCGAGGTGCCCATACTTAACACGTTAACAGACCTTATACAAAAGTTTTAAATCTCCCCATTTGTCCACTACCGTTTTTGTAAAAATCAGTCCAACCCAAAATAAAAAAAATATGCCATGTTTTTTATTGTTTATTAGAACCCTCTTCACAAGTCCAGTAATAACAAACAAACTAATATTATAAGTCCAGGACACTAGAGCCCCTCAAGTTTGTAGTTTCTAGAATCTAGTGTACCGCATTAGGTACACGGACTCGGCAGTACCGCTCAGCGTGTACCCCATAGGTAAGCTGAACATACGTCCCGTTTTGAACGGGACTGTCCCGTTTCTCAGTCCCTCGTCCCGTTGTCCCCAAACACAGCTTCGGGACGCTAAATTGTCCCGTTTTCCGAAACATTGCAATTTTCTTTAAATTTCTTTGCTCTTGGGACATCAGCGGTCGGGGAATTTAGAGCCAGTCCGTGTTTTCACTACCTACACTTTTGTTTTGGTTTTGTGTAAACTTCGTGAAGTAGTTTAGTGGTAAACTGATAACTAAATGGAAGTTTTTTTTGCTTTGGAATTTTACGAATTCTGAAACTCAAGAACATACAAGCTAAGTAACCATTTATTGAGCAAACGACCAAAAAAGGGGGTAGTCCATACCCTTTGAGTTGCGCAGCGAGCAACCATCTCCATCAGAGAACCAGAGTGGTCGACATAGTTTGCAGTCTGCGTTTTGAAGTGGTAGTGGGCTTAGCTACATTATGTAGAACAACCGATGGCCGAACGAGGAAACGAGTTCTTGAGCTCGCAGCTTGGTAAACGTGGGGTAGGACGACGGACGACCCCTCCGCCAGATGAGCCGACGATCTAGAAAAGGTCGCTGACAAAAAAAAATAGGTACTGAATCAGACAAAAAGGAGATATAGGAAAATACTTCGTGGAGGATCGAAAGAAAAAAAAAACGCACGTGCATTCTGTGCCCAAGAAGGTTGACAAGACCGACCCGGCCAATTACAGGCCTATAGTAGTCCCTTTTTATCAAAGGTGGTGGTGCGTGTCAACAATACACAGCTCTTAAGGTACCTTGAGGAACACGACCTGCTCGGTGCCGGCAGTACGGTTACCGTCACGGTCGCTCGATTGGCGATCTCCTTGTGTGCCTCACACGGCTGGGCTACCGAGCTATGGCTATCGAGAGTAAGGGTGGAGCTCTAGCAGTGAGACCGGATCTGGCACCGCGGTCTTCTTGCGAAATTGCCCTTCTATGGACTGCCCGATAGTTTAAGTGGTGGGGTGTCCAGCTTTCTGGCTCGTAGAAGCATCAAGGCCGTCGGTGACGGCAGCTGTTCTGACTGCATGGTCATAAACGCTGGAGTACCACAAGGCTTAGTGCTGTCCCGTACTCTGTTTCTGCTGCATATCAATGACATGTTGTCTATTATTAACAGCATTCATTGTTATGCGGACGACGGGACGGGTCCGACACTTGCTATACGAAAAAACTTGTGTCTGAAATAGAGAGTACTCTCACCAGAGTGTCCGATTTCGGTATACAAAATCTTGTTCAATTCAACCCTGCCAAGAAACAAGTTTGTATATTCACCGCAAAAAAAAACCGATTTACTGTAGCGCCACAATTTCAAGGTACATCCCTCCCCATCTCTGACAGTATAGGTATCTTAGGTGTTCACATCTCCAGTGACGTTAAGTTCCGAAGTCATTTGAAGAGCATGGCTAGGCTGGCGTCCAGAAAGCTCGGTGTGCTCAACAGCTCTATTTTACTGCGGCGCAAACACGGCTACTCTCTAAGTCGCAAGTGCGGCCGCACAAGGAGTACTGCTGTCACCTTTGGACGGGGGCACCTGAATATCAGTTTTGACCGGTCGACTCGGTGCAAAAGCAAGCCATGAGAGTTGTCAAGGATCCCATGCTTGCAGGTGGCGTGGAACCTCTTCGCGACAGTAGAGACAGACTATGTGCGTGGTCTATCGCCTGTACAATGTTTTGTGCTCTGAAGAATTGTTTAATATGATACCCACGGCTACTTTCTATCATCGCACCGCTCGCCATAGACATAGTGTTCGTCCTCACACTTTGCTTGTCACCTTAGTGCTATAAAAAGGGGGCGGGGAACGGGGACAGGGGGGGGGGGGGCTTCCATAGAACAGTTTTTTGCCGTTTCTGGTACCTACGGAATCCTTTGTGCGCAAATCCGACTCGCACTTGGCTGGTTTTTTCTATATAATGAAATTATGTTTATTTTAATTGTTAACTTGCTAAATAGGGTATAAAAACTTATGTCCCGTTTTGAGATCAAAAATAAATGGTCAGTTTACCCATAGGGCACACAGGACTGGTAACGTGTTAATGAGCGCAGTGCCAGCAAGTGCTTAGTGAAGTTATTCGTGTTGTTAAAAATTAGAAACATCTATCTTATACCTAAACAGTCTTGGTTGCAAGCTGAGACACTTATGACTAACTGTTAGTTCAAACGGTCAATAAGCATAACTGTGTCATGATTTTAAATGCTTTCCTGTACAATAAAAAAGGAGAAAAAACATCATATGAACACTTTACCCGTAAAATTTTTTCAAAGGTTCTATAAATTTAGGGTTCTATAAAAAAGGTTCTATAAAGGTTCTATAAACAAAGGTTCTATAAACTTATCTTTCTAACACTACTGCGTGGCAGCAGATAGCGGCAACGACAGCTAGGCGGGTGCTCCGTGGTTTGTTTTACCGCGTTGACCATGTTACCTCGAATTGCCGCGGTAACAAACGTATGCATAATGTGTGACAAGAATATAAAATAAAAATTAACACCCCTTTTTATTAAATATTTGTATCTGATTTCCGATACCAAGTCATCTCATGAAGTTTGACGAGTTAATTTTGGGACGCGGTATACCTATTAGTTTTTCTCGGTACTAATTCAATAACTATATCCATTCCAGACTATCATGCAAGTGGTGTGTATCCGTACTGGGTTCTACAGGCGCTTGGTACAGTCACGCGACCCGGGCCCACGGAGTACCACACGAGGAAGCGAGGAACTCACTCGTAGTCATGGTCGAAGCTCATGCAGTACTCACTTTGAACGAACCCAATGGCACTCAGCTTATGGTGTAGTTGACCGTTGAGAAATGTACCCGTCAGGTAAAAATAGTGTTTTGAATGATTTTGGTTGTATGAGTCTGTAAAATATAGCTTGATTCAAGTAACAGTTGTAGGAACGTAAACAAAAATAGACTTTATTGTAACTGTATAAAGCTTTTGATGTTGATTATCAGAGAGTAAGAGCGCAGAGGTTCAAACGATAAAGATATACTTTATGCCTTTGGAATAAAAGTTTAATTTGTTCACGTTCATCTGTTACAAAGAACAAACTATATTTTACAGACTTGTATTGAACTCAAGAGACACTCCAATAGATGTGTGTAGTGTTTAGTAAAAAGGAATCATCGACTGTACAGCAAATAGACTCCTTATTATTTATTTTACATGCAAAAGTTGCTGGCAACTGGCCGTGGTTTAGAGAAGCAGAAAAGAAGCGAGTATCTGCCTTTTTATTGGCCCATTCTTGTCACTAGAGCTTTAGCAAACGAAAGAGAAAGTGTGTACTTTACATTTTGTGAAAGAGGGATATAAGTACCCACATAATAATATATTATGCATTAATTGTCTACTCCGTCTCTTGATAAAGTGCACTTTAATGAAATTTATAGAAGTAAACATATAAGATAATCTTGTTATTTTACTTACCGATAAACTTCTTAACCAATGACATGTTTATTGCGCATGTAGGCATTATAATTTATTTATCCCATGAAAGTCAGTCTTCAGTTCTTTTATGTGTTGTCTATTTGACTGTGTAGTCGATGGTGCAAATATTAACATTGATTATTCTTCGAACTTTGAAATATTTTACAAATATTTCACATTGGTTTGAATGTTTTCCGTTCATATTGGCAAATAATGCTAATAAGAAATTATATTAGAATATTTTTGTATTGAGAGTAAATAACGACTCAAATAACACGTGAACGATATTTTCATAATTTAAACTATATAATAAATCCCCGGCTTGTCACGGATGAAGCATAAAAGTATTGGCCAATTTCTGTGTATGTGAATGAAATTACAAAAGAAATGGTCACCTGCTTACTTTCATAGTATGCAAAGAGAATACAATACTACGTAAGAAGAGACGGGACTTCCATAGTGCGAAATAGTCTTACTAAATGTCAAACCATGATCAACTGACAGTAGCCAACCTAACAACTTTAACACATACAGTTGCCAACATTAGGGAAAAATAGTGATGTATACTATATTTATCGATATCGATACTATATTTATCGATATCGATAAATGCAGTGGTCTTCACTTCTAGTGTAGGCTATAGTATAGGCTCAGTTTTGGTTGTGAAATGATAAGTTCATAAAATATTATTATATTTATTTAAAAAAACAATATTTGTAATTTCAGCGCCTTATTCTGACTTCTGACTGTGTATCATAATGACCCTTTTTAATTACCAAATATTAGGACGCTTGCTTCATTATTGCCTTCGTCTTTAATCACTAAAGTACAGTAATTAGCTGAAACAAAATAATGAGATAATTACAATATTTTTGTTATTTTTAATATTTTTTATCGTACGAGTTATAGATATGTAGCCATGATTTCTGAAGTGGCACCAACCTTTTGTTATGGTGATGGTGATTATTTAGCTAAATCCATTAATCAAGCAATTTTATTTTGAATTAAATTTGTCTGTGCAATCAATTCTGCAGCTCGCTGTAGTGACTGTATATAATATTGACCCTTTTGAATACTAAATATTAGGATGCTTGCTTCATTATTGCCTTCGTCTTTAATCACTTTGTACCACTCACTTTATACACATGGTAAATAATGGTAATTGGCTGAAACAAAAATAATGACAATTATTCTTGTTTTTTTTTAACATATTTTTGTGTTATGTGGCTTGGCAGTGAGTCTTATTGATGGAACTGCAAATTTCTTTAACTGCGTCCTTTTTTCCTAAAATCTTTGTCAGTAAAATGTTTTCCGCAAACAAATTTTAACTGGTGGAGTTTCTCTATGGGTATATGTATATGCTAAATCCTCGTTTCCTGTTTTCTTCACCCATTCCTTAAAACTAAAAATAAAACATCGATATATAAGTAATTGCAAAACTACTACCACACTATTTTCCTAACGATTATACAATATATAATTTTCATTGTTTTCACCCATATAACCTATGAACCATTGATAGATTTACTAATATACTACTCACCGAAGCTCATCCATAGGAAATCTGGCCATGAAAAACCGTTTTATGCCGTCTTTTCTTCCAGATTTTAAACCGCATATTTCACACTTTTTATTATGCATAATTCGATAAACTATGTAGAACAAACACAAGAGGACATAATATAGAGAACGAATTGATAGCAAAAATAAGCTATTATCTCAATTATTTCAATAATATCTTTCAGAGAAAAATAAATTGAAAATAACGAATATCAACTTGACATCTACAGTGACAGACAGATGACACTTCCTCAAGGAACGAGCGAGGCAGATAGAGTAATTGAGTGAGACACATACAGTCGCCATTACAATTTGGTCAATTTTCATACATTTTTTTGCTTGTACGTAGTTGCGACAGACTGATAGTATGAAACAATGTCACGATTTTGCTATATGTGAGTGGTTCTTGAGACAAATGAAATTTTGACAATTACGCAATCATGTCATATAAGTGTGACAATCATTCGTTTTTTTCCTTATGGCGATACTATTCATACTTGAAGGATATTTTCCTTTGTTAATACTTTGACTGCCTCTGTGGCGCAGACGGTAGTGATACCGCCTGCGGCGCTGGAGGTCGTGGGTATAAATGTTTCTCTCAAGAGTCTGGGTGTTTCTATGTATAATATGTATGTATTTAAAAGTATATAAGTATTAATATCCGTGGTCTGATACCCATAACACAAGCAGGTTATTCCTAGCTTACTTTGGGGATCAGATAGCGTTGTGTGAAATGTCCGTGAATATTTATTTTATTTATTTATATTATAATAATAGTTTGGTGAGTTGATGCTAAGAGCACAGAAGGCCATTGAAAGAATTGAAATTATAATAAATAACGGGAATTATTTTGTATGAAATGAAGTTCTAAAATCATAAATTATATATTTTTTTGCAATAATGTAATTTAGAAAATATTACAATTTGGGATTGTGTGTTTTGATAAATCGATTTTAATGTAAGTACACGAAAACCTAAACAAACAGTTTTAAATTAAAGTATGAAAATAATATTCTACACCCACTGATTTGATTAATAATGTAACACTACTTAACAAACAGGGCCTGATTTAGGGTTCCGCGCGCCCTAAGCTAGCTATGAATATGCGCCCCCAGCTGCAACTAATTAAATTACAAGTCCTACCTACAAAAGACACTTTACGCAAGCTGATCCTACGTTCCTTATCATTATTCTTTGTTAATTTGAAAATAAAATAAAACCCGATCCTGAGACTTCTTATGAACTTATGACCCATGGTTTACTGAGGAGTTGGGTATTCCGCAGACTACTTGATGCATCAGCCAGTAAAAGCGTGATAAAAATACCATCAAAGTACCTAAAAGTACCTCGGTACATCCAGTTTCCGATAAATCGAACCAGTGAATCTTGGTAAAATCCCTTCCTAACTCAGGAAGTGAGCTGATGATATGTACAATTTACAGATAAGAACGGCTCGAAAGCCGATGTGCTGGGGATGGCCCCGGCACATTGGCTTTCGAGCATAGAAAACCGAAAAATTGGCTCATCTGTTGGGCTGCTACGGTGCCACCGACAGACACACACATACACAGATACACAGGTCAAACTTATAACACTTCTCGTTTTTCGGCGGGGTTAATTAAATCGTCAGTAATTAGGTAGATGAAATACGAAAGGTACCAAATAAGGTACTAGAGCTAAGCTGAATCCTAGGTGTAAGCTGAATGTAACGGCTCGATTTGTCCGGTTGATTACCATCCGGACATTTCGACATAAAACAAGAGATCTGTTGTTTTTCCGGTAATTACATCTATTTCTTCTTCCAAAAAACTTTCCTGACTGTCACGAAATAAATCCTAGAATCTGCTTTAACCTTGCGGTGTCCCCGATATGATGGGACATTACTGATCACTTCCGGCAATTTGAACTAAACTAGACTAAACCCGAATCTCCCCAAGAAATCAGATAAAACCCAAACCCAGGAGAGGAACTGCGATGGCGTACAAAGTCTGTTTCGTAGACTTTGTACGCCATCGTATGGTGTATCGGGGAGGGGAAATAGGTGTTATCCTATTTCTTTGAGGAGTGAAGAGTCACGCCATCTTCCTGATCTGCTACTGTAAGAATGGCAAGATGACAACTCGCCGTACTTGGGAGGGAGTTTCTCTCCCGCTGCCTCTATCGCAAATATGACTTGCTCGCAAAAACACTCAGTGGCGTCCTATTTTCTCCCATTGAAGACCATGGCTCTCACCACGGTCTCCAGCGTGAAAACATCTACGCCCAGGCCCGCAACGAGGTTGCAGTACATAAGCTGAGCGTATCCTCGCTGCGATCACCGTAGTGCTGACACTCGGATGTTAACTTCCGCCGCAGATACTTACTCGTACTGATGCACTCGTGTCCAGTAAGTATCTGTGACATTCGGTAGGTGAGGCTGCGATGGTGCCTTTCCAGCCACTCCTCCATGACTGGTTTCACCGTCTCAACAGTACCGTCTCACACTTTTTTTTATACCACCAAAGTGGCAGACAAGCATACGGCCTACCAGATATACCGGTGGTCACGCACAAGGAGGCAAAGTCTCTCCTGTCGCGAAGAGGTTCCACACCACCTGCAAGCATGGGATCGTTGACCACTCTCATGGCTCGCCTCTGCACCGAGTCGAACGAAAGACTTCAGTCAATTCATTCTGATATTCAGGTGCCCCCGCCCAGCAGTGGCAGCTGTACCTACTCCATGTGCGGCCGCACTTGTGACTTAAACAGAAGCACTGTTTGCGTCGCAGTAAAGTATCGCTGCGCCCTGTTGAGCACACCGAGCGGCTTGGACGCCAGCTTGGCCTTATTTCTCCAAATCACTTCGGAACTGAACGTCACTGGAGATGTCAACACCAAGGATACATATACTGTCAGAGATGGAGAGAGTTGTGCCCTGAAATTGTGAATTTAGAACAGCTGCCGTCAATGACGGCCCTGATGCTTCTACCGGCCAAAAAGCTGGACATCCATTCACTTTGGTTCTTGGGTGCCCTGAACGCGACACAGGTGGAGCTGTCGTATTTACTACCACGCTGCCAGGGAGATGGGCGCGGGAATTTAATTTTAACGCAAGTATTTGTATTTTCACTAAATTACCAAATATTATTATGTGCTTTGGAGTTACAAAATGTTAAATAACAATTTTAAATATGTTGTTAGGAGTTGTTACAATCTGTTAAAAATTGCTAGATGGTTTGTGTGCTCCTTTTTGGGAGCACCGTAAGTTACAGCCCAGCGCCGATCCCAACGCCAGGCGCCCCCTTGATCCTGGCGCCCTAAGCTTCAGCTTAGTTAGCTTATGGGTAAATCAGGCCCTGTTAACAAATCATTAGAGAATTTCACAAAATTTTACAAAATACAAGGAGTTCAAAATTATTTTTTTGTCTTCTCATAAATACTACAGAAAATATTTCACTCGAATATCTTAGATATAAAAATAGTCTAAGCAACTGCAAGTCATTAAAAATGGCTAAAAATGAATAATAATCACTTTTGGAAATAGTCGAGGGCGTAGTTTGTGATCTAACCACGTGGCCAGTATAAGCACTTGTAACTTTCAGATGGCCAGTAAGTAAATATGACACTTGTTTTATTTTTGCACTTATTATAAGTTAATCAGTAAACATCGCTATAAGTTATTCATTTAATGGCCACGGAAAATAAATACACCAGTAAGGATATCACAAAGGGAGGATCCTGCTAAATCAGGATTTATTTTGAATTTTGTGTTCTTTGTAGTACGAGAACTTCGATAACGCGATGTAGGATTCTTGGTATGTATTGTTACTGAGAACTATGTGACGCTGGTATAATTAATTTTTATTTTCCTGACCAGGAAACTTAATCTAATCACACTTTATTTATTTTATTATTAGTTTAAGTTAGACGCAACATAAGGTTTAAAAATAATAAAATTGAAATTAATGTAATCTCATATTTTAATATTTTCACAAATAGAAAGAATAATTTTCGTAATTTAAGATATTTTGGTTTATCGATAAATGTAAAAATAATATCTGTAGGTACTTTATGATCTCAAAACAATCAATTAATGGTCAGTTAATCATTTACTACAAGCAATAACAAACTATCATAATTATGATAATTTTTGTTCTGTTAGTTGTAGCATAGCTGGTTAATTATTTTTATTTATTATTTGTCTATCATTATTTCGAAAATCTCCCTTTAGGCGCTAGGCAGACGACGGAGCGGGCCGGGCTTTTTGCCCGCGACGTAATAAAGACCGCGTCTGCCCGTCGATGCCCGCGACTGACCGCACCGCGAACCCAACGCACACGACGGGCGGAGGCAGTTAGTTTACTAGAAAGCGTGCGACGCTGACTGAGCTAGCCGCCCCGCGCCGCCGCCAGCGTTATTTCATACAAACTGGTTTGTGTGATCCATGACGGGTAGCCGCGCTGCCACTGCCCGACGGGCACCTGCGGTGCGGTCTCTTTGACCTTCGTGTGCGTTGGTAGTATAGGATTCCCATAGTGCTATCGTGCGCGGTGAAAGGCCCGCTCCATTGTTTTCAAAGTGCCTTAATCGAGATCGTGTTGCTCTATGGGTTTTAATAGCTATTGCACAGATTACAGAACTAAACACGGATGACGCTTAAACCGGACAAGAAAATGAGAATTTAAAATACTAAAACTATTTTTTTACGTGAGGAAAATCCTACAGGGATGCTATGCCGGACTCCTACTGACTAAAAACCACACGTATCCTACCTAACAGCCTACGGTTGGGAGCCCCGGGTAAGCCCTCGGAAGGATACCCCAGACTACCAACATACCTAGTGTGTAGACTCCCTAGAAGTGCGACATATCATGACGGTATTATTGTCATATTATATACGACTAGAGGACATCACACGGTTTCACCCGCGTAGCTCCCGTTAATATAGCTACCCAACAGTGAAAAAAAATGTCAAATAGAGTCAGTAGTTTCGGAGACTATTCGATGCAAACAAATAAACAATTAAATCTGTCCTCTATATAATTTACTTGTTACGTATGAACAGTGTTTAGCACTGCCGCGCTACAGTACTCACTTTTTGGGTCAGTATTTGCTTTCTTGACCTCACTTTCTTGTTCCGCAAGCGTCATAATTGTTTTAGTTATTTAATCTGTGAGCTATTGGTTCAAAACGTTTTCATAAGCACTTTTTTAAAGTCAACTATGTAATGTCTTCTTCCAAGTAACGACTGTTTTCATCCAGCAGAGCTTAAATGAACTAAGTGTTTAGTTATAAATACAGATATTTTTATAATCTATCAAAATATTATTTTTAAAATCATAGTTATAAGTCAATTATTATTCGGCAATAACGATCGGATGTGATTTCTAGATATTAAAAGTATTAGGAATAAGGTTGATTTCAGTATTGAAAAGGCTAAATTATATAAAAAAGAATTATATAAGAAAAAAAGAGGGCATTATATTTTGAAACTTTATTGTATTTGAAACGATGTTTTCTATGTGACGTATAGGGCAGTTGAGAGTTTGTGGTCTTAATATTAAATACATTTCTAGCATTACAATGTGGCTTGTGAGATACAAATTATTATTATTACAAAATTTGATAAGATTTTTTATAAAAGCACCGCAAGTTTATATTTATAACACAGTATAAAGTGCACTTAAAATGGAACTTTATATTCATTGTAACCAAGGTATCAACCATATTATGCCATTGTAATTAAAAAATATACACCTAGCCGAATGTAAACCGAAATAGCATGAAAATCTGCTTGAAATCCTATGAATTTTCATTTTAAATGCTCTTTAAAATGGGTGTATACGTCTCTCTTACTGGGACTACAATTTCCTTACAATGTTACAAAAAATAGTGTTTTGACACGGAATATTAAAATAAATAGAAGTGCTCTTATATCCCATTACAATAAGAGTTAGTATCGCTAAAACAGACATTTCATAATCAAATGAATTCAGTTGCTGTATGACATACATAGAAATGGTCAAATTTTGCGACTGCTCTAAAATAAAAAATAGAATAAAATTTTATCTTTGAAAAAAAAAACAAAAAAATAGAATCGTCGGAATTGTAGTGACTAAATGCTACAGACTGAAAAGAACACCCCAAGAAACCCAGTCCGTTCTGAAGTTCATTGCGCATGTTTCTTACGTTGAATAGTGCACGAAGAAATTGCGAAGTTCAGAGCAGTCTTTTTGTTTAGTGGCTGTGTGTTGGCGGCATTGTTCAAAATTGCCATGCATCTGCATAATATTACAAGCACTTTATATTTTTAATATTCCGTCAATACATATATTAATAAAAGGTTATGTACAACTGACCTCTATTATAAGGTTTGGATAACATCGATATTAAATTAACCCAGTTGGTTTTGACAACATCTGCGTGATTTCAGTGTGTTTGACTATGGATATACGCATAAGATTAGGAATCGAAATGTTCCAAATTATATTCAACAAACTACCAAATGGAGGTAAGTACAGTCACCTCCAATATTGCATAGGCCCCATAAGGTGCACATTTGAGTCCAAATTCACTAAAACTCCACTAGATGGCGCAACTTTACTTGAATATAATATTGCATAGACACCTTAGAAGCACAAAAAATGTACTAGATGTCATATTTACATTACTCAAAAGATTAATAAGTTACTATTTTAACAATAATCGCGTTCCTGTGTGAGGTATTAAAAAAAATCGGCAACGCTATATACTTGACTTCCAATGTTATCCGAGAGATGGCGTCAATTCTCAGTGCAAAGCAATTTTGTTTCGGATTGACCATGCATTCTCAAATTCGTCTGTACATTACGTTTCAATATAGGTTCATCCCTTGCTTACTTATTTCATTCTGTGCTTACTTATAGTTCATTTCTACAACAACATAATCCTTCATTCTAACTCGCTTCATAAAACAATTTTCAGTTCGTAAATAATATTGACTCCGACCTTGTAATAGAGTTCAGTGATACTAAATACAGAACATTATAACAAAAAATCTTACAATTTTGATGGAGTATTCCCGTTCGTCCCCTTGACTTCGTCCCCCTAGGGGGACGAACGGGAATTCAATATTTTATTTTCCCGATGGTCCCCTTAATTTTTTTGGGGGGACGAACGGGAATAATTTTTTCATTCTTTTTTTTTGTTTTATTGCTCCCAACAAATAATATAAGATAGGTGCGTTGGTAAAAAATCAAATTTGAAATTCTATTTTTATTTACAAATGAAGATCAACAAAACAAATGAAGATCGTCAAAACAAATGAAGATCAACAAAACAAATGAAGATCGTCAAAACAAATGAAGATCAACAAAACAAATGAAGATCGTCAAAACAAATGAAGATCGTCAAAACAAATGAAGATCGACAAAACAAATGAAGATCGTCGAAACAAATGAAGATCGACAAAACAAATGAAGATCGACGAAACAAATGAAGATCGTCAAAACAAATGAAGATCGACAAAACAAATGAAGATCGTCGAAACAAATGAAGATCGACAAAACAAATGAAGATCGACGAAACAAATGAAGATCGACGAAACAAATGAAGATTGGCGAAACAAATGAAGATCGACAAAACAAATGAAGATCGACAAAACAAATGAAGATCGTCGAAACAAATGAAGATCGACAAAACAAATGAAGACCGACGAAACAAATGAAGATCGTCAAAACAAATGAAGATCGACAAAACAAATGAAGATCGACGAAACAAATGAAGATCGTCAAAACAAATGAAGATCGACGAAACAAATGAAGATCGACGAAACAAATGAAGATCGGCGAAACATGCATACAGCCATATTTTGTAATCTAGAAATATGTTCATAGTTGTATACAGGGTGGAATGTTTGTAATGTCGGTTCGATTACCGGGTGCGGCAAGCGGCCGCACCCGGTAATCGAACTGACTAAAATCTGTAAAAGTTGCACCCTGTACTTTTATTGCATCGATCGGTAGGGTCAATTATAAGGATGACATCTCTCTAACAAATTTCATAAATTAAATGAAAGGAAAATAATAAAATCTTAAATTATTTTCATTATTTACAAAAAATGGTAAACTAACAGATCACACCCCTTTAGATTTTTTTTCTGCACACAAAAATCTAATTTACTTACATTAAATCTTATGAGTATGTAAACGAGTTGAGAGTTAAAGTTCCGAATACGATTTGTAACATTCACCACAACGCGTTATTAAAGGTTACTAGAAATGAATTCGTTAGAAGAATAAATTTGTGTATCCAAGAAAATAGAGCCCATTTCGAGCAATTAATTACCTAGTTAGTTTACCATTTTTTTCGTAAATAATTAAAATAATTTAAGATTTCATTGTTTTCCTTTCAATTGTGTTTTGTAATTGCAACATGTAATTGATGAA
Source organism: Miltochrista miniata (assembly GCA_933228765.1). Lineage (NCBI taxonomy): Eukaryota > Metazoa > Arthropoda > Insecta > Lepidoptera > Erebidae > Miltochrista > Miltochrista miniata. The sequence continues at coordinate 30,358,627 of OW121751.1, forward strand.
GTTTGTTAGAGAGAATAATCCTTATAATTGACCCTACCGATCGATGCAATAAAAGTACAGGGTGCAACTTTTACAGATTTTAGTCAGTTCGATTACCGGATGCGGCAAGCGAATTTTTAGAACACATTAAATGCAGTTTTCTTTCTTTTCAAAAATAAAGGAATGTTTTCTTTGAGAAAAAAATTCAATCTACAGTATTAAGAGTACTTCCCCTTCAGGTGGCATTACAAAATTCCATCCTGTATATGTATAAATAAATATCAAAAAATAGGTGCAAGCAATTCTCGACCTTAATGACACTTACCTAAAAATGTGCTTTTAGGCGTTTTTAGACATCACTGATCACAAATATATAAAAAATAAATAGATATTATGCATGCTCATGAGGTCGAAATTTGCTTGGACCCATTTTTTGTAATCTAGATACGATAATCATTCAACAAATAGGTGCAAGCAATTCTCGACCTTAATGACATTTATCTAAAAATGTGCTTTTAGGCGTTTATGGACATCACTGATCACGAATATAATTAAAAATTAAATAGATATTATGCATGCTCATAAGGTCGAAATTTGCTTAGACCCTTTTTGTATTCTAGATGCGATAAACATTCAAAAAAATAGGTGCGAGCAATTCTTTACCTTATGGACATGCATAATATTTATTTATTTTTTACATATTCATGATCAGTGATGTCTATAAACGCCAAAAAGCACATTTTTGGAGAAGTGTTATTAAGATCGAGATTTGCTTGCACCTATCTTTTTGAATGGCATCTAGATTACAAAATATAGCTGCAAGTAATTTTTGACCTTATCAACTTGCTTATAGTCTTTTGTTTTACTGATCTGCATGGTTCGTCATCGTCATTTGTTTATCCGACCGTCATTTGTTATGCCGATCGTCATTTGTTTTATAGATCTTCATTTGTTTTTTCGATCGTCTTTTGTTTATCCGATCGTCATTTGTTTTATAGATCTTTATTTGTTTTTTCGATCATCATATTTTGTTTATCCGATCGTCATTTGTTTCATAGATCTTCATTTGTTTTTTCGATCGTCATTTGTTTATCCGATCGTCACTTGCTTTTTCGATCATCATTTGTTTATCCTAAGGTCATTTGTTTTGTCGATCTTCATTTGTTTTTTTTTTCATCTGTTTATCGTCATTTGTTTTTTTTTTTTCATTTGACTTTGGTCGAGGGGGACGAAAGGGGGACGAATGGCACTTAATCGAAGAACATATTCCCATTCGTCCCCTCTTGAATTAGGAGGGGGACGATCGGGAACTGATTAAATATTATTTTTGTGAATTCCCGTTCGTCCCCCTCGGGGGGACGAAGTCAAGGGGACGAACGGGAATACTCCATTTTGATACATATACTATACGTATTTAAATAAACATATCAGGTTGTACAAATGTTTCGATCGAGCTTCAGTATACCTATTAATGTGATGAAAAGAATGATATTGAAACAGGTATTCTCAAATTCTTCCATATTTTCTAATAATAATACGCGATATATTTGAAAGCACTTCACCGATACAATAATTAAACAAAACATTGAGTAAACATAAAGTTCTAAGTCAAAAGTATACCACAATAGTGTTTTCTTCCGTGCTAATAAAAAGGTTTTTTCGGGATACGAAAAGTAGCTAGCCTATACTATGTAATACTATTATATTATTTTTTCCTATACCTCCATATCACTCCAGATACTACCTTATATGTTTATTTACTTGACTCAAAGAATTTATTGTGAAAGTGTACTTTTTGATATATCGCTTATTAATAGAGGGTAGAAAAATATTGACCAGAAATAATATTGTATCACAAGGTTTAAGACCACGTTTGTCTAGTTTGTAAGCAAATATAGTAAGTTACCAAAGCAATGTATGATTAAGGTATACTCTAAGAGTTAATATAAACTTTTGACCTATTTTTGTATTAAAACTAAATGGTGTTATGCGACACAACTTTTTGCCATCACTCTATTTATTTAAGAATCACTTGTATTTTGTATACTTAGCTCTAATAATATAAAGTAATATGATTATTATTAATTCGTAACAAGAATCTTATGACTTACATAGAACTTATGGCTTTAAACTTAAGCGTCGAAAAATATTAATATTGTAATGCCATAATAATTTAAATGAAAAAAAAAGTGTGTAAAATTCCAATGCAATGGGAAATAAATATATTTTTATAAATTCAATCGACTTATAAATCAATGACTGTTCCTTCTATAATAATACCAGGCGCCAGCTCAATTTTTTCATTTTTGTTATCAATTTCGCAGAATAAATCCGTTTTAGAATTTCTTTTCTTGAGAGCAGCGATGATAAGATCTTTAGAGTTCTGTCGTATCAATTCTTTACTAGGAGGTCTGTTCGGCGGTGGAGTGCCGTTACACTCTGGAGGAGTTTCTGAGACCGTTCTACTCGGTGGTGGGGTGGGAGCAGGTGGTTTACCATGAGTAGGTGTACGTGCGCCTCTAGGAACCGCCGGTGGTTTCGCCTTACTCGGTGATATGATGTGCTTAGGAACGACCTGGTTACCATCCAAATCACTCTGCAACTCATTAGACCTCTTCATAGACGCTCTGTTCCTGGGAGTTTTCTTTAACATGGCTTGGAAGTTGAATGGAGGATCGTCCTCGTTCATATCGCTAGTCGATTTTGCCATAGCTTGTAATTCTTTTATAGGATCTGGAACATCTACATCAATAGCATAAAGACTTCGGCTGTAACTTGTTTTGCGTAGTTTAGGCGCAGTGTCTTCGAGGATATCGGTGTCGTCTCTCACTGCAGACCATGGCTCTGGTGGCTGGTAATAACTATGTGATGAGGTGTTAGGCTTTTTCTTGTAAACAGCATGTTTACTGGATTCCCTGCGAGGTAGTTTCGATGATTGCGATTTTTCTTCGTTCGGTGGCAAAGGCATCACGGGTTGTGTAGGATCTCTGCAGAACGGCACTGTGATGAGGGTCTGAGTGCTCGCTGATGTGGTGACAATGTCGGTTTGTGCTGAACTAAAGCGACGCTTCAACGGTTCGTCCCACTGCTCGTGGTCGGAATCGTATTGACTGGCGAACGTGTCGCTAAAAAGAGATATTGGTTGGGTTAGTTTTACATAGGTTGATTTCTAGTTGAATGAGTTGCAATCTTTGTATTGCTTAGATCGAAAGTTCCATAGTGGTATCGGCTTAGCAATATCCAAGATTGTTTTAGGAGAGATTCTATCTGGCTCTCCCAAGCAATGTTTCCAGATATAATATCAAATAGTAAATACTAGGCAACTGTATACTTACGTGCATTTAGCTGAAGGGTCACACATATAGGAAGTGTCGTAGTACTGTAGTTGGTCAATTCTGAAGGGTAGTTTCCATACAGTCGGTGGACCAGAGCCGAGAAAATCTGTTTCTTTTGCTTGAGGATCAACCCTGTCTAGTAGCACCGAAGTACTTATGTTTAGCAATGCTTCTAGAACTGACTGGTTATAGATATGCACCTGTAAAGAGAATAAATCGGTCAGTGTCTGATATGTACTGAAATGATTTGATTGGTATTTGATTTTCGGTTGCACTTGAAGCTGTGCAAGAGCTGTTTCTTTGGAGGAATGAAAGTGATATTCCTACGCCCGTGTCGTTGCCTCATCCGTTAGTAAGCAGGTCTACAGCTAGCAGGTGAAATCAATTATTGTGGACAACGATCTTGGCACGACCATTTGCACACTGCGGTTGCAATCCCGTTGGGGCTTCTGGAAATCGGCGCAAAATCGGTAGTACCTTCCGCGTTCGGTGCACAGAACTCCAGTTCAAGAAATGTTTTCGTCAGCAAACTCAGATTATAAAATTAAATATGAAGTGCAAGGTGCCTAGACGTTTTCACTGCATGTACAGAGTTTACTGACGAAGACATTTCTTGAACAGGAGTTCTGTGAACCGAACGCGGTAACTGCCTACTACCTTCCATTGGATTGCTCATGAAGCGAGTTGGCGAAAAAAAAGGGGCATCACAATTATGACGCATCCCTAATGACCTGTAAAAAACTTAAATGTGGGAATGTACATAATTTACCTGTTGTGAAAAATGCACCAAATCCTGATATCGGACAGCGCGGTATTGTAGCAGCACTTGGAAGATGGATCTGCTTTTCCACTTCATTGCAAATCTTTTCAAGAATGTTGCTGTTTCTTCGTCGATCTGTCCAGTTGACTTATTTATTAGAGGTCCGTATGCTTTGCGAACTATGTAGCCACGGTACGCTAAAGACGAAAAGAAGAACATGAGTAGGTACACGTCTAAATAGGTCCCAATTGCTTCGTAGTCACACCTTGGAGATTGTCAGGATAGGTAGAAACCGCGAGGTTTTAGTCGGTTCAAGTTCGACGTTAAAAAAGTATGTGAGGACTGAGAACATGGTTATGCCTTTTACCTGAAGGGGTGGGTGGACGCATAGGTACTACACCCAAGTCAGAAATTGTATTTTATAGCATGTTAGTGCTAACATGCTAAAAAATACAATTAAGCCTATTGCAGTGTTGAAATGAACAGGCGCAGATTGTGACTGACACACAGAATGCTGTTAAAATATTACAAGCCGCTCGTGAATGCTGCAAAGACTAGAAGTGAATGAGCGAATAATGCAGGCATAATTTAAGACAGCATTATTCACTCGTTACTTCAACGATCCTATGCTTGCAGGTGGTGTGGAACCTCTTCACGATAGGAGACTGCCTCCTTGTGCGTGTTCTACCGCCTGTACAATGGTTTGTGCTCTAAAGAATTGTTTGATATGATGCCCACGGCTACGTCTATTATCGCATCGCTCGCCACAGACAGGGTGTTAATCTTCACAATTTGTGTCCGGTGCGTTCGAGCACGGTAAGATCGGATAGGGGTTTCTTCCCGCGCACGCTTATATTGTGGAATGCTGCTGCTTCGGATTTCCCAAACGCCTATAGTACGGGGTTCTTAAACGGGGCTCTTAGAAGGTTTTTACTGGGTCGGCAGCGCGAGTGTAGCGCCTTTGGTGTTGCAAACGTGCATAGACTGGAGTGACCACCAGTAGGTACACGTGGGCCGTATGCTTGTATGCCACCTTAAGGGAAAAGAATCATAATCAACGCGAGAGCAGCTTCAGGAACAGGACCTAAGTAGCTAGCAACTACTTAGTTATGTATCAGAAGCTGTGACACTGAGAGAGACAAGTGATTGCATCGCTGGGAGAGAGTAGGTACTTACCTACCTGTAACTACCTGTACCTATCTATGCATTTTGAAGGCACTCAAGCGTAGGTATACCTAAGGTTTGATAAAATACGATCTTACCTTTTTGTATCAAAAGCGCAGCTTCGTCTTCTGTTACGTTCAAAGACTGCTGTTTTTTCAGTTCTCTTACTAGAAACGAACAGAACAACATGATTAGGTAAGTAAGTTAGGGCACTAACGTTCTACATTATCATATCTTGGTACGAGTATTGCTCGGTATCTAAGTAACACTGAAGAAATAGATTGTATTAAAATGCAAATTTCTACTTACTATGAAGCATTTTTGACTTATCCTTCTTTGCTTTTCGCCTCGCTAGAAAAGCTCTCATCATACATTGAACTTTGACTATCTTCTTTACCTGAGTTTCGTAGAGCCTAAAGATAAAATAGCGTTAAGTATGTACGTCTTATATAAATAACTATATGCACTTGATTTCAGTAACCATTGAACAATTTGAAATATTGAGTAAGTAGATTTTTTTAAAATTCTGGACAATCAATAAACTCCACCCAAAACTAAAAAATTGACCCTTTATTGAAATGGTCTCTTTTGAAGGTCTTTACTGACCTCAGACCTACTATAAATAGTGGTACTTACTCGTAAAAGTAAATTCTGACAGATATAAAACTTAGTTAAATAAAAAAATTACTTACCTTGAGAGGAATTCTTCATTGTAATATTTTAGAAACACTTTTGTCTTACCAAGCACCCAACCTTCCATTTTTAACCGAATTAAAAGTAGCCTGCAGTTGTCTCTTGTTACCTCGACATTTTCATCAAAATCGAAGGCCAGAAATCGATACCTGTGGACAGGAAAGGTCAAGTACAACAAGATTAAGAGTTATTGAAGCCATATTCCGAACTATTTCAATGGAAGTAGGTACACAATCAGTTCCTGAAATCGGATTTTTAATGTGTGTTTTTTTTTACACAATGCCCTCTGGCCCAAATTTTAACAAATTAGTGCTATGAGATCAGATAAACATGACTGATAAACTTACGAATATATTTCTTAAAACAAAAGACACATTTGAAACCCGACAAAAATCTTTACCACACACAAATATTTGTTCAGTTTCAGGACTCAAATCCAACACAAAAGTTGCATGCACTGACACTGCGTCATCAAAAATTCAGTTATTATTAGTGTGTAAAAGTGAAAACCTATCTTTGTGTAGATATGTAACAAAATATTATTAATCACTTGTACCTTCGTATAAACTCCTCAAACGGAATACGACTTGAATAACCGTTTTGTCTCGCTTTTGCTGTGTCCAATACAGATAAAGCCCTCAGCTGTTGTCTCACAACCTCAGTCTGAAAGCCCCGAGGATTGTCGTTCAAATCTGCTCGAATACATCTAACGTAATGTGTTCCACCGCTACCAGGGCCAATAGACAGTTGCTTTAGAATTTCCAGACTGATTGCTCTATAGGTTGCAGCGGCGGTTCTCATTCGGTGCACTTGAGAAAATTGACCTTTTGAAATAGTGTTGTATTTCTGAAAAATATGATGACGTTTGTAGTTACCTACTTCTTAAAAGTCTGATTTTATACGGAACCATTAAACATGATGTTCAATATACTAAAATTATCACCCTAGCTTTTATATTTTCCATTTCCTTCTCTGATTTCGTTTTCACGACCATAACTTTGGGTTGACCTGATGATACTGTTAAATTCCCAGTTTTGGTTAGTTTGTTTCTAAACAACTGTTGAACAGTGATATTGGTGGATGCCCTCATAGTTTCTATCATTTCTGGAGGAAGGAAATCTTTGTTTTTGTCTGCCATTTCTCTGCAATCGTAGTTCACTTTTCCAGTGTAATGAGCAACACTAAATTCGTGACTACCCGACAGTTTAACATAAGGTCCTTTGCATGTTGTCCTAATTGCACCTATAACAAAAAAATTCACATGCTATTTTTAATCCGTCATAAATACAAACGTTTATTCTAAATCACAGCATTATTACTAACTCATTATAAATTCTTGACTACTACTCGTACGACTTGCTTCATCTAGAATATAAAAAAGGCCAAAAGGTCTACCCATCAACTGATCAACAGCGTTCTTATTATCGTAAAAGTGCAAAGACACTTCTGCAACCTCTTCATCTGCTGTCTCCTGCATTTCCCAAGCAAACATTCTTTGATTGTATAAGAATTGTATCTGCTCGTTCGTTGTATTCACTATAAGTTGTTCTAAACGATTTCTATGATAACATTCGAATCCGAACATGTCTAACAAACTTACTGAATATTTATCTCCGCTGCAAAATAATTTTCAAATTAGATAATATTTCTAAACATTGGTATTTTAATTATGCGATTTTAATTCAATGCCATATACGTACAATACAGATCTCATAAATGACAATTTAGAGTTAATTAAGTTGATCATCCAGTCTATTAATCTTTTATAAAGTGCACTTGCTAGAGTATCTCTTGCATCCCGAGCTTCATCAGTTGAGTGCTTTCTTTTCACAGCACTGCCATTCTCTATAAGGCAATAGTTAAGTAGAGCCCACAAAAATTTAACTTCTTCAAGAGCTAGTAACTTAGCCACTTTCTTTGCTGTATCGAGATTTTCTATTTCTGCTAGTTCAGTTTTACTATCTTTAAATCTTACGTTCCCTAGTACAAGGATAGAAGCTAGCACTGTTTCTAAAAATGTTATGTCTTCTTCCTCCCAGTCGAGAGATTTCAAATTTTCAATAAATTCTTTGTACAGTTCGACATTATTTTCAGGATTTTCACGGACACCTTTTACTTTTACTGCTTCTTCTGATATTCTTAAGTATCTGTGCTTTCTATTAGTCTCCAAGCATAGCTCTTCAGTTCGATTTGCAGCTTCCATTGCATCGTAAAAATAATAAAGAAGATCAAAGTTGGCTTGAGTTCTACAAATATAAAATGTGTTTATTTTTTTACACTGTTTATGTATTTAAATTCATCATAATTAAATTTGAACATACTTACAAATCAGTTGATGATACGCGCCATGTTTCTAATTGATACAACCAAAATATAGCACCACTTAATTTTCCAGAGCTACCATATGTGACTTGAATTTGACATATTCCTCTAGTAGAATGAGCATTCAACGGTGTCGCAGCACTTGTTGCAGCGTGTATTACGTTAACAGCTTTTTGAATTCTTTCTGCAGTGTTATTCTTCATAGCCCCTAAATGTGTGAGATGTGATAGTGCGTGAATCATGTTTGTTGTTTTTCCAGATTTACTTTCACCAGAAAATACAATATGTTGGGGCTCATTGTGGTGGAGAGCATCTTGGTAAGCACTGTCTGCTACTGCAAATATGTGAGGTTCATTGTCTGATCTCGACTTGCATTCATATTTTTTGTGATACTGAAAAATTAAGATATGTTTAGTGTTTAATAAACTATTTAATACATTTATTTTCTGCAAGCAACTTCAAAGTTAATTGACTTACATTGTCATTGTAAACATCTTCACATACGTTTGGGTTCAGAATTAAAAGAACATCTCCAACAAACGACGTAAAAGAACATTTAACTAGCTTAGTTTGCAACTCGGATAGCATATTATCTTCAGTTAATATTTCTAGAGCTGCCAAATCTTCTACTTGCATTGTTTCTGGTTCATTAGACCCTTGTGTTGTTAGAAGACCGTTTCGAATGATTCTTTCTAATGATTTACTAGGTTCAGCAGCATCTTTTAATTCCGCCGCCAATATTCTGAATTCTGTTGACAACTAAAAAGGACTTGGTTTTTAGGTTGCTTTAATACTGTGCGTTTAATCTTGCTTTCAATAGCAACAATCACAGCTGACAAGAGTCTACTGCTACACGTATAAAAATACTACTTGGTAGGTACATAAAAATGACAATCAAAATTAACCATAAATAAGGTTAGAGAACGGCGTGAAACCGTTCACATTCCTGAATTTAGTCATTAGCGGATGTTTAGCAATTTATACTCACTTCTGGTTGACTAAGCCAACCGGAAGTGGCTTAGAACCTTCCTCAGACATGTCCCTACGATAATATAATAATATCTTCGTTGCAAGGATCCTTCAAGTCGTTTGGGAGTTATAGACTTTGCCTCTCTGTGTGAGTTCTACCGCCTGTACAACAGTTCGTGCTCTGAAGAATTGTTTGATATGATGCCTACGGCAATATTCTATCATCGTACTGCTCGCCACAGACAGGGAATTCATCCTCACACAGTGCGTCCTGAGCGCTCGAGCACTTTGAGATCCCATAGAGGCTTTCTTCCGCGTACGAGTACGCTTAGATTGTGGAATGATCTACCTGCCTCGGATTTCCCAAACGCCTACAGTATGGGTTGTTCAAAAGAGGACTTAGAAGGTGTTTTACAGGATCGGCAGTGCGATTGTGGCGCCTCTGGTGTTGCAAACGTCCGTAGGCTGCGGTGACCGCCGGTACATCTTGTGGGGCCGTTATGCTTGTCTCGGCCGCACAACGTACACACCATAGAAATTTATAGCATTCTGGAGAAATGCAACAATCTTATAATACTTACATGATAGTCATTTTCAGGTACTCCTTGTATAAAAGGATGTTCTTCCAGCTCTGCCATATATGGTCGATGATCAGGATTTTTTTCTAGACATCTAAAAGTAAGCTGTGACTATTAACATACTTTTTGCACGCTATGACAAGTATAAAATTAGGATTTTTTAAAATACTTACTCAGAAATAAAATCATTCAAGTCATTAGACCACATCGCCGGCTTAGAAAATCCTGGAGGAGGATTCCTTACGATTTGGAAAAGCGCTCTTGTTGGGTGCATTTCTTGGAATGGTGCCTTGCCATCGCCCAATTCGATAGCAGTTATACCTAACGCCCAAACATCTACTCTGTTGTCATATCCTCCTTCACCGCAAGCGACAATCTCAGGAGCCATCCAGCTAGGCGATTCAATAATCGTAGTACTCTTATCCAATGCATCGTTCAATTTACAAGATAAGCCAAAATCGGACAATTTTACTTCACCATCTTTCGTGATCAAAATATTACTGCACCTTATATTGCGGTGTATCACTTTGTTCTCGTGCAAGTAAACGAGCGCCTAGAATATAAATGAGAAAAGGAATTGATTGCACCAATCGTGGCTTCCAACGCAGTAGTTTGACAGAGTGATGGAGTGGCCGCCCCTCATGTGGCGGGGATTGATAAGGTTGGCGATACTGACGTCAATGTCCGTCAAATCACCACGCCTCAAGATTCATTGGGAGCTATTTGCATACGCGTTTCGGTCTCAATGCTGTCGCAGCCGGCTTGTCCACGCTCTCTGCTGTCTGATATATCAGCTTGTTTAATGCGTTCATTACGATCGTTTATTTATTAGTGATGTAGAGCGACGATAAATTTGAATGTCGACTATTTAAAATTTTATCAAGAGTAAATGAGTATTGTCAAAAGAAATTTTGATTGCTTTCACTTTTGATATGTAGTTTTTTAAAATGTTATTGCATATTTAAATGATTTTTGATTTATTCTTAGCAGTAGGTGCTATTATGACAATTAGTATGTAACAATTAGTACAAGTGAAGTTTTTCAATATGTGTAGCAAGTTCCATCAAGTGCCTTCAATCAACGGTATCAATAATCTGTAACAATTAGTAAGTACAAGAAGGCACTTACTTAAAATGTCAGTTATTACGTACGAGGAGACGTGCGATTTTGTATCCTATAATATTTTACGGGTTAAAAGTTTTATGATTACGTCTTGTCACATAGTCACACTATGTCAACAATGGTATCAGAAAAAAAGCTGAATATGACTACATCGCGCACAGTGTACTGCCTAGAACAAGCTAGCTGGACAAAAACAACATTAACTATTCTGGAAACTGTTACTGAGGGTAGTTAGAGTATAAGTTGCTAATCATAAATATGGGTAATGTTTTCTATGAAATGTGTCAAAACATTAGTAATGAGGGTAAGTATTTAAGATACTGGATTAAAATGCATTAAATTAGTTGCGTTTAAGCTCCTAATACGAAAACATTTGAGGTGCTTTCGTTTGTTGTTAAGTTGTGAATTGGTGATGGATTCAATAACCAAGGGTAAGTAGTTTTTTTTATACTACTATATTCAATGTTGTTTAACGCGTAACCAGTAAAAAAACGTTTGATTTAAAATAAATAACCATAAAATTTTAAATTTGTAATTTACAAGACGATAAGTAAAAATCCCCTCATTTCCCCGGGCTGTTTTTTTTATTAAACGAGAAATTTATCATTTTAGTTTTAAATGCATGAACTTTTTTTTGCTCGAATTTGCTCTTTTATTTTTTTTTAATTTTTTTGTTGGAGGCAGTTTTACTTTATCGAAAAGGGAGCTTTTTGAAGAATGGGTGAAAACTTCCAGTGATGGGAGAAATGCTGCGCTTTTTAATTTTATTGCGATGAAACATGATCTGGGCAGCATATCGGAGCAGTCGTTCAAGGACATCAAGGCAGTTATTTTGAGATTTTCTGCGAAATTATCGGAGAAATGGGAAAATTCTCGTAGAAATCGGGATAGCTCTTCTCGTCTTTGAATAAGTCGTGGCTAGAGGGGAATATAACGTTTCGTACGTTATAAAACACTGCAGAGCCGTCTACATCATCTCAACAACCCATGGCTGGCCCTGGAAGACCGAAAGTAGACTTGCAAGATGCCGCTTCCAAGACTAAACGTCGACGTGTCGATGATCTTATTCAATCCCGAAGTTCTGAAGAACTGATCGCTGCTGCCGAGATATCTTCCCGACTATCTGGTACATACCTATATAAATATAATATTGTATATGTATTACATATACATATACTTATATGTGTAAATCTTTCTTAATACCTCTAAATTTAACTTCTGTTACTTACTTTCAGGCAAAAGAACTATGGCCAGTCTGATCGGGCAGGTCAGCGAGAGTCTAGAAAAAATCAAAGATTCCCTAAAGACGACTAAAGAAATGAAGGAGATTCCCAAAAAAAAGACGGTTCTGCTCCTCCTGAGGTTTAAGATTAAATTTTAGAGGCAACAAGTTATTAAAAGAGAAATGCGGTCTGTACGTTAAGTGTTGTATGTCATATAGACTACACTGAAGAAGATTCTTCGGAAGAAGAATTGAGTGATGATGAGTAGGTTAAGTTATTGTTTCTTTTTGTGTAACTTATTGTTTCCTCTTATTCTATTTTATCCTGTCATATTAGGTGCTTACATATGAAATTGGCGTTTTGTATAGGAGGAACAAAAAGTCGAATATTTTTAAATATAATATATTTAATTAATCAAAGTATGAACCATTGTTTTCTATGCATTTTTGCCATCTCATAGGTAGTTCATTGATCCCTTTACTAAAAAAACCAGTCGGACGGGAATCAATAAAATCTGTGAAGGCGATTTGGACTGCCCCATCAGAGTTGAATTTTTTCCCTTGCAAGAAGTTGTCCAAATTTCGAAAAAAATGGTAATCTGTTGGAGCAAGATCCGGGGAGTACGGAGGATGTTTTAGACATTCCAATTGAAGCTCTTCTAATTCGGTAGCCGTCTGTTGTGCAGTGTGTGGTCTAGCGTTGTCGTGAAGCAGCAGTGGCGTGGAGCGATTGACCAGCCTAGGTTGTTTAGCCGCTAGCTTTTCCATCATGGTTTGCAATTGCTGACAATAGACATCAGCCGTAATAGTCTGGCCAGATTTGAGAAAACTGTAATGAACAATACCGGCACTAGTCCACCACACGCTTACAAGTAACTTTTTTGGGGTTAATTTTCGCTTGGGGCAGGATTTGGCTGGCTGGCCAGGATCCAACCATTGCGCTGAGCGCTTTCGATTATCGTAAAGAATCCATTTTTCGTCACAGGTAATGATTCGGTTTAAAATACCTTCATTATTGTGCCGGTTCAGTAATGTAACGCAGCAGTCGACGCGCTTTTGCCGGTTTGCTTCAGTCAATTCGTGAGGTACCCACCTTTCAAGCTTTTTAATCTTCCCAATTTGCTTCAAGTGAATTAAAACAGTTTTATCATTAACACCGCAGCCTGCAGCTAACTCGGATGTGGTTTGCGATGGATCCGCTTCCACAATAGCCTTCAATACTTCATTATCAACTTGAGTCTCAGGCCGTCCACGGGGCTTGTTCTGCAGGTCGACATTTCCTGAACGAAAACGTTGGAACCAAAAACGAACTGTGTTTTCTTTTGCAACATGACCGCCATACACATCATTCACCCTTCTAGTCGTTTCCGCAGCACTAGTGCCACGGCGGAACTCGTACTCGTAAATAATGCGATATTTTAAGTTTTTCTATTTTGTAAAATGAGTGACGCAAACAGAAAAAAACAGAAGAAAAAAACAAATGAATGACGGTCATCGAAGGATAAATACATGAGTAAATAGCTGGGAAAATTTGAATTTGGAATTCCTTACCAAAGAGGAGAAAATCGTAATTAAAGTGGCCAGTACGAAAAACGCCAATTTGATGTGTAAGCACCTAATATTTTCGTGTAGGTTAAGAAATATATTATGGATTTCAATTTTTTGTTTTTATTTTTTCTCGCTAAAACTATACACTGAAAACAACTTAGATGTGTATAAACATAAATAACAAACACTTTCAAAATTAAAAACATTGATAAATAATATTGTCCAGCTAGCTTGTTCTAGGCAGTACACTGTGGCATCGCCGTCGGACAGTGTAGATATGCAACTGCCCTTTACATTGTAGAAATTTATTAAATAGTTTTTATAGAAGTTCAATTATAGGATCACGATAAATTTCCAAAAAAAGACACTAAAGTCTAGATTGTGAGTAAGTATCGATGAAGATAACTTCACGAGATAGATTTTGATTGCACTTTAAGAGATGCAACATCGATAGATGGCCGTGGAAGTTCTGCAGTACGAAGAGGAGGTATTGTGAACCAAGTGGCTTGCATAAAGATAATACGCATTTAACCCTCTCCGATAACATTTGAGCTCGAAGGGCGAAGACATACGATAGTTTGTAAGCCATAGTCGCACGAAATAAGGTTCATTTTCGAGTGAAAGTTTTGCGTTAAAGGGATCATTGGCTACCGCGTCAGAGGTCCGTATATCTTGTGTGCGCGAGCATTATTTACGATAATTGAGCGATGCGCCGCGATGGGGGGCCATCATGGTGTTGTCGGGCGCGCACCGACATTCGCATCGACAAGTTCGACTGTTCCGTCGCGAATCACATCAAATAAAGCGGCGTGCATTTTAAGTAATGGCTCTAGATTGTATTTCAACGTACGTGGACATTCGCCTCGCAATATTTTATTCGACGTCACGTGAGCAACAGAAATAGCTGGGGACACAGATCCGAGAACAATTGAGTTTGCATTCAAAGTACCTACCAATTGATTCAGCGTTGAAAGGTGGATTGGCAGGCCCTTTGTTTTATAAACAGGCATCTCTCGACTCGTATGTGACAACGGACATGTTTATAGTCAGTCGAATATGGTCTTACCTTGATTGTATATTTCAGAATGTAAGCGATGTGTTCCTCTGACATTTTTCTGTCCGCAGCCTTCAGCTTTCTGACAATATCGATGACAGATCCACATGCGCATAACTGTGCAATAGATATTTATATCAATTCCTACTTTCATTTTACACTTTAACCAAATCGTACATCGTTACTACTCTATCACTTACCTCAAGCACAAACCATATTTTCTTGACGCCTTCTATCTTCTCACAGAACACACCATAGAAATCAATCAGATTCGGGTGCTTTGTGAAATCTCGGAGTATTTTGTATTCTTCTTGAATATGAACTTCATTTTCATCCGTATATGTTTGGATCTTTACGGCAACATTTTTACCAGCGGCTTGAGAGTCCGATGCTCGGTGTACCTCGCCGAAGATACCTGAACCGAGCTTGCCTTCAAGTTTGTACCTCTCAAGAGGACTCGGCAAGGTTGCAACGATTAGCTTGTCTGCCATTGTTATTGCTTATTTCATCCCTCCATGGGTACCACAAAGAGTGTTTGCTTTAAATACCTGCGCGACAGTAGATATTATTGAGATCGTACTTATGTATGTAATATACAGATGTTTTCAATGAAGTGAAAATATTCCAATTTCGATGTCATTCACACTAATTACCACAGTAAACTAAGTAAAATAGAAAAGTCGATACTCGGAATTTGACTAGCCACTTTTTATTACACACGATTAAGTCAGTATAGATATTGTTAAACACTTAAAAAGTACCGACACAAGATTTTCTACAATTCAAAATTTAATATAATTAGAAGTTTATTTAGAAAATATTGCTACTCACCGTCTTGCGACACGACTCGCTGAGACGGATGACCTGCGGTCGAGTGACAACTCTACCGAGGAACGCCCACAAGTGCCAGGGCTTCAGGAATTAAGAACAACACTAATCTCCTCTAATAGTATTAGGTCATAATGCCTATCGACCTTCCTGCAAGCCTTGGAGACAGAATTAATTGGGACATAATAAATGTTAATGGAAAATTTCTTATGCACGTGCGGTGATTATGTTTTGTTTGTGTATTTCGTCTTCGTAATTCTATGCCTAATCACATGCTTTCAGATATGGCTTCCTGCACGTACGGTCAGTATCTGTGTTTCATGTCCTATACTCCTAGTTCTTCTCTGTCTTTTTAAACTATTAAGTCGGCTGACAAGATTACGGCCCATCTGTTCGAGAGTAGTCACCAAAACCTATAGACATTTGCAATACCAGAGAAATACCCCCAATTCAAGACATTCGAATTAGCGAGTTAATTCCACAGCCTACGTGAATGGAAGTCAAGTCTGTGCTCAGGGTTCATCTTGACTGCCTGCTAAGCACTCCGATTTGCTTCCTTTTTCTTTCGTTGGAAGTGACTGCTGATGCATCCTATGCAGAAGAACTTAACTTGGACATCTGACGTGTACACCCACGTCAAAGCTAATCTCTATAATCTGTTTATGTATTTTAATTTCTAAGATAAAAACGATCTTATTTACTAACACCAACAACAAAAAAATACCTTCTTATGTAAGCGTAGAATCGATCCGAGTTAAAGTAAAAAAGCCACTGTTCCAATTGACGACTGTAAAATTCTTGTTTAGGTAACAATCACCTAAATGAATTCGCAACACTACTACATTACACGATCTATCTTTTTAAATCGATCAGTCATGCCAACAGCTCTTCGATCAAGCGTACTTGATCTTAAAGGCGGAACATCAATGCACACTAGACACACACAAAAACATCTTTTAGTGATCGGGGTACCGTAAAACTGTCAAAAGTATTTACTATTCAATCTAACCTGTCAATATACAGTTAGGACGAGATGTATCTATAAGGATGGACAAATAATCGTAATCTGCAATAGTGCTTTTTAGATCCCTCATCGGTACAGATTCTATTGAAATGGAAGGGTAATTTGAGTGTTTTTTTTGGGCTGCTGTGTATTATAAAGTGAACAGTATTGAATGGAATGCCATGTTATTTTGATAATAGCCAGTGCCGTTTATGGGAAATTTTTTGAAATATGTTTAGACTTCAAATACGGTAAACCATTTTCCCTTGGTATTGAAATATTGATAGTTTTCGCGTCCGGCATATTTATGTGAACGGAGTATTAAAAAAAATGCTATTAGTAGATGATACTAATATTTAAAAGAGATGAAACTCTGAAAGTACTGAACCGATTTTATTCTGAAGTGACAAAAATTGTGCTACTATCCAAAGTAGCCCAGAAATTATAATAAATCTCAAAAATATAGCATTTATGCATAGGTACACTATCGTAGATAAATAAATACGGGCTCGGGCATGTATTGGTCCATTGCGACTGCCTCTGTGGCGCAGTTGGTAGTGTGGAGGTCCTGGATTCGACTCCCTGGGTTGGTCCAAATATTTGTGTGACCCACAAATGTTTGTTTCGGAGTTTGGGTGTTTTCTATGTATAATTGTATGTTTTTACAAATATATAAGTATGTCTATCAGTCATCTAGATCCCATAGCACAAGCTTATATTAGCTTAATGTGGGCTAGATGATGTTGTGTGAGATTGTCCACAAATATAAAAAAAAGTGTGTGCGTGTAACCTTTAGGCGCGATTGAAGTAAAACTTCCATGCCATTGACGGCATCAAATGTTATAGCGGAAACTAAGTTTCCGCTATTTAAAATTCAAATAGTAAACGTTACTTCCGTCAGAAAAGAAATCTGAGTTACTCCCTATTCGCGCCTGAAGAAGATTTACTTAAAAAAAAAAATTCATGCTACTCTTTTCGTAGTAGGTATCAGGTATCAGTGTCACCTATGACAAAGGCGAAGCCGTGAGGCACAACCCAAATGATAACTTTGTAGTTGACCCAGGGAAGTTTCAACGTTAATCATTCATCCAATCAGCCTATGGTAGTCCACTGCAGGACGTAGGCGTCTCCCAAACGACGCCACAACACACGGTCCTGATATAAGAGGGCTAACATATTTCGCGCCACATATTGCTCAGAAACCATACTTTTCATTGCATTTAAAGTCATTAAATATTTATCGTACAAACATGGTATTCACTAACATACTTAGTAAATTTAGCTCTCTAAACGTTTATTAAAACATATTTTACCTAACAACGGATTACATATGGTAATTATCAATGAAAGTGAAACAGGTTTTTCAAATCATACGATTTGCATAGTTTTCGATGCTTAAATTCATGTCAAATTACTGATAAATTTAATAAACAAGGGATACGAAGCAATTGCAAAGGGGGTTGGCTATCTGTTTGTAGAATAACCTGATATCAGGTAGGTTCCTTTTTTTAGAGAAAAATGACTGTAAAGTTTGCTCAAATAGTGAGAAATTTCACCAAAATAAAGTTGTCTTTTCACCAGCTTCTGTAGTTTAAATCATTATGATAATTATGTAATATTATGTCAGAACTTCTCCTTTGACAATAAAAATATTTCTTTTTATGTAACTAGATACAGATTTTTTTTACAAAGTATTTTGTGAACCCCTATAAATGCAGATACGCGAACAAATACGATTTAGTACCGCCGAGAGGCTCTCAGAGAGTGGTCATGTCGCTCGATGTTCCATTTTTGAATACGAAAAAATGAACAAAAATAGTCTAATTCTAGCGTGACCAAACAATCTTAGTACTTTGTGACGTATAATATAATATATATAAATATTTATGGTCGATATACAACGTGAACTTTTGTATAGTGCAAAGCTCAGACACCCCGACTAGAGTTTCTCTTCGAAATACTGTATAAAAAAAATTAAATGAAACTAACGAAAACTGACCAAGTTATAAGCTTTTACAGTTGCACTATTTTCTTCACGAACAGCGTAGGTGTAGGTATTATACGCAAGGCAGGTAGTCACTATTCGTGTGGTATTGATAATAACACATTAACACACCATTTTCATAAGTGGTAATTATGGAACACCTGTGAGGAACCAGACCAGGATTGGGATGGCTATAAAGTCGCTAAAGCAAAATACAAGTAGCGACTGAGATACAAAAGTACCAAGTCTTGGAGAAACCTCTGATAGAGTCAGACTAATACTAGCCAAACAAGGGACAGAACTGTCCGTATCCATAAAGAAACCTGACGGCGCGGCGGCCTGACCCACACATGAAAAGAATTATTTATACTGTTGATTGATGGCACTTGGTGGAACCTTTCGGCATTTTCAAAGGCAAATTAACATTATATAATGACCACTAAATCACTTAATTACTCGAAAACAATAAATTAATAACATATAAATTACCACTACATCATTCTACTAACGTTAACTATCATGAAAAGAAGCCAAGAGTATTTTGATACAAACGCACTTCCCAGAATGCCAATTGCTGCAGACACTCAAGTGGCTGGTGGAAAACATATCCACAGAAGAAGTCCAGTGGGAGCTCGCAAGACCTGTTCTAATCTATTCTGTCAACTTACAAAAAACTGAATGGGTAATTAACAGCTTCAAGTCCTTCAAATTTACAGGACAGGATGAAGTCTTCCCTGCAGTGATAAAATGGGGGAGGACACAAGTTGATATTGTCAGTTACATTGTATCTATACGCCAGACAATGAATGGGACTGTGACCCAGACTGTGGAGAGAGGTCTAAGTGATCATTATACCAAAACCCGGTAAAGGGATTATGTTTGTGATTCAGACCTCTGGTTATACAGACCGATAAGCCCTTCGTCTTTCCTGCTAAAAACTCTGGAAAGATTGTGTGACAGAGACAATCGAGGGACGGCCCTTCAAAATAAGCCACTGCATTCCAACCAACGCGCATAATGCCCCCGGCAAGTCTACAGACTCAGCACTACATGCAGTGGTACCTACACAAAATAGAAGAGGTCATCCAGAATCAATCAATCAATGTGCCTCGGCACTTTCATAAACATAGAGGGAGCTTTCGACAGAAGAAGCATAACCACGGCACTGGCAAAACACCGAGTATACACGGTAGTCAGTGAATGGATAGATAACATGCTAAACAAACTCATTTTAAAGCTACAGACAAGCAGAAACCAGTGCGCAGCCATGGCCAAAGGTTGTCCACAAGGGGGCGTGGTCTCACCACTGCTAAAGAACCTTGTTGTAGACGACCTAATAACGAATCAATCAATCAATTTAACCTAGAATAGTCCCTATATACATGGATGTGGAACAAGCCATAGCAGATGGTAAAATTAAATTATGGAGAAAAACGGATCTGTTTACAAAGCATGACTGGTATTTTAAAATCCAAGGCCAACTTCAAATCAAGTGAGAAGCTGCGTTTATTTTATCTTCTAGTGATCTTGTGTATATAATAAATATTTTTAATGAATTGTATTAAAATTACTTTCAGTCAAGCCAAAATTTATCGATTTGCGGTGTAGACTGAACACTAATTTGCCCATAAGCACAGTAAATATTTCGCAAGACGACGAGTTCTGGACTACGAGGATGGAACCTAAATTGTTAAATTTTTACGACTAATGTCTGTTGGCCAAAATGATTGAACCCAGAAAGAGTCGATAAAATAAAATAAAATAAAATTTATTACCTTTGAAATTAAAAAAAAAAATAGGTTTGTCAACATTTTTTCGGAAATGCTACAAACTGAGAAGAACACCCCAAGAAACTCAGTTCGGTCCCTCCCAAAATTCATCTTAGTAGTTATCTAATAATCGATCAATGCCGATACGGAATGGTTTTTTCTTGGCGGTGTGCATTGTTATGCACATACCTCTTAATAAATATTTGGTTGTTGTAAATGAAAAACACCTACTGTCAATTAAGATTAGATTTAGATCCCATAGCTCAAGCTTATAGCTTAGTTTGGGCTAGATGATGTTGTGTGAGAATATCCAACAATATTTATTGATTATTTAGTAAAAATATTTTAACGTTCCTGCCAGCACTGAATCTGCAGTAGGCAGCAAAACATCGTACCTTGCCAAGCGCCTGCGCATTGCTACGTTAATATTATTGTTTTTAATATGATTATTGTCAAATTTAAATATTTATAGTGTAAAATAGAATATTGTCCATTACTTTCTACAATTTTCGTATATTTAGATACTTTAAAAATAAACTTGTGGACCGTTTTCATGTATGTGTGTATTATATACTATACTATCTTCACGCCAAATCCCTTGCGGGGTAGGCAGAAAGAACCGAGCGCCACACGGCACGCTCCATACACACCTCACTTGCTTCTTCAACTTTCATTTTTCTTTTCATGCATGCACGTCGGTTCCTTCGGTTCGGTATTTCTAATTGCAATATTGATATTAGTTAGGTAAATAAATGTCAACTTTATTAATTTTATGATGTCAGTGTCTATCACTACTTAATATCAATCAATTTGCAATAAAATAGTCAATAATATAACTAATATTACTAACATAAAAATTAAATTAAAAGATTGAACGCTTAGACTAAGAATATGACACCGGTAATACATGAAGGAAAACAAAAGTATCAAACTTGTTAGTAGCAACAATTGGCACTATACGGCTATGTGCGCCGCGCCGGCTGATTTCTTACGATCGTAAAGAAATTTGAAAACCGAATTTACGCTCTATAATACCTTCCACATCCAGTCACTCCCTGCGATCTTCTTCATGTCGTCGTCGGTTCAAACAAGAAAGCCGTGAGATCGTTCTCACCAGACTGCCCCTCTAACACGTTTATTGTGAAAGTGTTTGGCTAAAAGGCTGAAGCTGAAAGCCGTAAAATAAATATAAAAAAATTGTGAAAGTGAAAGGTCAATCCGATTGACGTTGTCATTTTTGTTTTACTTCAAACTTTGAACAGATGATCCGCGTAGTGACGTAGTTTAATGCAACAGAGTCACAGACTACAGACAAAAGTCTCGCCAAAAGCCCCTGCCCAATCTATTTTACAGTTCTCACCAGACTGCCCCTCTCTAACACGTTTATTGTGAAAGTGTTTGGCTAAAAGGCTGAAGCTGAAAGCCGTAAAATAAATATAAAAAAATTGTGAAAGTGAAAGTTCAATCCGATTGACCTTGTCATTTTTGTTTTACTTCAAACTTTGAACAGATGATCCACGTAGTGACGTAGTTTAATGCAACGGAGTCACAGACTACAGACAAAAGTCTCGCCATAAGCCCCTCTGCAATCTATTTTACAGAGAGGGGCTAAAATACAATATTAAGAGTGTACTTACACTTGAATTTGACTCTACTGTCAAAAATTCAACATTCCAATTAAGCTGTCAACGTTTTGTTTAGAATGTTTAGATGGTACGTATCAACAAAGCATCGAAGCAAGGGCTCTTGTGCCAAGGACTCAAATTAGGCGTAAGTAAGGGTATTATAATGTCTACTTACTGTTATAACGTCTCACTTCTGTTCAAGTGCCTCCTTGAGCTTTTGTAAGTATTTTATACGAGGATAATAAAATTCTTGGGTTCGTTAGTAATAATGATACGACTATTAATGACATTATTTTGTTCCTTTACCATCTGTTTTTATACGGTGGTATACAAGCATACGGCTTACTTAATCGAACGCAGTCCTGTGACTACAAGGCTTTGTCGTCGTTTGTGTTGAAACCACAGGGTGGAAACTCCATACAATTTATGTTCGTTTTCATCCACACTAATATACACGTAATGTGGATGCTTGAATCAAGCTTGAATGTGTGTGTGAGTATACTAGGGTCACTAGCTATGTAAACAAAATAATAAGGAACAGAACGCAGTCTCATGTATGTAGGTACTTTTTTTTCAAACCTACCCTCAGCTAAGCACAAATTAAACCAAAGCAATAGCACAAAGTACGTAGGAAGTAATACGTAATGCAACGCAGTGACACTCTCTCACGTTCTGTTACGGCAATAGATAGGTACGTCAATTTTTGCGGGGGGTTGGGGAAGCTTACTCCCTACCTCCCACAGGTAGGGAGCGGCCGATCTGTATGTAATACTATTTATTTTATTATCCTTGGGATGAAACCGTCCTAAGGCTGTCCTTAGGACGGTTTCAGCACGCGATAAATGATAATACTCGCGCTGCCAACTCGTAGTGTATGTTTTCATTTCAACACAGACATGTTATCAGAACTAATGGTATTATTTGTATATGCCTAGTAGCATAATGAATATGACAAGTCTAAAGGTATTCTTTGTCGTCCGTTCATTTACTCCCTTACAGAGTTCGCCTTCTTCATCAGTCTTCGACAGATGTGGGCTGCTTCTTGCCACCGCAACTTCGTTTACGTCACATAAGGTGTATGAGAGGAGAGGTATTTCTTCATCAGACTCATCAAGCAGCGTGTGAAACTGCCCTGTTTGCTTAATCATAAAAGAGCTTAGTGATTAAGGCTATTTTAAAACAATTCAGTCCGCGCCGAAGGCATCTCTTTTTAACCGACTTCAAAAAAAGGAGAAGGTTCTCAATTCGTCTGTATGTATTTTTTTTATGTATGTTAAGCGATATTTCCGTCAATTATAGACGGATTTCAAAATTTCTTTTTTTGTTGAATAGGGTTTACTTCTGAGGTGGTCCCATTTTCACCAGGTCAGGATCTGATGATGGGATCCAGGAGAAAACGAGGGCAACCACCGAAAATTGTAGGGACAACTAGTGCGCTTGTTACCTTTTTAATTAAGTGCTTTAATGTTCTACATTTTAATGAAGGTCTGAAGTCGATCTGATGATAGAGTCGAAAGACAGTGGAGGGCATTCCTTAACAATTAACAGCAGTTACCTTGTGTTTGGGCTTGATTGATTTGTATTGATGAGAACTTTACACTTAGATTGATAGATCCGACTTTAAAAAAAAGGAAGTTCTCAATGTTTTATGTATGTTCACCGATATTTTTAACCGACTTCAAAAAAAGGAGGAGGTTCTCAATTCGTACGCTATGTTTTTTGTCAATTATAGACGAATTTCAAATCTGCTTTTTGTTGGATAGAGTTCACTTCTGTGGTGGTCCCAATTTCACCAGGTCAGGATCTGATGATGGGATTCAGGAGAAATCGAGGGCAACCACCGAAAATTGTAGGGCCAACTAGTGCGTTTGTTAACTTTTTAATTCAGTGCTTTAATGTAGGTACTACAATTTAATGAATGTCTGGAGTCGATCTGATGATGGAACCGAAAGACAGTCGAGGGAATTCCTTAACGATTTACGAACTTTACAGCAGCTACCTTGTGTTTGGGCTTGATTGATTTGTATTGATGAGAACTTTCACCTAGATAGATATATTTTTCGGTTCACCCGTCACTTAAAATAATGAAAAAAAATTTTTTCAATAAAAAATAAAACCGACTTCAACCAACTCCTGAAAAATTAATTTTACTTAGCACAAAGTAATATGTATTTTGGTTTATCAGACTTTATTCAATATATATATATATATATATATATATATATATATATATACAGGGTGAATTTTTCAAAAGGGATTGGATGGCCAAATCCGAAACTATAAGGAATAGCGAAAAATGCTCAAAGGAGTCACGAGACCGATTTTGATGAAACTTAAAACCTCATCATTAGATTTTTAAAAAAGCAATAATCCTAGCTGGGAATCGAACCCATTGATTATGAAAAAAAAAACACACCCTATATTATTACACTATACAATGGAGTTACTATTATGGATTTTATTCTGGGAAGTAATGACATACGGCAAACTAAAGGAATGTGCTCATCTTTAACAAAATACAATTTATTTTGCTTACGTTAACTGATTAATTGTTCAAAATGTAGACCATTGTTTTCAATACATAGCTGGATTAGAGACCTCAAGAATCGTACTGCATTCAATATTATTGATTCCGTTTAGAATATTCTCCAAAAAATCATTCTGAGCATGATTTAAAACAGGGAATAGTTACGATCTATTCTGGGATTTCGAACGAAACAAACTATGATGCAAAATTTAGGTACATGAAATATGAATTCTGTTAAAATTCCAAACTTTCCTTAAATTTGCCGTATATCATTACTTCGCAGAATTTGATCCTTATCAGCGACACTATCGTATGGTGTAATAATAAAGGGTGTGTTTTTTTTTTCAAAATCATAGGGTTCGATTCCCAGCTAGGATTATTGGTTTCTCAAAAATCTAATGATGAGGTTTTAAGTTTTATCAAAATCGGGCTCGTGACTCCTTTGAGCATTTTTAGCTATTCCTTATAGTTTTGGATTTGGCCATCCAAGCCCTTTTCAAAAATTCACCCTGTATATATATATATATATATTGAAGTTGGTGCCATGAATAATACCTACATAAAACTATGGGTTTACTTGGCGCCGACTTCAATATGATATTTAATAAAATCTGATAAATTAAAATACATATTACTTTGGGCTAACTAAATTTAATTTTTCAGGAATTGGTTGAAGTCGGTTTAATTTTTAATTGAAAAAAATTTATGATTAAGCCAACATGCCAGTTTAGATTAACCCATTTTTAGATTCATATGTCTATGTAAAATTATTTAAAGTGACATAACTTTTTTATTTATAAACCGATTGCATAAAATAAACACTAAATGTTAAATGGAGCAAACCTCAACACAATAAAGAAAACCGCATTGCAATCGGCGGTTACTGAGATTAGCTTGCACAAACGTACAGACAAACAGATATACAGACAAAAACACGAAAATTCTAAAAATCATTGTTTTGGGTTCTTTTGCGTTCATAAAGCCCCTCCTCCCTATAATATTTTTTCTAATTTATCTTCCATGTACAGACAGCGACTTGTTACGATTTTATTATAATTATGTATATTGATATGTAGTATGTAGTGGATATTATGTTTGTATTGAAACTACAACAAATTCAATTCTTACTTTTTATTTTCTGGAATAAAAACACCGGTACAAAGTCTTAATTCTACAATAAATAGTTAATTTAATAAATATCACTGAAACAGGAATGCTTAAGTACATAGTTTTGTCATTATTTACAAAATGGAATGTATGTTATTACTAGTATAGAAAGTCTTAAGTTGGCACAGTTATTTTTCAAACATTTCGCTTTAAATACCTAAAGACTCTTCATAATCTATGTACGCAAGTTACTTGTACCATGAAAACGTTAATACTGATGTTTGTAAATAACTTATTCTAAAAATTTATATCAAAAGGAGGATTCTTTTGTGCTAATACTTAAAAAAATATTACTAGAACTTGATTTTCAGAATTTACTACAACTGCTGCTGTTACAGGAGTGGAAATTTGAGACACCTTCGAGTACCTATCATCTTTGTTTATTTAATCCTCTGTTACTTACGATACTATTTACAGTGAATTTTCAGAAAAAAATGTGAGTTTCATTGATTATATACCTTGAATTCAATACCTGGCTAATATTGACAAGTCGTATCTTTAGGGTACCGCAGTGAACAATCTAATCCCACATAGTTTCACTATGTCTGTCCGTTCGTCTGTCTGTAGTCTAGAACTGTAGAGACCCATAGTATGTACTAGGAAGCTGTAATTTGGGATGTGCATGGATATAGGTAAGTAATATACTTTGTAATTCTGAAGCGGAAAAATAAAATGTAAATATTATTATTTGTCGTCTAGCATATGTTATCTTTGGATAAATATTCCATAAATTTAATCTTGTATGTTTGCTACAGCCCTTTATCGATAAGTTTGTGAAAGATGAATCTCCAAATCCTAGTTTTTGTCCACCAGCTTAACACATGTTTCTGGTCATGAGTCATAAAAAAATCACGGTAATAGAACATAATGAAATGTAAAATCACACACAGAAAGTAGGCTTTAAAACTTTAAGTAATAGTCAACTAGCGAAATATAAAGTACTTATTTACTTTATATTTCGATAAGTACATTTCACTTATGAAGTTTATAGTGTTTTGAAACAATTCGTACAAATTAGCAGCTACGGAACCCTATCTAGCGGGTGGCCAGCTACGCACTCGGCGGGTTTTATATCCAATTTCCAACTGTATACAATTACTGAACTAATCTGGGTATTCTACATTACTTACAAATGGCTACCCACTTATCTTGCCGGCATCTTTCGCAGTCAACTCTGCAGCACCAATGGAAGGTGCAGTTACAGGGTTTGATACTAGATCTTCTGATAAGGGCGTGTCCTCGACCACAGCAGAGAAGGTCACAGGAACCTGAGCGAGAGGTCCGGCCGATACGACAGACGCGTCCTGAAGTACCCGCAGAGTCCATTCGGGGGTCTACGTCGCAGAAATTTGGTGATCTAAAATAAATAAATAAAAATATTTACGGATGTTTTTACGCAGCGCCGTCCAATCCCAAATAAAGCTAGACCTGACTATGGCATGGGTACCCCACAACGGATGTTATACTTTTTCTATAAATACGTTATCTCATAGAATCACACAGATTCTAGAGACAAATATTTATGGATCTCACAAATGTTTGTCCCAAGGTGGAATTTTAACCAACAACATCATGATCTGCAGTAGCACTATACGACTTCTGGACCAACAAGTCCCCAAAAACAAATCTAAACATTATGCAGGTTACTGAGTGGATTCATTAATGGGACCCGCTCAATTCGCGGTGTAAACCGGTATTTACTGTTTGACAAAAACATCTTAAAAATGAAGTACTTAACAGTTTTGCATGCTAGTTACATAATAAAAACGTGATTCTATTGTCATTGAGTAAATAAAGTAGGACAATAAACGTACCTAGAACATTTTCACAAAAAATATAATAGTAGTTTTCGTTACAAGTGTGGGATTTCTGTTATTACAACGAGTTCTGACAGATGTTGACCCGAGCCGAAGGCGAGGGTAGACAGTCAGAACGAGTTTAAATAACAGTCCCACACGTTGTATCGAACAACTATTTTTAATACAGTTGCGAAAAAATTAAGAAATTTAATAAAATAATAAAAACAAATAAACCTGAATTGTCCAAAATGGCGGCAACCGTAAAATATTATAAGTAAACCTAAGCACAGACCAGGGGCGTAGGCTCCATACAAGCCGATTCCCGCTGGCTTCCCCTTCAGAACTGACAGCAAGGTAGCAAGGTGAAGTTACATCATTACTAAATCTCGGTCAGGAGATAAGATGATAAAATTTTCTTCTCAACGAAAAACCCCTGCTGCAAAATACATAGCAATGTGCAATATTGTGCATCGCTCAGTTCAGTCAAAGTTCAGTGAACTCCAAAAACACAATCATGGAATATGAGAAATAAGCCGGATTGCTGAATATTTGCGTCCCTTTCGTTAATAATACGCAAATGTCGGTTTCTCTCTCTACGTTCCGAGTGTTTCGAAAGATTATACTTGCAAATCTCCATCGTTCGGCCAGCGATCGGGCCTCGCTCTAAATCCACTCGGAAATAGCTTAATACGAGACGGAGAAAAATCGTCAATAATAAAGTAAAGTCAATAAACGTACTAAAATTTACTGTTGACGAAATAAAATCACTCATAGAGTCTAATTATACGTATTTTCATACAACCTAATTATATAATGATATTTACGACGCAATCATTTGGAATTTTCAATAACTAAATAAAATTAATGAATTAAGTACGCTCGTCGAACATTCTTTATGCACACTAGCGCCGCTTTCGAATATTTTGAACTTTTATTTACTACTTTATATTTTCTCTAAACAATGCAGCAGTGCACTCCCAGAATTATTGAATAATTAGTTTGTTGGTCGTTTTTTTGCTGTTTATTGGTTAATTATAATTAGTTAGTGATAAATAGCATGGTGTATTGGTGAGTGGAATAGTGCGTGCAGTACTGTATAAGTATATAAGCTGTAAATAGATAAGTAATTACTACCCGTTCGCTCTAACTTTGCCGTTGGCGTAGAGGCGTATACCCAAATTGTTAATCAGACGAAGTAAATTGACAGTAGCTAATGTCACTTCGTCATAGAAAATAAGCAACATTGTATGAAGAAGTGACATTAGTCGCTGTCAATTTACTTCGTCTAATTAAAAATTCGACTTTAGTATGGAGCCGAGCGGCAAAGTTAGAGCGAACGGGCAGTACGTATAGTTTACATTTTGCTTGGTTTTAATACCTACTAAGAATCTAGTTTGTTCGTATGCCTAATGGCGGCGTTAAAACATATAGATTGTTGTTTAACAGATTTTTTGTTATCTGAGGAAACATCTTTTACTAAATTAAGTTTTGAGAATAAAAAATATGTAATTCGTTTAGGCCCTGCTCGCCCAATTGTGACTATAGATTATAAAAGAAAAGACGGCTCCTATAAACATTTTCATAGTTCGTTTTATGATAAATATACTTGGATGACAGGTTCTTGTAAACTCAATAAACTTTACTGTTTCCAATGTTTATTATTTTCCGATTCTAGTAGCGTTTGGAGTCGTAAAGGGTTTACGGACATCAATAATATAGGAAATTCGACGAAAAAACATGTTCTGACTGAAAAACACATTCGTAGTTGTTTAAGCTTTCATGACTTTGGCAATAGCAGAATTGAGACATTTTTGAATAATAATTTTGAAGTACACAATAGGAAGGTTGATCGCAATCGTCATCTATTAAGACGTTTCATAGATACTGTAGTTTTGTTAGGTAAACAGGAATTAGCGTTTCGCGGCCACGATGAGAGCTCCGGGTCGAATAACCGCGGTAATTATATTGAAATATTGCAATATTTAAGTGCGTATGATGCTGTATTGGAGTCACATATGGAACAATGTTCTTCAATGCAGAACCCCGTGTTTTCTGGACATCTACATGTACCTAGGTAAGATTTTTTTTACTAGCTTCCGGTTCAGGTATACCCGAAGGGGTAGGCAGAGACATATTATATGCCCACATTTCACCTTTTTATAATTTGTCCCACGTAATACGTTGTGAGCCGTATTGCCGTGTTTAAATGGACAGGCGCAGGTTGTGACTGCCTGCTGTTGAAATAAAGCCTTCAACTTGGTTTAACGACTGCCATTTTACTGGCAACCGGGACCAACGGCTTAACGTGCCTTTCGAAGCACGGAAACGCTCAAATAAATGTCACAAAGTGATCACATGTATGGTCACCCATCCATGGACCGGCCATAGTGAAAGTTGCTTACTGCAGTGATCGTTTACAGAACACTGAGTCCGCGGGGCCACGAGCGCTACTAGCTTCCCTTTTGAAAATAACCAGCCCTCGCCACTGGCACAGACTATGGCAGTGCACTTCATACAGCCAAAATTTTTTTAAATTTATAAATTTAATTTGGCCGATACTTATATTATTTATGTTCAAATTTTAATTAAAATTACTTTAATCTGATATTGAAACAAATTAGTATCTTTTTTTATAAATATTTGCATGAATCACTAAAACTTCTATGAATTTTTGGTTGGTTTTTTATTTTTAATAGACATTATTTTGACAGTTGGGAAAGAAAACGCACGAGTGCGGGAAAGGTAATGAAAAAAGCACAGGTGCGTAATAGCCCTCATCCCGAACGCTATACGTCCCTGTAATACGTCACTTTTTGAGCAACTGTATTAAAATAGTAGTTTTCGATACAAGTGGGGGATTTCTGTTATTACAACGAGTTACGACAGGTGTTGACCCGAGCCGAAGGCTAGGGTAGACAGTCGGAACGAGTTTAAATAACAGTCCCACACGTGTATTGAACAACTATTTTTAATACAGTTGTGAAAAAATTAAGCAATTTTATAAAATAATAAAAACACAATAAACCTGAATATCCAAAATGGCGCCAACCGTAAAAGAATAAATAGCTTCCGAAGCAGAGACAATGGCAGTGCACTTCATACAGCCAACTTTTTTTATATTTATAAATTTAATTTGGCCGATACTTATATTAATTTATGCTTCAATTTTAATAAAAAATACTTTTAATCTGATTTTGAAACAAGTTAGTATCTTTTTTTAGAAATATTTGCATGAATCACAGACATTATTTTGACAATTGGGAAAGAAAACGCACGAGTGCGGTAATGGTAAAGAAAAAGCACGAGTGTGTAATAGCCCACATCCCGAACGCTATACGTCCCTGTAATACACCACTTTTTGAGCAACTGTATTAAAAAGATACTTTCCAACGTGTGCCATAATATATGAATAGAGAAGTGAAATATTTTTCCCTATTTTCTTACAAGCTCACCAACTAATACGTGGTACAAAATACAACTGGTAAAATGTGTTAAGAAAGTGAAGATTGCTGAGATACCCAAACACATCTCTTGAAGATATCGTCCTGGGGAAATGGACGAAATGGGCCGCAGAAAGGCGTTCGGTCGTCCACTCGGCAGTGCCGGGCGTCCCCACAAGAGAATAATAATAATACCTGTTACTACCAACATTGAAGCGCTCGTGGCCCCGCGCTCTCAGTGTTCTGTAAACGATCACTGCAGTAAGCAACATTTACTATGGCCGGACATGGATGGGTGACCACCACGTGGACCACTTTGTGACATTTATTTACGAGCGTTTCCGTGCTTCGGAAGGCACGATAAGCCGTTGGTCCCGGTTGTTGGTAAAATGACAGTCGTTAAGCCAAGTTGAAGGCCTTACGGGCGGCTTGAAAAATTTCAACTGTGGGTCGTCACAACCTGCACCCGGGTCGGCAGCGCGTGTGTAGCGCCTCTGGTGTTGCAAACGTCTATAGGCTACGGTTACCAACCTTCCGGTGGGCCGTAAGCTTGTCTGCCACCTAAGTAGTATAAAAAAAAAAATTCCTAATCGATTGACATGATAGGCACCTGTCGTACAACCAATTAATCGTATTTTTATACGTTTTGGAGATGACAAAATCTGGCGTTGTATGGTTTCCATTAATCGGAGCTTATCCCTTACAAACGAAACCTGATCACATACGTTGACCTTTTTTGTAGTAGGTAGTAATGGTGCCTAGCCTAACTAATCTATATATTATTACGTTAAGCGAAATCTATGTAGGTACCCCTTTTTAGGATTCCGTGCCCAAAGGGTAAAACGGGACTGTATACTGATACTCCAATGTCCAGCAATTGCGCCTGGTGTTGCTAACGTCCACAGGCCACGGTAACCAACCATCTTAGTAGTATAAAAAAGTAACAAACTTTTCAAAGAACAGGAGACTGTTTCTGGGGGCTGGTCTCGCTTTTCCTCGCCTCCTTCCCCTAGGTCTTCCTCTCAATACTGAAGAAGGGCTATTATTCAGTTCTTCTTGTGCTACCATCAGTGCCTGGAACATATTAAACTTATGTAATTAATTTTTTCATGTAATTTGGGGATCAATATGGGGTAAACCAATCTTTACTTTTGAATGTAAGTATGTTGCAATTTCGATAAACAGGGTAGAAAGTCAACCTCCAAATGTACCTGATTGTATTGAAGGGTATAAGTTTATTTATGTAATTAGGTAAAGAGAGGCCAAGGTCCAGGTGGATATAGACAGATGTACGAGTATACAAGCATAACACTGTTATTAATAGTAGATACAGTTATTTAGGGCATTATGCCCGTTTTATCTGAACTTGCCATTATTATTGTTTCGCCATTTTTAAATTAGTTCAGTTGGAGTGAGTTTATTTCAAAGACATAACAAATTCATTTTAATCATATCTTTATATTTATTGTTTGCCAGGGTATTACCTATATTTTATCACTTCCGTGAACAACAACCAGTGTGGTTACAATCAATTAGTTCTTGACATCCCAATTCACTGTTCGCTCCTGTGGCGTAAAGAGTTTGCGGTATTTTGAAAAATAAAATAAAGTACCTTTCTGTACTGCCTTTTGATGCTGGATGCAACTACGCGGAAGTCAGGAGTGGCTCTCCAACACGTTCTTAGTTGACAGCTTCCTGACAGGCCGTGACATTTACACCTCACTTCCATGTGAGATGATAGTATCTGGAAATGTAAGGAAAATATTGACATTTTTCAACTAAACGTTAAAGGGTTACCTACCATTAGACGGAGTGTTGGTTAAGGTAATGGCATTCAATGAACGGAATCTGTAGTCGTCCCATTACATTAATAAGATGAATATCCTGTCACAAACAAAAGCAAGTGTGCTTCATGTTTTTAACACGCTTTTTATTAGCTTCACTTGTAACTATGTATGTAAGAAAATCTTGGAATGTTAATTTGACCCACTTCCCGTCCTTCGATCAAGTTGAAATTTTGCACACGTTCTGAGTTCTGATGACAATATATGACTAGCTAAAAACATCATTACAAATTCAATATGGAGGCCTCCTCAAAATGGCGGACTGGCTGTTTGAAATCCACCCCCATGATATGGGTATTAAATGAAAGGGTTTGCTGTTAAGAATACGAAAAAAATTGTCACGTGACTTAAATCCAACATGGTGGACATCCAAGATGGCGGATTGGCTATTTGAAATGCACCCTCATGTTATGGGTATTAAATAAAAGGGTTTGAAGCGTGTTTTTTAGTTTTTTTAAACTATTTTACAATTATTTATTGCTTAGGACAAGTTAAGGTACTTTTAGATAACAATTTTTGTATTCTAATTTTGAATCGAAAAAGTACATTACTATAAGGTACGTTATACCTATTTTAGAACTTGGTGTAATGTAAATACCATTCCGCAATCATTGATCTTGCTAACAGTTTGAAATTATGAACCAACAACTGACAGGTCATGCCAACTGCCGACTATAACGTCCATCCCGCCCATTATAGTCTACAGAAATGTTACCGGGAGGTCCACTACCAGGCAGCAATTGAATCATCAATGCTGAAAAACAACCAAATAAGAATGTATGAATAGTTCTGCGGGCTCATCATTAAGTTGTATACTACGTGTCTGCCCACCATGTCAGTAATACGATTCGACTTCAAAAGAAACCATTATAACCTCCGTCCACCTGTCACAAACCAAAGTATAATGCTATAATGTAATCCGCGAAAGAATTCCGAAAACAAAACTACAAATATGATTGTTCTCAAACGCGTTCAGAATCGTAAATCTGTTGTCTCTATACGTGACTGCATCGACACCAGTGATTGCGCCACCCAACACTAGCTCACCATTTACATAATTAAACGCCTCGGTGCAATCAAACTGACGTCTTAATTTCGCCAGAGCCGCCGGCCGAACAATTTCCCAAATTGAGTCCGAGCAAAAATTCAAATAAATCGGTGGAGTCCACGCCCCAAAAGATGCCGGGACCTTAATAGTGTGGTATTAAGAGCGTTCGCGATAGAATTCGCCACCCAAGACGTTTGTAATACGCTATAATGAAGCCGGAATATTAAAAATGAACCCGAACTGCTTATTATGTTCTCACCTTCGCGGGCTGCTCGTGAAATACGGCCGGCTAATACGGAGCCCGGGGCCGCGCCCTCACTACCAATAGTTCCTAATTGTGGCGCTATATTCAACACTTCGGCTTCAGATCAATTCTCTTTTATAGCATTTGATCACGACTTGATACGTGATGGTGAATCTTAATGTTTCTGATATTGTTTTATCTAATGCTTTATGAGACAATAGCCTGCCTTCTGTCTGTTTGTCTGTTTATTTATATATATTGTTTTAGACATATCTAGGGTCGACCTGTCGTGATCAAGAATATTATGTTATATATAATTCTCTACATTCCATGTTTGGCATGTACTCTACTTCAATTTCAATTTCTCTGACCTGACTTGGTGGCTGTTGTGCACCATCGTCACCGGTGTCTAGTGGCCAGACTAATGTGTTCAAGTTTCTGTCACGGTAGCGTGTGGCCAACCACTAGCAGTAGCAAACCTAATGTTTGGAAAACATGTCAGCAAACTACGAGCATGACTATTCAGCCTCTATTCTCAAAAAGACAAACGGGTCACACTGTGTTTTGATGAGAGTAATCTCTATTTACATAGACACTGGTGGTTATACTCTATGATCCATTTGCTGTAGGCTCTTTTAGAGCAAATACCAACCCAACTGCGTAAAGCAATATGCGTGAAGCATCTGTACCCGTAATTAAAGGTACCAATCCAAGTTCTCGTTACAAACAATCAAGTGTAGGTACTAAGAATTCTCAACCTCTTAATTAAACACCAGTAGCTATTAAGCTCTTCAATCATCCTGGCTGTCATCAATCTAAATTACGCTGAAGTACTAAAGTTAATTTATTTACTTAATGACGTGGTACCCTTAAGGGTAGACTAAACACACTGCCATTAAAATATTATGGTTTATTTATGTGGTCCTTATGTGTAATTTTATCTTGAGTAAATGGGCTATTAAATGTAGAATTGAAAGAGTGGATTGCTGCTTATAAATGTTGTTTTACTTTAGTTTCGTTTTATTCTTAGTTATTTCTTAATGATAAAAACCGACCAAGTGCGACAACCGATTGGCGCATGTTACGTTCCAATAAATGTTGGTGCGGGGTCGTCCATAATTTTGTGTAATGTTTTGTTAGAGTTTAACTAAAAGTAGATTAAAATAAATATTTAAGAATCCTGGGGCTTCCTTTCGAAGGCTTAGCCTGTAGCCAGTGGTGAGTAACTGTGTGGTTTCAGTCGGTAAGAGTTTGGCATAGCATTAATGATGGATTTCCATAAAAATTTACGAGAAAAGCCTGGTTTCATACATTTTGCTTGCATTAAGATCAGGTTGCACCGGCTGTGGTAGCAGGAAAAAGGAGGCGTCCGATTCTTTATAATAAGTAGGTACTAGCTGTGTTCCCTTCGGCTTCGCCCGAGATATACTACGATAACTTTAACTCCTCATTTCATGCCCTTAAGGGCCGAATATTTAAAACCCCGTTCTTAGTGGATGTCTACATTATAACGGAAGCTAACACTGACAGGTTCTAGGTGTGAGGGTTTTGTCTCGATCTTGATATCAATCTCGAAAACGTAATAATTTGTTCCCGTTCCCATAGAAACTTACCCCTGGGGAAAATAGTAGCGTATGTGTTATTCTAGACTATAATCTATCTCTGTCCCAAATTTCAGCCAGATTCGTTCAGCCGTTAGCGCGTGAATGAGTAACGAACATTCAGACATCCTGACATCTACACTCACAAACATTCGCATAATAATAATATTAGTAAGATTATTTTATAACCTCGATTGAGCAAGGTAGTTCAAGTCAGTTTTGATCTATCTTCAAACAACAAAATAGCATCTAAATTAGCTGTGGAGTTCATTTTGTCCATTAGACTATGAAGTTGTCATCACCAACCACACAGTCGCGAGCAGTAGTATGTAAACACTACTGATATTTATTTATTGTCTGCCGCCTTGGTAGTTTCAAAGAAATAAAATTATTATTTACATATCATAATGTCAATTACATGTCACCATGATTAAAACTTTCCTCATCTAGATTAAATACTATAATTTTAAACGGGACTCTCGGCCACAGTCAAAATGAAGAGCGCTGATTGGTGTTAGCCGGTGCCGGTGGCGTCGATTTACACACAAAAAATGAATTGTTTCTCTATTTCTATTTATACGAATGACTGATACATTGATAGAATCTAAATCTATGTAATACATAAGAAGCACACATAGTCTACATTAAGTAATACCAATATAATCTGACCAGCAGACCTATTTCCGAATCTTTAGAATCTCATCAGCTCCCTATCGGCAAGATGATTATAATATTAAAAAGAAAAGTATCAGATGGTATTAACTTATTACTATCTGTAACTTTTCTCATGTTGCATGATAATAAAGAAATTATTAATAATATTATGTCAGCAATTTCAACAACAAATGTGTACCTATTTGAAAATGCTCACGAATGTAGAAAAAGAACCGAAAGTTATAATTATGCCAGAATATCGTAGCAAGTGTAAAGAAGAGTCTCCATCTACCTCTATAGGAATGACCGTTGGCTATATTCTGGATATTTGTAGTATGAGGGGTGTCTGCTAGAAAACAAACTGAATGATATTTCGTTAACGTTTTGAAACGTGAATCACAACATAATCTAGCTGACGATAAATGCGACTAACACTAATAGGTTCGAGATGACCGTTGTTAATCTGACGGCAAATTAACCATTAGTTTAAACCGCACACGGCGCGGGCGCAGCTTAGAAGCGTCGTAGGGTTGTCTAGAACTTCTCTCGAGGTCTACACCGCTACGCAGCAACAGATATACCTATATGCTGGAGTTTTTGCATTTACTTTTGAGTTTCTTACGTGTTACTCGCGCGCTTTGCCCCGTGTAACTCCTGGGAAAAATTTCCTGGGATTCCTGGCAGATGTATTTTTTTTGGCAGTGATACCATTAAATATCTACCCCGGTTCGTTTACAACCTTAACGATGTGGGGATGTGGGGTATCTGCACTATAATTTTTAAATTTAAGTGCTCTTGATATCACAAAGACGTTGTGTTCGTAAGTAGCATTAACCAACTACGTCCGAAATTTTAGAGTCTTGGGTGACAGTTTTGAGTATAGTAAGTTCAACTCATCTGTGCGCGCGGCACTATGTGTGGGTAAGCCTCGTCTAAACACAGTGACTTCGTGTGTGTGACATGAGGTACAGTGAAGTACAAAATACAAAAACACTTGTTTAACTAAAATAAAAACTCAATGGGTGAAATGTATGGTAGACATATTAATATGTATCGCTGTTTGAAGAATAAAATTGAGGAATTTTAGGATTCGCTGCTCTCTCCAAGGTTAATTATAAATTCAATCAAAATGTCGATAGTATTCTTCTTCTTTGGCGTGTCGACAAGTAAAACGCCACATCTCTTCGTCAATTTGACTAAAACGTTCGTTTATTAATTTCATTATTTCCATCACATTTTGTTCGATTTTATGCGAAGCATTATAATTTGTTTAAGTTCCCCATACATTTTCTATTGGGTTTGGTTCAGGATGATACGGTGGTAGCCCAAGAACTTTTGAGCTATATGGCTGAAATATGTCATTAATCTTATAACAAACTATCTGACACATAAGGTGTGCGAAAAGCGTGTGAAACTGCCCTGCCGTCTCCCAAAGGAACCGCGCAATATATCGGGAACAAAAGTATCCTAGAACCTTCCTCGGATCATAAGCTCAGATTTTACGAAGTTTCATTTAAATCAATTCATAATCAGGATACAGACAGAAAGACATGAAAATTTCTAATTACATTTTCAGCTTCAGTATCGATTAGAGGAGAACGCCCTACAATTAAAATTTTCAAATTATCTTCCATGTACAGACTCTCGACCCTCAACAGTTTTTTTTAGATGTATAGATATGGTTTTTTTTATTTTTTAAATCAAGTCATATGCTTCCTCCACATTTCTCGCGAAGTTGAACGAAGTTCATCGGCGAAGTTGCCCGAGTTAAAGAAAAATTTTGACGAAGTAGGCCGAGGAGCCCCTCTACACTATCGTAATCGTCCAACTTCGTTCAACTTCGCGAGTAATGTGGAGGAAGCATTACATTTCAATTTTTGTCATATTTGCAGTATAAGCAATGTTTTTTTCCGTCGACCATCTCTGCATTTCTATTTTTTGCATTAAAATTTGGAGCTCTATCATTTATGACTTTTCTGTGGGCCTTTATAAGTTACACAATTCTACCATACATTATTTTGTTATGCCACGAAGGGTTTAGGCAGCGTTTTCGTTAAAAGCTCTCAGACACCTTATTTTTTTCCGACATCTCCAACTATTTTAGTCAATGTATACAAAAACTCAACAAATTATTTAAATAAATCAATAAATATTCACGGACATTTTACACAACGCTATCTGATCCCAAAGTAAGCTAGGAATAACCTGCTTGTGTTATGGGTATCAGACCACGGATTTTAATACTTATATATATAAATACATACGTATTATACATAGAAACACCCAGACTCTTGAGCGCCGCAGGCAGGTATCATTACCGACCGCGCCACAGAGGCAGTCAAGAATCATTGGTGATTTCAGCATGAAAATCCATGCAGTTGTTTTTAAGTTTATCGTGAACAGACAGACGCGGCGGGGACTTTGTTTTATTATATGTAGTGATAACAAATATTAATTCCATCAAATTGACACATAAAAAATTAATATTTACCTGACTTCTTAAACATTTTCTCCGTGAAGAATTAGACATTTTCTTTAACGACTGTACCCATGGTATTATCACTAAGAACACTTTGTAATGAATTATAATGTGACCAAGTTACAGAGGATCTCAACGTTGCAGTTACATTGAGACTTGCATTGATATTTGATTTCGTTTCATTATAACGTAAGAGTTGCCTGCAAACGTGGTAGATGGCGCTGTATGCTTTATGTATAAATTATGATGTTTATTTCGCGGCCACGCAGAGCGTTTCCTGCAAAGACTGCTTGGCACCGCTGGTGTCGTCACTAAGTCAGTTACGTCTCTATCTCATAATATAAAAATGTACTCTGTGAAGACGGCCGCATCACTGTCACACAAATTAAAGCTGTATAATTACTAGCGCACGCACACATAGCGCCGCGCGCACTGATGAGTTGAATTATCTATACCTAGTTTTGTGTGTTTCAAACAAAACCTGCGTGACGTGCTTTCACAGTTATCAAATCGGTTATAAAATTCTATTCGATATATTTTTAATTATTTTAGGGGCTAGACTTCAAATAATTACGTTCTTTCAAAAACTTAATATAGGCATCATCCACTGAGTTATCAACATTGTTTTGAGTAGAAATGATAAAATCTGTTAATACTTATCTAAGTATTTCTTTATCTGAAGTGACAACCCTAGCACAAAAGTCGGAATTTCGTTACGGAATTACAGAAACCCGTTCCTAAGCGAGACTCCGTTTGGTTATCACTCGCCTGAAGTAAACGAATTAATATTGCTTCCAATTAGATTCTATGTAATTAGTGTCTTATATTTTACTAATTTAATAGCTCACATTTGACATGTGTCATTCTTGTGTGTTTAGAATAGCGCTC
Organism: Miltochrista miniata; assembly: GCA_933228765.1. Lineage (NCBI taxonomy): Eukaryota > Metazoa > Arthropoda > Insecta > Lepidoptera > Erebidae > Miltochrista > Miltochrista miniata. The sequence goes on from OW121751.1 coordinate 30,398,273, forward strand.
TCTCTTTCATTCTCCTATAGAGTTGTTTATAAGACTGACAGATTTAAAATGACTCCTATTTGGGATTTTCAGTTTCGTTTTTCAATTTAATTCAGTTTGTGAGAGTTGAGTCCAGCCTTATGTTTATTTGTTTTATTGTTATAACATACCTTACCTGCGGCTTCTGTTGCGCCAATATCTTCAATCTTTGATATCTGGGGTATCCACAAGGTGTAGACCGAAGGCATAACGCAAAAGTAACCTTTCAATAAAATTGTTTATTCTTAGTGAGTCTCTCTATCTCTTTCAAATCTCCATCTTTTTCAAATTGAAAGAGAAAGAAAGAAAAAGAAATTTATTTCACATAGGCATTTACAGATGCTCTTGTAAAACGTCCAGAATATAAATCAAAATCTACCACCAGTTCACAACGCGACCCACCTGAGAAGAACTGGCAAGAAACTCAGCGGGTTATTCTTTTTAGAGCTCTATTTACAAAATGAATCTAAAAACTATGCATTTGACAATTTTTTGAGAATCCAGTAGAGCAGGTCATTTCCAGGCTTCTCCATCCAACAAATAATCACCAATTGTATAGTAGCCCCTGCAGTACAATTTACTTTTTACATCCTTTTTAAATTTATTAAGGGACATACTTTTAATTTCGTCTGGTAGCCTGTTGTAAAAGCGTATACAGTTACCCATGAAAGAATTGCTGATTTTGTGCAATCTGCTATGATAAACAGCAAGGTTACTTTTATTTCTAGTGTTCACATTGTGTCTATCACTTAACTTAGCGAAACTATGTAAATTTCTTTGTACGTACATAAGATTCTCAAAAATGTATTGTGATGCTACTGTAAGAATTTTAACCTCTTTGAATTTCTCGCGCAGAGAGACCCTTGGACCTAATCTATATATAGCTCTTATGGCCCGCTTTTGTAAAATAAAAATTTTATCTATATCTGCAGCATTGCCCCACAGTAGAATACCGTATGACATTATGCTATGAAAGTAACTGAAATAGACTATTCTAGCCGTATCTACATCCGTAAAGTGCCTTATCTTTTGTACAGCAAATGCTGCTGAACTTAATCTATTTGCTAGTTTAACAATATGTGGACCCCATTGTAAACCAGCATCAACCGTTAACCCTAGGAATGTGGTTTGTTCCACAAGTTCCAACTCTCGACCATTAAGTTGAACATTGGTTTCTGACTGTGCAACATTAGGCAAGGTAAATTTAATACATTTAGTTTTATTATCATTCAGTCTAAGATTGTTAGTGTTAAACCAATGAACCACTTTCAAGATTGCGTTGTTGACATCGTCATAGTTATCTATTTGTCTTTTAACTTTGAAAATCAAAGAAGTATCATCTGCAAACAAAACAATCCTGTTGTTGTCCCCCACGTAAAAGGGTAGGTCATTAAAATATATAAGGAATAAAAATGGTCCGAGTATTGAACCCTGTGGGACGCCCATAGTAACTACAGAGCCCTCCGAGCGTGTACCATTAACATCATCGCATTTGTGGTCGCAGTTACGTTTATATGATAATTATAATTTTCAAACAGTGATAGTTTCACCCGTTGATGAAACTCAAATATTATTGTTAATTTTAAACGGTGTAGGTTGCGGTTTAGGTATGATCTTAGGATTCGAAACGTCGATAAAGATAAGTAGTGTTGTAAATGTAGTAAGTTCCGAAAATGACTACAAAATATTACCTACTTCTTTAAAAGAAATTGGTAAACAGGTCATTCAAATGTATCGAGCCGTAGACCTATGACTTGCAAATCTATTCGAAAGAACAGGATCTTGTGACTCATTTAGAACGAGTTGTTGAATGTTAATAGGAAACTATAAGAATGAAATGTAGGTACCAAAAAAAGGCTCAAAAAATAAATTAAATCAAGAACCTCCTTGCATTGAGTAAAATAAATGAATTTAAGGATAAGCAGTATTACAGTGATATTATTATGCTGATCCATAAAGCAACGCGAACTCTGTAAAGGCGCGTGTTGCTCTGTGTGCTCATCATATTCCGCTTATAAGTCTTTTAGTTACACCTTGTATTAATCTTCATTGTACATCAGCAAACAATCTGGTTTTATGAATGAAAATTAATCACAAATAAATTAAGCAATTCAAAACTACAAATAATGATTACATACCATCAATATTAATAATTTATGTGAGGAAATAGAAAAAGTCGAAACATCGATATTTAAATCGAAAGTAGTCATTGAAACCTCGCTATATTAACTCATCGCATCGATTTTTTGTAACGTAATTATCACCTCGGCTCTCTAATGTGGTACCTAATTTCTTGTGTGGGACGAAGCGAGATCTTTTATAGATCCCGCTGAGGGGCTCCACTCGCTGTCTGTTACACCGAAGCGAGCTAATGTAGATGTGGTTCAACGGATTTTTGCAGATATAAGTATGCATTTTTACCTTCTTTATATTTTTTTAAAATATTTTTTATTATGAGGTTAAAATTCATAAATATAAACAAAAGTCACAATTAAAATAATACTGACACAAATTGTTTGCTTAATAACCCACCCCGGGTCGTACCCGGTGCAAAGGTGCTCAAAACGCTCGCTGCATTTCCACTATCTTATTATATTCTTTTTTTATGCCTAAGTTTTTGACATTGTGGGATTTCTAATAAACATCTTATCTTATAAATTGGTTCGGATCTTTAACTTTTTATACTTGTGGAATTAATCGTAAATGCTGTGTTCGAACTCCTACCGACTCAAACTATGCGGTGCCCTTCCAACTGTATATGGACGGGAAGTCTGGGTGAGCCTTCGGAAGGATGACACCAAGGCGGATAATTCCAGGGCAGCAATATTTGAGTTTTAATACTATTTCTTATTCGGGTTTTAAAAGGTTTTATAATCACGTAACGCTAACAGGAACTATAATAGCTATACTACTAATAGAGCTAACATTTTCACAGATGATGTATTTCTGCGGTCGTTATAACAACTAACACTAAATTAAAAAAAACTTAAAAATTAAGTGGGCCACCATACAGCTATTCTTTTGAACAATTTTTTTGCTTTTCATTACTTTTTTTGTACGGAACCCTTTATGTGAGACTCCGACTAAATCTTTGCCGGTTTTTAATTACAGTACTTTTCATTTCGTTCAGAGATATGGCGGTTACATTAGATATTTAATTAAGAAACCAAAAAAATAAACAAATAGAATTCATCACACTAGTCACTTATTTGTAAATGATGTGACAAATAAATACCTCATGAAATATAAACATTGTTACGTTACGGTGTAAATGAGTTCACCTTTATTTTGACATTAATAAAAATATCATCGCAGTGGTTATTACAAGCGAGCGTGTCTAACAAAATCTCACTGGGAGGCTGTTAATTATGTGGCCGCAAAACAAAATGCTGGCCCAGGTTGAACAATGGTCAAGTGTGGTCCGGACCACCGGGACCGCTCTCACATTAATGGGTCAATTTACCTTCACGGCTTGATACGCGGTAATGTGTAATATTAAATATTTGATGTATATGGACAAAAACTAGATAAATAAATTGGTTGTTGTCTTGACGTGACGGCAAATTTTTGATTAGATAGACGTAGCGACGAGATTGGGTTTGAATTCGTTCTAAATGAAGAGTTTGTAATTTACAAGATCTTTTATCACGTCTTTTATTTTCAGTTTAATTTTTAATAATTGAAATCTGGCCCATGAGTACCTAGTTAAACAGATATGTTAAGTCTGTGCTCTTGGCTAGCATATATGTTAAATTATGTTATTTATTTTAACTAATTTTAAAGTTAATGTAAAATTGTTTTTTTTTCATTCGTCAATAAGTGAAATAGATAGGTAAGTACCTAATACTGATAGTGAATAATTTTATTATTAATAGTCAATAACATCATTATACAATATAAACGTCATAATTTTTAATTAAATAACCCGCCCCGAGTACAATAATTACAACTAAGTTAATTACATTAAGTGAATTAATAATTAAACTAAATACTTATGTCAAATTTGTAACATCACAATAAAAAAAAATACCAAGTGAAGTCATTTCATGACTGTCTCTGTGACGCAGTCGGTAGTGATACCGTCTGCGGCGCTGGAGGTCGTGGGTTTGATTCCCACCGGACACAAATATTTGTGTGACCCATAAATGTTTGTCTCAAGAGTCTAGGTGTTTCTATGTATAATATGTATGTATTTAAAAAGTATATAAGTACTAGCTGATGCGCGCGGCTTCGCCCGCGTGAAATTTGGTACCCGTTCCCACTTCCCGTGGGAACATATTCATGGGATAAAAAGTAGCCTATGTGTTATTCCGGACTATACTCTATCCCTATACCAAATTTCAGCCAGATCCATTCAGCCGTTAGAGCGTGATTGAGTAACAAACATCCAAACATCCAAACATCCAAACATCTTCACAAACTTTCACATTTATAATATTAGTAGGAAGTAGGAAGTAGGATTAATATCCGTGGTCTGATACCCATAACACAAGCAGGCTATTCCTAGCTTACTTTGGGATCAAATAGCGTTGTGTGAAATGTCCGTGAATATTTATTATTTATTTATTTGAATTTTATTTTAATAGGTAACATTTGACAATTCATCAAAATTCAACAACGCAACCCTGTAACGGCGGGCATAAAATAATATATTTTTTCGTTTTGTTAGAACTGCACAATTGCTTAACTTTTTTCAATTACGATTACATATTTATTGTAATAATGACAGATACGAGTAATTTTACGTTTTGCTTTCACTAATAAATATATGAACTGACAGATGTCAAATGTTGTCTACCTACCTATTAAAATGACGACACTTTATAATCAAAACAAATTAATTATTTGAATTAGGAACAAAAACAATGCTTTACCGTTTGGATAAAAATTCAGAGCTACGAACAAACTAGGTGGCGTACACGGCACCACCTGCATAAAAATTTTTCGTTCCAACTTTCAATGGGAACGTATACGACTGAGGGCGGATTCGACCAAGCCGCAGTAATGAGCTAAATGTTCTACTTATTTTAGGAAAAATGTGATTTTCCATTTTACAACCACTGACATAAGCATAACGTAACTATGGAAACCATACTGACAGACGATTTTGGCGGTGTAAAAGTTATAACGACAAAAAAAAGATTTCAAAGCACGAGGTGCTATTAAAAAAATTAAGAAGTAAAATTTGCTGACTGGAATTTCAAGTCGAGGTCGAAAAAACAGTAGTCCTAATTAGAATTTTGTCGTATTTTACATTCTTTCTAATTATTTTAAGCCCATAGAATAGCAATACCAAGTTTATCGGAATCCCTTAGTAATCTGGAAAATCGTAAATGAACATTTAACAAGGATAAATAAAATTGAATGTGTAAAATTATGCCTAAAATAGGAACACTCGTTTAACTTCGAGTTTGGTCGAATCCGGCCAAAGTATAAAAAGTTACCTATATTTTCCAAACTGAAAACTATCGCTGTACCAAATTTCAGATCATCCGTTAAGCCATTAGAGCGCGGTTAAATATCAAACATCCTCACAAACTTTCATATTTATGATATTAGTGGAACACTATCACTGTAACCACCTTCTCGAGGCTATATATTTTTTATTATCAATGTTCTAATACTATAACAAGTCGCTGTAAGAACCATGACAGGTAGATATGAGGTTATGAATCTCACCCAGCGCAGACTAGTTTTATGATTCATAAATAGCAACATTGTAATCTATCGTTCGAATAATATCATTAACAGGCTTTATCGTTAATGTCAAATAAAAGTTAGCAGCCGTAAATTATCTTTTAATTAGTAGATGTTATATTAGCTACTTGTCTAACTTTATAGGTATAATTTTCTAAGTGACTATTTTAAGAAGATAGGTTAATTGTTGCTTTTAAAGTGAGATTGTTTTTAGATGTTATCGTACTAGTAGATATTATAAATGTGAAAGTTTGTGAAGTTGCTTGGATGTTTGTTATTCAATCTGTTTGTAACGGCTGAACGGATCTGGCTAAAATTTGTTGCAGGGATAAAATTATAGACTAGAATAACACATAGTGTATAGGTGGATATAATCTAAGCTGGTAATTAGATCCAGATTTATTTATGAGAAAACTTACTCATGAACAAATAATATAAGTGCTTCATATTCTAAACTTTCAGCATTAGAGTAAAAAGATGTTTTGTCTTTGAAACATTTTATGTACGGGTTCTAATTTGGTAATATGTACTTTTCAATTATGAGATTTTTTCGTACCAGTTTTTAAACTTATAATCTAAATATAAAGAAAGTACCTAGCCCATGTGTCAACAAAAGGTAACAGTAATTTGTATACCAAATTTCAGCCAAAAAGGTGTTGATTTAAATAAGGCGTGATTGTTTAGCAAATATCTTTAACTTTTACATTTATATCCGCTTATTGTTTTCATTAAACATTATATGCCCATTGCACGCCTAATTAATCCCTTTGTTCCAACCATAATAATACAATCTCATTATATCACTATAAACGTCACCTAACACTTGGGCGGCCGGAATTAATTAAATGTCCCATTTACACCATAATTAATAACTATGAATACATTACAAATTAAATAATTTTTATCGTAGCATCGCGTTTGTATTTCAAAAAACAAATGTACGAACGTAAATTGTATTAAATCGTAAATCCCCTTAATAAGTATGATGAGGCCGTAGCATGCGGTACTTATGTCAGATTTGGTTACGGACATTAATATAATATTAATTACAAATATATTTGTTTACTTCGAAAAATGCTAAACGAACTCTATTTCAGATTCATAAAGTTCAAAATCGTTTAAGTTATTGTTCTCTGTGTGTAGATAGGCGGTTGTGCAGTATTTAACTTTAGTTTGACATGTTTATTATTAGACGGAAGAGCCCTATTAAATTGTTTGTTGTAATCCTGCTCTGTAGGTCTGGGTATTTTGGTCGGATTGCCACGCGGTAGTGTCAGATGTGTTGCGTTAGTTATTGAGTAGCTACAAATCAGGGCTTAAGGCATGTTTAGGTGTCACTGACGGAGTACTCGAGTTGGAGCACCTTAGGCGATTGAAAGCATGTCTTTGATTGCATTGTATACGCTGACAGTAGCTAATGAATTATCCATTGTATTAAAAGCATGGAAGTCATAAATAACATTGATCACTTTATCACAGGGTGGAAACTCCATAGAATTGATTCGTTTTCAATACTGTCACCTACACTAAAAACGTGTTATATTTGTACATAATGTACATAGCTTAAATGTGAACCACTAAGGTTCCCTTAAAATACTCTCCAACTATATGACAGATGTGGCGGGGGTGGGGAAGCTTGTTCAGCGGGAGGCAGAGAGTTGCCTATCTGTATGTAATACTATTATATTATCTTTGATAATATATTTCTAATACTAGAGACCCGTTACTGTTGAGACCCTTGAATAGGTTACATACCGAAAAAAGCCTCCAAACCCATCAACAATAATCAACATCAGACTATTGAATCACATCAAGAAATGCATAGAACAATCAATTTGTTTGCTGTAACTGAGCCAAATCATGTCTTCCTTAAACCTACAATACTTCGAACTTTCATCCTGCTAACAAAATGGCGGAGCTAGCATAGAAAATATGTGCACTACACGATTGAGAATTATATATTTTTGTGACTGACGGTCTATTATGTCGATATTGTTAACGAACATCTTGTCATTCTTTTATCTTTCACGACTTCTCTTGTGTCCAATTGCATTTAAAGATACCTTGCACTTAGCACGTCTTCCCACCATGAAAGCACTCATAAAACATAAAACTTTATTATTAACAATACCACATGTTTCAATCCCACTAGCCGACAACCTTTTAATTACAAAATGTTACAGGAATACCCTTTTTGAAAGGCATAGGATACAATAAGCTTACTATATAAGAGTCTGTTCGGAACACATAAATGGGGTGTGATCACAAAACGATCCTCCGATGCAATGTAATACAATATTTTATAGGCATATAGTGCCATAAGAGGCGACCACCCACGCGGGTGATTATAGGACCACGCCTCCCCACCCGGTGTTCAATTTTGATGAAATAAGTTGTAAGTTTGACGCCTTTCTATAGTAATTTGGACACCCTAGCTGGTCTTTAAATTGCTTCAATGAGTGATAGGTTTCTCGGACACCCTGGTTTGAATTTTAATGGTTTGAGTTATTGTGGGTTCTGTTTGGTATGCGCAGACACGCGATCCGACAGTTGATTGGTTTGTTCTTTAGCATTTAATAATGGTGAGACGAATGACTTGTTAATCCGTTGTATACTTGCAATACGGTTAAGTTTGCAATTAAGATTAACTAATTATGCTCTGAGTTCACAGCTTTATACGACTTTTCATGGTATTAGTATTAGAGTTATAATGGTTTTCATGGCATTCCTGCAGCAGTCACATTTGTACCTCAATAGTAAAAATAGAGTGAAGATTTAGTGGAAGGTAAAAAAGAAAATCTTCTAGTATCCATGTTTCTTGCCAGTTCTTCTCAGGCGGGTCGCGTAGTGAACTGGTTGTAATTCTTTGGTTTATATTCGAGACGTTTTACAAGTGTATCTGTGTATGCCCAAGTGAAATAAATTTATTTTTATTTGTTTGTTTGAGTGTTGGCGATCAAGACTGGTCTGGTCATGGTCCCAGAGAGATCTTTTCGGGGATATATTAGGTTTTTTGGATACAATTAGTCAAGAGGAAACATGGTGGGTTTTATTTTGATTCGTATTTCGACAATAGCCTAAGTGGAGCAAAGTCTGAGGGTACACAGGGGTGTACGATAGAAAAAGAAAACTTGAATACTAAAACAGCGTGTGTGGTAACTTCCAATAAAAGAAATATATCGAAGTTTACCTAACGCTACTTTATATCATATAAACAACTCTATCAGAGACGAGCTTAGTAGCAAGTCACCTACATTCCTCAATATTGACTGAATAGAAATTGACTAATTACCACTATATTTACCATCGTTTTCACCAGGCAGACCACACACATTGGTCATTAAATTATTATGCCTGACCCATTCACTATATCTAATTTGATATGAATAAATTGGGTGTTATTTTGACGAGTTTTTCTTTATAATTTTGAGAGTAATTTCACCGTAGGGGTGCTGTAATGAATGGTAAGTGGGCTACCTGATGTTTGGCGATCAATCATTGACAATATTTTTTTGAAATAAGGAACTGCTTTGTTGGATGGAACTCCTGACAGTAAGCAGCCATTCGATAATTTAATCACTTGTCTAGAAATACGGACAGCTTGTCACACTGTTATGATGTCAATCTCACACACCTCATGTGTACTATTACATGGGCAATTTAGCCTTTTTTTAAATTACATTCACCCATGATAAGTTGAGGTTGACTGGGATATGGGATGTAAACTTAGATCATCTAACCACAGGATGCGCCTTAGGTACTTAAGCATTGTTTTCTGCCATTGCACATGACCATTTGGTCTTTTGGCTTTATAAAAAGCCTATGTACAGGCAGTACATCATTTTATATGATTAAACTAGTACATTTCATTGTAGTTGACTGTACAATAACAATTAACACACAACAGCCGTTACGCGTTTGTCGATTAATACATTTTTAAATGCAATGAAATTTTATATGTCTTTGTGTTTCCCCCTTCACTTGTATGAAAACTGGCAGAATATTTTTGTATGCGGTGGTTCGCAAAGGCTAGTCCCGTGTTATATGGTCTAAGGATGTAAAGCATATCTGTACTTTTTACACTTAGCTAAAACTAGCTTTCTATTATTTATTTATTTATTTAAAAAATGTGGAAGACTTACAGCTACATAAAAAAACTTATGTAAAAACCTTATATAAATCTGATAGCCAATTACAAGTCTTCACTTTTAAATAATATTGTAGCTGAAAAATGTGGGTCCACATAATATGGATGTATGGCTAGGCAACATTACCAAGAACAAAAAGAATGAAGAAAATTTAAAGAAGAAACTAAATTATATTAGCTTATTATTATTATATTAGCTTTCCCGATACAAACTTTTATCTCACCCCCAATTGCAACTTATTCAAGCTTTTTTGTAATAAAAGGTAGCCTATTTCTTTCCCCAGGGTCTCAGGTTTAGCGGTTTTGATGTAAAGGTGTAACAGATAAACAGAGTCTCATTTGCATTAATATATTAGCAAATAGGGATTTCTGTGACATAAAATCTTGGAAAATGGTTGTAGCCACACACCTCTCTATGGTTTATGGTGGCAGACGAGCTGATGAAAAGTTGTCAGTTGTCACTATAGCATAATATGAAGAGTTACATAGGTACGTGCTACTGACCCATTATTTGGCCTTTCGGACTGTTGGTTCCACTGCTAAGTTCCACTAAGGGGTCCAACAGGATTTTGAAATACTCATGGAGCCATTTAGGTAGTGGAACCAGCAATGCATGTTTTATCCTTGATTTTTTGGGACGAGTGAACCCACTAACCATATTTCATATTTTAGTGTTCAGTACTTATTTTGTTTTTCATGTTCTATATATGCGTTAAATGAAGATCGATAAACCAAAAGAGGATCGGCAAAACGAATGAAGATCGGCGAATCAAATGAAGATCTAACAAACAAATGACGGTTGGATAAACAAATCAAGATCGAAAAAACATATGTAGACCTATAACACAAAGGACGATAGGCAAGTTGATGAGGTCAAAAATGGCTTGCAGTCATATTTTGTAATCTAGATGCTATTACCATTCAAAAAAATAGGTGCACGCAATTCTCGACCGTAATGACACTTATCTACAAATATGCTTTTAGGCATTTTTAGACATCACTGATCATGAATATGTAAAAAATAAATAAATATTATGCATGCCCATAAGGTCGAACTTTGCTTGGACACATTTTTTGTAATCTTGATGCGATAAACATTCAAAAAAAAATTTTTCAATAAAAAATACAACCGACTTCCAAGAAATCCTGAAAAATAAAATTTACTTAGCACAAAGTAATATGTAGTTGATTTATCTGATTTTTTATTCAATATCATATTGAAGTCGGCGCCAAGTAAATTCATAGGTTTAGGAAGGTATTATTCATGGCACCAACTTCAATATTATATTGAATAAAATCTGATAAATCAACTACATATTACTTTGTGCTAAGTAAATTTTATTTTTCAGGATTTCTTGGAAGTCGGTTGTATTTTTTATTGAAAAATTTTTTTTCATTATTTTAAGTGACGGGTGAACCGAAAAATATATCTATCTAGGTGAAAGTTCTCATCAATACAAATTAATCAAGCCCCAACACAAGGTAGCTGCTGTAAATCGTTAAGGAATTCCTTCGAATCTCTTTTGGTTCCATCATCAGATCGACTCCAGGCCTTTATTAATGGTAGTAGGTACATTAAAGCACTGAATTTAAAAGTTAACAAACGCACTAGTTGTGCCTATAATTTTCGATGGTTGCCCTCGATTTCTCCAGGATCCCATCATCAGATCCTAACCTGGTTATAATGGGACCACCTCAGAAGTAAACCCTATTCAACAAAAAAAATTGAAATCCGTCTATAATTGACGGTGAACATACATAAAACATTGAGACCTTTCTTTTTTTTTTGAAGTTGGATCTATCAATCTATATGTAAAGTTCTCATCAATACAAATCAATCAAGCCCAAACACAAGATAACTGCTGTAAATTGTTTAGGAATGCCCTCGACTGTCTTTCGACTCTATCATCAGATCGACGCCATACCTTCATTAAAGTGTAGAACATTAAAGCACTTAATTAAAAAGTTAACAAGCACACTAGTTGTACCTACAATTTTCGGTGGTTGCCCTCGTTTTCTCCTAGATCCCTTCATCAGATCCTGACCTGGTGAAAATGGGACCACCTCAGAAGTAACCCCTATTCAACAAAAAAAAAAAAATTGAAATCCGTCTATAATTGACGGAATTATCGCTTGACATACATAAAAAAAAATACATACAGACGAATTGAGAACCTCCTCCTTTTTTTGAAGTCGGTTAAAAATAGGTGCAAGCGATTCTCGATCATATTCATGATCAGTGAACGCCTAAAAGTACATTTTTAGAGAAGTGTCATTATGGTCGAGAATTGCTTGCACCTATTTTTTTGAATGGCAATCTCATCTAGACCACAAAATACTGCAAGTAGTTTTTTACCTTATCAAATTGCTTACAGTCTTTTGTTTTATCGATCGTCATTTGTTTTTTCGATCTTAATTTGTTTTGCCGATATTCATTTTGTTTTGCCGATCTTCATTTGTTTTTTCGATCTTTATTTGTTTTGCCGATCTTCATTTTGTTTTGCCGATCTTCATTTGTTTTGCCGATCTTCATTTGTTTTTGCGATCTTCATTTGTTTTACCGATCTTCGTTTGTTTTCTTGATCTTCATTTGTTTTTTCGATCTTCATTTGTTTTGCCGATCTTCATTTATTTTGTCGATCTTGTACATGATATAGGTATGTTATTGTTGATTGTACAATTTGTACATTACAAGTATTGACAGCTATCATAAATATTCAATTAAAAGTGCATTTTATGTCCAGTATCTTTAACAGACAAAGGGGTACATAAGTATTTAAAAGTCCTTATAGCCCCACCATTATTATGTAGTAGGTCCATGAGTATTTTAAAATCCTGTTACCCCTTAGTGGAACCTAGCAGTGGAACCAACAGTCCGAAAGGTTATTTGGTAGGTATGAAAGCAGGTCATAATTTTTCATTGAACGCCCCGCCCCCTTCTATTTTATAAAGCGATTTTAGTATTTTTATGAGCAAATAAATAACTAAATACCCTTCCGGCCACATTGGCAACTGAGATCGGTGGAGCAACTTTCCTTCTAGTATAGGAACTTGTGTATACAAGGGCACCTCCCACACTGCAATAAATTAGTGATGCACCCTTACATCATCAAACTCATACACCGCGTCTAACGAGGCAAATTGAAGAGCCATAGAGCCATCAGTCCTAGTGTCTTTTTAACCTTTGTACGCTGCACTTGACTATTACATCAAAGACCATTGGAATTATTACTTACTACGCTTCCTCTCGTCCCCATATAAATGTATATCTAAATTATTATGATTTGTTTATCAAAGAGTGGCATTGAGTCACCTATACCTGTGTCTATACTGAGTGTTTTATTATTTACTAGCGGACGTCACGCGGTTTCATTCGCGTAGTTCCCGTTCCCGTGGAAATATGGGAATAAAATATAGTCTAGGTTCACCGCAAAGAGTGTAGCTTTCCAACAGTGAAAGAATTTTTCAAATCGGTCCTGTAGTTCCGGAGCCTATTCGATGCAAACAAACAATAAAATACTTCCTCTTTATATTGAGGTCTAAATATAAGAATATCACAAGTTAGCTGGAGAACGAGCAAGTCACCAATAGGGAGGAACCTATTTATAATACCTACTCCGTTTATTACAATACAATCCTCTGATTACAGTCGACACAGAACGAGAGAGATTGTACATACATACATACATATAATCACGCTTGTCTCCCATCGGGGTAAGCAGAGACTATGGCTTTCCACTTGCTACGATCCTGACATACAACTTTCGCTTCTTCTACTTTCATAACTGTTTTCATACACGCTCGCCGGTTAAGGGTACTTGACCTTGCCTTTTTCCAGAACGTCTCTGATTTGATCGGCATGCGTACGCCGAGGTTTACCCCTACCAGTTTGCCCATTCATTCTCGCCTCATAAATCTGCTTTGTCAGTCTATTCTCATCCATTCTCTCCACGTGTCCAAACCATCTAAGCATCCCTTTTTCGATCTTAGTCACTACATCTTCTGTTATACCACATTTTTCCCTTATCACGCTATTTCTTTTTTTGTCCATTAAAGTCACTCCAGCTATACTTCGCAGACTTCTCATTTCCACTGCATTAATTTTGCTTTCATGCTTCTTCTGCCATACCCAACTTTCACTACCATACATAAGTGTAGGGATGAGCACTCCCCTATGTACAGCCAACCTGGCCTTCTCAGACACATTTTGACTGCTCATAAAGGTGTACATAGCCCCATTCACTTGATTTCCTGCCAAAACTCTTCGCTCAATATCCTGGTCACACTTTCCATCCCTTACAAATTTGGAACCCAAGTATACAAATTCTTTCACCTGTTCCACTCTTTGCCCTTCAATGAAGATTGAGCAATTCGTCATACTTTCTTCTCTTTCAAAAACCATAACTTTCGTCTTGTTTACATTAACTTTCATTCCTCTACTTTTTAGAGCCTCATTCATACTATTAACCATCAGCTGCAATTCCTCCGCTGATGATGCTAATATCACCTGATCATCAGCGTATAGGAGGCATTTGACGGTCAGTTCATTCATTTTTAAGCCATACATACTCTCTTGCAGTTCTTTCAGACAACTATCCATGTATAGATTAAACAGCCACGGAGACGCTACACAGCCCTGTCTCACACCCTTTTCAATGTGAAAGAAGTCCGTGCAGGCCCCGTTGATCCTGACACAAGCACTAGAACCCTCATAGAGAGACCTCAGTGCCCGTATCAAGTTGCTGTTCACTCCATACATGGACAATATTGACCACAGTTCATTCCTCACCACTCTGTCATAGGCCTTTTCCAAGTCCACGAATATGCAATAGACCTTTTGACTTTTAGCCAAAACTTTCTCAGCTACGCATCGTAAGGAAAAGACCTGATCCGTACATCCCCTTCCTTTCATAAATCCTGCTTGCACATCCCACATTTTTCCTTCAGTTTCATTCATCACTCTTTTTATCAACACTTTTGCATACAATTTGCCAACGATGCTGAGCAAGCTTATGCCGCGGTAGTTTTTGCACTCTTGCTGCGACCCTTTTCCTTTGTAAAGGGGCACAATGACAGCTTTACACCATTCTGCTGGTACTCTGCCACTTCGCCAACAAAAGTTAAAAAGGCGGTACAGCTGGCAAGCTACCACGCCACGTCCAGCTTTCAGCATTTCGACAGAAATCCGATCTATTCCAGCAGCCTTTCCTACTTTCATAGAATTCAACGTTTCCACTATTTCTCCCATACTTAACTCGCTTTCATCGCCAAATTCATTCAGTTCTAAAACACGCGTATCGCCTTGTATATCTTCTTTTTCGAATAAACTCTCAAAATATTCCTTCCATCTCTTTAGCACACATTCTTCTCCTCTTACAAAACTTCCATCCTGGTTTCTGATGTGATTGAGCGGCGACATTGTTTGCTGACTCCTCACTGTTCTTATGGACTTCCAAAAAAATTTAATATTCCGTTGGAAGTCTTCAGATAACCTTTTATCAAATTTTTCTCTATCATTCTCTTTCTTTCTCATCATCGTCTCTTTTGCAACACGTTTATACTTTTTATAGTCATCCTTTGCCATTTTTACATCCTCATCCGTTGCCTTTTGCATTCTTTGATTGGCCTTTGTAGCCAACCAGTCCAACCATGCTTTCTTCTTGCCAGTCAACGCATTAAGAACTTCCGCACTCATTCCTTTTGCCATACATTCTTGTCGTCTTTTGCTAACCCCACACACTTCAATCGCAACTTCCACAAGTCCTTCCTTAAACGGCTTCCATAATTCTTCAATCTCACATATTTCATCTAGGTTTTCAAATTTTTCACTCAGTTTACTCACAAATGCCTCTTTTATGCCTAACTCTTGTAAATTCTCAACTTTTATTCGCTCTAGTACACTAACGGGTTCATGCACACGATGTCGCCACCGCTGAAACAGACCCCTTACCCGGCTAATTACCAAGAAGTGATCTGTGTCGATCCCGGTGCCACGGTACGCCCGAGTGTCTAGCACTTTCTTTCTCAGTCTTGCGTCTACTATCACAAAGGCAATCATGCTTCTCTGATCTCTCTCCTCTCTTGTATACAAGTGGATATCCTTGTGGTTGAATATGGTATTAGTTACCACAAGATTCCTTTCCAAACATACTTCTAGCAAGCTTTCTCCATTTACATTCACTCGTTCATCACCAAACTTTCCTAATACACTTTGGTATCCATCGCGCTTCACTCCCACCCAACCATTAAAATCACCTAACATCACTATTCTCTCGTTTCGTTTACATTTATCCAGAATATCACTCATACTCTCCCAAAATGCCTGCCTCTCGCTTTGGTCTTTTGAAGACCGGTGCCACCGCGCATCCTGCGGAGCATACACTCCCAAAACAAAGATGCGGGTAAGTCCAACCTTCAGCCTTAGCCAAAGGAGTCTTTGGCTCACACATTCATACTCTGTCACACACTCATTCATTCTCGCGGAAAGTAGTACACCTACCCCCTGGCATGCTGTGCTGGTTGTGGCTACACCTGACCAATAAGTCAGGACCGTCAGGCTGAAGGCCGTATAGGCTCCGTGTGTCGTGGTGTCACATCCTTTCCGCTTTGTCTCATTCACACACAAAATATCAAGATGCCTCTCTTGCATCATCTTACATACCTCCTCAATTTTATCTTTCATTCCTCCTCTCACATTTAATGTAGCAAAGTGGCTAACCCTAGTCCACTTTTCGCCTCGATGGGAAACGAGACGTGATGGGTGGCGAACCACATCGCCGCCGAGTAAATCCTAAATAAGATTTATTACAATATTTTTGTCTATACAGGCTGTAAAGTATGGTAATCAGTTAGGTACGAAGGAAAAGGACCGGCTTGGATTTCAAAATGCTGATTCAATCTTATCACAGGGCTGAAACTCTTTACAAATGATTCGTTTTAGCCCCTCTCTATAAAATAGATTGCAGAGGGGCTTATGGCGAGACTTGTGTCTGTAGTTTGTGACTATGTTGCATTATATTACGTCACTAGGTCACGTGGAAATAAGATTTATTACAATATTTTTGTCTATACAGGCTGTAAAGTATGGTAATCAGTTAGGTACGAAGGAAAAGGACCGGCTTGGATTTCAAAATGCTGATTCAATCTTATCACAGGGCTGAAACTCTTTACAAATGATTCGTTTTAGCCCCTCTCTATAAAATAGATTGCAGAGGGGCTTATGGCGAGACTTGTGTCTGTAGTTTGTGACTATGTTGCATTATATTACGTCACTAGGTCACGTGGATCATTTGTGCAAAGTTTGAAATAAAACAAAATGACAGCGTCAATCGGAAGAACTTACATACACTTTCACAAAGGGGCAGTCGTCGGTGAGACCGTCTCACGGCTTCTTCTCTATTCTGTCATCTACACTTAAAAGGTATGTTTGTACCTACAGAGTTTGAATGTGTGATGACCACTAAGGTTAAGCAAATGTTCCCTCGAGATACCCTCCAACTGTATGACAGCTGTGGCGAGGGTGGGGAAGCTTGCTCAGAGGGGGGCAGGGAGTAGCCTATTTGTATGTAATTCTATTATATACTGTAAGCCCGCGACTTCGTACGCTGCATTTTCTTTACATTGATATAACTTTTTTATTTATGAACCGATTGACATGAAACAAACACTAAATGTTAAGTGAAGCAAGCTGCAACCCAATAAAGAAAACTGCATCACAATCAGTTGAGCGGTTGCTGAGATTAGCGTGCAAAAACGTACAAAAAACAGACAACCAGACAAAATCTCCAAAAATTATTGTTTTGGGTTTAATTGCGTTCATAAAGCATCATATAATATTTTTTCTTATTTATCTTCCATGTACAGACAGCGACCTGTTACGATTTTATTATATGTATTGATATTGATGATATTGATTTTCTTTGGTCTTATTAAAGTGAGATCAGTGGAAGAGATGAAATTTGAAAATAAAAATATGATATAAATAAACTCACCGATCTCCCTGCATTGTTGTTGTGCACATTAATCTTCGACTGCAAATCGTCGACCGCTTCTCTTACATCCAGAAACTTCTTTGAAAACTCAATGCCATATGCTAAATTGTGTGAACAGCCGCTCCATTCCCACTTGTTAGCTCTCGCTCTCCCACGAATATCGTGGGAGGTTCGATACCCGAGGGGGTCACAGCCACAGGAGAGAAGACGACCCTGGGCGCAGGCGCGAGCAATTGAATGTGCTACTCCTGCTGCTGTCAATGCGTAGAGGAATGATGATTCACGAAAACCTGCGGAAAGAGATTGATGTATTAAATTTGGAATTACAACTAAGAAAGAGAAAAACAAGACGCAGATTCGTCCCTGCGTCGAATACACCATTGGAATGACTCCGCGAGGTACTTACTAGACGCGCTTGACGCTATGCAGAGACGTGCTATCCGCATAATTGGTTGTCCTGAGGTGACGAGAGACCTCAAACCGTTGGCGCAGCGAAGAACCATAGCATCCTTGGCTGCCTTCTATCGAACCCTCTCCTTTCCGATCCCAAATAACGCGTGCCGGGAAAAGATGCCACTCACACACAGTGGAGAGAATCTTCGCCAGAACAGAGCATTTCAAAAGGTCGTTCCTCTGTCGAAATATAAAAACATGGAACGACCTGCCCGCACACGTGTTTCCGTTATTTTATAATCCCGGGTTCTTCAAGAGGACCACTGTCAGAAGTAGCCCACAATCGCTAGATGCGCCACGGCTTTCCATCAGGCTGGTGGCGACGTCAATTTGGCGAGCTAAATATATATAAAAAAAGAAATGTAATATTGAAGGTTGTACAGCATTACTATGGCTGAAGCTTTCTGAGTTTTGACTTTGGACATACTTAGACTAGACACACATAGATGCGAAACTAAAACATTAAAAAAAAGCAAAGACTAGCTTATGAGATTCGTGTACCAGGAAATTAAACTGAAGTAATTCTCCATATTACAAGACCACCCAAGCAGATAATTTGATTCGCTATTATTTCTATTAAATATTTATTCAGTAATGCAATGTAAAGTTGCTAGGTAATCCTCTTAATTAAATTCCCAGCTGTACTATTAGATTTGTAATAAATTGTTACTTGAATATTCAATGAGCTCTAATATCCACCCATATCTATCTAGTCTATGCTTTTCTCTACGAATATTTCATTCTGACGTTGTTTCCCGTTTGTAAAGTCCTTACCACGGAGAAGGCTATCCGCTTTCTTAGTCAGTTTAGATATTTTTTGAGGGTTTAAAATTTTGACTTGTGCAATGAACCTTATAAGATTTTTATTATTATTATGTCTCTCTGCTTCACGAGAGTATCTTCTATAGTATCTATTTAGGGTTCCATAGTTCACCTCTCGGAACCCTTATGGTTTCGTCTTGTCCGTTCGTACTCTGCTTATCGTCCAAACGCTTTATGCTAGAAAAGTGAAACTTTGCATGGATATGCGTATTTCAATTCATCATCATCATCATTACAGCCAATTTGGCACCTCCTGCTGGGTATAGACCGCACCCAAAGATCGCTACAAGGTTCGGTCTTGGGCCGCCCGTATCCAGAAGGCTCCCGCGACCTTTATTAGGCCATTTGTCCACCTTGCGGGAGACCTATCCACACTGCATTTTACGATATTACCTGCCCATTGCCACCTAAGTCGGGAGATTTTCTCAACTATGTCGGCGTCCGTGTCCTCTTTCGGATTTCTTCGTTGCGGATTCTATCAAGAAGGGATACTCTGAGAATAGCCCTCTCCATTGCTCTCTGGGCGACAGCGAGCCTCTCATTTAGGACCAATTTAAGTGGCCTTGTCTCGGTTCCGTATGTCATCACTGGCAACACACACTGGTCGAAGACCCTGCTGTTGAGGCACTGCAGTATCTTTGACGAAAATATTTGCCGTAGCTCAGCCGAGTTGGACTTGACAAGTGACCTCTTTCACGAAGTTGGATTTGCCTAGCTGTATGGTTTGTCCTAGATAATTGTAATCGTCGATCGTGATGGAAATGGGCAAAACATATGGACATTGGACATAATTTTCGTCGTGCCCATGGTAATTTTATTAAGAATTTAATTAGCGATGCTCGTACAAAGGAAGGCCTCTATTCAACCCCCGATGACAAGTAGGTACTGTACACTGCACTTAATATTTCTTGTATAGAACATAGAAGTACTCCCTACTTCAACGGGACCACGTGGCATAACCATAAATAAAAACAAAGATTTACCGATCAAGAGCCAATATTGTATGTTCGCTGGTAGGCGTTCCTACATTTTATATACGTAGTCAATCTATAAAGGATATTCTCGGCTTTCGTCTGGTTCTTTATTTCCCATATAAGGCGTGTAGTCGCTTCACAGACTTACACGGCATTCCATCACAATGATGTTCTTATAAATTTAGAACCTTATATTTTTACGACTGGACTTCCAATCAGGAGTATTTTAGTTGAAAAGTTACAGTCAGTCTTTGAAATGTAACTGCAATCATTATTTATTAATTCTGATATTATATACAGATATAATGGTCACATCTTTATCGGGAGTAAGCAGCTATACTATACATCCACTTTGAATCTATGTTTTCAAGTGCAGATTTTTCCGCTCACTGTAGAAATTTTTCACGTCGTTCATTTGGCCTTCATCTGGGCTTATGGACAACCATCTTACAGATAACCTACAACCAAAGGCTTAGCGTGCATTCAAAAGCATTGAAAAAGGTCGTAGATGAAAATACCGCAAACTGGTTACCCATGGAAAAAACAGATAACATCGAGTACAGTACGACGCTTACTCCAGTGATGATCGTTTACAGAAATATGAGTCAACGGGCTCAGTGCGCTATCAGATATAGTTTTCAAATTATAATTTATCTTAAACGGAAATGCACCCACGTCTCTGGGGATTAATGCTACGCTTATCACTTTAAGCTGATTTATTCGATCCTGGTAATATGAATAAATGGACAAAGCAAATTTCCCTCTCTGTATGCTATCAAAGTATACTTCAAAGTGGCCTCAAAGTGTAGATTTTTTCAGCTTACTGTCTACCGGATTGAAAATGGGCTGTAGCCTATGGTCTTATGCAATATCCGAGGAACTACACTAGCGCTGCCGGCCCTTCACGAGCCTTCTAAGACCCCTTTGGAAGAACCCCATTCTGAAGGCGTTTTTAAAAACTGAGGCAGCGAGATTAAAGACTTTGGATAAGATACTTTAGGATAGCGCGGAGCATGGCTCTATAAAGGCCCCCGTATGGGCGGAGACCCTGACGGCCAGCAATGCGGCTAAATTTCTTAGCCCGCAAAGATACCGCCAAATCTCCGTTGAGACGGCATGTCTCCTAGCCGACACCCTCTACATGGGACCTGGAAGCGAGGGCCCTTGTGTCTCTGTTTAAATGGCGCACGAAGGCGCTCGCGCTGGAGCGGAACAATAGGCCTGCGTCTCGAGAAATCGAAACTCTACGCTCCCCACATTGACACAGCGTGGGCGCAAGGAACAGCGCCAGATTTTCTTGGCAGGTCTGGACGTAGACATTCTCTTGCTGGAGACCATGGTGCGAGTCATGATCTCCAGCGGGAGTAAGTGGGGCTCCGCTGCCTCTTTCTGTGAGCAGGTCATGCTCGTGAAAGACAGGTAGAGAGGCAAGACGTACAGAAGCATAGGCCCTAGACGACAGAGTGACCTGAGGCATTCAGCATCATACAATACGGATTGAATAATTCGTAATTCGTAAGAATATTCCTACAGAGTGTCCTCTCCTTTTGAAGAATCAAAATTTGACGTTTAGAATATTTAGATGACGTCAAATTCTTGTATAAATAGTTGGAAATCAAATAGTGGAAATTGAAAATTAAGAAAATTCTTGTCATATTGTTGTTTAAACAAGAAGCCGTGAGACGGTCTCACCCAACTGCCCCTCTGTGAAAGTGAAAGTTCACTCCGATTAACGTTGTCATTTTTGTTTTATTTCAAACTTTGACGTAATATAATGCAACAGAGTCACAGACTACAGACAAAGTCTCGCCATAAGCCCCTCTGCACTCTATTTTATAGAGAGGGGCTAAAACTATGGTCATCTACTCGACGCAAAAGTGACATAGCTTAAATCCTTATAGATGGTCCATTTTAGCGGGATCTGAATTTTAACGGTTCGGGCTAAATAGCCTACTAGCTGATAACCTTTACCGGGTAAAGCTAGTACAATAACGTACTAGCTTTAGGTACCCGTGTTATGCTTCAAACTCCCGTTGCACCCTCATCTAACAATTCAATTAATGTATGTAAGTCGGTCCGATTTGGTAATTTTTTTGATTACTGTTACGTAAAATTTTCCGGTTCTTTGTAAGTGTCACATACTATATTATAGTCTGTGACACTCACAAAGAACCGGAAAATTGGCAGTGCAGTGCAAATAGCATTATGACACCCACAAAAAACCAGCTAAGTGCGATTCGGAGTCTATCGCTCGAATAGTGGCAAAAGAAACCACGGTTACAGAGATACAGCCTAGAGGCAGACAGCGGAGCTTTATTATTTGCGATTTTACACTTTGGGTACGGAACCCTAATAATGTGACTTTCAATAGGTAGAAGTATTTTCAAAACTGGTTTAGTAGATCCGAAGATTACTTACTTGCTTCCTTCAGAGAATAATTGCAGTCCTGTTAATTCAGTAGCTATCCAGCTATCGTATCTTCAATAAATCTCAGTATACAAGTGCCTGGTGCATACCGATGATATCACATTTGGAATTTGTCATAGAGAAGCTCTCAGCTTACAATAATCTATACAAAGTGACTATTACGATTTGAAGGTAATATGGGATTACCAATTCATTAAAGTTGGAATGGATTTGGAATTTGAAATGACAAATATCAAGATCAACAATAAATAAATTTTAAGAAACGAAAAGGAAACTTTTACGTCTAGAACCCACCTGAGCCATGATCAGGGAGGAAGTCAATTATTAAAGGAAATACCTACTTACAATTCACGTGTATTTTTAAAAGAAAAATATCAATTATGTTCGATGTAGAAACAAATATTTTAACAATAGAGATAATTGGAATGAAAACTATATTTTTGCGACCACCAGTAAGTGAACATTCATTACAGTGAACCATATAATATTGCATACCTTAGTACCTTGTCCCAGAGATTTCAGAACATCGGGACACAAGACCTGTCCGATTAAAACCAATGTACTGCACAACAGATTTATAGGAACGCGGAACACAACAACCTCCCATTTATCTGTTATTGCAATAAATTAAATACCGAGTCCATTCCGGTGATCCTCAGATAAGATATTAGATTCGCACAATGTAATCTTTTTACCATAAATAGAATGATGACTGATTTGCATTTGAGTTAGGTCTGTACTTATATTAATTGTCCTTTCTTATGTCTGCGGCTAATATGCTATTCTAGGTATTTCATTGTATTGAATATGCCTTTGAGTTTAAGTACCAGCTCTGCTTAATGGGTAATTATGGAGGTATGCCACCTGCTTTCGCAGCATCCTGCATTCACCGTTAATTTGTTGATGCATTGGTTTTATTGCGTTCTTAAGATTTTGGTTTTCATTTTGATTTGCTTCTTTAAAAGATTTGATGTAAAAACACATTAATAGGACGAGGAGGTCAGTTCAACCACAGCTGCTGTGGTTGAGTACGTGAATTAACCCTATAACTTTATGTGGACTCTTTAAACCGTAAAGGAATAGAAGATTTGAGCCTGGATACGAAAGCTCCTAACTATGATAACTCGTGTTTTACTACCTGTTGCAGAGAGGACAATGAAAAAAACACCTTGCCAAAGTAAGTATGCTGAAATCACCTTAAAGGTATCTTTTCGAGGGGTAACCCAGGATCATGGGCATAGGCATATAGTGAGGCACCATTGGTTTTAGGAGGAGTCTGGCGTGGCATTTATGAAGATTTTCACACACAAAAAGAAAAAAGTATGCTGGACTCAAAGAGATTAAAATCAGCGATAGGGTCATTAGATGCATTATAAGTTATAACCTTTAGTAGAGTAGGCACTTGAATATGTTGTCCCAGGTCAAGGACATTAGGTATTTACGTATAGATATAATTTAAACAAGAAAATAAATTCGGACATTTTGGAGGTAAATTCGTGTGCTCCCACGGCCGCACCCGAGTCGCTATCTCCATAACTCTGATCAGAATGATTCGAATAAATTAAAACGATTGTATCGAGTGATTAATTCGAGGATCAAGTTATCTCTACCGATTAGTGGCCCTCTCTATAGAGTGAGCCTAATTGACACCCAGAGATATGGTTTATTAAAATAATGGACTTTTTATTTCTAAATGGTACTCGATGGTATCATATAACTATCTATGGCATCTTGATGATGTATCGACGTGATTTCATTTACCTATAGTATTATAAATATTGTTATGTAGGTTTTGAATATCGTTAGTAAGTAATCGATTAATTATTAAAATTTTGAACGATTTATTACAATATAATGAGGCATTTCTAATGGAACTAATGAATAAGAGTAGATATGTTATGCTACTAAACATGAATTGATTAAACATAAGCACAGAATTACATAGAAAAAGTATAAGAAATAGCTGAATATTGAACAAGGCATGAAATAAAATTTGATTAAATAAATCTCACCGTACCTAATCGGTGTACATAAAACCAATCGAATTGAGAACCTACTCTCCTAAATCGGTTAGTGAGTAAATTCTGAACAAGTCGGTCGAGGTCAAATTGATAATGATACCAAAAAGTTTACGTCGATTGATCGAATTGGAATACAATCGAAACTATGTCAGCACGAACTGTATGGTACGATTAGTGTGAATGCTTTTTGATACATATAAGGACTAGAATGGTTTTTGTATATTGATTGTTTATTTTAAAACAATCGTTTCTTTATCCCTACATTCGATCTGAACCAGTTTACATAAGCTATGAAATAGCTGGAATCAAGTAAACATTTGGAATGGAGTACTAAGGGAAAGAAGAAATAACAGATAAAGAAAACAGCATAACCTGGATACCTTGCAGATCTTTTTTTTTCGTGTGGAAATCCTACATGGATGCTACTGGACTCTACATGGACTCCTACCGACTAAAAGCACACAATGCCTTAACAACAGTCTATGGTCAGGAGTGAACATGAACCCGGGACGAAGGATGTCCTAGGGTAGCCGGGAGACTTTGGTTTTATAATTCCAGAGTCTTAAAGGCCGCAGACTTTTGGGGGCTTTTTTGACGACCATTTTACTCGCTGATGGATCACCGCCTTAAGAAACAGGATATAGGCTGTCCGTATTTAACTAGTCATAGTATTCCTCTTCATAACCATTTACATACAACTATTTGTATGTGGTAAAGCGACTGCACAGTTACACTTGCAGTCCAGCATCCCGATTAGGCTGGCCTTATTTGTTGCCATCTATGTAGATGGCTTTATTTACTTTATCATGTTGGAATTAATATAATTTAAAACAAATCTAAAATTTGACATGATAAGTATTTATAACAATTTTTTCACCTAATTGACCACAATATGTATCATGTAGATACATATCGGGACATTAGATCCAAAGTAATCTAAGTAGCAATTATTCCAATAATGCGGCGTTAGATACCTAGACTTACGTGCTAACTTGAGTTAACTGCTGAAGAGAATTTAAATCAGTGGGGCGTGGAAGAATAATTATGAGTTTTCAATGCCATTGTACCACCTCATTGGTAAAAATTTTACTTACATCACTTTGGTTCTAACTCACACTATAAGTTACATTGTTGCAAGTAATTTGACTTCATTGTTTCAAGCTAATGTGCCTTCATAAGTCAAGCAAACGCAAAAAGATCGAGGCATGATTTAGAATGAATCGAGCTTAATATGATGATAATCATTATAAATCAACCATTATCTTTGTAAAGTGATCGTTCGCTCAATAAATTAATACCGTATGACGAACTTTTAGGGATCACGATGTTTTTTTTTCATTTACTTTGGATATAATATCAATCGATTCGTGGTTGAAGTACAACACAGGCTCAACATTTTTACTTTGTGTGTTTTGACTGTTTTAAGGTGCAGTGCTGATGTAGAGACTATCGATGTTGAAGTCCTTAGGTTCGAATCATTTTTTGTTTATTTATTCTTACCATTTCTATAACAACTAATAAGGTGAGAATGAGTAAAATGATATTTATTGAGATTATAATAATGTGAAGAAATAAGTACACACAGTAAAGTATCACAGATCAGTAGACTTCTTTTTAGTGCTATTTATGATGATCAAATGATCACTGTGCCTCTAGCTACCCGTTCGCGACTCAGGACGTGATTATATTATACTAGCTGACCCGCGCAACTTCGTTTGCGTCACATGAGAGTGAGAAAGAGAGTCGTACAGTATTAGTATTTTAAGTCACATTTACTCCCGTCGCGTGTCTTATATTTATTAGAGAGGTATTAATATTTAAAGTGATATAATTTTTCCCGTTCGCGTCGCTTATATTCATTACCATTAGAGTTGACCCGCACAACTTTGTTGAAGTGAGATAATGGTTCCGTCGCATTTATTTTTGTTTGGTACGGAACTTATCGTGTTCGAGTTCGACTCGCACTTGGCCGGTATTATCTTTCAGTTGACTGGCTACTGCTGCAGAAAACGTTTACTCCCGGCGTAAAGGTTAAGAAGTAGGTTATTGTAAGTGAACCTTAAAAGATAGGCATATGCTGTTCAGGACTTCTTTTTGTAACTTTTTAAGAGGAAAAATTTTGTAGTACACAATTTTTACGGAACTTTAACCATTTAGGCAACGTACGCAATGAAAGCTCTCAAAAGAAAGAAATTTTCCCCGTTCTTAAAACATTATTCATGGCTGCTCCGATCCTATTTGTCTTAGCGTGATGTTGTATAGCCATTAGCCATTCTCAATAAGTGGACTATAAAACTGTGAAATTATTTTGTAATGCTACCAGTAGTTTCTGAGATCCTAGCACAAACAAACTCTTCAGTATGATAATATCGTGAGCTAACCTTAAAAGAAAGACAAATTAGGTTATTGTGAGCGAACCTTAAAAGATAGACATGTGCTGTCGCGGACTTTTTTATAGAACTTTTTAAGAGAAACCATTTTGTAATACAAAATTTTTACGTAACATTAAGCATTTAGGCAGCGTACGCCTCGGAAGCTCTCAAACGGTAAAAATAATTCCCCGTTTTCGAAACATTCTTCATTGCTGCTCCGCTCCTATTCGTCTTAGCGTGATGTTATATGGCCTATAGCCATCCTCAATAAATGGACTATCAAACTGTAAAAGAAGTTTTGAAATCGAACCAGTAGTTCCTGAGATCCTAGCGTTCAAACAAACAAACAAACAAACAAACAAACAAACAAACAAACAAAAAACAAACTCTTCAGCTTTATAATATTAGTATGGATAGTTTAATTTTCATATTATTTTACTAAGATGACTGCACCTACAACGTCACAAATAGCATGACACACATTTTGGACACACAAATATCTAGTCTAGCAATAGCAATGTAGTTCCATCTTCAAAATCAGCTGACGTGGTCGTATCGATAAAATATATCGTAAACTAGTCGTGTACTGTAAATGTAGTTCCCTACTATGGCTATCATCACTCTGGATCGAATATAAAACTCTGATGTATGTTACGATGCCTCTACCAAAAAAGGAATCTGTTATTGTTTATTTATAAAGTGTGTCCATCCTGGATATGCTTTTTCCGAGTGGCCAGTGACAAATTTATATTTGTCGATCGTCCACGACGCGATAGAATCGATACGTCGCGATTTATAGTACGCTCGATTGATCGATTTCGATGATTTCGAGTTATGTATCGCTCGGGTTTACTGTTACCGACGAATTATTGTATGCTTGCCAAAGTTTGTTTGTCTTCAAAATGAGTGTGCTGTTCAGGTTTTTGGTGTGGATACATCATAGAGCAACGCGACCAGTATAAGGGAAGTAGACATAGCTTAGTTTGCTCTATACATATCTGTCTGTTAAATGTTGCGTGGGGATGTCGTTTTCAAATACACCATTACAAAATCAATTGGCTGTCACCTTGGAACATACACAAAACAATATACTCATAATTTCTGACACACAAATTTTAATTTCTTAGACCATTTGGAGTACGCTTTGACAAAGGGGAACGTCTCAGTATGGCGCCTCCCCTCCTAATATAGGTCGCGTTGCTCTATGGTATACATAGAATTCTTCGCTGCGGGTTGGACAATACCATCATGTCTATAAGATTCCTCATTCATAATGGTTACCTACTATGAAATTGATATTGATGGTGTAACATCTATATTTTTTAATTAATTTATGTCTGCTGTCAAAATATGTTAGCAGAAAAATATTGATCCTACTTATATTACAAGTGTCATTGTGAAGTTATTAGTAACTCAATCAGGACTTTTGTTTTGTATAGAAGTAGCTCAATATCTGCGCCCCGCATTAACATTTTATTTTCAAGCAAACTCCAAATCAACGTAGGGTTTGAAGAGAACTGGGTATACCCTATGATGAAAAAGACATACATCAGCAAAGTCGATGGAAAAGAACAGACAGGACTTGGGTATAAAGAATTGCCCTGAAGGGTCTGTTGGAGAGAATCAAGTAGTGGTTATGAAGTCTCATAATCTTGGCGACTAATCACTTTAATGAAGAACCTATTGCGATCGTTTTCTCTTTGCTAAGTAACTTTCGTCTTTTTCTCTCTCTCTCTCTCACTCTCTCACTCTCATCTTGTCCCTGTTTCATCAGCCCTTCAGTTTTGTGAACCCCTGGCATTGTTCAAAGAACCGTTGGTGGCCTTTTCTTTCTTTCTTTTTCAAAAACGATACCGAATTTCATCTTGTATGCTAATCAACAGTAATTAATCTGTTCCGGCAAATCCAGCTAGCTTATGGTTCTAAATATTTTTATCCTTTTAACATATCATTATAACCTCAAACAACAATATTGCGCCCACCTGAATGGTCGGTTCTCTTTGTTCATGTGATTTGTATATTTCGTTTAAATGTTCTCACACTCATTAAAATAATTAAACATGACTCGAAAATTAGTTTTATTGATTTCCAAGTAGACATAAACAATTTAATACTACAGTCGCGTCGTCCAAAATCAAACAGGAACACTTGCATAGATGGCCTGAACTGCGACGCATTATACCACGAATGTATTATAATTGCCACCATCCCACGTTTTAGCGTCAATTTGCGCCAATTAGTCGGCCTTTAGGTCGTATATCGTTCGAGTCGATACCCGTGCCGAATTCCTTAATCGACTTTAATGCATTCCGATTATTCGATTTTTACTTTTTCCATTGAAATGCTCTGAATTTGTAACGGGTGACAGAATTTAAATTCTTCCCTTACACTTGTCCCAGCAGCTTGTGCACGTGTTTATTTCAATAATGCATGATATGTGATTGTTTTCATTACGAGTCGCTTCTGAAAAACAATCGACGACTTGCAACGCATGACAAGAAATCCGCACATAATATGCTGTTGTTTAATTAATGTGGGAGTGATTTTGCAATTGAAATATTAATTTATATCTGTCCAATAGCGTTTTCATTGCCTTATGGAGATAAAATGCTGAATTAAAGAGGGTTTTGTTTCACATTAGCAATTTAAAGTTGGTTTGTTACCGAACGAAACAAAAACAAGTAACGCTTCTGAACCTAATTACTTATACCTGTCTGTCAGTAGGACAGCTGGACACAGGACAATCGGACGGCTCGCGTAGCTTGACTCGGAGCGCAGCGCCACCTCAATTCCTCGAACCACGGATTAAATTGATAAATCTACATTCATCCCATATACGGAGCGGGCAAGACGCGGCGCCGAATTGTAAAAAATCGTCGGCCTAAGTAAATATAAATTTCAATTTCATCATTTAACATATTATTACATTTCCGATTCTTTAGCGTGTACAAGCATGGACTTTTACATAATGAAATGCGCATAATGATAGGTTTTTCCGCGAGACGTCGGCGGTGGTCAGCTTTTTCCGCGTTGTGGAACATTGTTTCTGATGCGTGTGCGCTCATTCGACGTGCTTGCAGTCGCGCATCATGCGTGATTTATGATTGTGCGCTTTGTGATTCTGGAAAAAGTTTTTAGTGCAGCTTCTCGCTTCCAACTGTGAGGTTATAAACCCGGCGCCAAAATGAATGAACTTTTGTGGAGCTTTTCATTGGAAATTTGAAAAATTATTCATTTAAGTGTATTATTATAATAATTATCATAATCTTTATGTAGTCCGTTTATCCAACAGTTTTATTATCACCCATCAACACAAACTCTGACACAGAAACTGATTATTTAATTTTGCTGACTCGCGAGTCTAAAGTGACGCCTAAAATCTGGACTGTATTCACCAAGAAGTCAGTTTTATTTACTTCAAACTCTATTTCCAATATATCATTTATACGAGATGTGGTTTTGAACAACATCACATTCGTCTTCTTTGTGTTTACTCATATCAGCATTCACTACTGATCTAGCATCTGACTCTTTCATTTCTAATATGTTTATTAAGTAATTTGTTACGAATAATATTGGCCCTAAAATAGTTCCTTGGGGTACACTTCAATTAACTTTGACTACTTTAGATCTAATATTGTTTTAGCCTGCATCGTTGACATTTTTAATTTCAAATAGTATTTTTATTTCGTAAGAAATAAATGATATCACTTATTACATGTTCAACGATCGACCCTTAATACCTATTTAGTCAATTAGAAAATTGTTAAACCGTCGCTGATTTTGCATTTATGACCTGTACATGTCATGACCCTTATTATTGGATATTTTAAAATAATATAAAACATATTTATATTCGATTCTATTGTACTCAGACTTTTACACAGATTGCTCAGACTGCATAGACTGTATTTGTAGTTATGTAACGTCTGTCCTGTTCAATTGAAAATTTTGTTTAGATTTTGGAATGGTCATAGACTTTGTCATATAGGTATAAAGTGATGAAAATAGGCTTGCCTCTTATCGAGTCAGTATTGTCACTAGTTACCAAAACTAATGGCAAGGTATGGATGTGTAAGTCACTCCTGCCTATCCCCCGGAGATTATAGGTTATTCTTACTTTTGTCTTTCATTAAAATGGATCTTAATTGCAGAAAACAAAACGATTTGTATAGCTTCTCCATCTCCGCTATAGAAATCTATATATAATTATGGTACCTACACAATACTGTTTTAGACAAGCTGTAGACATGTTTTTGTAGACCAATATGACGGCAAAAATATTTCAACCCGTGTATAGATATTTCAACTCATCAGTGCGCGCGGCGCTATGTGTGCGTGCGCTAATAATTATACAGTCTTCATTTGTGTGGCAGTGATGCGGCTGTCTTCACAGAGTACATTTGTATATTATGAGATAGAGACGTAACTGACTTATTAACGACACCAGCGGTGCCAAGCAGTCTTTGCAGAAAACTCTCTACGTGGTCGCGAATTAAAAATCATAATAGACAAAAAGCCTACAGCGTCATCTACCACGTTTTGAAGGCAACTCTTACGTTATAATGAAATTAAATATCATGACAAGTCTCAATGTAACTGCAACTTTGACATCCTGTGTAAGTTGGTTACATTATAATTCATTACACAGTGTTCTAAGTGATGATCCCATGGGTACAGTCGTTAAAGAAAATGTCTAGTCCTTCACGGAGAAAATGTTTAAGAAGTCAGGTAAATATTTTTGATGTGTCAATTCGATGTAATTAATATTTTTATCACTACATATTATTATAAAACAAAGTCCCCGCCGCGTCTGTCTGTTCACGATAAACTTAAAAACTACTGCATGGATTTTCATGCTGAGATCACCAATGATTCTTGAGAACGGTTTGCGTATAATATAATTTGCTGAGTTTGTATATACATTGACTAAAATATAACGATATTAGTTGGAGATGTCAGAAAAAAATAAGGTGTCTGGGAGTTTTTAACGAAAACGCTGCCTAAACCCTTCGAGACATAACAAAATAATGTATGGTAGAATTGTCTAACTTATAAAGGCCTACAGAATAGTCAAAAAATGATAGAGCTCCAAATTCTAATGCAAAAAAAAAATTCAATGCAGAGTTGGTCGATAGAAAAAAACATTGCTTATACAGCAAATATGACAAAATTTGAACTGTTTGACTTGATTTAAAATGTAAAAAGATCATAATCTATACGTCTAAAAAAACTGTTGAGGGTCGAGAGTCTGTACATGGAAGATAATTAGAAAATTTTAATTGTAGGGCATTCTCTAATCGATACTGAAGCCGAAAATGTAATTAAAAATTTTCATGTCTGTCTGTCTGTCTGTCTGTATCCCGAATAAGTATCACGCTGAAACTACTAAATTGATTTAAATGAAACATGGTACAATCTTTTTTTTTATACCACTAAGGTGGCAGACAAGCATACGGCCCACCAGAAGGACCGGTGGTCACCGCAGCCTATGAACGTTTGCAACACCAGAGGCGCCACACTCGCGCTGCAGCCCTGTAAAAACCTTCTAAGACCCCTTTTGAAGAACCCCATACTGTAGGCGTTTGGGAAAACCGAGGCAGGGAGATCATTCCACAACCTAAGCGTGCGCGGAAGAAAACCCCTATCGGATCTAACCGTGCTGGAACGCTCCGGGCGCAGAGTATGAGGATGAACTCCCTGTCTGTGGCGAGCGGTGCGGTGATAGAACGTAGCCGTGGGCATCATATCAATTAATTCCTCAGAGCACACACCATTGTACAGTCGGTAGAACACGCATAAGGAGGCAAAGTCTCTCCTGTCGCGAAGAGGTTCCACACCACTTGTAAGTATAGGATCGTTGACAACTCTTACAGCACGTCTTTGCACCGAGTCAAATGGACGAAGCTGATATTCAGGTGCCCCCGCCCAAAGATGACAGCAGTACTCCATGTGCGGCCGCACTTGCGACTTATACAGAAGCAGTGTTTGCGCAGCAGTGAAGTACCGCCGCGCCCTGTAGAGCACACCTAGCTTCTTGGACGCCAGCTTAGCCTTGTCCTCCAAATGACTACGGAACTGAACGTCACTGGAGATGTCAACGCTAAGGATCCCTATACTTTTGGAGATGGAAAGAGATGTGCCCTGAAATTGCGGCGCTGCAGTAATTGGGGTTTGCTTAGCGGTGAAAAATCTCAAATTCAAAACAGAGCTTAGGATCCGTAGAAGGTTCTGGGATACTTTTGATCCCGATATTTTGCGCGGTTCATTTGGGAGAGGGCAGGACAGTTTTACACGCTGCTTGATGAGTATGATGAAGAAATACCTCTCCTTTCGTACACCTTAAGTGATGTAAACGAAGTTGCAAGGGTCAGTAGTTTGTTATAAGATTGATGACACACTTCAGCCATATGGCTTAAAAGTTCTTCGGCTACCACCGTATCATCCTGAACTAAACCCAATCGAAAATGAATGGGGAATTTAAAAAAAATATAATGCGAAGCATAACATCGAACAAAATGTGATGGGAATAATGAAATTAATAAACGAAAGTTTAGGTCAAATTGATGAAGAGATGTGGCGTAATACAAAGAAGAAGAATACTATGGACATTTTGATATGGAATTTGAATTTATAATTAACCTTATAGAGAGCAGTGAATCCTAAAATTCCTCAATTTTATTCTTTTAGCAGCAAAACATATTAATATGTTTAACATACATTTCACCCCTTAAGTTTTATATTTTAGTTAAACAAGTGTTTTTGTATTTCGTACTTCACTGTACCTCTTGTCACGCACACGAAGTCACTGTGTTTATACGAGGTTTACCCACACATAGGGCCGCGCGCACAGATGAGTTGAACTTACTATACGATATTACAATAAAAATAAGAAGAGCGTCCCTCGAAGGATTCAGTATCAATTAAGTATGGTTCACGTTCGGGAGGTGCGCTGAACTGTTGCGAATCGCTAATTACCGAAACCAGCCGATGTGTCCAGTGACGTCACGCGACCAATTTACGAGTGGTAGGGCTCGCACGTGGACAATTTAAAAAAAAGTCAATAAGAACGTGATTTTTATAGAGACGGATGTAGTGATTGAATAGAAAAAGACACAATAAATATAACACCAAAAAACGTCAGATGGCAATTTTGAACTAACAAAGTTTGAAAAGCTGTAGAAACTACGATAGATATTTGGCTAGTTAAATTTAGTCATTATGTTACATCAGTTTCAAAAAATAATTACTATGTACGAAGTACCGTATGGTTCATTTGATACTTGGCAAAAACTTGCATTCTTTAATTAAAAGTGTATAGTAAAAAAAGTCCACATTCTTCGACTGAATCATCATCTTGAATCATTTCAAATTTCCGCAACATCACTAATACACTTTTTGACTTAATTAACCCTTAAAAGCGGCATCATAATCCGACAGGGAACAAAAAGCCTAAACAAAAAAGGCACTCGATGTCACGTATAAAACTGGGAACTTTGGACAAATTCATGTTTTTTATGGGATCTTTTGTGTGTTTTTTCTCACAGTTGTAAGGCATCTGAAGGAGCACGATTCGGTAACGCACCGAGGAAGATGTTATCGCAACCATTAGAGGGTTGGCTACAACGCATTGAGACATTTCGACACGTTCGAGTTTTTGTTTAAATCCTTTTAAAAGTTGTTATTTTAGGTCAATGATGGCGCTCTATCAGCCCACGTTTTGACATTTACGACCTGTCAACCGCAAATTATAATGTTGACGTGTTACTTAAATTGCAATATTCGCTCGAAAATTATTAACATAATAAAAGACGTCACAAAAATCTGCTCTTATAATAAAGCCATCCCGGATGAAAACGTTGCGACCCGTTCCCACGACACGTCCACAGATAAGAACTCGGCTGAGCAACACATCATGTTTTTGCAGCATCATAACCACATTGTCTTCGGTACTCCGTCACCTGAAGACACGTTGTTGATATAAAACGCTAATAAATGTCACTTTTTTATGACACATTCGAGTCGTGAATTCACGTCACGTGCGCGTGCGCCGACAGATTTGTATCGACGCATGTTCGCCACCCTGTTTGCCCCAGCCAGACTCATTGTCTCACGCGGCTTCGGCGATGTACAACACGCGTCACATCTCACGCTAATCTTGCCGACCATCGCCACTATTAATGCCTGAGGTGGAAATGTTTTCTGACAATGCACTCATTAGCCTCACAAAAGTCATTAAATTTTCGACAGTATATTGTAACAGCGTCACGTACCACAAGAGCGCTAACGACGTGTGGAGGATCTCGGGGAAGCGGAACAAATTCCGTGATCTATCTAGAATGCCATCCGTCCACTGCGCCCTTTCATCAATGTGTCTACACGTTCTGGGCAAAAAATATCAACGGCCGGGAATCATTATTATCTTTCTTCGGTCATCGATCGCCATTATCCTATTTAAAAGCATCTCGATTTGTTCTTAACTTTTTTTATTCTCATTCTCCTGTCGGCGTTTCAATTCGGGACTCAACAATAGCCACGTTAAGAAAGATGTTTAAGTGTTTAGATACGCTGCTTTTTTTCACAATTTTTCAATTTAAACACCGTCGTGTCGCTGAAGAGCCGGAAGGTGTCGTTACGGAGGATTATCAATACTAATAATGTCGATAGTAGAATGGATCAATAACAATGTTAATGTTGATCTGCTGTTGATCTTCTCACAATCTACAATAATGGGTATGCTTAACTAGTTATCTCCTTGGTTAGTTAGGTAACCATAAAGCATACTATCAGATTTTTGAAATTTAATGAAGATTGTAAAGCTGATATTAAAATGCGCATAGCAATAAAAGGGCGTGGAGTAAATTGAGTAGCTTCGTTGGTACTCGAGTACAGGCAATTCCAGTTAAGATATTAATTGGCCGAGCGCATCGCGGGTGTGAAGGTGCGCGGGGAGAGCGCCCGGGACCCACACGTAGCGTGAAATCGCGGGGCGCGGGTGCGGGGCCCACCTGGCCTCCACTAGCTTATTATTTGTTGTCTCCCATCTTCCATGCTCGTAAATTTCCACGTCAACGTGTGCGAGGATGATGGAAAAAACAAGGTCGACAAAGCCTTTTCACACCCAGATAGACATAAAGACGGACGACGTTCTGTAAATACCTACATTAAGAATATAATACGTTCAGAATGTTCAGATGTACATTCAGCGGTGGCCTCTTAATGTGCGTGTATAATTTTTCGTCGTAATAAATTCGGATTGTAATGGTTGATCGGGATTGGCTCGAACTTTTAGTTGCGTTTATTTTGATACACGGAAAATGAAATTACATATTACGGTGATCGCGGACTGGTTTTGGCATTAATACTGATGTTACTGCAACGTTTTGTTGTACGGTATTGACAAAGACTTAATAAATAAATATGTTTATTATGTTTTTGTTACACAGCGGTTGGTGGTCTCGTAGCATACATAAGTGATCTTTAAGTTTGCTGTGACAGTTTAATAGGACCAGTGGAGGTTTGCTGCTCATTTGGTTAAAGAATAGAGACCTCCCAATACAAATTATTGTTTTACTCGACATTATTTACTACTGACCATTTCTTAAGCTAAGCTTGAGTTAAGCGAAAGGCCCCCAAAGTGGAAACTACGTATGCATTTGTGAGCTAAAGGAAGTTTATGTATAATGAACGAAAAGTATATAAACTAACCTCTTTTCATAATAGAACTGGCATGTGGATTGCTACTCTTGGTGAGCAAACTGGAACAATTCCATCTGTGCCAACGAAACTGATGCTGGCATTCCTTAACTGCTAACTGTAGACCCTCGAAGGCAACTGAGACTGTCTCAGGAGCATCGTGGCAGACAGATCTTTGTTCTCTGGTCAACCCACCTACGACGCGGCAGGTTAGGGCAGAGCTGAGCTTAACGTGGCTGGGAAGCATATTGTCTCTTGAGCTGAAAGAAAACAAACAGTCGATTCATATTGGTTTATTCATTAGCTAAAGTTCTTGAATATTGGATTCGAATTTAGGATAGAAATAGTTGCACAGTTAAGTCGAAGTCAGTCAATGAAACTTAGCCAAGTAGGTACGTCGATTAAAATAAACTTCATTATTAAGAATACAAGAAACCCGACTGCCAAGTAAACTTACAACTGAAAAGCAAAAAAATAAGGTCTACATTTCTTTTGTGATTTTCTTTAGCTAGGTACTGTTTTACTTTGTCGGCAACATTTCCAGGCGGGAAGAAACTATGTCAAGCGAGTGGTGGTTTACAAAATAGCTCCCATAGCTTGTTCCCTCCTGCAAATGTTGCCGACAAAGTAAAACAGTAAGTAGCTAAAGAAAATCAGCCGTTCAGGCTGTAGGACGTGACAAAGAATGGACATACATACATACATACATAGTCTAGAAAAACATTACCCTTCTTTCTTCGGCAGTTCGAGTAACAATAGAAACCGAATTGATCAGACGATACAGTAATTTTTTTTTGACTGATCACAATGGTTTCTACCAGTGTACTTACTATATGTAAATAAACTAGGCTGACCATTTACCTATATTAGGTGGTCTACCTCTCCAGACATTTGGAGCCTTATTTATAAATGTAACTAGCTGTTGCCTGCGACTCCATACGCAGCATTTTATATGTGATTCTTTAGATTGATATAATTTCTTTATTTATGAACCGATTGACATGAAACAAACATTAAATGTTAAGTGAAGCCAACCGCAATGTAATGAAGAAAACCGCATTGCAATCGGTTGAGCGGGTGCTGATATTAGCGTGCACAAACGTACAGACAAACAGACAGTTACAATTTTATTATTTGTATTGATATTGATTGATATTGATATTGATTGATTGATATTGATATTGATTGATATTGATTAATTAAATATTGATATTACTTAGTACCTATAGTCACAAAATTAAGGTACTACCTACTACTATCTAATTAAGTAGGTAATACTATCTAATTTGTGCTATAGTCTTAACGGTCCAATATCCGAACTTCCGAAAGCCTTCAGTTTCTGAACGACGAGATGGCGGTGCTACCAAGCGTATAATGTACAAAATAGAATAGACATCATTTCTCTGCGCAACGATATCTCCGATCTATATTTTTCTTTGTCATTTTGTTGATCATGTACTAAAAAATACAAAACGAGGTCAAGTTTGTATTCCCTCATTGTCCTGACATCACAAACAAACAGTAAATAGCCACCAATCTAAGAACCAGCCATGGCAAAAGATGCTTACTGCTCGTTCGCTCTAAGTTTGCCGCTCGGCTCCATACTAAAGTCGAATTTTTAATTAGACAAAGTAAATTGACAGCAACTAATGTCACTTCTTTCATACAATGTTGCTTATTTTCTATGACGAAGTGACATTAGCTACTGTCAATTTACTTCGTCTAATTAAAAATTCAGGTACACCCCTCTACGCCAGCGGCAAAGTTAGAGCGAACGGGTAGTACCGCAGTGATCGTGGACAGAACACTTTACTTCAACTCAAATAAGATAATATATAAGTCTATGTAATTAATGACCACTTAAAAAGACAGTAGCTATTTTCTACCATAAAATTCTACGTACTTATTTTGTGGATCTGACGTTTCATCTAAACGGTGATAGTAACACTATAAATTACTGCTTATCCGTCGAATAAACAAACATTACTATTGATTACGTCACCGTGTGGTCACCACACATATCGCCCACTAATTGGACCATTCTCATGATTATGGTGACCATAATTAATTTATTAGTGAGTTTATACGACTTTTAGATTATTATCTCGAATAGTTTCCAATTTGTTCGCTGTCTGGTAGCTAATATGCCTAATATTCGTGAGGTATTCTGCTGTAGAAATTCTTGGCGGTCTTATAATTAACTTTTGATGGAAAACTTTTGATTTGCCCTTTGCGGAGGGTACTGTAATTCTTTGTTGAGTCTGGTGAAGGAATTGCGCTGTGATTTAATGAAAAAGTAATTTTCCCAGTATGCAACGAATTATTCTTATGTGGGGTAAATTTCAACTTAGTGAGAATCTCACTGAGCATTTCACTACATTTTACACAGGTTAATTTCATTTAAACAAATAACCTTTCTTGTGAGTCTTTCTTTTTGTTTGATCTTGTCTACCTCAATATTTTCATTTCTACGCTTTGTACTACCAGAAATATAATTTCTGAAGTTTAAATCCATAAGTTCTTTTAACCCTGTCACTGCACTATCACTTAGATGTTAGTCGACCGAAATTTAGTAGCGTCTTAGTTTTACACTTGTTATTCGAAAAATGGAAAATTTGAACAACCTAACTTCAACCTATGTTGACTTCAAAGATAACGAAATCCATTCTGATTAATTAACAGCTAATCCAAGTTTAAAATATTTCAGTGTTTGCGCATTGTAGTGGGAACTTAATAACATTCAAAGTTGTAATTTTTTGATTTAAAACACAAATAAAATTCATATCGTGACGAAAACTAGCTACAAATCATAAAGCTATATATAGAGACAGGAAGTGTTACAGATTAAATAAAAACTGTGGCGGCACGTACAGCCTCCCACATCAGATCAACGCGACTGTCGCCTGATCGACACTGATTAAACTAAAAGGTTACATATATTTTTATTACTTTTTCTTCCAAGCTGTAATCTAGGCAACATTTAACATATAGAGACGTTTAGTCCATAAATAATAATGTCAACAGGATTATTTCTAGATTTGGATATAAATAATACTGGCAATTTGACCAAGAAGCTATTAGTAAGTTGCGGTGAAGTTGATAGAGTAGAACACATTTATTTCTGCTACACATGCCAAACTAGAAACGGAGGTTAAGTCGAAACCTTACCTCTAACATTTCGTTTCTGGTGGTCGAGACTCCGATAGTCTAATTTGATTGATTGATAATCACTTATAAACTAGGAGATTCGCTATCGATAAACCCATAAATTATTGACTTAGTAGTTTTATGGTGAACCATATATCTACTACGCCTTATAAATGACAAAACTATCATGCAAGTTATTATAATTGTATGCAATAGAAAATCTTCGAGTTTATAAAGTCAATATCAATCAATCAAATTAGACTATCGAAGTCCACTGCTAGACTGCCTCTCCAAATTTTCTTATTGCATCTGTGTATAAGTTGATTTTGTTGCTGCGTATGTTGAAAACTGTATA
This sequence comes from Miltochrista miniata, assembly GCA_933228765.1. NCBI lineage: Eukaryota > Metazoa > Arthropoda > Insecta > Lepidoptera > Erebidae > Miltochrista > Miltochrista miniata. The sequence goes on from OW121751.1 coordinate 30,438,393, forward strand.
TGTAAATGTTGAAAAAGCACTATAACAAATATGAATACGATGAAACAATTAGATATTTTATACTAACTGGCTGTATACTTGATAATTGTATACACCTTTTGAATTCCTGAGTTTGTTTGGTCAGAAAATAGTTTAAGGGTAAACGCAATGCGAGTATTTAACTGTGAACAAACAGTCTTATCATGATTATGTATGGACGTTTTTCGAGCCGTCAAAGGGCGAAAGTTTAAACCGAAGGTTCTGTATGGTTTCAATATTTTATTTTTCTGAAAACCATTGCAGAAAATCCTTTAGTTTATAAATTTATGCGTTTAATTTTTCACTACAAAATTTTTACAGCATTTTTCACTACTCCTGCTTAAAATTTGTCAATAAACCAATGTACAAAGTATTTCCTTTTAATAACTTATCTGTTAACGAGTCTACAAAATTTATTTTTATAAAAAGTATTTATTTGTGACTAGAATCGTCACGATCATGAATAAAGACTACTGCATCATGAGTATGAAAATGGAACTAAGAGAACTTGTTTCTTAAATCGTTTGTGACTTCTTTTTGTTATTATGTAACATTACAGACGGCTTAACTAAGCCGGTTGTAACTAAACCGGAACCGGTTGTAACTAAACAGATTGACAACCACTGCTGGGTGGGGTAATAAGTCTAAAGAAAGTAGAGGCTATGAGGTTTTTTTGCCAGGCTATTTTCTTAAAGGCAAACCTGGCAGTAATAATAAAGTAATAATCTTGACGTACATAAGTGTTACTTAGTGACCTACATGAATAAATATAGTTTCATTTCGTTTCAGTTATGCCACATCTTTAATTTTTCTGATGTGATTTTTTATATTGCAATGATAAATACGAGAATAGCTCTATACACTTACAAAGTTTCGCGCTAAGACTTTGTGTTTTTTTTTCGTGAGGGAAAATCCTCATGGATGTTATGCCGGACTCCTACCTACTAAAAAACTTCACGTAACGCCCAACAGCCTATCGTTGAGAGCGCCGGGTAAGCCCTCGGAAGGATGTCCCAGGACTCCTCACAAGACTTTGTGCTTATTAAAACTCAAATTTGTGAAACCAGTATCGTTCGTAATATAACTAGATATAACAAAACGCTCAAAGGTTTCTTTACAAATTTCTCTAGGATCTCTAAAAGCAATCGTAACAAGATAAACACAGTTTTCCGTCTTTACATAACTGTGTGTTATCTGGCCCTTCCCACGGTTGCCTTACAGGTTGGGTCCGTAAGTGTTACAGGATGAGTTTAAATGCACTTAATGATTGTAAAGTTGCGACAATAATGCTAGAAATTATTATTTGCGGAGACACGCGCAGAATGACGTAACGGACATTTTCTTACTCGTTTTTATTACAATGTTGTGCAGTGTTTAAATGTTTTAGGAGTAGTTTTATGTGGGAAGTTTTTATTCTTCCTCGAAAGTGTTTATATATAACCTGTCGACTCTGATATGTTTTGAAAGAAAAGGAAACCAAAAGATAACAGTGTATTATATATATCGTATATCACGATTTTACAAATTGGTTTGTAAGTACTTAAAGCATCGTCTCTCGGAGAAACAAACAGTAGTATTTACTAATAAATTCTGAAAATGCAAGTTAGGGTTACCCAGTAAAATCGGGACCCTACTTCTTAGATTCCGCTGCCGTTCTGCATTACCAGGCTATATCTTATGAACCGTGATGACTAGATATTACGTAGTTGAAATTTCCACAGATATAATGTACACAATGTCACAAACAAAATGTATTTCTGAACAAACACTGAAAACAGAAAAATAGGTAAGTAAGTATATAAATATATTTACTCTCGCACGTGGGTGGCTTTTGTTTAGTAGAAGAATACCTAGCTGCTGAACTTATTTTCATTAGGTAATAAATATTTCGAATAAGGCATTATTTTTACAAAAGCGCGTAAGTATCATATATGCGTTGCAAGTGCGTTGAGGTCCTCACAATATCTTCGAACCCAACCCAGCCCTACATGCAAGGGGCATACCTTACGTCTTAAGGACGAGGTCAAGATGAAGAGAAGAAAAACTCGTAACAAAATCTTTTAGAAATCTATCTGACCAGCATAGTACTAACTATACTTTTTATTAATAGTAAATAACCATGAAACACCCTTCATGGTAATTCTGTCATACAGGTCTCAAGTCTCTTGCCAATGTAATACATAAAATTGTAAAATCTTTCTGTGTGAAAGCAAATAAACAATTTTTAATTAAAAAACCTTTCAACATAAAGCTTAGGCATGCTTTAACGTTGCAAGGTTTTTACGACTACGAACAACAGCAGGCAGAATATCGTGTGTTATGACGATTTCCCAGCAGCCGACTGCTATAGATTGATTGATTGTATGAAGTTATAATAATAAAATCAATCTTAATTACTATCTATATCTCTACGATCTCGATAACTTGATAGCAATTAAACACCATAATGAACTTTAAAATATTTGTTACAAATGTGGTCTTCAAAATGATGTAGGTAGTTATATATTTTTACCGGCCAAAATTTAGTAAAACGCCTAACAGCTCTTAAAAAGTCGTTAAACCCAACTGATCCAATTAAAAACCGACGCGATACTTAATAATTGCTTTAAAAATTCCACATGACGAGATAAAAACAATAATTTCGTACTTTAATACCGTCGACAGTAAAAAATAATAAATCCGTAAGCGTTGTCGGCCTGATGAAATGCTGCGATACCCATTCGAAAAGGTTATTTCAATACAAATTACAGCTACTTGCATTGCTTCTCTCTGCATGCCGACAATTCTGCAAATACTTTTATCCTCTCTAACACTTGAAGTTGAAAGGGCTTCTATAGAAATCCTTTTACACAAGATTTCACTATAACATAAATTCTCTATGCAACAAATTCGCCTATCTACAAAGTGTCCGTTACGACGTTATTCATTTGCAGCGGGTGGGTCTGATTGAAATTCCGTGTACTAACAATGTGTACCTTTTATAAAGGCAGAATTTATATTCTTCTATGAGATATAGTTAATTTGTGGTACGTTTAAATATCTTGCTATAGAAGCAATTAGTTCGATAAGTGTTAATATGTGCATAAATTGAAGGGTTTTTGTTTTATTTTTGGATTAAAGTGTTTGTATTTCGTTGCGCAGAGTTGTATCTACAATTGAGTTGCTTTATCGCTCTCTATATAATTTATTTATTTCTTGTATCAGCTAAAAGGGCTATGAGTAAGAACTTTTTTTATTTTAGTACCTACTTGAGTAACTTCTGTGGAACAAGTCAGGAGTTAAGATCAAAATTATCAGACACCTAATTTGTGATTTTTATGTGAAGTTGAACAAAGATAATGTGAAGGAATCAAAGATAATTGACCGAGCGAGCGTAGCGAACGAGAGTCTCCGATTCGAGTACGTGTGTCTGTGTGTATGTATGACAGTTCCGGTCTATACCGCTGCCTACCCCTTCGGTGATAATAGACGTGAGCATATGTGTATAATGTTTAGGGTACATTACATTTATAATGTACTGCACGCATTTGAAATTGATTTTGAAATTCAGCCTCTAAGTCTGTGAAATTTTCCATAGACGAGAGACTGCGACGGAAGTAACTTATATTTAATAGAATCACCGCTAATGATATTAAAGCCTATTCTTAGTTAATGTACAAAGAGAAATAATCACCAATAAAATTTATAGTATGACGAATGCCGCTTTTCATAGAACTTAATAAGAGAACATAAATCCTTTGTTTAATATAATACTTAATAAATATTCGACGCTGGGCCGCTAATAGATATTCGTAACGATTTGTTCGATTATGAATAGCAAAAGACCACAGATAAGAAATTTACTGGATGTGCCCAAAATAATTTATGTCATCAAAAAACGTCTGATACTAGATGGCAGCACATGTATAATTTACATTACTGGCAAATACAGCATAAAGAGTGTTATAGTTTGGTCAAATCATTAAAATAGTATACGTCATTTCAGTTAGTCACTCAATAAAATGGTTTATTTACAAGTGTAAATGAATCTCATTTTAGTGTTAAACATATACAATACAGTTATGGAGTAGCACTTAGGTAAAATTATGGACCCCACGGAGCTTGAGGTGAATTACCAAATAAATTATGGTATGAATTACCAAAGTCACAAATAAAGAATAATGTACAGAAAGCTTAGTACATAATGTAAAATAGATTTGTAGCGTAACTTTGAATATATGATCTGATTCAAAATAGTGTCACAAGAGTATCCTTTTGAGGCTGGCTTAATTAATATAAATATCTGTGATATCAAACTTTTTAAATATTTTTTGAATATTTTTTTTTGTTGTAAATAGCAAGTCTATATAATCTAAGGTCATGGCTTGTATCTTCATTATGTTACGCTATGAGTAAATGATATAAAAATGATTTTTTATGTCATTTTTCAGAAGAAGAAACATTTCTATGTTTCTTAAGAAGAAATCAGAAGATTTCTCATACTAATTACTTAACATAAATTATTTTACTTAATATTCAGATCCAAATACCAGTACAGAAAAAAAAATGTGCGGAATAGTAACCGTTATGTTATAGCAATTATTGATATAGCCAGTTATTAAATTCCAACTATTGAAAACAAATTATTCAGATGTAACAGAGGCCCACTATAAATTAGTGTTTTAATTTTGAAGACCATCTTACTTTGTCTTAACTCTGGTGATAAATTATTTTTTTAGGTTATTAAAAGCAGGATCTTGCTGGCCTTAATTATTTTAAGACTGACGATGACTTCACTCTAAATGGTTACGAGAAGTTCATATTAGATAAATCCACTTGTTAAACCGTTGCTTAGCGTCTGAATATGTAACTAGTACGTAATATTTCAAAATTCACGTAAAATATGATATTTTAGTAGGAAAAAACCATTTTTAAAATTTTTGGAAAAGTGCCACTACTATTTTATCAATCGTTGGAACTGATACTACATCTTTTTAAAATCACAAGTGTCTAGTAAGTCTAAATCACCACGTCTGTGCCTCCATCATTTGGTATGCCTCAATCTAACCCTTAAATGTATTTATGTACGTAGTTACAAAATCAAAACTAAAAGTGTTATCAACGCATATCTCAATTTATGATATTTGAATAGTTAAAAGTCCACTAAATTGTATATCTACTAGAAAAATTTTGGCACCTTTTATTACGGGCAATAAAACGCATTTTGACTAAGATTCGTTCAAATTAGCGACTTTGAGTGTGTGAAACTCTATTCTATGAATCAGATGATATCGAACTAGTATTAACAGATATATCATAAAAACGAAATAACTATAAAATTATTCATGCTCGTTTGAAAATTGATTTTGTGAGAGTAACTGATGAGTTCATTGACGGTTATTTTGAGTTCATCCAACGGCCGACTTCAATTTTGATTCATGATTGAAATCGTATTGATGTTATCCTTTAAATAATTTTAGGTTAGCTGTTCTTTGATCCAATCAGTTAAGTACTGTAAGTTATTCAACCTGATTCTCAGTATTCCTTTTGTTTTATTGCTGTAATAATTGTTTCGGTTTTAAATGTAGTAAATTATAAAATAGCCAGTACCTAGTACCTAATACATTCAGTTTGGGAGAGAACTTCTTTACTTAGTATGGTTTTAACCAGAAACGAAATCTTATATTTACTCGAGTACATAGTCTTTTTTCGAGTTCTCGTGATCTTTGCCAGACTGCATTTGTTTGTAAACGCGTGTACCGCTTGCAGGTAAGCCTGGTATACTCTTACAACCATAAGCATTTAGATGCAATAGGAGGAATTTTGGTCTTAAACTAGTAAAAAATCAATTTCAGTTGTACCAATTATGACAAATTATGTTTGCATTTACTTTCATAACATTCAATCATTTAGTCTAAAATCAAAACGAAAGTCAAGTAATCATGTAAATGTGGCAGAGACATTTTACTATAATTCTAATTTCAGGAGACAATTAGTACCATGCACATAACAATTTATAAAAATAAGTGTAATAAAGAACGTACTGAAATTAGTCACTTTAGCATACCAGATAATACCATAATCAATGGCATTATTTCGTTATGATATTACAATCAATTCAGTTTTGATAATATTAGTTGTGGTGGAGGTGGTTGAAGTAAATAAATTATGGAAAATGATCTAAACATCACTTTAAACGAACCAGAAGACTGCCAATAACAATGTAATTATCTTTTCTTTTCTCATTACCATACGATTTATCTAATCGAAAAGAGTCATTGTAGCCTATGGATGTTTGCAACGCCATAGATATGTTGTAGATTCCTGCTGTCAACCTGGTAAAAACTTCTAACACCCCTTTGGAGAACCCGATTCTGAAGACGTTTGGAAAAATGTAAATGCAATGTTATTTGGGTAGATTTAAACGTCTTTCTGAATTCTCATAAAGTTTTGCAATTTGATTTTATCAGATTCAGTTAATGAAGTAGTATGATTGGTACTAGACTAAGACAGACATGTAAGTATAATATGTTATTATGTACAACTTCCGATACATGGCTAAAGGTTATTTATTAATGTCATGTAGAAACCAGTAATCTTTGAAAGACGTAATTTCTTTTTACACAACAATTTTTTACAAAAGCCACTACTGATCACCTTCAGTTACTTCTAGTGCTGGCATACGCAATATAAACCTGTTTGAAATTTCATATCTCTTCCAGATGGTACTAATTCCTCGCATCTGAATATCAATCACGTAATAAACAGCCCTACGATTATGCGACCGCGTGCAGTGGCATATCGACGCATTACCATACTACGTAAATCTCCTTGCTATTGGGTGGCCCAGCAAAATGATTGTCACCTTTTAAATTTGCATTCATTATCATACATTATACGTGTATCATTATTCATTAGTCGGCCGTGTTGTCTACTTAGGACCGTTTTGCATGATTAGGTGTCGTGATGTTTTAGTTTCGTATTCATCTCGCCCCTATTTGGTTGACGGTTGTTGGCTTATTTTCTTTGTGCATGTGTGTGGCTATTGTGCTGGTTTAATGCCCAACGAGAATTTTAATGAGGTATCATTTTCAAAAGTCGTTCAATAGGAATATTGATAAATAATTATCAATACGTTTGGTAATATTATGCGTAGGTATGCGTTATTAATGTTTCAACACGTTTATATCTATTGCCTAAAAGAAGTAAAATTTAATTTAGTGAGCAGTGTCAACTTACCTTGCTATATTAAATAAAAATACCATTAAGAAAAGTATTGCTGCGTGGAATGTACTATACATTCTGTAATTTCCAATATTGACACGAAGTTTTCTCATGTTGGCAACACAGGTTTCCTTTTTGGCGGGCTCATCGTTTTAAGATGTCACTTTTGCCGCGAAAATTGACACAACGCACTGATTTCCGGCACTGAACGTCAAAACATCTTTCAAAATAAACACGACCGTTGATGTTATTCTAAAACTTTTGAATCCAGAATGTGAAATAAACAATATTGGTTGAATGTTTTATTTTTATTTAATGTGATCTGCGATTATCGCGTCGTTTTTTGTATTTTGTGAATGTATCGCGAGTGTCGCTTTTTATTCGCATTTTATTGTTTGTTTACGTTTTTAGTCGGCGTACCGGCGGCGCGTTACCGTCGATTTGTATAGAGAGCGTGTTCGGTCTCGCATGTCGGTGCGTTCCGGCGCGTGGGACGTGAGGCGTTCTCTTTGCGCCGCCCAGACGTCGAGAAAAAAAGCTAGAGGGGCGTCTTCGGAACGGCCCCACCTACTTGCCTCATTATCCTTGTTTACGCGATTATTTCCTATATTTCGGCACAAATCAGATGATTTTTATGTGTTGTAGACGGGAGTGTGAACAGACTGAGATCTCGTTCAACAGTGGCCTCATGGATGCAAGCCCTGTGTACAAAAGCCACCCCACGGATATTCCCAGTTGTGGGAAACAATACTCCGTTTTTTTTGGTCATTAAATTTTAAGCTGAAGCATTTTTACAAGGATTTTTGCAGATCTACTGGTAAAAATAATCAATAATATAATTATTTATAAAATTTAAACGTTTTTGGTGGGTATTTATTATAATTCCTAGTTTGGTTGCTAGAGAGGCAGGATTTTTTGGCATACATTAATAGGAATAGGTAGCTCAAGAATCTAATCGACTCTACATTTTAACCGTTTCAATGTCCATTGCCATCTGTTAAATTTAAGGCAATATTGTTTTGCACAAATGTAAAACGTAAGTAGTAGTACCTTGGTACATAATTGCACAGAAGATAAGAAGTACAAAATAAATATAAATAAATTAATACCATTGAACCTACCTACTTGGGTTTCTATTCGCATTTTCATAAACAGTGGCATAAAATTGGCGTAGCACGTGTACGCTCATGAACTTTAATTTGAGACCCATCCCTAAAATAAAGTCGAAACTTCACGTAGCTCTGCGATTGTCTCTAGATAGATAGGTACGCGTTCATGTAGGTACATAAAAACTATATTAACTCAAAATGTCTTCAATTTGCTGTACATTGCTTGATAAATTCATCATCTTCATAATATATTCTTCCCGCCAATATTTTTCTCTCCGAAAAGTTTCCATAAATCCACTAATATTTTTCTCTCTGAAGTTTTTAGATCCATGGAGTGACCGTTGTGGGCTTGAAATACATGTTGTCAACTTCAAAATGAATGACAAATCGTTCAATAGTCGAGAGGGTTGTGATTACGTCACAACAACCCTTAACTTGAGGGAGAATGACCCCTTAGTTAGGGCGGTTATGTCGCGTGCGCGTTGACAATCAACTACCAGCAAAATCATGTTTACCAACATAATAAACCTAAAAGCTTGAAGATAGAGTTCAAAATCAGTTAAATTAACGTAAAAATAATATTTTTTCAATAGGTCATAGAATAAAAATGTGGTGTGCATTTCAATTGAGTTACTAGTATTTTGATTTTATTGATGTCATGTAAGTTTTTTTAGTAAGTTGGTATTCAATAAAGACGCATAATAATGGTATTTATTAAACTTCTCCCTGTCAGTGATAGTAGGGCCGGTTTTATTGTATTTTTTTTTTGCGAATAAAAAATATCTTAATTGAGGACTAGATGCAAATTGAATGAGGATGGATGGATTTAGAATGGAATAATTATTTTCATTGATGTTTCGGTGGCATCACAACGGACATAGTCATCCCTTATGAAATGAAAATTATAATGATTTCAGTTTTAATGTAATGAAATTTTGTAAACATTGTAAATTTGTAAGTGAATCTCAATAAATAAAATTATTTTTATTATCTTATTATTATTATAGTTCGGTGGACATCTTATGACGCGAAACATAAAAAATTGTGTTAAAAATAATCTATAAAGATTATTTTTAAAACAATTACTTTTGTTCAATTTATGTTTACAATGCAACACTACAAATCTACATGAACGCTGTTCAGCATTGCAAATTCGATTAAGGAATTCGACTTTGGACGAATCGTTGACCTACAAAATGAGAATTGAAGAGCTTTTTAGGGTTTTTACCCAAAGGGTAAAAATACGTCTGTCTGACTGTCTGTCTGTCTGGCCATCACGAGGCTGTTTCTCAGGAACCGTGATAGCTAGATAGTTGAAATTTTAATGTATTTCTGTTGCAGCTATAACAACAAATAACATAAAACTAATAATCCATACTAATATTATAAAGCTGAAGAGTTTGTTTGTTTGTTTGTTTGTTTGTTTGTTTGTTTGTTTGTTTGTTTGTTTGAACGCTAGGATCTCAGGAACTACTGGTTGGATTTCGGAAATTCTTTTACAGTTTGATAGTCCATCTATTGAGGATGGCTATAGGCTATATAACATCACGCTAAGGCAAATAGGAGCGGAGCATCAATTAAGAATGTTTCGAAAACGGGCAATATTTTTTACCGTCTGAGAGCTTCCGAAGCGTACGCTGTGTAAATGGTTAAAGTTACGTAAAAGTTGTGTATTACAAAATTGTTTCTCTTAAAAAGTTCTAAAAAAAAGTCCGCGACAGCATATGTCTATCTTTTAAGGTTCGCCCAGAATAACCTAATTTGTCTATCTCTTAAGGTCCGCTCACAATATTTTAAAACCGAAGAGTTTGTTTGTGCTACGATCTCAGAAACTACTGGTTGCATTTCAAAAAATATTTTACAGTTTCATAGTCAATTTATTAAGGATGGTTAATGACAGTATAACACCACGCTAAGACGAATAGGGGCGGAGCAGCCATGAATAATGTTTTGAGAACGGGGAAAATTTCTTTCTTTTCAGAGCTTCCATTGCGTACACAGTAGAAATGGTTAAAGTTACGTAAAAATAGTGTACTTTAAAATTGTTCCTCTTAAAAAGTTGAAAAAAAAGTCCTTGTCCGCATATGCCTATCTTTTACGGTTCGATTACAATAACCCTCTTAGTAAGTTTTAAAATATGAGCGAGGCGACGACGGCAGTAATCGTGGTCTGCAGTGGTAGCCAGTCAAGTGAACGATAAAAACCGAGCAAGTGCAAATCGGATCCGTACCATAAAAGGACGGGCGGAAGTAGATGCGACGGGAAACATCATATCACTTTACATATTAATACCTCGCCTCTCTCCTTCTCACTCTCATGTGACGCAAGCGAAGTTGTGTGGGTCAGCTCTAATGAACATAAGTGACGGAGTAAATGTGACGGGAAATATTATATCACTAAATATTTATACTACACTTCTCTCTTTCTCACTCCCACCAAGTGACGCAAACGAAGTTGCGCGGGTCAGCTAGTAATATATAAGGGGGCTCCTGTCTCGAGGCCATGGTGCGAGCCATGCTCTCCAGCGGGAGTAAGTGGGACTGCGCCGCCTCTTTCTGCGAGCAGGTCATGCTCGCGAAGGAGGCGGCGGGCCGGGTGCGGGAGAGAACTCTCCCACCCGAGTTCCGCAGTCGGCGCCCTGGGCGCCGCCGACGTGTCTTCGCCGAGGACTATCGGCCTCCATGACCGGAGGTCTGGGGACGGTGAGAGGGCTGCTCACCGTTCTTACAGAAGCAGGCCCATGACGGCAGCGTGACGTGAGCAACTCACGCACGCCCCCCCCCCCCCCTTAGAAGCGGGGTCACACCCGAAACCCCCCATAGACGCGGGATTGCACCCGAACCACCCCCTGGGCGAGGCCGCATTGGCGGCCGTAGGTCTGTTGGGAGTCACGGGACATCCTTCCTGAGGGCTTACCCGGGGCTCTCAACCATAGACTGTTAGGCGTGGCGTGAGGTTTTTTAGTCGGTAAGAGTCCGGCATAACATCCTATGAGAATTTTCCCTCACGTTAAACAAAAAAAAAAAAAAGGTGGCTCCTGTAGAACAAACTTGATTTTTTTTCGTTTTTTGGTAATTAACACTTGGTACGGGAGTCCGACTCGCACTTGTCCGGTTTTTTGATTAGTTGGGAGGTGCATAATACTGATATTGATTTAGCCATTACAAAGCATGGACTTTATTTCAAATTTTAGCCTACATCAAAAATATGTACTGGTATACGACTTCGTATTTATAAACACACCTGTCTTCACATTTCTTTATAAGTGAAACTTTATGCGCAGTCAGGTTGTATGGTAATTTTGCTTTGATCATGCCACGCGTCGCCACTCTACATGAGCTTTCCAAACATCATTCCCATTACTTCTTCATACTTTTATCCATAGACAATGAAAGAATAAGTGTTTATTGTTTTTAATTTTGATAAAGCGTCTGACTAGAATCTGTATGAATATTTAATTGAATCTGTTTGTTTGATCTGAATAGCTTTTGAGTTCAGAGTTAAAAACGTGGTCGAGATACTGAGTTGTTTAACTAGAAACGTTAGGTAATTCTTATCACAGCCGTCATTCATAGCAGACTATTTGTGCATTTTAATTGTAATCAACTGGACTAATCAAGATATGAATCTTTTTGGTTTCCTCCACATTCTTTGTACCTACATATACATAAACATTATTATATTATTTTAGGAATCTGTTAAAAAAAAAACAAGCTCTGCGAAGTGAGTATTTGTTTAGAATTCAGTGTAGCATGATTCATTAACACCAACTACATTTGCGTTTCCGTTGTTTATCTCTTTTAACAGTAATTCTCATAAACTATTATTGTAAAACTATTTCATGTTATAAGTGGTAAGCACCTACATCACACAGGGTTTTTCGTCTTTGAATATTTAATTGATTTTCAGACATTTTTGCATCGTTTAAATCTTAACCCACGGTTATAAGTACACGTGTCGGTGTCGGCACGTATTAGTTATTATGCGGTGAAGGTAAAGGATAAGCTTAAGATTAACTGTCTGATATTTTATTTAAGACCAATCTTAGGTCTGTTAATGTTGAGTTTATATTCATATAATACAACAATCCACGGATAGACATCATATGATCCTACGAATATTAGAAATGTAAAGGTTTGAAAATGACACACTTATGAACAACAAGTGCAAAACAATAGGTAGAGCTTGTGCGGAAAAAGCTGGCAAAAAACTCATGGTCACTCCTTTCAAATAGTCTGCAATTACATAAAATATACTGTAATTCTCTATCTAAAATGATCCCCAAAAATACAGTTGATTCTAAAAGATGAAGGGTTCAATACTGTATTTTGGACAATGGGCATATTAAATTTAAAACATTTTGATTTCATTTGTATAATAGAAAACGATTGTCCGTAAACCAATCTACCACTGCTACTACTACACTATTTATGTCGTCAAAATTACCTTACTTACGATTAACTTAAAAAATAAGTGATGTATGTATCATTAGCAATTAAAACGATGACGCACACGTTTTGTATGAAGAGTGGTAAATCGCTAATGTAAATTAAAATTAAAAACTGACCTAGTATTGATCCTTGCGGCACTCCCTTAGATTTATAATGATCTAGCTAGAGCACAAACTTCATCATTTAAATAGGAAGCAACAAGATCAAATGCAGAGCCTCTAATACCATTATAAGCAAGTTTTCGCAATGGAGTGCTGTTATCAACGCAATGAAACGCTTATGTTTCAGTGCAACATCTGCGTGAATGATAGAACAACCTATTGTACACCCATGCTGAACGTTGTGTAGAACATTTTGAATGAACTAAAAGCGATTGTGATTGCTGCAGTATTTTTTTAAATTTTGATAAAGGCGAGTATTATTGAAATAGGTCTAAAACTACAAGTTTCGGTTTTGAAATGCTTTAAAAAACGGTGTCGGGAGGTATCACTATAACTGTGTTTCATTAAATCTGGAAACACGCCTTTATCAACACTTTTATAAAATTTTGCAGCTAGATTTTTGCAATTCACAGAGAAACTCTACAAGTCAACTGTCTTTTTGGATTTTGTTTAGATGTTTGGATATTTGGATGTTTGTTACTCACGTTCTAATGGCATTTTTTTTAAAAAGATCTAAAAAGGTCTGAAATAACACAAAGGCTACTTTTATTCCTGCTATATCTTTCCATGGAATGTGAGAATGGGAACAAAATACCGCGACCGCCATGTAATTTTCATTTCATAGGGGGCAACCATCTCTGCCTCTCCAATCTATTTAGTTCCAGATCTGAATATTATATATGTTTTGCCCACCGCTGTGGCCCTCCACTTAATCAGGGCCTTCATCGGTAAACCTCCCATAAAATTGGCAAGAAGTACCTAATTTTAACAGTAAACGTCAAACATATCAGTAACTAGCACTTTGAAGTTCTAATCTGTAATTTATCGTGTTTCTAGGAACTTACTAAATAATGTTTAAGGTCTCCACTGTCCCTGGGCAGTCATTAGAATGTAAATACTCATATTTAAATAAATATGTAGGTACTTCGCGCCGATTACTTGGCGAATAGGTTACTGGGTTTATAGCTGGGTTGCCAGTATTTACTTCGGTGACAAACGATTACATAAATTTAAGCGGCTTGTTTATTTTGAATGGATATGAAATAATGGACGTATTCGCGGAAAAGCAATGAATATTTCTGCAGTCATAAGGGACATACAGTCTGACATTATAAAACCTACTTACCCAAATATTATACGTTTTTGATGAATTCTTAAATTAAGATATTTTTTAATTCAACCTACTGGAGTCTCAGAGGTGTTTTGCTATTGAAATCCACAGATTTTCCGTAATTCAAAAATAATCAGCATTTCATTTATTTATTCCCTTACAGATTCGTTCGGCAATATGCAACTAACATTTTATGTTTTGATCTGAATGAATTATGTTTCCTATATTTTTTGGTAGCATGGCAACCCAAAATTCACATTACAACCTATTACGTGAGGTGAAGTACGTATAAACACATCGCCTGCAGCTACTGTCATGGCTCATTTTCAGTCATTATCAATTACTCCGCGAACAGGCGAATGAATCGCGACACCGCAATATAGGCTGAGCAACATGGCGTTGTGGTGTTGCCAACCACAATTTAAAATTACCAGTATTTCGATCCTTTTTGTGGTTTCGACTGCGAATACATCGCAATGTTGTCTCAAGTAAGAGTACTTACATACCTACAATACCGATAGAAAAATTTATGTAATTATGTATAGAATTAGGTAGTTAACATACAACTACTTGAAGTATAGTACCTAATTCTTAATCATATTGTAGGTAATAGATACCTTCTGATCAAAAGAGGAATAAAAAGAGCTGATTCGTTTTGAAAATGGAGGAAACGAAGAATAATCATATCGGGTATATAATTAAATACCACTAATGTGGCAAAAAGCTTATTGAAGAAATATTTATAGGCGAAAGCTGTAATTTACTCATGCCTGATGGGTTTCCCGGCAGGGACTAGATGCTAAACTTCCTCTAATTTTATGAAATTATAATAATTTTTGTATCACGAAATGAATTTTCCAACCATTACAAACTAATTGCCGTATCTGAGATAGGTGGTCGTTTAGAAGCTTATAAAACTTTATTAACATTACAAAGTACATAGTTACATATTTTACTACCGTAAGATTAGGTACATATTAATTATTCCTTCCGGAAAGTAATGGAAAGGGACTTTTAACCATAATTATTAAAGTAATATTCACCAATAAAATATTATTGTAAACTTAACGCTAATTACTCGCGCTGTAGATTATAAAAACGTTGTAGAAACGTTCACACAGACACAATTAGATAACTTTAGGGGGATATAAAAAGGGTTATAAATCAGCGGAGGGTCGAACGCGATATTTTAGGCCGGTCACAAGTGCGCGTGCGATTATTGACAATGCTACGATCGACGTAAGCGCAACGGGTAAAATATAATTTTGTGTGTTGTATTCTTTGTATATTGCTATAGCTATAATTTATATATGTGAATAAATAGTTGTTCGTTTGTAAGTAGCAAATATTTTTATTACTTTAAAAGACTGTTTTATACCTTCTCTTGGCACTTGGCGAGGACCGGTTTTCGCCTCACGGTAAAATTATTTTTGTTTTATTTATACACACAATTATCATACCTAACAATCAAGTGCGTTTAAAAGAAACTTACTTATTTGGAATTACGAAGAAACACATTAATTTTAATCAAATTTATGTATCTATTATAGAAAATTGATTTAAAAACCGTTTATAAGAAGCAAAAGTTTAAGAAGCCTTATTCACCGGACGCTCCAGTACGATCGCTCGGACTGTGCGTACACTCGAGGCAGGATCTCGTTAGCATGCGTATGTGACATTTCACAAGGGCTAATTGCAAGCATTTAGCCATCTTGATAAACTGCTCTGGCAACCCTACACGCATTGCGATCGGGTAGATTATACCACTTGTAATTTGCACAGACGCGTTATTTGCTTAAAAAATAAAACAAACCTTTTGGGCGAAGTGTAGTGAGAAAGGAAGTCTTGAAAAGTAGTAATTAATGTGTGAATACTCGCTAATTAGATATTTCTGGACGACATGCGAATTATGGACACAAACAATTGTAGCATTTATTTTCTATAGATTCAGTATTCAGTATGTGAAAGCAGCTTAATCGAGTTATCTTTTTTTAATCGGTTGTCAGTGGTGACATTTCTGCTGTCAGAATGACAGGATGTCATAAGGATCAGTGACGAATCGTTTTTGCATTCAATGAAAGCAGGTTTTGGATGAAATTCGAGACGATTCCACGTGAGAGAGGGGATAAAGCCCTGATACAAAGTTCCAAGTCTCTTTTTACGATCGGCTAAGGACGAGGGAAATTGATATTACTCTGAGTGGCACGCCTCAATTTTTCTTTGGAGGTTGTAAGTTGCAACCTGAGGACCTGTTAAGGAATTAGTCTGAGTATACTTATTTTCCTCAGAAAGAATAAGTTTCTGTTTCAACCTACACCCGGGATACCGGTAAGTGTCATTTCTTGTTTGCTAAGCGGTTCGAATTTCGTCGGTCGCGATGTCAGTTATTTCATTTGTCGTTTACTTGTCATAACAGGGTTTTTTACTACGGGGAAAAGCGCCCCGTCCACGGTTGGCAGAGCCACACCCAAAGACACGTGGACTGCACGAGCGAGGGGCTTTGAGAGGAACCAACCGCCTCCACATGGCATTCTCGTGCTGTATCGCTCTTAGCTTGACTCAAGGCCAGTAATTGTCACCCAATTATTAGTGTAGTTAGCTGCTTACCCGTTTTACCTGCTCACGCGGCAGTAGTCTATTGAGTAGTATTAGTATCTAAGCCCTGACTATATTTCTGTGTACCTATGATATTTGTGACTACCAGTGAATAAGCTATCTGTGTGTCTCTGTGTATCTCTGTGTACTTAATAAATATATGTGTGTACACCCTATTGTCTGTCTTCGTTAGAGCCCTAGCCTACCCTTGCACACACACTGGAAACTCAGAAATAAGGCGCCCTGGGATAGAGTTCTCTGCATAGCTACCTCGCGCTAGTTGGTGAGTAACACTGAACATCTTTGAGTTACACAATTTGTTGTGGATTACCTTCTACCTTTCCCTTTCATACTATTTCCGACAAGTAATGCCGGAATCAGATATCACATGTCGGAAACAAGGATATTATCGCAAAAGAAGTATTCAATTTTTTTTTTATACTACTTAGGTGGCAGATAAGCTTACGGCCCACCGGAAGGTTGGCAACCGTAGCCTATAGACGTTTGCAACACCAGAGGTGCTACACACGCGCTGCCGACCCGGGCGCAGGTTGTGACGACCCACAGTTGAAATTTTTCAAGCCGCCCATAAGGCCTTCAAATTGGCTTAACGACTGTCATTTTACTGACAACCGGGACCAACAATTACATAAATACCAATGATAACACAGAAAGCCGATGGTCTATTTTACTAGGACAAGATTTGGATGATTATACAAGCACAGTATATAGAGAAAAAAGATATGTCGGCTGTGATAAAAGTTTTGCAGAGATGAAAAGGCATTCTCTGTCATTCCATACTAGGTATACTATACCTAAGGTATACCCCTACCACATTACAGCCAGATCCTTCATTCAGCCATTAGAGCGTGTTTGAATTACAAACATCATTACAACCTTTCACTTTTTTATTATCAGTTGCATTCTTGTTGAATACCGATGAGCAGTACTAGTTTTTATAAAACTTCTTTAGCTAATGTCGATTTAAGTGATTATTTATTTATCCAAAAATTAATCATATTAATATTAACCTTAACCTTATGTAAACCCTAACTACCTTTGCATTTGCGACACTAAAGATATAAAAAGAAATACATGTTTAACATTACAACAGTTCAAAAATAGAAAAAAAAAAGTTTCGTCTTGCTCGATCTGATGAGATTTCTGCGTGCGAGATGCCGAGTACCCCTTAGAATTATGAGTGCGACACGATTGTTTTAAATATTTCTCATTGCAGTCTCTTAAAATGAATTAAAAAAAAAAATTACACTACCATAAAGTTGAAATTACTTTGCGATAAGGTTATTGCCAAAGTTTTCCGATACCCCAATTTTATCACGTAGACATGTAAACCTATTTGGGAGTCCAGGGACATCCTTCCGAGGGCTTACCTGGGGCTCCCAACCATGGGCTGTTGGGCGTTACGTAAGGGTTGTTTGGTCGGTATGGAGGTCCGGTATGGCATCCATGATGGATTTTCCGTCACGTTAAAAAAAAGACTTGTAAACCTATGGCTTTGGACATGTGTCTTTGTTTTGTTAATAATCTTATTTCTGCCTGAAATAAAACACGCTAAACAAAGATGCTAACCGGTTGCAGGTACAGATTAGAAAGACCAAAATTTGAACAAGTTCATTTTAAATTAACCTAAACACTATCCGTTATATTTTACCTACCTCCGCATCTTGTGTTACTTAATCTATGATATTCCGTATATCTTGCATCGATTTCCTTCCATTAGCATTCAAAACACTCTCTAGCATGTCTGAATGATAATTATTTTTTTTTATATAGATAGCAGTAAATGGTTTGCATATTATCTGTCTTCGTTGAAAACGATTAAAATTTGTTTAACTATTAATCGAATAGTATTTGTAGTTCGTTCTCGTTTATAATGTAGGAGAGGCTGCGGTTTTAGTCAATGTCCTTCCGAGGGCTTACCCGAGACTCCCGGCCGTAAACAGTCCTGCATAGCATCCATGTAGAATTACCATACGTTAAATAAACTAGTTCTTCTTTCGTACCGAATAAAATCGGAGTGGTTTTTTTAACGTGAGGAAAATCGTATTTTATTTTTAATTTTTGTTTATTAAAATTTTGTTTTAGATTTCATTTACCTAATTTTAAATTGTACATTATTTTCAATTTATTATTTATTTGAATTTTATTTTAGATTTTATTTAATTTTAAATTGTATTTAATTCTGTTTTAAATGTATTTTATTTCATATTTTATGTAAGTAATTTAATGGTTAACTGTGTAAACAGACCAATAGCAGTCTTACATGAGAGGATCAATACCGCCTCGCTGGCCAATATTGAATAAGAAAATGTATAATAATATCAAAATAGCAATCGAAAACTGACCCTTAACAGGCTTCGCCTAGTTTAAGGAGCAGGGTTCACTTACTTTACAGTATAAAATATGTTATTAATCATATGCGACATGTTAGTAATACTCTTTATATTATGTACCTACTATTAAATAAATAAATAAATAAATAAATATTCACGGACATCTCACACAACGCTATCTGATCCCAAAGTAAGCTAGGAATAACCTGCTTGTGTTATGGGTATCAGACCACGGATATTAATACTTATATACTTTTAAATACATACATATTATACATAGAAACACCCAGACTCTTGAGACAATCATTTATGGGTCACACAAATATTTGTCTCCGGTGGGAATCGAACCCACGACCTCC
Source organism: Miltochrista miniata (assembly GCA_933228765.1). NCBI lineage: Eukaryota > Metazoa > Arthropoda > Insecta > Lepidoptera > Erebidae > Miltochrista > Miltochrista miniata. Next base: position 30,457,754 of record OW121751.1, read on the forward strand.
AGCGCCGCAGGCGGTATCACTACCGACTGCGCCACAGAGGCAGTCTATTGTTATGTATCTGAAGCTAATCTGTTACTAAGAGGTGTCACTACTGTAATATTTTTCTTTTTGTTAATAAATCTTATTATTATTATTAATCCTGCATGGATGCTATGCTGGACTCCTACCGACTAAAAACTACACGTTTCCTAACTAATGCCTGCGGTTCCCGGGTAAGCCCTCGGAAGGATGATCCCAGAATTTCCAACAGACTTTGGCTACCAGTGCTGCCACACCTAGGGGGGTTCAGGTGCTATCCCGCGCCTTTTTGGGGGTTTTCGGGTGTTATCTCACTTCTTGGGAAGTATGGCGTGCGTGAATCTTTCACGTCAAGCTGTCGTCTTGGGTCTGCTTCTGTAAGGATGATGAGTAGCCCCTCACCATCCTCAGGCCCCCGGAAACCGGAATGGTTAATTAAAACCTTTTGTCCTAAATGGTTTATTCAGAATTCAGTAAGTAGGTTCTAAGCTAAGTCTCTTAATAAATTTTTACTCAGCTAGTTAAGTATTTTTGAGCATTGCTTACTCAAAGTCGATCAAGTATTTTTTGGGTATAATTTTCAATCAGTCTGAAAGGGCCTTTAGTAATATCACAGGCCGTAAATAGTTAAGTATCGATCAAGCATTTACATCGGTATTTCTATTGCTCTGCCCCTTCACTGATTACTCGTTAATTAATGCCCAGCTTAAAGTAATTTAATGAATAGAATATAATTTGCTGCAAATTTGTATTAACATTTAGTTATCGTTTCCCTAAAGCATCATACATAGTTTATTACTTAGATAACGGAGATACATTTTATAGGGGAGTTGAAAATAAACAGATTGCATTGTAAGCATTCCTTCCTTTGCCTCAGCAAAGTGGCTTTGTAAGTAGGTTCAACGTCATCTATAACATATCTTAAGCTTTACTTTAAATCTCGGACATCTCACACAACGCTATCTGATCCCAAAGTAAGCTAGGTATAACCTGCTTGTGTTATGGGTATCAGACTACGGATATTAATACTTTAATACTTTAAAATACATACATATTATACATAGAAACACCCAGACTCTTGAGACAAACATTTATGGGTAACACAAATATTTGTCTCCGGTGGGAATCGAACCCACGACCTCCAGCGCTCGCAGGCGGTATCACTACCGACTGCGCCACAGAGGCAGTCAAGCTACTATCAATCAATGGAAGTCCTTTGTCGTACATAGGCCTCTCCTAATCCTGGGGTCATCCTTCCGTACTTCAGGGGTCAATCTTCCGAGGGCTAACCCGGTGCTCCCAACCGTAGGCACAAGGTAGGAGACGTATGGTTTATAGTCGGTAAGAGTCCGGCATAGCATCCATGTAGGATTTTCCTCACGATAAAAAAGGCCCCTCCCAATACACGTTACAACCTTTTTTCAAGGTCCTCTCAATACAGCTGTCGGGTGGAGGTTCCACCATACGTTGACTCAGTCGCGGTCACCACTCGTGACAATACTGTAACGATGGTAATGTAGGTAAGTAATTCCATACCAGAGGTAGTGTAGAAACGACTCTTGGTACAGTCGCGAACTTTAATTTGGTACCCACTTGGAACGGAGTATCGTATATCAAACTAAAATATTGTGTATACCTGTCTACGATCTTTGTTTACCATGAAACAATACCATTGATTGAAGTAAATTTATTTGGTGCTACGATTTTATGGTAGTATGGATTTTGACTTTTGCATCGATTGTACCATCATACAATAACCACAAAATGAATGCAATTATTAAAACAAATTGAGATCGAAAAAACAAAAGAACATCAACGAGTTCATGCGGTCGGCAATTGCTTACGAGTGATGACGTCTTTATATTAATTTTTCAAACGTAAACAAATAAAACAAATGGCGCAGCTCCAAGCACAAGCAACTCCTTCCAAGTGTTCTATGGTATTTTTTGGTTGCTATACATACTTACCTCAATGTAATAAGGTAGGTACTTACTCATGAAAAAAAAGCAAATTTTTACTTTAATTAGGTAACGGGTTTGAGAGCCATTACCACGCAATCTACGCGATAATGGCTACAACATAGTATAAAAAGCCTGCACATATAAGTAATTAAACAAATTCCTTATGTCCTACCATTCTATAACGTCTGCAATCCAATAAAAATATAACATTTAAAAACATGACGTCTGTACCATTTTATGGTTGAACCTGCACTTGTAAAATTGTTTACAACTACATATAATTTTCTCTGGTTTTGTCCTCCTATAACATACTAACTTATACTTCGAATCTAATTAAATCCCTAAAAATATGTACTTTATCAAATGTTGTTTCACTTAACAATTCTTCTTTCATATAGGTTTATATCTATTGAAGGCTACCAAATAAAAATGTTCTTTCTTTAATGGATAAAAGTAAAAGATACTATGTCTGTCCTTTACTCTTTCAAGGCCATTTACCTTTTATGGCGATAATCTGGCGAAAGCAACCCTCACAATGCGGACGGAGCCGGGCACCCCGTAATTTGGTGCTCATGTTTATTATCTACTTGTTGATTAGGTTGCAAACACACCAAATACACGTGTTGCACGTACCGTGCCGTAGCCCAAACCAATCCTACTTATCTTACTAACCTACTAATATTATAAATGTGAAAGTTTGTGAAGATGTTTAGTAGATGTTTGGATGTTTGTTACTCAATCACGCTCTAACGACAGAATGGATCTGGCTGAAATTTGGTACAGGGATAGAGTATAGTCCGGAATAACACATAGGCTACTTTTTATCCCGGGAAAATGTTCCCACGGGAAGCGGGAACGGGGACCAAAATTCACGCGGGCGAAGCCGCGCGCATCAGCTAGTCCTACTAATATTATAAATGTGAAAGTTTGTAAAGATGTTTGGATGTTTGGATGTTTGTTACTCAATCACGCTCTAACGGCTGAATGGATTTGACTGAAATTTGGTACAGGGATAGAGTATAGTTTGGAATAACACATAGGCTACTTTATATCCCGGGAAAATGTACCACGGGAAGCGGGAACGGGGACCAAATTTCACGCGGGCGAAGCCGCGCGCATCAGCTAGTATTAGCATAATTTGGGCTTGATAATGCCGTGTAAACCAAAGAAGTGTATTCCAAAGAATTAAAATTTATGTAGTTTTTTTTTATTCTTTTTTACGGGTGGAAATCCGTCGTAGATGCTATATTTAACGACTACAACCACACAAGTCCTACCACTGCCTACGTGCGGGTAAACCCTCGGAAGGATGTCCCATGAAAATTATTGCACATTTTATAGTAGAAAGAAGGCACTGCAAATGGGAAGTCCCAATAGTACAGTATAAGCCCCCCCGCTCCCCTAGAAGCGGGGTCACACCCGGAACAAAGACATGGGATAGCACCCGAACCACCCCCTAGGCGAGGCCGCAGTGGCGGTCGTGGGTCTATTGGGAGTCCTGGGACATCCTTCCGAGGGCTTTCCCGGGGCTCCCAACCATGGGCTGTTGGGCGTTACGTGAGGTTTTTTAGTCGGTAGGAGTCTATAGGAATAGCATCCATGAGAATCTTCCCTCGCGTTAAAAAAATAAAAAACCTTATAGTAGGTATAACAAATTTTCAATGAAAATAATAAAAACCTTGACTTAGACGAACAAACAGAAGGACGCACAATCTTTCTGTGACATATAGCGAAGGTTGAATGAAGTAAAAAGTCATTCGAATGCAAGTCGTTTCCTGGAGACAATTAGACAGGTATTCCTCAGACTACGCCATCATGCAAGATGCCACACTTTGATTCATTACTCCTGGCTACATTCCACGCAGTTCTGTCATAAAGGAGTGTTTGTTTTATTTTGTTTTGAGGCGATGTAGAATAAAATGATAATAAAAGGAGGGGAGGGGGGAAGAGGAACCCGCCTCACACCCTCGATTCGTCAATCCTAACTTACAACTGTTAAGGATAACCCCAACTAATTGTATGGGAGGAATGACGAACCGAACTCCTCAGGAAAGGAATTTTGGATGTGGGATAGGAAAAATTACCTGTACCCTCCAGATTGTTGATAATTAGCACTACTCCGCTTAACAATGTGACTAATTTGTCAACACGTGTTTCGCCTACACACGAGGCATCTTCAGGATTGCTTTGCAGCGAATGAGCTCAGCACGCTGTGGTGATGTAGAATATTTCATTGAAATATAATGTGTAATAGCGACTGCTTCATTGGTCTGGAGGTCGAAATGTGCGACTGCTGATCACGAGGTTGTGGGTTCGATTCCCACCGGAGACAAAATTTGTGTGATCCATGAATGTTCGTCTCGGGAGTCTGGGTGTTTCTATGTATAATTATGTATTTAAAAGTATGTTATAAGTTATAGTAATATAGAGTAAATATTCGTGGTCTCATACCCATAACACAAGCAGGTTATTCCTAGCGTCTCATCTCATAATGTCCTTTTCTCGAAATGTCCTTTCTCATAATGTCCTTTTCTCGAAATGTCCTTTCTCATAATGTCCTTTCTCATAATGTCCTTTCTCAAAATGTCCTTATCTCGAAACGTCCTTTTCTCAAAATGTCCTTTTTGCGAAATGTTCTTTTCTCAAAATGTCCCTTTCTCAAAATATGTGCACTACAGGATTAACCGCAACGATGGATAGGTTAGGTTAGAAGGTTAGAAGGCTAAGGCGGGAGCGGAGCTTCCGCATTAGCCTTCATGGTTATTTTGTATAACCACCAAGTTACCACCATTCACTTGGTAAGTTTGATGTAGGTATATGTTATTCAGAACAATCAGTGTAATAATTAGAATTTGATATGTCCGTCAATATATAATTTATATTGATGTACATTATATTAATAGCGGTCATTTGTAGATTAATCTCCTTTAAGTGTGATTTGTCTAATTCTGATTGTGTATTGAGTGACTAACAGACAGACAGTCACACTGACGGACAGCGAAGTCCCTCTTTGAACCTTTGGATACGGAACCCTAATAAAGAATTCCTATAACCAAAAGGTACTTGACATAGGTACCTATCTCATCAACGTACCATTGGATCGACCATGAAATTTCTGGTAAACAAAGTTAATTTTTAGCACCCTCTGTACTATACTTTACGATAGATAACGAGCTAAATGCTGTGTTTTAATAATTAAGACACATCAAGTACAACATTATTATACAGTACAACATATTATAGGTACAGTAGAATAAAACAAAATTATTTGTTCTATTCTATATGAAGTTGTTAACGGATAGACTAGTTATGCTTCTCAAGGTAGAAAATAACCTGACCCTAACATGAGGGAAAAGCTTATTCAGATTATGATGACAGAGTAAAACCAACTATAAGAAATGATGATAGTTCAATTAACCTCATTGACTTAATACTATTCGAAATAATTTTGTCAATGCAAAAAGTACCACAAAATAATAAGTAATTAATCACTATTTTAAACAAAACGTTACTAGAAAACTTAGATCACCACTCGTCTCAGTCGCAGATACGACAGAGCGTAATTTGTCAGTCGCATATCGATCGTATCGATTATATATCGATAGATTTATCATGTTAATCGATCTAATTTCATCAAGTCTCGGTGAGCGATGGAGGTCGTTGTGGGAACGCCAGTGAGTGCAGAGTCATGCCACAGAGTAACTGCAAGTAAACATGTAGATGAGATGTTGCGGTGAATAAGTGACGAACCTGCATCACCATTATACTTTATTTTACGAAAATGAATGTGCCAAGGATTTGATTTTTGGTTTGACCTGTACTTTGATAAATCAGACCATCGCGTTGTCTGAATCATGTCATAGTTGTAGAATATAAAATTGTATTTTGCTATTATAAAAATACATCTGCATTTCGTAAAATCTATACATATATTAAAATTATAGCAAAGTCAAAACTGTACATTGGAAATATTTAAAAAAAAATACTCGCTGGGTATTCAACATAAGATACCGAAGCCGAAAATATAGTTAGAAAATTTTTTGTCTGTTTGTCTGTTTGTCTGTTTATCTGTTTGTCTGTTTGCTTTGCTTTGTCCGGAAGGATCTCGAAAAGTACTCAATAGATTTGATTCAAATTTTGCACAAATATTACCTAGGGGTAGGGTGTTAAAATAGGCTATATATTATCACGCTTCATATCCTAGGGGTTAAGCAGAGAGCAATCAAATTGGCATTGTAGCAATTTTCACGCGTACGAAGTCGCGGGCAACAGCTAGTAAATGAATAATTCTTTACTGTGCACCACTACATTAATTAATTATATCTTACACAATATGCGAGTGTATCGCTCAGAGATATATTTTCCTGTGAAGTAGCTTAATATGGAAAGAGAAGATTACAATAGAGGAAATAAAGATTTTTTTGGGAAAGAAAAGCTCACTGAAATTTATTTCTTAGGTGAGCAATAATGATAGGCAGAAAACTGCAACATACTCTTCTAGTTTTAATCATAATCTATATTCATATTAAACTATCGCGACCACCAGCACGATCTGCCTTGACGAGAATATTTGGATTGTGGTTTAATTACCACCCATTGTGGCCAGGGTATTCTATTGTGTGCATCCATTGCACTGTAGGTTATTGTTTGAACATCCTTGGACTAATGAATAGTTCTGTACTATGAGGTGAATGACTCTTATTGTTATTACATATGTAGGTAGGTATATTAGATAATTATTGACCCCGGATTTGGAGATATTTCTTACGTCATTGGCTTGTTGGAAATGAGATGTAAACTTGATTGTGGTTGATTATAACATCGATATATTTAGTTAGATGGGACGAGGACATTAGACAAGTGGCAGGAGTATCGTGGAACAGAGTGGCAAAGGAAAAGAATGAATAGAAAAGTTTGAAAGTTTGTTTGTTTGTTTGCCGATGGGCAAAGCTGTCATTTGCCCATCGGCAAACATATTTAGGAAAGATAACCAAGCAACAGATATTAGCTTAGTTTAGATTCGACAATCCAATGGTTTTCTATTAAAAGTTTAAATGAACTTTATTTGAAATGTGTGATAGTGCTATTAGCATTAGGTATTCAACATAATTCAGGTCCAAATGAAAATTTCTACTTGACACATTGTTGTAATTTAAAGGAATTTGTGAATACATTAAGATATCAAAATGAAATTTTAATAGGGTAAAATAAAAAGTCAATAATAACATACAGTATAGCGTCAAATTTATTTTTAACTAAATAACCCGCCCCGGATTGTATCCGGTGCAAAGATGCCCCACACATTTGTCGCATTTCCATGCTGAATGGCAATAGCCTACCTTTGCACCAGATACAAGCCGGACCGAGAGTCACCAGTTTTTTCCCCTATTTTACTGCCTATATCGGCCACCAATCTTTTCGCTTCCTTGCCCCAACTGCCCATTGTCTCGAACGCAGCCGGCACCACAATGTATCGCGACTCCAACGCCGCGTACTTCTGATGTTTTCTGCTAGCCGCGTCCTCGGGCGCACCAGCAGGGGAAAGAGCAGTTCGGCTCAAGTGACTCGCCGCAGCCACAGTGCTCACGCAAGTCGCGTCCCAAACTAAGCACTTACCCCTTTTCCGCGGTACAAGAGTCAATCCATTCGGTCTCTTCCCATCTGATCTGGACAGACCAGGGGGCTCAAGAGTGCAGGGCACATCTGCTGAGACCAGAGCCCACACACAAAGAGTCATCATCCAATAAGGTACCCAGGTGGGGTGATGGCAATGCGTTCAACCATGGCCCGCCTCTGACTGTGATACAGCGAGCAACCTAGCCTGATCTGCCCCCGCTGCTCATGAGCCAGTTTTACTCCCACCTCGTCCCAAGACCTTTGCGCATGAAGAGCCGCTAGGAGACTCGCACCATTGTTGAGCGCCAAGATTCCAATGCCTCGGACAGAAAAGGTATGCCAGCTCCGTCACTCAAAAAGTTTAAATACAACAATATATTATTAGTGAATAAATATAATCAACTGTTATATTTAGTTATATTGTAGTTTATATTATACTAGCTGATGCGCGCGGCTTCGCCCGCGTGAAAATTGGGCCCCGTTCCCGCTTCCCGTGGGAACATTTTCCCGGGATAAAAAGTAGCCTATGTGTTATTCCGGACTATACTCTATCCCTGTACCAAATTTCAGCCAGATCCATTCAGTCGTTAGAGCGTGATTGAGTAACAAACATCCAAACATCTAAACATCCAAACATCTTCACAAACTTTCACATTTATAATATTAGTAGGAAGTAGGATGCCACCTAGGGTAGGTAGGATGGATACCTACCTAGCGAGATTGTAAACTGTCAAATTATTGAGAACTATAAAAGGTGCCTGATCCGTTGTCAGCATTATTTTTCGAATTTTTCTTTTCGCTAGTTGACAATCTAACGGAAAATAATCCTATAAATATCCTTACATTTTACAATTTTACAGCGATATATACATTCAATATTTGTAAATTTCTCTTTGAAGCTGTATCTCTCAGGAAAAGGCTTCCTACGAGTATGATAGGAAAAGCAGACTAACTCGATGTTCATCAAACGTACACTGCGTTAAGCATTTTACGCTATAACTGGTACCCCAATGATGGTTTCCGTATTGGGGTTATTCTATTTTACGAGCTATCTTTATATGATACTAGCTGTCCTGGCGGCTTCGTCATTATTGCGTAAAATCATTACCCTCCTTTTGCGCAGTCATTTATAAAGAAGCCTATGGCCTTCCCTTGAACTCAAACTTAAACTTCAGCGGTTTAGGCGTGAAAGCGTAACTGACAAACAGACAGAGTTACGTCGGGCCGGGTGCGGGAGAGAGCTCTCCCACCCGAGTTCCGCAGTCGGCGGCCTGGGCGCCGCCGACGTGGCTTCGCCGATGACTATGGGCCCCCATGACCGGGGGTCTGAGGACGGTGAGAGGGTCACTCACCGTCCTTACAGAAGCAGGCCCATGACGGCAGCGTGACGTGAGCAACTCACGCACGCCCCCCCTTAGAAGCGGGATCACACCCGAAACCCTCCAAAGACGCGGGATAGCACCCGAACCACCCCCTGGGCGAGGCCGCAGTGGCGGCCGTAGGTCTGTTGGGAGTCACGGGACATCCTTCCTGAGGGCTTACCCGGGGCTCTCAACCATAGGCTGTTGGGCGTTACGTGAGGTTTTTTAGTCAGTAAGAGTCCGGCATAGCATCCTACAAGGATTTCCAATCACAATAAAAAAAAATTAGAACGGAGTTACGTTCGCATTTATAATATTAGTAGGGATTATAGTGCGCCTTAGCTTCTCTCTTCGGGAATTAAGACGTGACTTAGTCTTAGGTATTTATGTAAGAAAAACTATTGTTATGTATAAGATTGAAATACTTACAATACAAAAAAAAGAAAATGTTAAGAAGATTTTAAAGAAAAATTTAATACGAAAATTCATCATTCATCGCAAGTAAAAACAAAAATAGAAAAGAAACAAGAATTCTACGAGTGGCATTGTTTCGACGCGGGTTCCGTCCGAGCTGCTCCGAATTGTTTCGCGGCGAGAAATTTCAAATTTGAAACTTTGGAATTTGAAATTGAAAAAGCGGGAAATGCGTGGGTGTTGCGGGGTTCGGGGAAAGTGGGCGTGAAGGGGCGGGACTGTTCATAGCCCTTGTTCTAAGTAATACAGACTACCTACTACGTGTGCATATTGCACGCTTATAAATTGGTCAATACTCGTACTAGTTTATTTTAAACACGTCAATTTAAATGATTTTGGAATTTTTTCTCAATTAGACATCGAGAAAAAAACTTGCTTACTTAGATACCTACTTTTCTTTTCTAAATTTTTGCCAGATCTCTGATGGTATTTATTAATTTATCTACGTTAAGTTGAATTTAGTGTAACTACTTACTTCAATTAATGCTGCTACAGATATAGGTAAATATCATACTCTCCAAGAATGCCTAATCAGTTTACTGTAAGATAACTTACTGTGCAATACTTTGGCCTATGCAGTCAAATTCAAGCAACTTTTTCAGAAATATTAACAGTGAGACATATAATAAGAAACTACTTAATAGATATGCACCTAAATCTACATTAAATCTGACACAAATTCGTCCAACCTATTATTAAACACTTAAAAATTATCTGGCTCCTAAAATGACAGTGCATGTCATAACCAATCAACATCGATCCCATTATTTTTTTCCCCAACGGATCCCTAAAACAGAAAATAAAATTATAGACAATGATACGCAAATAATTACCCACGATACGGCGTCAAAATCACTTTGTCTCAAACGTCATGTTCAAAGGCAAAGATAAATCGTATGGAGTCTACCACTGATAACCATCTCTTTGCAGGTATACCAATTTACCCTGGTTTCCTCATTGGATCCTTATTACTAGTGTCATAAAAGCGATTTTTATTTAAAAAGCAGGTTACAGTGTTTGCGTTTGGTGTATTAACGTGTCAATCGCTCCTCCTTCTTCAGTCATTATTAATAATCATGTCAATTCACCCCGTGAGAAATATTTTTTTTACCTCTCAGGGTAACCGATAATTTTGACATTACATTACGGTTATTGGGTAACGTCGTTTTGTGTTGGTATAATTAATTCTTGTGTAATTTTTGTATTACTATAATAATGTGAGAGATGGCTGAGTCACTGTGCTTTAAGATTCTTGGTTCAAGTTTTATATTGTTGTTGTTGTGTGAGTGAATTGATGTTATTTGGAATTTCGTTTAGATGTGTGACTGAATTTCAGGTTGTTTCAGATATGACACTAAGTACCCACTACATAGTATTATAATATCTTTGATAAGGAACATGACAGATAAGTACTTACTAGCTTTCCACTGATGTGTTATTTCAATTGAAAATAGCTATTTGTTCTAAGGCATTGGCCTAAGCGAGGAGTGTGGTGTATTCTGTAACGGCTGGTTCCAATCTTTTGTTATTGGAACGCCTGGGTAAAGAATTCTAGTCATAAATTCACTCTAAATTGTTTTTCCTATGCTATTTTTGATACTTATCAGTTTTTTCCATAAATCTATCTTACGGTAAAAATCTAGACACCCAGATTTCGAAAATATCAGCAGTAAATCGATTAAATTTACTATACACCAATGAAAACTTGTTGATAAAAATGTTAGTCACTACCAAAATGACTGACGTCAGTACACAAATGACCATGTCAATTCAAAATTCTCAAAAAAAAAAGGTGGTCATCTTAATCACTTCATAATAATGCAAAAAAGTTGGTCCACAAAGTATAGGTTCGCTAAAACCGTTCCATTAGGGTGGGAACTATATTGTAGCTCGATCGATCGCATTCCGATCAAATTGGTAATCAGATAAGGATCTCAGGTTTATTACCGGGTGATGACAATGAGCACATTGTTCTGTGGAGAAGGCACTTTGGTCCGTTCTGTGGAGACGGCACTTATAGGTCCATTCAAGTGTGAGATCTGAGAGATGGGTCAATCTCTGTAATTATGATTGTTTATTTTGAATAGTGGATGTGCACTGATCTTTGGTCTTTTATCATGTCTTTTACTATGCGTGAAGCTTAATTTTTTTACGGGAAATGACTGGTGCTGAAACTATTAATGTGTCATATTAGTTTTTATATGAAGGATGCTAAAATTGTACCCATCAAACCACGTGTCTGTTCATCTGTAGGTAGGCAGGTACTTAGTACGTACTACCATCATTTATTTGGTGAGGTATATAAAAATAATGAAAACTTAATCAACTACCTATTATAATCTGAGTGTGTGTTTTCTATAATTTTTTCAAAGTTTTTTCTCAGTTTACATACGGCTAAGAAGAGAAATCATAATATAGCCTATACTAATATTATAAAGAGGAAAGATTTGATTGTTTGTTTGCATCGAATAGGCTCCGAAACTACAGAACCGATTTGAAAAATTCTTTTACTATTGGAAATCTACACTATCTGCGAGTGACTAGCTAGGTATATATTCCCATATTTCCATGGGAACGAGAACGATGCGGCTGACGGTTTCACCCGCAAGTGACGTCCGCTAGTTATCATTATAATCTTCATTTTTATCTGAGTACTAGGTACTAGTAGAAGCGCTCGTGGCCCCGCGGACTCAGTGTTCTGTAAACGATCACTGCAGTAAGCAACTTTCACTATGGCCGGTCCATGGATGGGTGACCATCCATGTGATCACTTTGTGACATTTATTTGAGCGTTTCCGTGCTTCGGAAGGCACGTTAAGCCGTTGGTCCCGGTTGCCAGTAAAATGGCAGTCGTTAAGCTAAGTTGAAGGCTTTATTTCAACAGCAGGCAGTCACAACCTGCGCCTGTCCATTTAAACACGGCAATACGGCTCACCACCTATTACGTGGGACAAATTATATAAAGGTGAAATGTGGGCATATAATATGCCTCTGCCTACCCCTTCGGGGATAAAGACGTCACCATATGTATGTATGTACTACTAGTAGATGAAGCAGTACGCTGTATCTATCCCTCATTGAGCAGATAGTCTGTAGATAATATCGTCTCACTCATGCAAAAGAGATTACCATTTTATCCGAGTACTTCTTGCATGCTGAGTACGCTGTATTACACCTTATTTTGCAGACAGTCTGCAGTTAATTTTCTCTCACTCGTTTAAAAGATATTACTACTTTTGTCTAAGTAATTCTTATAATTTGAGTATTCTGTGTATATGCCTCATTGGGCAGACAGTCTGTAGATAATTTCGTCTCACTCGTTCAAAAGAGATTAACCACTTTTGTCCAAGCAATTCTTGCATGTTGAGTACGCTGTAGGACGACTCATTGTGCAAACAGTCTGCAGATAATTTCAACTCAAACCTCATCCGAGCATTCGTTACTTCTAGGTATCTTCTATCACTCAAAAATGTACGCGGTTTCTTGATTATAGAGTAAGCGCATAATTTGCACCCACAATTTTTAAATTAGTTTATTTAACATTATTCAGCGTCGGCTGAATCGCTGAGCTTCGATGGGCTCATGCAAATTACCTGTGTTGCGGTTATGGCTGGTTTAGAATGCAAAGTTAGGTACTTCAAAACTGCGTTTAAAATAAATAAATTAAATTACATATTTAGTACTAGCTGAACCCGCAACTTCGTTTACGTCACATACGGTGTTTGGAAGGAGAGGTATTTCTTCATCAGACTCATCAAGCAGCGTGTGAAACTTCCCTGTTTGCTTAATCATAAAAGAGCTTAAAGATTAAGTCTATTCTAAAACAATTCAGTCCACACCAAGGCGTGGACTGAATGGTTTTGTTGAACAAAAATTCTAAAAATCATTGTTTTGGGTTCTATTGCGTTCCTAAAGCCCCCCAATAATATTTTTTTCTTATTTATCTTCCATGTACAGTCAGCGACCTGTTACGATTTTATTATATGTATTGACAAGATGCTGATCGCGACGCTACTCCCATCGAGCGTGAGTATGGGAACGGATTGCCGGGAAAAAGACAGCACCAAATTTCAGCCAGACGTGATTGCATATCATCCATGAGGATTTAGGAAAATAGAGAGTCTCACTTCTTCGATTACCATACCCATTTTGAATAGCATCAGTCTTAGTTCCGTCATATAGCTACATATTTATATACTTTCACACCATTCACTATTTAAAGTATGCCGATTATTGCTCCGGTAATTAGATCACGGAAATTAGACGACGTAAAAATAATACATTTTGTGTATTTTATAACATTACGACCGTCCTCCTAGCAACGATGAAATCTAGCTACATTTATTAATTTTATTACTTGACACCTCGTTCACTCCGCACTTATCTTACACTAAACCTACACAATTTACTTTCAAAATCACATAACTGTCAGCCCCAGTTGGGATCTTCTGCTTTGTGTAAAGTGCATTGATAATAATCGGAACCATTCTCAGCTCAAGAGAGAGATAGATAGACAATATTTGCTCAAGTGTGAGAGGGACAGGTTGTGTTGAATAGAAACATCAAAATTTTACAGCGTTTTTATTGCGCTCGCGCCGATCCAAGTGTTTACACGTCCGCGTCCGGTTCGCTTACGGTGTTTCGGGCAGAAGGTGGCATGCTTCGAAATATTGCTTTAAAACTTCTTTTTGAGTATCTATTAAATTTTTTTATTCTAAATAGCACGATATAGGCGTTAATTGACGTGTGAACGTTCTATCTATATTCATATTCTATAACTATGAAGGTAATTTTAAGACGGATGTTTAGTCTATCAATGAATTTTTGAAAGAATCTTTAAAGGGTAGCCTTCATTATTGTTTATGAATAGATACAACTAAAATTAAGTTGTGGAAGGAGTGCTTACAAGAAACACCTAGAAGTAGTTATCGTACCTAGTTAATCGTTTTGCGCAAATATATATATAGTTATTTTTGTGATCTAAGGAAGCCTCACTGAAACTACGAACCCGGGGTACATTATAATATGTAGATCATTAATGTATTTCATATCGATAGATTGTCAAATTGTAGGATATTTTATTCACTGCTATTTAATCCTAAAATAAGCTGACATTAACTGCTCCAAAGCACAAAATAACATGTTCCCCTGGCTTCAGAGCTAGGAATGCGACTGGGCTAACGGCTCAAACAATGATGATCAAAATGTACGTAACATTAGGTACAATCTTGAATTCAAAATGAAAAAAAAAGAAATCTGTGTTAAAGTTCAAAAGTAATTTTCGAAAACAGTTTTGAAATCAAACGTCTAGAATTCGAATAATTTGACATGTCAATAAAGAGTCTTCTTTACGTTTAATTAATCTCAAAGTGGGTAGTCACAGTCACACAAACGAACAAACATTGTAAACTTACTTACACGCAAAAATATAATTATGAGATTCCACTATTACCTCTTAAATATGATATGATCATTTTTTCAACCACGGTGGGCCCAAAAAAAGCTGTAAAAAATCTTAAAGCTAATGAAATTATAAAACATCGAACGTTTAAAAAAAAATAAAAACCAAATAAAGTTATGAATTTATTACTGGTAACCTGTCTTTTAATCCTATACAGTGACATTAGGGACAAGGTGGATAAATTAAAAAGTTAATGCGGGTAAAATATTGAACTAACATTAAGGATTGGAGCGAGACTAATTCGGCACGCAGACTATGACAGGGTGAGAACGAATTAAAGGTATGCGTTTGCAGTTTTGTTTTTTATTGAAATACTAGCTGTGTTCTCCAGATCCGCTCGTGGAGCTCTCGTTCCACCCCGCAAGTCGAATCAATGCCGCTAAATTATAGTACCTAGGTACTCGAAGTATAAGAAGTAAATTCTGATTGATGGTAAACCAATGGAACCACGGTGATGAAATATAAAAAATGATTTTTTATCAATGGGACCACGAGGTGGGAGGGGTAAATGTTTGAATCTCTTAAAACATCACTTAATGTGTCAGAATTTACTTTTTGGGGGTCAGTACCCAAAGGATAAATTGAGACCATATTATTGAGAATTCTAAGTCCATCTGTTGGTCTGTCGTCGTCAAGATCAAAGATTAATTTAATATCAAGATCATGTCAAATTTTAACTTTTACATCAATCAATACTATAATATAATATAATAAAATCGTAACAGGTCGCTGTCTGTACATGGAAGATAAATAAGAAAAAATATAATAGGGGGCTTTATGAACGCAATAGAACCCAAAACAATGATTTTTAGATTTTTTGTCTGTTTGTCTGTATGTCTGTATATCTGTTTGTCTGTACGGTTGTGCACGCTAATCTCAGTAACCGCTCAACTGATTGCAATGCGGTTTTTTTTATTGTGTTGAGGTTTGCTCCAGTTAACATTTAGCGTTTGTTTTATGTAAATCGGTTTAGAAATAAAAGAGTTATAACTCTTTTAAGAATCAGATATTTAGAAAATTTGAATTGTAGGGGTTTCTTTGAATGTGAGTGAACCTAAACTGGCGTGTTGGCTTAATCATAAAAGAGCTTAATGATTAAGACTATTTTTAAACAATTCAGTCCGCGCCGAAGGCGTGGACTGAAATGTTTTAAAATAGACTTAATCATTAAGTTCTTTTATGATTAAGCAAACAGGGCAGTTTCAGACGCTGCTTGATGACTCTGATGAAGAAATACCTCTCCTTTCATACACCTTATGTGACGTAAACGAAGTTGCGGGCTCAGCTAGTTCTTAATATAGGTCTGTATGGTACCTATTTCTAGAATCTAAAAGTTAAAATTTTAACAGATAATGATTGAATTGGTCAGAATGTACTGAATTCTAATTTTATAAGCTGCATCATTTTGTATTATCTATCCACATTCTTAGGAAATAATATTTTGAGTAATTTAATATCTGAAGCGTTAATGTTTACACTGTCCTTTCATGAATGACGTATAGTTTTTATATATCATTGTACCTCATGGAAATTAATAACGTATAGAACGCAATAACGAAACTACTATGAAAATCCTTTGACCTCTGTCCATGAACTCTGTGAGCGGTGTTTATTGTGTGTAGTGTAACCCGAGCGCACTTTGCATGTAGATTTCCTTCTGAATATTATTATTTCGTGACTGCCTCATATCCAAGTGACCACTATAAGGATCAACAGTTGAAGTGTTTACATGCTGTATTTTTTTTACCTATGGAAATCCTCATGAATGCTGTAATCCTTTTTTTCGTGTGGAAATCCCTCATGGATGCTATGCTGGACTCTTATCGACTAAAATCACATAGTGCCCTACGTCTGCCTACGGTCGCGATGCTGTACGCCTATACCGAAACTCTTACCACAAATTAGAGATAGGTAGTACTCATGTATGTACTTTATTTTCACACCTACCCTCTGCTACGCACACTCGCGCACAAATCAGTATCTAAAACTAATATGCAAGTCTTTCGAGCTCGTGTCTGTAAACTTTGTGAGCGGTGTCTATGTGTGCATAGCCTCAGTGAATTTATTATGTAGGTTTCCATCTGTACTATATCTAATTATTTTGTACTCTTACCGGCTAAACCACACGGTGCCCTGTGTATGTACACAAAAAAATCAGAAGGAAAACTACATACAAAGTGCGCTCGGGCTGAGTTCACGTTCACCAGGTCACCGGATTCTCAAAGTAATTTCAAAACTAGATTGTGCTCGAGAGCGCGTAGCCGAGGGTAGGTTTGAAAAAACGTACATACTACCCGTTCGCTCTAACTTTGCCGCTGGCGTAGAAGCGTATACCCGAATTGTTAATTAGACGAAGTAAATTGACAGTAGCTAATGTCACTTCGTCATAGAAAATACGCAACATTATAAGAAGAAGTGACATTAGTTGCTGTCAATTTACTTCGTCTTATCAAAAATTCGACTTTAGTATGGAGCCGAACGGCAAAGTTAGAGCGAACGGGCAGTACATGAGAATGCGTTCTGTACCATATTATTTTGTAGTATGTATACGGCCGGGAGCCCGGGTAAGAATTGGGAAAGAAGTCAGCAACCGCGACGTAGGTAAATACGGCGCGTCTGTCACTAGGATAGGCATGATGTATTTAATTAATGTCTCGGGAAAAGGCGTAATGATCGGAAAGAGTTTGTATGATTTTCACCATACAAAGTATAATTGAGTATGTACGGTTATTTGCTATCGTAGTAGTAAAATATGTGACAATGTGCAACTGGGTAATAATTTAACGGTGCAGTCAATAAGCACTGCTGGTGTAGTGGTATCATGCAAGATTCCCATTCTTGTGACCCGGGTTCGATTCCCGGGCAGTGCATTCCTTTTTTATAATATGATTTTACTTTTTAAAGTTTTAATGTTATATTTGGATATTTATTCGGTGTTTATTGAACGAAATAATTACCATTATTATCTTTATACATAACTAGCTGATACCCGCGGCTCCGCCCGCGTGGAATGTTATCCCCGGTCACTTAGGGGTATGAAAAATAGATGTTGGCCGATTCTCAGACCTACTCAATATGCTCACAAAATTTCATGAGAATCGGTCAAGCCGTTTCGGAGGAGTACGGAAACGAAAACTGTGACACGAGAATTTTATATATAAGATATATCATTGCTACTTTATACTTATTATGTTTAGAGGAACCTACGAGCGCCTGTAATTCTTCATTTTATAAAGACTGAATGTCGGTCAATAGTATGACAATATTACGAAGATAATTTGATTATGCATTTCCATCAACATTCAGCAATCAAATTTATATATTGTAAACATACGTACCTAAAGACGATAACAGACTTCCTCCGTTTAGGAATCAGCTAAAAATATTTTCACATGACAGGATATTAAAAAAATAACTTAATTTGATCAACATGGATTCAGACTGTTATTTATGAATAAAATACCAATCATTCCGGGACAGGCGAACGCGGTAGGTGGACATGGGAAGCTACTGTTCGTAGCGCTAAAATTCCCATGCCAAAACATTCCTGTAAGCATCCCATGAGAATGAATCGAATTAAATAAGTTCCCAATGATATTCGGTTAGGCATTCTGAGTCATTCTTGAACAGAAGTTTGTTATAAAAAAAGAAGTTGATTGATAATGAGTCATTTGATTGACAGCGTCATGTTATCGTTCTAATTTCATCTTCTTGGAAATCACTTTCTGGTTTATTAAATCAATAAATTATAACACCAAATTATTTCCAGGATTATTGGTAGGCCTGAGAACGGTAAGCTGGCTGCTCGCCGTTCTTACAGAAGCAGGCCAAGACGACGGCGAATATCTCTTTGCCCCTCATAGTGGTGATAGTGGTGGGACAGTACCCAATTACCCCCCCCCCCCTCCCCAAGTAGCGGGTTAACACCCGAACCAACTACCCAGACGCGGGATAGCACCCGAACCCCGTAGGCGAGGTTGAAGTGTTCGCTAAAGTCTGCCGAGAGCCCTGGGACATCCTTCGGAGGGCTTACCCGGGACTCCCGGCCGTAGACAGTTGTAGGGCATCGTGTGGTTTTAGTCGGTAGGAGTCCGGCATAGCATCCATGTAGGATTTCCACACGTAAAAAAAAAAGGTTTAGGTATTGGTAATATTGTGCAATAACCTACTGATGATTATTGATAATAATATGTTGCTGTTTATTTGCATCTGCAAAATCTGAGAATAATAAAATTACGGGGCCGGTGACGACCCACTTCGATCAACAATAGTATAGTAGTAGGTATATTAGGTACTCACTTCAGGGGGCTTCGATCAACAATATACAGTAGGTATATTGTTGATCGAAGCCCCCTAGAAAAGATTTTAGGGTATGAAAGGAAGTTTGAATAGAAATATCCACCTCAAGGGGCTAGAATAGGGGGTATTTTATATAATAGTATGTCACAGGTATAACCGCGGGACACAGCTAGTACTTAAATATTACAAATGTATGTGAAATTCTTTCTGATAAATCAGAATATACTAAGTTTGTGCTTAGTAAATTTTCTTTTTCAGTTTTTACTTTGGTTTGAGACGTTTTTTTTGGTCAAAAATTATTTTAAAGTAAATTGAGGTGACTTATTCCAACCATACAGAGTCTAATTAGGGCTATATATCATATGAATCACACGTTGCTGACTGCGTTTTAGAAACCAGAACGAATTAAAATGAATGGTCACACTACCTAATGGATACCAAAATTCTGTGTAAATCAAAAAAATTACAATATCCGTGTTTCGCAGAATATACACCATGTAAGGACTTTGAACCTAATAAACTATTTAGGGAGAACTTAGTGATTCAGTAATACTGATTCAGACCTTAATTGTAGGTACGCTTTTACTGATGAATCATTGTAATGAATAGGAAATGTAGTGGGAAAACCCAGGAACAGGTAAATGTTTGGGCCAAATGATCTGGAACGCTGTTTCAGCATCGTATGCGTCACAATTGAGAAGCTTTTTTTTTAAGTGCAGTGCTGTACAGTCAGCGTCAATGATATAGAAGCGACTAGACTGTTCAAAAATATTGTGGCAAAAATAAAATTTACACAATCTTATTGAACGTTTCAGAATGAAAGATACGTATCAACGGCAGCGTATCCAGCCAAGTTAAAAAAGCAGCAGCCATTACACAAAACATTTTGAACTGCTTTTGACCCATTCGCAACTCAAAGACCATTAGTCGTACATTAAGTATCTTAGTAAAATGTGAAAGTTTGTGAGTGTGGATGTTTGTTACTCTTTCACGCTCAAACCGCTGAACGGATCGGGCTGAAATTTGGAACAGAGATACATTATAATCTGGAATAACACATAGGCTACTTTTTATCCCAGGAATAAGTTCAAACAGGAACAAATTTTACGCGGGTGAAGCTGCAAGCATCAGCTAGTATAAAATATAGATGATGTGATGACACAAATAGTTTCAAAAACATTTTTGTGAAATGAATGCCAAATTAAAAATTCAACAGAATTGAGATTTAACTGTGTGCCGAATTTCGTACTTACTTGTATAAAATTATGAAATGTTCATTTCTAGGATTCAACAAGTTTATAAAAGTTCTTTACTATATTTTCAAGGGTGACTGATTATACTCGAGATGACGTATGAACCTAACCCAGATTCTGTAAATAATGAAATTTTATGTTTGAAGGCATAAAATATAAACGTACAATGCTCGACTATCGTTCTTCGCTCACTATTGTTTAAATACAACTAATTAACTAACTCATTTCACTGCGAACTGGCACCAATAAAGTATTATGTTATTGTTATTAAGAAATTACTGTTAGCGTTTATAGGTGCACAGTTAAATGTGTGTTGTGTGATGCATTCGATTTGTGTGGATAAGACTTTCAAATTTTACCTGATGTTATAATTATTATTGTCTCTTATGAACATAATGGTTTTTTTTAATGAACAATATGTAGCTTGATTACCTGACTTTTATTTTGGTCACTACCCAGATACGTACTGATATTAAGGTAATAATTAGTTTATAAATTTGGAAGAGGCAAGAATTTTATAAAAGAAGAATGTTTAAATTTTACTAGAATCGGTCCATTAAATTGCTAATTAGCTAAGCGCAATCATAATTTCTAAAATCGATTTTATGTAAGGTAATATTTAAGTACTAAGCTGTTACCCGCGACTTCGTACGCGTGAAAAGTATGTTATAATACCAATTTGATTGCTCTCTGCTTAGCCCCAAGGACATGTAGCGTGATAATATATAGCCTATTTGAAGAGCCTACCCCTAGTTAAAATTTGTGCAAAATTTGAATCAAATCTATTGAGTACTTTTTGAGATCCTTCCGGGCAAAGCTAAGCAAACGGACAAACAGACAAAAAAATACTTACTATATTTTAGGCTTCGGTATCTTATGTTAAAAACCAAGGGAGTATTTTTTTTTCTTCAGATATTTCCAATGTACAGTTTTGACTTTTCTATTATTTTATTATATGTATAGATATAAGTTAAAATAGCATTCTTTTATTCAAACATAAATGTTAAGTACCTATATCCCAGAGAGTATCAATATTATTCTTTATCTCCACCAAAGAACAATAACTCGTAAATATTTATCACGCGTTGTAAATGAGTATTTTTCAAGGGGCACTAATTATTTCCACAATCTGACTGGTATACCAAAGAAACAATTGATTTGGTTGCGGCTTTTCACTTCAAACTTCACAATCGACACGTTAATGGTCATTAGTTTGAAAAATGCTCCTTCTTATTTTATTAAAGCTTCATTTTTATGGATTTATTTATATTTGGACTTTGTGAGGTTGATGCTAATGACTTAGCGAAATGTGTTTTAAAAGACAGGCTCTTTACAGCCTGCTTTGTGATGCCATGATCCGGGACGAGAGAAAAACACAGAAATGCTCGCGCATTGTAAAAGTCGATTGAGGGATAATCAAAATACTGGTGTTGCACTATCCGCTCAAGCTTACCTCTACCCACTATTTTATGAACTAACTCATATTTTTGTTGGTGGTTTCAGTTCTGCTTTATTACATGGATAAGAAGTATTTTTTTTTTTTTTTTGACGCGGGGAACGCATTTACTCGCCTTCATCCCAGCTTCAGGGGCAGCTGGGATGGTGTGTGGGACTCCCGGCCCGGTCCGGAATGGACCGTCCTACCCACTAAACCCCGCGGTGTTCCTCCTCACCCTTTAGCCGGGCCGAGGGATATCAAAAGATTATTCACGTCGACCCGGCTAGGGGCGCCCCGTTAATTCGGAGCTCTCCTCGGGGGAGCCAGATGGGTGGCTCCTCAAAGCTCTCTAAGGAGCTGAAAAAACCACGCCTGCACCGCTCTCGAGCGCCCCTCTGTCATAGAGGAGTCAGAGAGCGGCTGGCGCAGGCGTGCGCTAATGGGCACCCCCGGAACACGGGGAAGGTGCCCACCGCCATGTGACCGTTGGAGGGCGGGGTCCCCCAACCTTACGCCCTCGGTCATGAAACAATCGGGGGACGTGCGCTAGCTCCTAGCGCAGGCGCCCCCAAACTGCATGACAGGGCGGGAGCATTTACCCAAACTCCCGCCCTTCCATGCAGTGCCTCTCATACTTCGCCACTATCGCCTCGCCAGCAAATGTGGTGGAGCGACAGCAGCAACACGATACAATCGGGGGCGCGCAGTGAACTCCTTACTGCGCCGCCCCCGAACTGCACGGCGAAGCGGGAGTATTTTCCATTACTCCCGCTCCCCCGCGCCTCCCTCTTTGCCGCCATCACCTCGTCAACTGACGAGGCAATAGCGGCCCAGCACTGCTGCTGCCAACCGTGTTGCTACTCACGGCCGGCAGCAACACACAACCGAGCACCCCACAGGTGGGCTGCTCCCGCCTCGGCCGGAATTTGCCAGAGTAGCACCACTGAGTGGGCACAGAGGAAGGGGAGTGGTCGCTACTCCGTTGCCCAGGATGCACCACGAGGAGGACCCGACCCATTGGGGTCCCGAAGATGTTCGCAGGACCCCGCATCCCATGGATAAGAAGTAAGACTAGCATGACTTAGCCTACCTAGAATTTGCCTTGTGCGATAAGGCCGCCAATTGTTGTGCCAATAAGTGTA
Organism: Miltochrista miniata; assembly: GCA_933228765.1. Taxonomy (NCBI): domain Eukaryota; kingdom Metazoa; phylum Arthropoda; class Insecta; order Lepidoptera; family Erebidae; genus Miltochrista; species Miltochrista miniata. The sequence continues at coordinate 30,480,777 of OW121751.1, forward strand.
ATTTTAACTGTTTTGTTCATATGTCATTCCTGGTGTACAATAAAGAGTTTTTTACTTTTACTTACTTTACTTTACTAGAACTGGAACGGCTGCAATTCTTAACCATATTAAACACTAGCGGACGTCACGCGGTTTCACCCGCGTAGTTCCCGTTCCCGTGGGAATACGGGAATAAAATATAGCCTATGTTACCCGCAAAGAGTGTAGCTTTCCAACAGTGAAAGAATTTTTCAAATCGGTCCAGTAGTTCCGGTGCCTATTCGTTACAAACAAACAAACAAACAAACAAACAAAAAAACAAATCTTTCCTCTTTATAATATTAGTATAGATTACAGTAAATAGTAGATAACTCAATTATTGCATTATTTTTACTTTAAATTCCTTCTTCCGAATCACCACTTTAACTTAAATTTCCATCTCATTTCTTTTATCCCATCAAAGCTCAATATGCTTTCTATGCGTCATTGTAAGTCACAATTCATTAAAATGATCATCAAGACTGACTTCAATAGGGATGTCGAGTGACTGCTATTGCAGGACATATCGACATAATAATCTCAGATCAATATCGACATTCCTGCACAGTCACTTGTCTGGGGTGGCTTCATGTCGCTTTGTGTTACTAGTACCATATTAAGCGTCTAATGTATGGAATTTAATTTCTAAAACTCATCCAGAGTTGTAAAGACAGTTAGTAGAATGCCCGTAATGGCGTTTAAGACATTTTGTTTAGATCGTATCGTATGACATTGGTCGTAAGTTGAAAGCTAATCAAAATGTTTTAATCGATGACGCGATAACATTAGTGAGGTTCGCTCCGTACGTTTAAAGTATCGAGAGAAAGCTATTTATTACTTATTTTTAATAATTCACTTTTATCAACTTTTTACCTAAGTTAATCGAGTTAATGAATCATATTAAAATAATATAATTGTTGTTTGGTTTATATTTATTATTTGGATTTATGGAAGTCATAAGCCTACCTATTACGTATGAAATAACTGTAAGGTGAAATATGGACGTATACTATGCCTCTGCCTGCCCCTTCGGTGATAAAAGCGTGACTATAAATATGTAAGTATAAAGAATGCGGATATCTTAATCAAGAAGTTGCAGTCATAATGATTCGTATTTTTCCCACAGTTTCGAACAGAACTAACTATCGCAAAAATGGAAATCTATTCCTTTTTTCTTTAAATAGAAATAAAATCCATCATGGATGCTATGCCGGACTCCTAACGACTAAAACCTCACGTAACGCCCAACAGCCTATGGTTGGGAGCTCCGTGTAAGCCCTCGGAAGGATGTCCCAGGACTCCCAACAGACCAGTCTACGGCCACCACTGCGGCCTCACAATGGAAATCTAATCCTTACATAAAATATTGATCGATATTCGATAATTGACTATTAATATTTAGATTTCACCCCAACACTAAAGGTGAATGAATTCTTTGCATTACTTAATTGATTTGTTAGATATCTTTCGTTGAGTGAGCCATAGTTAATTGAGATTCTAAAACATTATATCGTTTCTTTAGCTGTAGCGAGACCACCTAAATTGATTTCAATTTGTAAAAAAAACATGACCTGACCCGTCGGCCGGATTAATTTTGAATATTAATCGATTTGTTAATATATATAAGTAGGTGTATAAAAGAGTAGTTTATGGTTTGTTTCGCACATTCCATCATTTTATTTGGTTTTGTCCTCGTTTACTACCTTTTTATGTCACCCATGAAAGGGTAATTAATGTGTTTACTCTAAATATAGTATAATAACATTCGTTGCTTTAAGAACGATAGTCGTGAACAGGTTTATTCATAATTCACGCTAGTGGTACACCGTGGCATGTTGTTTGTATGGAGTCCAGTTTGTAAATAATGCAATAGATTGGTTTCTATAATACATATATTTTAACGTGAGGGAAAATCCTTAAGCGATGCTATCGCTTATCGACTAAAAACCTTGTAAATCCCAACAGCCTACAGTTGGGAGCCCAGGGTTAGACCTCAAAAGGATGTCCCAGGACAACATTTGGTCCTGGCCGTTGAAATTTTGGTTCGGATCTACAAAATGGTTAACTCGATTTTCTTCTCTGTGAGGGTCGGTAGAAGCGGACGCGGCTGTAAAACCATTATATCACGTTATCAGTGATTAAACAAACCTACCGGTAAAGTGTGGGTGTTTTTTTAACGCGAGGAAAATCCTACTAGGTTTTTATGCCGGCCTCCTAGTGATTAAAAACTACACGTTCCCAGTAGGGAAGCTAGGTAGGTAGTAACCTAGCTACGGCTGGGTGTCCTGGGTGTCCTCGTAAGGATGACCCCAGAATTTTCAACAGTCGGTGCATAATTCACGTCTTACCCCCCGAGGAATATAGGTGTAATACGCTATGCTTTTTTGTCATAATAATCAATACATACATATGGTCACGCCTTTATCCCCGAAGGGGTAGGCAGAGCCATATTATATGCCCACATTTCACCTTTGTATAATTTGTCCCACGTAATAGGTGGTGAGCCGTATTGCCGTGTTTAAATGGACAGGCGCGGGTTGTGACTGCCTGCTGTTGAAATAAAGCCTTTAACTTAGCTTAACGACTGCCATTTTACTGGCAACCGGGACCAACGGCTTAACGTGCCTTCCGAAGCACGGAAACGCTCAAATAAATGTCACAAAGTGATCACATGGATGGTCGCCCATCCGTGGACCGGCCATAGTGAAAGTTGCTTACTGCAGTGATCGTTTACAGAACACTGAGTCCGCGGGGCCACGAGCGCTTCAATAACGAGGTGCAATAATATAATCAATGCGTGCTATAATATATAGATCTTTGCTACGAATGTAAACTTATAAGGAATAATACCTAATTCCCCCATTTTTGAAACATTAAGCACTACTGCTCTGCTCCTATTGGTTGTAGCGTGGTGCTATATAGCCTATAGTCATCCTCGATTAATGAACTATCGAACTGCCAAAGAATTTTCGAATTCCAACCATGTAACTATCGATATAACACATAGTTTTTCTTTTTTTTAAGCTATTGCATAGCTTCTATCGCGGGCCTTGCGTGGAGACCGAATCCAGAAATTGTGTCACGAAAACGAGTCACACTCTCGGCTACCTTCGGCCACGTTCGTGTATCTCGTCTCGCACTTCATAAATTTTTTGTTTACGTCAATTATGAACTCTGCAGTCGTTATATATTATTATATTGTGTCAAATAATCCAAAAATTGATGCTTGTACCCAGAATCGATCTTGCGCCTTCTGCGTACCGATCCGCGTCTTAACCACTCGACCAAAGTTGAATTAAGAGTGCTGGTCGAATTTAGAGTTCATAATGTGAAATGACAATTTCGATGCTGTCAATTACATGAGTTGCTGTCAATTTACTTCGTCTAAATAAAAATTCGACTATAGGTGTATAGGTATTCATCATCTATGTACAACAGTGAACTGTACTCGTATAATTTGTGTAAAAAGTGTTTTAAATATGAATAAACAAAGTGCAGTTATTAATGAAGAAAGTCACGAAAAATAGTGAAAGAAAATGAGTGAGTACCATGGAGCAAATATAAGAGGTGAGTACTCTATATACATACATTTTATTATTATTATCACCAATGCAGTATTATTTTTTGTTTTGTTAATTTATATATAATACTGCTATAAAGATAACCAAACCCGGGAGTACGTTCCCATGGGAAGCGGGAAGAAAATTTCACGCTGACGTAGCCGCGAGCGCCATCTATCTCATACCTATGTACTTTAAACGTGTCATAAAAGTCACAACAATACCATACATGCATATTTCAAAGAATGTCTATTATTACCATAAAATTTGTAAAAATAGTTTTTAAGAAGAAACCTATTGTTTTATCTTTTAACTAGCTGACCCTCGCAACTTTGTTTACGTCACACAAGGTCTATGAAATTAGAGGTATTTATTAATCATACTCATCAAGTAGCGTGTGAATCTGCCCTGTTTGCTTAATCAAAATAGAGCTTAATGGTTAAAGCTATTCCTCAGTATAGAATTTTCCTCAGTATAAACAATTTACATACAAACACCGGCGTGTTAGAATTTTATTACATGTATCAATGTAGTAGACGTAACGTGTATAAAATGACATCAATCAAATGTCATCAATATTCTGAAAAAGAAATTAAAAATAGAGTTCACAAACTCTTTTGAAAATACGAACTGTACCTACCTTAGAGGATCGTTATGAAGATAACAGGATAGTTAACAACCATCCATAGAAAATAGATGGTATAATGCTGAATACCGCAAAGAACAATCGGCGCGGCATAGAATGGGGCCTATACTGATATCCTGGAGGATTTAAATGATGCCGATGTCCTGTGCCTGCTGAGGCACACACACGCCGTCATGCATGTCTGCAGGACAACGTGCAGGATAACGAGCAGGATGAGGCAGCGAATGGCTGGACTGAAATTAAAATCGACAGACGCAAGAGATGTGGTGGAGGCACTAATTCACGTACCTCGGGAGTGTCGTGTCAGAAACTGATGGGATAGAAGAGTACCTTACATCATTTCGAGTCTCGCCAGGGCCAGAACAACCTTTACACAGCCGCGCCCCGTGGGCAGTTGCGAAAATGGACACGAAGAGTGAAACTCAAAACAAAGTAAACGTTAAAACTGTACTGCTAACTGCTATACGGATGCGAGACATGGAAGGTCACTAAAGACATTTCGCACCAGCTACCAGCTATAAGTCTTCGTCAAACGCTGCCTCCAATGAATCCTCGGTACATACGGGCCCGAGAACATCACGAACGTAAGACTATTGGAACGCTGCAGTGAGACCAACAGATCAAACGTCGGAAGTGTAGCTGCTGCGCTAGATTGGACACACGCTGCAAAGGGACCACGATCACATCATACCAAGGCAAGTCTTACTGAAACTACTGGTAGGGTTTCAAAAACTGTTCGATAGTAAGTAGGTACATTAATTGATAGTGGCTATAGGCTACATAACATAATGCTAAGATTCCTGCCTTTTGGCCTTTTGGACTTTAGTCCAAAAGTCCAAAAGTCCAAAAGTCCAAAAGTCCAAAAGTCCAAAAGTCCAAAAGTCCAAAAGTCCAAAAGTCCAAAAGTCCAAAAGTCCAAAAGTCCAAAAGTCCAAAAGTCCAAAAGTCCAAAAGTCCAAAAGTCCAAAAGTCCAAAAGTCCAAAAGTCAAAAAGTCAAAAGTCAAAAAGTCCAAAAGTCCAAAAGTCCAAAAGTCCAAAAGTCCCAAAAGTCCAATAGTACAAAAGTCCAAAAGTCCAAAAGTCCAAAAGGCCAAAAGTCCAAAAGTCCAAAAGGCTAATAGGCCAAAAGTCCAAAAGCCCAAATGTCCACAGTCAAGTAGGTACTTGGTACTTTACTTTGTTGAACATAGGCCTTAAAATCTTACTAATATTATAAATGCGAATGTTTGTGAGTGTGGATGTTTGTTACTCTTTCACGCTCAAACCGCTGAACGGATCGGGCTGAAATTTGGTAACAGAGATACATTATAGTCTGGAATAACACATAGGCTACCTTTTATCCCGGGGATAACTTCCCGCGGTAACAAATTTTACGCGGGCGAAGCTGCGGGCATCAGCTAGTATTCTTATATAGAAATAATTATACTAGCATAGTCGGTAAAAAATGCTATGTAATAGCTTTACCGCGGCAGTCCCCGAGTGCCACACGTCTTTTTTTTTTTTGTTTAACGTGAGGGAAAATCCTCATAGGATGTTATGCCGGACTCTTACCGACTAAAAAACCTCACGCCACGCCTAACAGTCTATGGTTGAGAGCCCCGGGTAAGCCCTCAGGAAGGATGTCCCGTGACTCCCAACAGACCTACGGCCGCCAATGCGGCCTCGCCCAGGGGGTGGTTCGGGTGCAATCCCGCGTCTATGGGGGGTTTCGGGTGTGACCCCGCTTCTAAGGGGGGGGGGGGGGGCGTGCGTGAGTTGCTCACGTCACGCTGCCGTCATGGGCCTGCTTCTGTAAGGACGGTGAGCAGCCCTCTCACCGTCCCCAGACCTCCGGTCATGGAGGCCGATAGTCCTCGGCGAAGACACGTCGGCGGCGCCCAGGGCGCCGACTGCGGAACTCGGGTGGGAGAGTTCTCTCCCGCACCCGGCCCGCCGCCTCCTTCGCGAGCATGACTTGCTCGCAGAAAGAGGCGGCGCAGTCCCACTTACTCCCGCTGGAGAGCATGGCTCGCACCATGGCCTCGAGCGAGAGAGTGTCCACGCCCAGACCCACTACGAGGACCTGGCGCTGTTGTGCCCACGCCGTGCACTCCACCAGAGTGTGGAGCGCCGTGTCATCACTGCGGTCCTCGCAGTGCTGACACTCGGCCGTGGTTTCCCGGTGTTTTCGCCACAGATACCTACCGAAGCTACCGTGCCCGGCAAGCATCTGTGTCAACTGGTAGGAGAGAGCACCGTGTCTTCTCTCCAGCCACTCGTCCATGATCGGTCTGACGGCCGCGATTGTGGCGAATCCCCCCTTTGGTTGCTCAAGTCGCACCTTCCATGTCTCCACGGTTTCCTGGTGGAGCAGGGTCCGCTGGGCCTCGATTTCTCGAGACGCAGGCCTTTGGCCCCGCTCCAGCGCCTCCTTGCGCCATCTGAACAGTGACGCAAGGGCTCTCGCTTCCAGGTCCCATGGAGGGGTCCCGGCTAGGAGACATGCCGCCTCACCGGAGATCGTGCGGTATCCTCTTATCACCCTGACGGCCATCACTCTCTGCGGGCTCAGCAGTCGAGCCTCATTGCTGGCCGTCAGGGTCTCCGCCCATACGGGAGCCCCGTACAGGGCCTATAACACATAGTTGGAGCTGCCCATCTTCCTCTGTAGCTAATTTGTGGCGGCACATCTTCATAGCACATCTTACTCGCTCCGCTTCATAGCTTAGCTTTTACATTTTCACAGTATAGCTGCATATCACTAGAAACTTTATTATCATTTTACTAGAATTTTATGATGATCGTTCCGGTAATTACGTAATAATTACTAAATAGGAGACATTCAATCCTCAAGATACTTGTTATATTAAGATGCAGGAGCCACTTTACTAGTACGTAGAGTGCTTTTGGTTCATTCTTAATATCGCTATAAAATAGGAAAGTGAGTTTCCTCTTTAAGGCCTGTATGTTCGAAAGAGACTCATCTTGGGGTGAACTTTATACTAGGAAATATTCTTCGATTTGATCTGATATAACTATATTATTGTAATTTACTAGATACCTACTCTTGCTTTCTTAACGTATCAAAACACGATTAGCAATACTTTGTTCGATCGACATCGCTCTCGAAAAATGAGAAATATTGCAAAAATCTTAACAAGTAATGTACTTTTTTTATCTAAATAAATGAGTTTAATTCTCATAAAAACTTGTCATAAAATAGATATAGGTCTTTAGAACAATATTTTAGGGCTAGATTTTTTCTTAAAACCCCTCAGATTTTTTACCAGTAATATAATGTATTAGAATCGAATGAAGTCCGGCAAAAGCGTACGCTGCAATCGTTCGAATTGCCTTAGGATTTGTTAAGGTTGCATTGCAGCCTTAATGATTTAACTACGATTCCGATCAGATGAAATGTACAGGTTTGTATCTCATACCTGCTACGGTTTCAATGGAAGATAACTACTTAGTATGCAGTTTGTAGGAAACCGTGCGGTTTTATTTCTAGCTTTATAGGACTACGGCATAGCATTCATGAGGATTATCACACGTAAAAATCTCTTATTTACCATTTATACTCTTGATTGTTGGCACTTGGTGGACCTTTGACAATGCTATAAAGCGAAACCGGTCAGGTTATCTGTAATAATAATAAAAATTGTGGAAAAAAGTACAAGTGATTCAGCAAAAGTGCATAATGTGTCTCTTGTTTACCTAGCAATATGCGCCAAGACTATTTTTTGCAGTATTGTACATAGACACCCTAGAAAGTAACAAATATACCTAGTAGTAGTGTAACTGTTATACCCAAAGTTTGTACAGGTACCACAATAATATGGTACGACATTCACTATAACAATTATCATCTTTCAGAAGATGAAACTCGATTTAAAACAGTTTTAAGGTATAAATTACATTTTTGTCGTGGCTAAAATTTGTAAAAGACTACCTATAAGCTTCCGCTATAATGTATGTCTTATCGCTGCCAAAGCAAAGCGATAATTCTCGACCATACGACATGAAAGAGTCAAAGAAAATTAAAGGTTTGATTGCTATTGAAAATCACTAGATGGCGTACGTGACTTGGTCCGCGTGGGTTTCTGTCCTGTTTCCGAATCCAATGGTAATTTAATCAGGAGAAAAAAAGTCGATGCGTTAATCTAGGCTATAATATCTATCCCTGTAACAAATTTCAGCTAGATCCGTTCACTCGTTAGAGCGTGTAAGGGTAACAAAAATCCGGTAATCAGAAAAAGTGTGTCCAGAAACTGAACATTACAGACAAAGATAGAGGATAGGAATTGAAACCATGACCTACGCTTTTATAATAATTTATTACATACCTAACCTGCCTACTAGATCAAAAGGTCAATCAGTAGGTACGGAATGCGAGAAGATGCAGGTTCGAATCCTGCTCGAAACCAATTATTTTTCCAAATTTAAAATTAATGATCAGTTAGCATGCTAATTGCTTTTCAAAAATAATCTTAATCAATATATCTAATTAGATACAGTGTGAAACTCATTTCCTCCTATTGCATTACAGGAGAGTTAGTTAAAATCTATGTATTTAATATTCTTTAAATAAACATAAAAAATAAAAAATATCATAAAAAAAAGAATTATTGCACACCAGGAAGCCTCCCAGCAGGTAGAGGCTTGGAGTGCAACTAGTGGGAAAATTTCCCCACAGATGAAGCAAGGTCAGCACAGCTAGTCCTATTATTATTATCCTACTAATATTATAAATGTGAAAGTTTGTGAAGATGTTTGGATGTTTGTTACTCAATCACGCTCTAACGGCTGAATGGATCTGGCTGAAATTTGATACAGGGATAGAGTATAGTCTGGAATAACACATAGGCTACTTTTTATCCCGGGAAAATGTTCCCACGGGAAGCGGGAACGGGAACCAAATTTCACGCGGGCGAAGCCGCGCGCTTCAGCTAGTGATTAATAAAAGTGAAAATTACAGAGTTGGAACAAATTATATAGTCAATTACCTTCTGTTTCAAAAATACTTTTAGTTGTTCCGCTATATGTAAATCTCTGAATTAAAATAGCCTTTCTGTACCACACCAAGAACATCGGAAACGTTTTAAGTGAGACGGCTCGAGTTATTTGCTTGAGAGTTTCGAGAGGGTCCAATCAGTTTGCTGTGACAAGTGGGCCCTGTTGTGTGAACTGTTTGTCATGAGATGTTTGTTTTAAACCTTAGAGTAACCCCATTGAATAGGTACCTATTTTATGCAGAGCAGTGTTTAAGGTTATGAAAGAAAAAATATTACTTTCATAATTTTTTAAACACTTCTGTCGACGATTATACTTGAAATTATATTGGGGCGATAGACTGACAGATCAAAAATTTCCTGGCAAATATAGAAAAAATGCTAACTCAATGTCTCAATGAATGTTTTGACTCTTGGTATTAGCCAAGTGTATAGTATATTTGGTTTTTTGAAGTTTATCCAAATGAGAAATAGTTGATTTTCATGTTTGCTCCGATCCCTTTCGACAGCTTGGTCACCGCCTATAATTGAGAATGTGATTTTTTTTGCTTGTGATAAACGAAAAGTCAAATATGAAAACTATTTTTATTTTTATGGTTTTCGCAATAATTCAGAAGTTATTAAAATTTTAATAATGAGTTGAGCACTACCACAGTCCGAAAACACGGCGACAGCTCCCGAACAAATACGAGCGCGTGTGACGTCATCTTAACACTTTTTTCAATCATTGAAGTTGTAGCAACAGTTACGTAGGTACTTACATTGGTAACGTACAACATAGTGACGTCACAGTCATAGTAACCAATGTCGAGCGTTTAAAATCGCACGGTCGTATTTAAAATTTTATCAATTTTATATGGTTCATAATTCAATCAAAAACTTTTTTTTAAGTTTTTCGAAATCAATATATTATTAACGATGAGCATTTAAAATACGTTAATTTTTTTTTTCACATTTCCTATTGTTGACGGTGACTGTACTTAGTAAATGTACTTATGTACAGGAAAAAACCAATGAAGCATATCGTAAGCTCAAATGCCCCAAATCATCGAAAATTTGCGACTTCTTTATGGACGATGGTAATGTCATCATGGTAAAACATTTATTGACTGAGCGAGCGAAGCAGGCGAGACATGTCTGTTATTAAAGTAATGTAGTACTTATTTCAAATCTTGTTTTACATTTTAGTTTATTTATTTATTTGTTTATTTATTGGTTTTGTACACACAATTAAAAACAAAAGAAATCATATGGAATATTGTACAAGGCACTACTTATTTCTAATGAAATCTCCTCCAGTAGGCCTGAGAGAGGAGATGTGAATGAGAGACAAAGTAAATAAGTGTGTGCAGAATAATAAACATACATAAACCTTAAATAGCATACATACATAAATACATACATAATATATAGTATTATACTATCTAAATATACTTAAGTACAGAGAAATGTTTAGCAGATAATTTTAGTGAAAAATATTTTTTTTACCTTTTTTTTTATTTTAATTTTATTTTATTTGATTTAATTATAAGATGAGGGAAACACGTGTGCGGGCAGGTCGTTCCATGTTTTTATAGTTCGACAGAGGAACGATCTTTTGAAACGCTCAGTTCTGCCGAAAATTCTCTCCACTGTGTATGAGTGGCACCTCTGCCCGGCACGCGTTGTTCGGGATCGGAAAGGAGAGGGTGGGATCAGGTTGAAGAGCTCTTCAGAACATTCACTGTGAAACATTCTGTAGAAGCCAGCCAAGGACGCTATGGTTCTCCGCCTCACCTCAGGACAACCAATTATTCGGATAGCACGACTCTGCAAAGCGTCAAGCGCGTCTAGAAAGTACCTCGCGGAGTCATCCCAAAAGTGAGAACAGTATTCGACGCAGGGGTGAATCTGCGTCTTGTTTAGTAAACATCTCTGATGTGGCGTGAAATACCGTCTCACCTTATACAGGATTCCTAGTTTCCGCGAGGCCAGCCCAACACAGCTCTCTGTTTAGTTTTTGTGATTGAGCTCACGCTGGACTTCTATACCGAGGATCTCCAGGTTGTCCTTTAGCAGAACCGTAATGCTCTGAAAAGAGGGTAGGGGTAGGAATGGGGACTTCTTAGCTGTAAACGCAACGACCAGGTTGTCCGAACCCCATGAGGCAATGCGACCCAGGTCCCGGTCGAGATCCGCCACGAATTGTCGTCTCTTTCCTTCCACGTCCCCTCCTCTGGACGGCCAGAATAGCTCCCATGCCGAGTACTATCATCCTCATAACAATGAATGCACCCAAGAACAGCATGTTATTGATATGCAGAAGAAAGAGAGTTGGGGATAATACCAATCCCTGTAGTACTCCGGCATTTACTGCAAAAAGCAGGAAGCCTGACCATCATAGAGGACCCGTATACGTCGCCCGTGCAGAAAGCTGGCCATCTTTTGGTTGAGCGATTGACCCTGCTACGTTGTTAATTTATACCTAGTATTTAGAAAGCCACAGTACATATTTGTCAAAATGAGTAATTGGTGTTAATAGGAAAAGGTTTTGAGATACATTGTCACCCACTTTTGGTTATAGTTGACCTCAATATTTGTATAACATCTGTTGTGGTAATAATTTTCGACAGAATATTAGTACCTATTAAAAATACAAGTTTTTTAGCATACAAATTATAATGCAGCAGTAGCAGTGAACATAATTTTTGTAAGAATATTACACACATTACCTGACAAAATCCCCGTCCTACCTGAAGGAGCGGTTCTCATTCGCACGTTCTCCTGATGCTCCTCGCAAGACACACCTTCGTTCCCTCCTTGAATTCCCACGCCACAAATCTGCCTTCTATTCCTATTCCTTCACTGTACATCAAAGACTTCTATATACTGTACATGCGGTTAGGCTGTGGAACTCTCTGCCCCAAACATCAGAAACATTTAACGGCTGCGATGTTTAAAAATATAGTCCGAGAATACTATCTCACTATCAACAATATTAACTTCTGAGGTCATCTATTCTCCATTATATTTATTGTCATTTAAATGGTTGCATCCTATATTATCTACACGTACACATCCACAAGTATTTAGGTTATGAGTATGTGTGTTATATGTGTATATTATGTACGTATTTGTATAAAAGTATGAGTAGGTAAGCTTTTTCTGTCTAGTTCTCTCTCACACTTCTGCCTTTCTCTATTGTTTCATGTCATTCTCCTCTCGCCGGCCTGCTGGAAGAGATTTCTAATAGAAATAAGCAGCGCCATTGTACTCCTTTTCTCCTAACTATATCACTGTATGTATTTTTAATGTGTGTACATAAACTGTTAAATAAATAAATAAACAAAATACCTACGCGTGAAAAACATAAATTCCTTCTTGACAAACGGGAAAAAACTAATTCTTTTGGTTTTGCTGTGGATCAGGATTAGCCTCTGTCTAGACAAATTGGTTCAAAATCGTTATTAAATGACTCTTCAGACCACTCGTTCACGCTGTATTCTTTAGAACACACTAATATTATTTTATTTTACCATATTCTAGTCCTGATTTTCTGTATACTATTATATCACAAGAGAGAAGAGAGAGAGAGAAAGAGAAGTCACCACTCAAATTCCCATAGATTTAGGATTTTTCGCAACTCTCTTCCTGAAAAACTTTTATCATAATAGCGCCATCTATTAGCAAACTATTGTAACTAGCACGTTCAAAGTTTTCTTTTTGTAGTTGACTCGTTTTAAGCTCGCCACTTCGTACGCGTGAAGCATCTGCTTTTTAATGTTAATTTTATAAACATCATTGAAGGGTTTCCATATACTCGTAGCCATCAGGGAGACAGGGAGAGCTTTTGATTATTTGTACCTACTATTGATTTTTGGCACTTGGTGCAACCTGCGGCACATATTGAATAGCACCACTTGTACTGTTCCACAACAATTATTTATTTTACACTTGACCGGTTTCGCTTTCCGGCATTTTCATACGCAAAAGTAGCTTTAAGTAACATACAGGGTAAAATGACTTAAAGTTTATGTGACGTTTGCCATTGATAATGCCGTAAGGCCAAACCGGTCGGGTGTAAAATTAATAAATATTTTGGAAATTACAGGTGGTGTTATTCAAGGGAGAGCTTCTCTTTAGGGATAAGAAAAAGAACTCCCCGGGCTTCATAGCACGCTGACAAATGCAACCGGGACTATCTCTCAAGTCCCGTCAGCATCAAAGGGAAAAGGATTCTTGCCAATAACTCCATACTGGTCCACGTCAAACTACACCTTTGATCAACAATATCACAGCATTGTTGATCGAAGCAATATCAAAGTCATCTTTGATCTGTAGATATATTGTGCCCGCATTGTTCTATGCGTGTGTGCCATCTTCATAACGAAGGTCGGCGATTATCAAGGCAATTTAAACCTTGGATACAGCTGCTCTGAAGAGAGAATGAGTGCTTTTATTGTACCACTGGCGTAGGTTCTTGAGCCAGGATATTCTTCATCTACACACACTGCTTTTTCCCTGTATCTTGCCCTGAATTATGAGATGCAACAAATGGTATTTCGCATTTCTTACAAAAACAAACACAATACAGATCAAATCAAAATCCATATATTGTGACCATACATGACCATAAGATTGCTTTGTATGGGACCTAATTTAGTCCGGAACGAAGGTGATTATGGTGAAAATATAAAGAAACTATCTGATGCCCGCATCTTCGCCCGCGGAAAATTTGTTCCCATTCCCACTTCCCGTAGGAACTTATTCCCGGGATAAAAGTAGCCTATGTGTTATTCCCGACTATAATGTATCCCTGTACCAAATTTCAGCCAGATCCGTTCAGTCGTTCGAGCGTGAATGAGTAACAAACATGCACACATCTACACAGCCACACATGTACACTCACAAACTTTCGCATTTATAATATTAGCACAACCGACAGATCGCAGTTCTCCTCTCTCTTCCTCTCTCCTCTCTCTTCCTCTCTCATCTCTCTCTCCTCATGTAGGTTTTTCCCTCTTTAAACTGTGATATTAGTAAGATTGCAAGTAAATCAGTAAGGCAACAACTTCGTACTTCTTTTCCGACGATCTGGATGCGTTTTTAAACTTTGACAGATTTATGGAAACTGAGACGGTGCTTGCCTACGTTGTTTGTCGGGATATTTAACCCAGCGCGCTTAATCCCTACGTAACAAGCTTTTTTTTTCTTCGTAATTGTTAGGTAATTTGACATTTTGTGAATACAATAAAATTGGTGAGATTCAAATGATAGCAACATTTCAATGCGTACCTCGATAATTAAGTCATACGTCACTTAAAGCCATTATTATTTTAACATACAAAGAAACGTGCCAATAAAAGATTAAAACCACACTTTTATACAACTTTTATAACCCAGCCGTGGGTAAAACACTTTAAATTTATCGTAAAGTCAATAAATCTGCACACCGTAATAAATATACTATTGTTTATAATTAGGTGTGCTTCTTAATTTAATGGTGTAATAAAAGGCGCCAATTATTTTACGATTGTTTTTCTTGAGTAAACCGATCGGTTATCTATTGAATGTAAAAATCACTTCAGTAGTTATAACAACATTAATGTGTACATTAACGAGGAAGAAGATTTTATGTGGGTTCATTCATTGATTGAGGGTTGGAGATTAAGTAAGAGTTACTACCTTGTCCTTTCGTTTACTAGACCTTTGGAAATGCCGTGAGGCGAAACCGGTCAGGTTTATCATACTAAAAAATGTGGAATAGTACAAGTTTAGTGTCATTTTCATTGCAATCAGCAAGTTCCACCAAGTGCCATTAATGAACAATATAAATAATTCATGGTCATCGGCTATGGTCTCCTTTTAAAAGCCATAGGCTGTGTGTAACGTCGTGACGGCACTGCACTATTACGGCACTTACTATCGAAATGTTACTGTTGTGGTCTGTTTCATGCGCTGACATCGGTGTGACATCCTTATAGTGACGCGTTGTTTGGCGAGACGTGTATGCAGCCTATGACGTTGTAGGAGACGAGGTCTTAGAGAGAGTAAAAAGGGTTAAAGATATTCTAACATACATCACCATAATATAGCCCACATTAAGCTATGGATTCTGCTCAACTGATATGAAAGTTTAAATATCTTCATCATAATTTGTGCAGTATTTCGATCATATGCAGCCACAGCTAAGCAAAATTGAAAGCACATAGCAAAGAAGAAATGAATCTCGGACATGAAAGAATACCAGGCAACGAAGTGACAGATAAATTAGCCCGAGAAGAAGCAGACGAATACTTAGTGGGACCTTAGCCTGGTAGCCTAGGCTAAGGTCTATTAAATTACCAACAAAATCACCAATGAAGTAATCAACAGGAGAATAACGGTAGAAAACTACTAAGACTGTAGATCAGCAGCTAAAATGAGACAGTCAAAGATCCTCCTCAAAGGAGTGTATGCGAAGAGAACTAGACAACTGAATAAACTAACGAGATTATTACAGGACACAGTGCTAGGAGTAAAGGATGACCCAAAATGCCCAGAATGCCTAGAAGAAGAGGAAACCAGAATCCACCTATTAGCATAGTGCAAGAAGACCTAAAGAACCTAAAGGTGGATTAGATAGTAAGGTTCTGCAAGGAAACTAGACGATTAGACGGGACGCCGTGAAGACTCTTGAGATTCCAAAACACATCCCTTGGAGATGTTCTGGGGAAATAGACTAAATGGGCAGCAGAAAAGGCGGCTTTATCGTCCACCCGTCCATGCCGTCGTCCCCACAATGAAATAATAATCGGATGTGAAAGTGCAACAAACAAAGAGTCACTTTCTTATTGAATTAGGGATTTGGCTCGCTCTCAGCTGTTGGCCTTTGACACAACACTGCTAATGACTGTTGTCTACTATTCTATTACCCCTCTAAAATTTCAATGGAGCAATATAAATACCCCTAATACACCCAAAATTTGCAATATTTTTAGTTCTTCATATTTACTCTGATATTCTCATATAAATATAAGTATATGTCCAGTGAGGGTAGGCAGGCAGATGTGATTCATTGATCCGTGAGTCTACAAGATCTAGCGGTAGGTATTTATATAATAGAAACACCTTAACTTAGAAACAAACATTTGTGGATTACACAAATATTTGGTCAACCCAGGTACTCAGCGCTGTAGCCGTCTACACTACCACCTGCGCCACCGTGGCAGTCCATCACCAACTAGTGGCGAGGACATGGTGCAGGCATAAAGTCAAATCACACTGCTTTTAGTAGCCAATAGGAAACTCCGACAACCCACCTAATTAGGAAGTCATAGTGAGTAGGGACGTGCAACCTGCATTGCAGATTATCTTGAAGGCAGGAAATACCTAGTAACGGTAAAGACAGAAGACTAATTCTCATGGGGGGGATCCATTTGTGCACTAAACCGCCAGTACGACTCCGAACTCGAGAGCGAAAGGTCTAAACCACCAATGCAATGTGGCACCACTTAAAAATAAGCGTATTTGCTCGCTGGCTCTGTGTGCGTGCATGCTTGAAATCGAAGCCTACGGAGGAAAAACCGTCAGTCGATCTGTTTGGATCATATGAAACTTGCATAATAAATAAATAAATATTTTAAACAAAAAGGAGTGGCTTAACACTAGCCTCTTGAACCAAGCAAGCTCCAGAGGCCAGTCTCGAGTCAACTGTAGGACTGCTAAACCACTACCAGAAACATGTGTTTCATTTCATCGGTCATTCAGAGATATATTTTTTTTAAATTAATAGTGAAACTTTTCAATATTATTCTTCTTTGTGATTATGTGTCTTAGTGTAAATAGAGACTGCTGGATATTAAAATTTGTTTAATATGATTTGGTGTCTGGAATTCATATTAATTAAATGCACGTCACGCAATGTTAGTTAAATGTTGTAAATGTCATATTCCAGCGTTCCAAAACGCCAGGTACACGAGTTTGTTTGTTTAACACAATTAGAGTTTCGCACGTGTTATCTATTATTAGAATGTGTACCGAACGTTTCTCACTGTCCATCACTCGAAATCAGGCAATGTCTGGTTCGTATTAGTGCTGCCCTAACGAAAGAAAAACAGCTGTGCATTCCTATAAAAATATGCACTTCTTAAAATATGATTTCCAACATAAAATGCAACTGTAAATTTTGTCTCTACAACATTTATGCACCATATAAACTGAATTATGAGAGACATTATAATTTAATTAATGCAGGTAAAGTAATAATTCAACGTATCGCCCACACACATCGTTAATATTCTCGTTGTAATATATTCATATCCCCCACCTTTTATCTCTAATCACGCAAAGCCTAATCTGCTAAAATCTTAGCCAAAATAGCGCGAAAATCGTTTTGCGGTGCGCGTGCGGCGGGGTGGGCTCAGGTGAGCGTCAGTTGCGCCGCGCTCTCCCGCCGACAGGGATCCACGTACGCGACACGCCGCAAATTTTCGGAGCTGTTTAGAAAATTCAAAAATCCGAACGCACTTCGTTCTCTACATAGGAATTTTAAAACAATAAACGGTTTAGAGAATAGGAATGGGGCGATTAGTTTCAAAATAAGAATTGTTGCCGTTTTTTTTTCTTGGATAGAAGATGGTTATAGGCAGCGGTTTGGGGCAGTGATGTCCGACGAGAAATGCGACCAGTTGTCATCGCCGCCTGCTTGCTGCTGCTCGCGCCCATCACCGATTCTTGGTGGTGAGTACAGCCCTAGCTTCCAAAAAATATATGACCATAGAGTAAAAAATATTATACAATATTTGTAAACAGTCAATACAACACAGAATGTCAAAAAACGATATCAGCTGATTTTTGTTTACGTATTGAAATCGTTTATCGGTTTCATTTGTACATTGCCGTCGCTGTATTTTATGTAAAAACTTTTTAAAAACAACATTTTCTGTGCACGCTATCTTTATATTTAGTTTAATTACGTAACTATTTAGGTAAATATTTTTCTTAAAGTTTATCCAAAAGATTTACAATTTGTGTACCTACACCTGTTTTCAGCTGACAATTAGGTACAAGTAAGTAACCCAAATTAGTTGTAAACTAATACAAATTTCCAAATGATCCAAGCTTTGTGTATGTTTTTACAAGAAAAACCTTTCTCTTAAATTTATACATCCGTTTGGTGAAAAGCATTGTGAAAAGGCGCTACTTTTTAATTACCTATAACAAGTTTAAACATGGGAGCACTGAGCAAGAAGATTCTATTAAAACTTAGTGCGAATAGATGAGAATTACCTACTTTTTACTAGTTTTTACTAAAACGGATTATAGAATTAACAACAAAGCTTTTTCTTACACTTTATATAACACTAAGGTGTCAGGTAAGCATACGGTCCATTTGATGGAAATTCGTTACTGGATATTGCACTGCAAATCATATTGCCATGGTTTATATTAATTATAGACATTGCTATATTAATGTCCTGTTTATTTGGCCACAATATCTATACTAATATTATTAAGAAAAAAGATTTAAGTGCTTGTTAGCATTGAATAAACTACGATATTGCTGAACCAATTTCAAAAATTCTTTCACTGTTAGGAAGCTACACTATGCCTGGGTAACATTGGCTGGATTTTATATTCTTATTCCCACGGGAACGTAGCGTATTTTCCACAGGGGTAAAGCCGCGTGACGTCCGCTAGTCTATCTTATTTATATAAAAATGAATCTACGATATGTATGTACGCGCTTATGCGCTACAGAACGGCTAACTTCAGAACGGCTGGACCGATTTCGCTAATTCAATTTTTAGGGTTACGTAGCCAAATGACAAAAAAAGGAACCCTTATAGATTCGTCATTTAGTGTTATTTGTAGCAAGGGCAAGGCTTATATAAAAAAAAAATGAAAAAAAAAACCTTATAGGTACCTATCTTATACCGGGTCAGCTTGAAATGGCGGAACAAAGTTTGCCGGGTCAGCTAGTAAATAATAAAAATGTATATTTCACATATTTGTAACAATATTTTTCAGCAGGAATTTCAATGAAAACTCACAAATCTAATGTATTCAGAATAATTGTGTTAGGAAATTCCCAAAATCCGGCCAAGTGCGCGTCGGCCTCGCGCTCAGAGGGTTCCGTACCATAAAACTGAACAAAAAAAAATAACACGATAGTTGTATGCGAGCCCTTAATCCCCCTTCTTTTATGTTGTTAGTATTTGTGGTTATACCGGCAACAGAAGTACATCTTTGAAAATTTCAGCTATCTAGCTTTCACGGTAATCACGGTTCTTTAGATACAACCTCGTGACAGACAAACTCACAGAAGGATGGCGAAGTCCCGCATTTACCCTTCGGGTACGGAACTCTAAAAAGTGGAGGAACTCTAAAAATATGTAAGCACTCAAGTTTCAAAAAGGTTAATATTGGATCATTTATACTCTTGATTGTTGACACTTGATGAAACTTGTTGTAACAAGTACTTACTTACATAACTATAACTTAAATAAGTAACAGTTAAGTTACCTTTGAAAATGCTGTAAGGCGAAACTGGTCAGGTTATTTTAAGTATTTTTTAAAGTATGGGGTTCTTCAACGGGGGTCTTAGAATGTTTTTACAGGTTCGGCAGCGCGAGTGTAGCGCCTTTGGTTTTGCAAGCGTCCATAGGCTGCGGTGACCATCAGTACATTTGGTGGGCCGTATGCTTCCCTGCCACCGTAGTGGTATAAAAAAAGTTGTGGCACAATATACAAATGTTTTAGCAGATAGTGTATGCATACATACCTACATACATACTATAATCACGCCTTTATGCACGAAGGGGTTGGCAGAGGCATAGTATACGCCCACATTTCACTTTAAAGTTTTATGGCCCACGGAATAGGTGTTGAGCCTATTGCCGTGTTGAAATGGACAGGAGTAGGTCATGACGACCCCCAGTTGATTTTTTTTAGGCCGCCCTTAAGGCCTTCAACTTGGCGTAACGATTGTCATTTTACTGACAACCGGGTTCCGTTTCGAGTTTTCCTTCTCTACGCAAGGGATCTTTTTGCGAAAATGTTCCCTTAGTCGCCTCTTACATTCCTCGGGATGTATGGGGGTCGCGACGATTTGTACTCTTGCTCGTCGCAAGTTCGCAACAAGGGATCCCGTCGCCAAGCGAGGCCAAAAAAAGTCAGAAAGTGCATGATTTGTTAAAAATTGAAAGAAGAGCAATTTATTGTTGTTACCTGATGAGTAGATGGTATAATAATTATATTATCGGCAAAACGGTAAATATGTATTCAAGTACTATATTATAGTACTCGAATATTTATGTATATTATAGTCTGAAATAACACATAGACTACTTTTTATCCCTGGAATAGGCACTTTCTCATGGAATGTAGTAACAAACTCTACGCGAGCGAAGTCGCGAACTACATAATACTAAAACAAAATTATGGAAATTGAGATTTTTTAACAGATCAACTCATTATTCTAAATCATTTATTACACTTGTTACAGGATACAGAAGAATATAGCAAATATTAATTATAAAAAGAACCGCCTCATAAGGCAGTGTAGAGTAATTGCTCTATTAAGTTTATTACACGGAAGTACAATAAAGCAGATTTTCTTAGATTAGATTTGACAGAAGTATGTTACTAGATGGCATCCGCGGCACCGCCCGCGTGGAGTTTGTCCTTTCATGAGAACTTATTCTCAGGTTAAAAAGAACCCTTTCCTGTCTTTAATCTATCCCTGTTAACAAATTTTAGCCTGATCGGTTCAACCGTTAGAGCATGAAAAAGTAAGAAATCTCCAGACATCCACACATGAAAAAGTAAGAAACCTCCAGACATCCACACATGAAAAAGTAAGAAACCTCCAGACATCTATAAGCACGAGATAAAATTTCCGCTTAGATAATATTAGTGAGATTCTAATACTTTGTAGTGAAAGTAAAACTAGTAGTAGTGGTGTAGTGTTGTTACTCGTCATAAACGATTGCGAAGGAGGGTAGATTGTGTGCTCTTAAGAATTTCACTTTTCATTCAGTCTATGAAGAGTTTATTTGTTTTTATTGAAATCAATTGTTGAATGTATGAATACTCTGCTCTGACGGCAGACCGGAGGTGACTGAAATTTGGAATAAAGAAAGATTAAAGTCTGGAATCCCAATGGCTACGTTTTTTCGACGAGAGAATAAGTTCCCATAGGATGCGGAAAGGATTCCCAAGGATTCTAAAAAAGATATCGACGATGACCTATATTACCTACCTTTTTTTTTACGTGAGGGAAAATTCTTATGGATGTTATACCGGACTCCTACCGACAAAAAAATCTCACGTAACGCCTAACAGCCTATGCTTGTGAGCCCCGGGTAAGCCCTCGGAAGGATGTCCGGATAATTTCCCGGTTTACATCCATTTTCTCACCTTCTCCACCCACATTCAATGCTCGCGTGACAGCCCTTATCTTGAATGTGTTGTTAAGTTGCAATCAACGCTAACCACGGGGGTCTATTCTTGTTAATAATGTCTCAATATTGTATTTTACTGGAGAGAACTTACTTTATAGAATTCTATTTGAGATATACACATCATTATATATACACAAATAATAGTCATACCTTTATCAACGATAAGATAGGCAGTGTTTTACTATATTACAAAATGGTGACATGCCGCTTCCGTGTTAAAACGGACTGGTGCAGGCTGCAGCTTGTGGTTACCTTTTGTTTAAATTTTTGAACCGCCTGTCCCCTAGGCCATGGCTTATCAATTGCGATGTTACTGGCAAACGGGATCAAATGACTTAATGTTCTTTTCCAAGTAAATAGGTATTGAGATATCTAATATTAGTTTTCCTTTCATAAAATATCAGATCACACAAGGCCCAATTTTCTACTTTGCTAAATGCTGCTGTGCACTCCATGTTGTCGATGATTTTGATCTTTGAGTTATCAGAAGAAAAATTCATCTGTTTTAAAAATGTAAACTGATATCGTAAGATTTGTCCAACGTGTAACGATGCTCATTTTTCCCCGGCTCCCACCTCGCCGCGCATACCTCAGAGAGTGCACAGCAGTTATGGCCAGGCTATAGTCAAAGTCTGCTGGAAGTTCTAGAACATCTCGTCTATACTAGTACATCACGGTCTTGCATAGGGATGTGCTATCCTACGTCGTTGGGGTTCAGTTCGGGAGTATTCCACTTTTGTTCAGTGACGCGTGCGTGATACATTCTCGTCGTCTTGGGCCTGCTTCTCTAAAGATAGCGAGCAGGCCTCTGCCGTTCTCATGTCATCTTCCATTACGGCAAGCGACGAGTTTACTTGCGACTTACATGTTGAGATCTTTGTTTCAGAAACATCGCGTTGAAATAAACAGTAAAACAATAATATTAAATAAAAAGCCTCATCGCTACAAGTCTCGACAATATTTTTTAGACTGGTTGAATTTATAGTCGTTTTGGAACGGAAAGGTTTAGGCCCAGTTTCGATAACAGAACCGATCGGCACTGTCAATTTGAAAATCAACAATAAAAAATTACGAAAATGTCAAAATCTACATCGTTTGCCAAAATCAAAACGAGAACACCTGGTTATTCCTTTAAATTTCACGAAATACGTTTACTACGATTTTCTACTACAATTTTTCATTCAATGTCTAACGTTCCGATCAGTTACAAGAGTCACCGCGCCGGGAAAATTCGACCAATCACAACGCATGAACGCATCGGTCCACGTGGACTCGTTGCCAAGTAACGTCGGTAGGTACTCGACTAGTTACGTCTTGTAGGTAGGTAAATACGCTCGGCCGACCGCGCTGCCGACCGGCGACCGCGGCGCGCAGTTCGACTATAACTCGCACGCAGTATTGTCGTCGCGATCGACTTTTATTTGTGGTCGGAAATAAAACGATTAGTTTACACTCGAGAGTACGAATCTCGTGATGAATTACGCAGTGCGATAGTGGACGCCTTTGAAATAGTGAAAAGTGACAGAGACACATTGAATAAACTAAAAGACAATAGCCTAAAACGTGCCCGTTTGTGTATCGAACGTTCTGGACTCCATTTTGAGCAGTTGTTAAGGTACAGGGAAGTGTAAATAAACTGTGAATAGGTAGGTCTAGGTATTTAAGTTGATTATTTTGTAAATAGCTCCAATTTTTTAAATACGCCGGAAATACTCCCTATTTGTTCGTGTTTATTTTCATTATTATTACATAAACCTTATTAATTCACCGTAAAATAGAACAATATTAAAGTATTTCCGACGGTCCTAAGCCCGCGTAAAGTATGAAGGAGAAATTGGAGTCCTTTATTATTATCTAAGTACCTATTATTATCGAAACGATGCATTCGGCCAATGAACTGATCACATGGAGACACGCGCCGCGGCGTAGTAGGTACCTATGGGTTTCGGAGTTTCATTCATTGAAAAGTTCAATGAATAATCGAAGCGCTACTAATGTTTCAACTCGAACGAGTGATAAAGATTACATAGAAGTCATTTTTTTATTATAACCTGCACAGCTGTTTTGACACTCCGAAATGGTTCCATTATTGATTCCGAGTAACCCCCTCTCGGGTCCAGAACGACTATAAATTCAACCAGTATATTAGCAACATTAATCAGCTCCATGAAATTCAATAAAGTCATATTGGACAGAACCACCGGCACCGCAATGGAGACTTTAATTTGCAATTAATCAAGCCGAGAGTTATATTAGGAGTTCTGAATAAAAATTGATGTACGTGGGCACTCATTAGTATATGCATGTTTTTTTGTGTATATTTTAACTTTTTAAATATTGTACGACATTTTTTTTACCACAAATTAATATAATGCTGTGAGATCTAGACAACTAATTTAATAAACTTTGGTATATATTTTTAAATAGGTACATAGAACGTAAAAAAAACACCAGAACTTCGAAATAATCATTTGCGGATCACATAATTTGCTTCGATTCGGGTATCGAAACCGGGATCTCAGTACGGCAGTCGTATACAATACTAACTACTATGCCACTGGTGATGAAAATTGAAAAAAGGGGGGATTAATTTGAATAGTGACGCAAGGGCTCTCGCTTCCAGGTCCCATGGAGGGGTCCCGGCTAGGAGACATGCCGCCTCACCTGAGATCGTGCGGTATCCCCTTATCACCCTGACGGCCACCACCCTCTGCGGACTGAGCAATCTAGCCACATTGCTGGCCGTCAGGGTCTCCACCCATACGGGGGCCCCGTATAGGGCCATGCTCCCCAGGTAGTCTCCTGTAAGGAGCGTTGGGTCCCCTGATGTTGGGCATTAACCGAGAGTGCGGCTGATGTCCCCCTCAGTTTTTTGGGACCAAACTTCGAAAGTGGTATCCGAAGTTCCACCGGCTATCGAGTACGAGCCTCAGTTACTTCATCGAGGGCTCGATTCCGATGCTGACGCCCCCTTCCTGTAGGCTGGATCCCGCAGGTGGCCTCTTCCGAGGTCGGTGAAAGCACAGAGCCTCGGATTTCTGAAGGGCGACCTCAAGACCCGGCCGCCGTATCCGAGCCACGACTTGAGCAACCCCTGCCGTGGCCTTTAGTACTGCGTCTTGGTGCGTTGCTCCTCACGCTGTAACGTGGGTATCGTCAACGTAACATGTTACGCCGACCCCTCTGAGCAACGGACCACGCAGCACCCAGTCGTAACCGATGTTCCACAGGAGCGGTCCTAATACCGATCCCTGTGGAACACCGCACGACACATCTCGCCGACCCGGCCCTAGCCAGCTCGGGTAAGTTATGGCCCTCTCGGAGAGATAAGATCCGACAATTCGTCGGAGGTAGGGAGGCACTCCATGGTAAAAAGAAAGAAAGAAAGAAAAGAAAGAAAAATATTTATTCTTTTCTCAGCAAGGACACATAATACAAGTAAATACATAATACATGAAACTTAAAGATATTAACATGAATATCCCTGCATGAGACAGAAATGGTCCCTAGCTCAGCTTTAATGCTACTTCGCATAATATTAGCGAGTTAGCGCTGGTATTCTGCTAGGGCCAAGGGCCAGTGAAAATACGGCCAAATAGACTGCCAAAAAACAAAAACATTTCTAAATAGTCACTTCCTGATCCGCACCAGGCACTGATCTGTATTTGGTACCAGTAACTAAAGAGGCCCACACACGCACAACAACCTTGATCAAAAAAGATGATTGTTCAATAAATTGACCGTGTAGGGGTCACATTGAGGTTTGTCTCGGACCTAAATTATATTGAAGCAATGTTACTGAGTCAATATTACCGTTGGCGCATGGGACCTCTCAGGCTAACACATTATCCAGAGATAAATACAAACTATTATCATCATTACCACATGAAAAACAATATAGGTAGTTAAGTACCTATCTTACTATTTCAGCAAGAAAGTAATCAGAGTATTGCTTGGCAAAGAGGAGCAGAGAACGTTGGAGGCGACACTGTGCTCTTCCCGAAACCTAACTATTATTATTCATTTTATGATAAAATATATGAAACGATAATCCGTCGACCAACCATCTATGCAACGCTTTGATGAACAAGAATGTTGATCTAAGCGAAGATGCAGCGCCCTTGATAGCACTTCCACAATATAGCCAACATGCAAAACCCCAGTTCGTCTCTAGACCTCTTCGCCAAGCAGCAAAAAATAACTTAAAGGCAACTTTAGATCATGCTAGAAATACATACTTAGGTAAGCAATTAAAATGTTCATAGTGCAACCACGTCCAGCACCAAACATTAAATTTAATAAGGACACAGCTCATGCATAGAACTTTAATGTGCCATGATCCATCATAAATAGATAAATCATAGCACAATACAAATCAAATTACTTAATAATATCGAATGCGCTATTATATTGTAGCAAACAAGAGCCAACATAATAAGTTAGCTCCTACCGCCACACCCCACATCACAAACAACTATAGATTCAGACTTTTTTTTTTTTATCCCTGTGAACAACACTACCTGAACCTCTATCGGGCTCAGGAGACAGTCAAATAGCCGTCAATAAATGTGTAAAAATACATCAATGCTTACACACGTGCAAACAAAGCACGCACGACAAATAACGAAATCCGCCTCAGCGTGAAGCAACTTTTGTCCACATTCGCCAGACCTGACTCAACATTGCTGACCAAGTCGAGAGCCCATAACAAAATTATAAACATTACAAGTGCAGTGACGGTGAACATCATTACCACTAAAATTACTAATTTAAGTTGAACAAAGTTACAATTTATAATATTACTTATAAAGGGGTCCCGGTACGATCAATTGGCAACCGTCATGCACGCCAAACATCATGTGTACATATACGTCCATGCACAGACACATGCAAAGACATATAATAGAAAAAGACATATAAAAGAAATATAATGGTAGATAAGCGCCTCCCTAATGCAGCTCCAGGGCAAAGTGTAGAAGGCGCCACTACCACCTCAACCTGTGAGACTGCTTCCTCCGTCAGGCCTCTAATGCGCATGATCGCGCCCACGGTGGAGCGCCCTTGACCGGAGCCAAATTGGCTATCCGCCAGATCAGGCCCCACGAGGTGCCCGACGAGGCGTTGTCCAATAATATGCTCAAAGAGCTTGCACACCTCGTCGAGCAACACGATTGGCCGGTACCTTGATGGGGAATTTGCCGGCCGCTATCGGCCTCCATGACCGGAGGCCAGGAGATGGTGAGGAGGCTGCTCACCGTCCTCACAGAAGCAGGCCCTAGAAGCCAGCGTGACGTGAATAATTCACGCACGCTGTCACGACCCCTAAGAAACGGGATGACATCCGAAAACGGGGTGTTTTACCGAAAAGACGCGGGATAGCACCCAAACTACCCTGAGGCGAGGCCGCAGTCATGGTAGCTGTGGGTCTGTATGGAGTTCTGGGACATCCTTCTGAGGACTTACCCGGAGCTGCCAACCGTAGGCTGTTGGGCGTTACGTGAGATTTTTTAGTCGATAGGAGTCCAGCATAGTATCCATGAAGGATTCTCCCTCACGTTAAAAAAAAAAGTCTGTGAACGTTTGCATCACAAGAGGCGCCACACTCGCGCTGCTGACCCTGCTAAGACCCCCTTTTAAGAACCCCATACTGTAAGCATTTGAGAAAACCGAGGCGGTGTTTGAAAAACCCCATGTTTCTTTTGGCACCCCACTTGTCAAGATCTGTTCATCAGTTTACACACTGAGCTACAAACATTAGACTGATATGTTTATTACCCTTCCTATTGACTTTACCGTAGTCGGATAAACGACAGCACTAACGGTAGCATCTTTGGTCAACGAACGTAAATCTGTGGGCGTACTAAGTCTGATATACACTGAATATGGTAATTGCAGGGAATGACTCAATTTTAGCAATTTAGTTCCAATGGCAGATTGATGGATTGACGTTAATATCTTGAAGAAAATATAGACGCCTTAAATGATTTTTTGCTCCCTCTTACATCAATTATTTTCAAATAAATTGGTAGGTAGCTTCGATATTATAAATGGACTTTGCATGAGGTTTAGTCCATTAAAGTAATTGTATGAGACATTTTGTAATACTAAAACGCGCTAATACACACAATATGCATATCGTCAAATTCTTCGAATGACTAAATACTTTCACTCCCAACAATTTTACCGTAAGGGGTGAAAATTTCTCCTGGGACATCCTTCCAAAGGGCT
Source organism: Miltochrista miniata (assembly GCA_933228765.1). Lineage (NCBI taxonomy): Eukaryota > Metazoa > Arthropoda > Insecta > Lepidoptera > Erebidae > Miltochrista > Miltochrista miniata. Next base: position 30,508,646 of record OW121751.1, read on the forward strand.
TACCCGGGGCTCCCAACCATAGGCTGTTAGGCGTTACGTGAGGTTTTTTAGTCGGTAGGAGTCCAGCATAACATCCATGAGGATTTTCCCTCACATTAAACAAAAAATAAATAAATATAGGGGTGAAAATTTGGAAAACTCTTTCTTAGTGGGTGCATAGCATGTTGTCTCTTTATACTGTGTTATAAGGGTAGGTAAAAGTTTCAAGTTTCTAGGAGCAAGGGTTTTAGCTGGGCTTTAGTCATCCCTTAATTTTAATATTATTCGAGTAGGTAATTATGTACGAGTATTGCATTCAATTGTCATGTAAGTATAATTAACCATTATACTTACATGACAATTGAATGCAATACTCGTACTTATTATACAATAGCTATATTTGATCAAATCAGATCTGATCAGCCAATTCACTGCTGTAAGTATAACTAGCTGTAAGCATAGTATAGCACCATCATGCGGTCTGTCTGACATCATTTTGGGAGGGTGATGGACCATGTTGACCAGACGGATAGGTACAGCGTTTTATTTCATATTTTCCTTTTCTTTATAACCTCTTCAGCAGTTGCACCACTTGCAAGTAAAATTGGCTTGTGCTAAGTGATATCTTATGTGAGACCTAATTCCGTCGTCGAACTTCGTGTTTCTAAGGGTGTTATTAGACCCTCGATCGATCGTCGATCAGCATCGATCAACTTAGATCGATGTCGATCGACTGGTGTAATAGCTTTAATTGATCGACGGATACTGTTTGACCAACCAATCGATCGATTACCGGTTGATGACATCAGTCGACGTTGACGACGTGACGGCGTCGACTAGATAATTCTGCCATCGATCGATTCCGTCGATCGACCGATTGATGTGATAGAAACAATCGATCGACTTCGACTAAACCATTCTGCCATCGATCGATCGATTGGTATGTAGAAATTATCGATCGACGTCGACTAAATCATTCTGCCATCGATTGATTGGTGTGATAGAAATTATCGATCGACGTCGACTAAACTATTCTGCCATCGATCGACCCTTAGATTCTAAGGTCATGGGTTTTGATTCCCACTTAGGAAAGATTGATTGTGTGATGTTGTAACACTAAGATGATCAGTGTTACTCACCAACTAGCGCGAGGTAGCTATGCAGAGAACTCTATCCCAGGGCGCCTTATTTCTAAGTTTCCAGTCTGTGTGCAAGGGTAGGCTAGGGCTCTCACGAAAACAGACAATAGGGTGTACACACATATATTTACTAAGTACACAGAGATACACAGAGATACACAGAGAGCTTATTCACTGATAGACACAAATATCACAGGTACACAGAAGTAAAATCAGGGCTCAGGTATTAATACTACTAGGCTACACATAAGTAGTGGATTTACTGGCCTGCAGAGTGAGCTGAGTGAGAGTGACTGCCTGTTGTTACTGCCAGGTGATGACGGCAGATACCTCTCACATGAGAAGCACGTGTAGTCCGCACTTCCACGTTGTCGTACCACGTGCAGCCCACTAACTTATAGGTGCGGCACCAAATATCTCTTCCGGCAACTAGCCCCGTAGTAAAAAACCCTGTCATGAAAGAAACGACAAATTAAGATCTTGGCTGCGCGACAGACGACAATCGACCCGCTTTGCAAAAGAAGAAGTGACTCACCAGTTTTCTGGGTAAAATGTAGCAAGATGCAATGCAGCAACCCAATCACAGCCCGTTAGGCCACGCGAGGTAACAAATAATCGCGCTTGAGCGAAAAACTGATTCGCGGCACAGTCTCAGAGCAAAAGCCAAAGGACCTCCAACTACCCCAAAGCAGGTCTCGGTCAAAAGTCCTGTCTTTCACGAAAAATCTTAACAAAACCCGTTCCTTTAAATGCGAAACGCTTCGTCACCGAACTTATGACATCCTGTCATTCTGACAGCAGAAATGTCACCACTGACAACCGATTAAAAAAAGATAACTCGATAAGGCTGCTTTCACATCCTAAATACTGCATCTATAGAAAATAAATGCTACAACCACCCCCCCTTTAATAGTATTTCCTGCGGATATGACACGCTGGAAATACACAATAAAGAAAACAGAAAAGTACTGACTAATAAACAAAGACAACCAGCTAGGTCCTTCAAACACCAGCTGACTACGACCATTACAATACCAAAGAAAGATCCTCCTATGTACCTAACTAGACACTGACTCGTGTACCGGTTAGGCTAAGTAACTAGAGTCTAATGCCCTTCATAGAAAACGAATGCTCCCTTTACTCACTGCCGATACCCTAACACTACCCAAGCTCTCAGGATATTGTAGAGTACCGAGAAGCGAATGAGAGAAAAACGCTCGGTGCGGTGCATAGAAGAAACTACAACGTGACAATTTAAAGTCACGTACACATATAGAAATACAAACAAAAGATTAAAATAGTCTTACATAATGATCACATAGCACTGGTTTAATAAACTAGAGAAACAGTGCTATGTAGTTACGTTAGGTATTGGAGACTGCTCCTCCCGATACTTCAGGATGTCCTTGATATGGTACTCCCCAAGATCCTTACCGTCCAGATCTGACAGCCTATATACTAAAGGGGATCGTTTAGCAGTCACCACACATTTAAGGAACTTAGGGGCTAGCTTAGAAGTGAAATTCTTGGCCTTGTTGGACAGGTAGAACGTGCGTTTGTAAACTATCTGTCCCACTTTCAGCTCTACATGCCTTTTTCTGAGGTTGTAATACTTTTCATTACGCTGGTGGGCAACGTTCAAATGTTTCCTCACCTGGTCGTAAATGCGTTGTATTTCTCTCAGCTTGACACCGAAGGCTGATGGATCGTCTACAGAGACTGAAGTAGGATGGCACGCGATATCTGTCTGCCTGTATAACACTCCATCCCCAATAAATGCCCTACCATGTACCAAAAAGTAAGGGGTGAAACGAGTTGCTTCGTTAACTGCAGTGTTTAAAGCACTCTGTATCTCAACCAAGAACTGATCCCAAGACTTGTGTTGCGACTTCACATAGCATGAGATCGCTTGAACAACATTACGAATAGCTCGTTCCGCCTGATTAGTTTGGGCATGATACCTAGGGTTATAATATATATTAGGTACATTGTATTTAGCCAACAGATCCTTAAATGGCTTACTCACAAACTGAGGGCCATTATCCATGTAAATAGTCTTGCAGACTCCGTGCACGAGAAACACACTCTTCTCTATGAACCTCGCGACTACAGCGCCTGTGGCAACCCGAACAGGGCACAACATGACGTATTTGCTAAAGTAGTCGGAGACCACGATCAGGTGTACGTTTCTATTGCTCGAAGTGGGAAAGGGACCAAGCAGATCGACAGAGATAGCTTCGAATGGCTTCGAAACCCGCTTCGGGCTACCCATTAGGCCGGGACGAGACGTATTTACGGGTTTGTACTGCTTGCATGTTTCGCAATTCCCAACATATTCTTTGACGTCCTCGTACATCTTGGGCCAGTAATAATTTAGGGCTAACCTTTTATGCGTCTTCCAAACGCCACCATGGGCACTAAGTGTGTCATCGTGGTACTTAGAGAGCAGGGGCAAGCGATCCTCCTGAGGTACCACCAGCTTCCAGTCAAAGTCTGAAGTCAAAGAATATTTATTTTTAGTTAACCTATATAGAAGGTTGTCACGAATGTCATAATTTGGTGACTTCCTAGGGTTCTTCCGAACACTATTCATGGTGTGGTCATACCACGGGTCTTTAGTGGGTACTGCATCGAGGGAATCAATTTTGATACGAGACAGAGCATCAGGTACAACGTGGTCTTTACCTTTTCGATGCTCTATGTCAAAATCGAATTGACTGAGCCTCATGCTCCAACGTGCTAGACGACCCGTGGGATTTTTTAGCTTATGGAACCACAGAAGAGATGAATGATCCGTGACGACCGTACATTTTTGGCCTTCGACGTACTGTCGAAATTGTTCCAAAGCGAAAATCACGGCCAGAAGTTCTCGCTCAGTTGTGCTGTAGTTCACCTCGTTCTTGTTGAGAGAACGGCTACAGTAGGCGATAGGGTGCTCAACACCATCGTGAGTTTGTGTCAGTACAGCAGCAACTGAGTAAGCTGACGCGTCACTAAGAATGCGGAAGGGCATCTCAAAGTTAGGCATTTTTAATATAGGGGCAGAAACCAAGGCTGACTTTAGCAGGTTAAAGGACTGTTCAGCCTCAGGGGTCCATTCGAACTTAAGGTTCGTAGAAGTGAGTTTGCACAGAGGTTTACTAATCTTCGAGAAGTTGTTAACAAAGCGACGATACCAGCCGGCCATTCCCAGAAATCTCTTAACCTCCTTAGGGTTAGAAGGGGTAGGATAGTTGAGGATAACCTCAACTTTACCCGGGTCTGTCCGTAAGCCATGTTTGTCCACATAATACCCCAGGTATTTGAGTTCACTCCGACAAAAATGGGATTTTTTCATGTTAATAGTTAGGCCAGCATCCTTGAGTTGCTGATAGACTCTATGTAAGAGCTCTACATGCTCCTCAAAGGTGCTGGACACACAGACTATGTCATCCTGAAACGCAAATACCTTGTTGTCGAACTCGGGACCAAACAGACGGTCCATGAGGCGTTGCATCGTGGCACTGGCTCCGACAAGACCGAAGCACATCGAATTGTATTGGAATAATCCTCTCCGGGGAACCGTAAAAGCAGTCTTCTCAGCAGACTGGGGTGAGTCGAATGGAATCTGCCAGTAAGCCGCACTCAAATCTACAGAAGTTAAATACTTAGCATTATTAAGGTGGTCCAAGATTTGATTGATATAGGGTAAGGGGTAGGCGTCACTCTTTGACACAGAGTTCAGCTTGCGAGAGTCCAAGCACAATCTGAGGTCGCCGTTCGCCTTCTCCACCATGACCACTGGAGAGTTCCAGGCGGACTGAGACGGGGACACTACTCCCATCTCCAGCATTCGGTCCAGCTCGGCTTCCAGGGCCTTCTGCTTAAGGGGAGAGAGCGGATAGTAACGCTGCTTTATCGGCTTGCTGTCACCAGTGTCAATGACATGATGTACAAGTGAGGTCCGACCTAAGCCCACCTTATCAGTGTTCAATGAGTCAAATTTCTCAATGACCCCGTTGATTACACACCTTTGTTTAGCAGTCAAGTTGTTGTAATCCTCGAGGCCACCGTTAAGGGACACAGACTCTATAGGATTATTATCACTAAAGCTATCAAGACTAATATTTTGTAAAATTAACTTATCACTCAACTTAAATTGTTGCCAGAAATCCACTCCAAATATCATGGAGGTGGTTATACCTGGGACAACATAGAACTTGACAACTCGGATAACCGAATTGTACTCAATTGGCAAAGAGATACAACCCAGACATTGCAAGTGAGTGCTGTCTGCAGTTGTAATACGAAAAGTAGGATTGATACTCACAAGATCAAAACCCAGTTCCAAGAAGATGCGGTGCGCTCCCTTACCTAGTATAGAGCAGGAGGCACCGGAATCTAGAAGGCCTAAGACATTTAAATTTAAAACCTTAACAACTAGATACGGTCTAATGTCACTATCCCGTTTAGGAAACAGGACCTTATCAGAAATAGACTCAGATACAGAGTGATGCACAGAGTTCCTAATAAGGCCCTGGCCTACGCGTTTTTTGACTTGCTAGTACAGTGTGAGCAGTCTGGGGTCTTGACTCCTTTGAGACCACACCGGAAACACACCAGCTCCCTTGACTGTGTGCAGCTGTATGCAGTGTGACCGCCCCCGCCGCAACGAAAGCATTTGCGATCGTGGGGGGTAACCGGCGTCTCCACTGCAGACACCTGCTTAGCGGGCTTTTGTACACCTTTGTTCTTAAGCTGGTGTAAGTCAGATGTAATCTCAAACTTGTCAAGAGCAGGCTCATGGAAAGCGTCTGCCCTAGTACGCGCAAGCTCCAAGCGCTTACCCAAACGTCTCAAGTCATCTACAGAGTTGACATCATGCAAGGCCAGTTCCTTCATGTAGTCAGGTCTAATGTTGTGCATGAGAATGTCCAGCTGTTCCTCACTGGGCATCTTACATGACAACCTTGAGAACATGGCTTGCATTGTACATATATAGTTAACCAAGGACTCAGAGCGGGCTTGTGTACGCTGTCTTATCTCGTTCCTGAGGCGGTAATCATAATCAGGAATATCGAAGGTATCTCTAAGCTCACTAATAAGATCCTCATATGAGATGAAGTTAGCTTTGTTTGTACGGAACCAAGACAAAGCCGGTCCATCCAACAGGTCGGAGAAAGCCATAAGGAGTCTAGGCTTAGTAACCTCCCGAGCACATCTAAGTTCCTCTAATCTCTCTAAAAACACACGTACACAAGTAGAACCATCATATTTTAAGTTAAATGAACATAAGTTAAGGGGACGTTCTTTATACACTATGTTACATGTAGAACTATTCCTACTTGAACTAGCTCGCACCGAGCGGTCCTCTCTCACTACTGGTGAAGTATATTCCACCTGGTCACGACCCGAAGGATCATCACCATCATCATCCAAACCTTCGGATTCAGAATCACTACTGGGTTCAGCCCTAGCGATGATCTTCACTAGCCTACCACGAATATCCACCAGGTCGGGGCAATCCAGACCACAACGAGCTAACCTACTCAATAAGTAGTTGGCCCTGATAGACACCCTAAGACGAGAATTATCATTGGCCAAAAACTCACCTGACTGAAGAGCCTCCTCCAACTCGGAGACCTTCGGAAGGCAGGTCGAGAGCTCAGCCGATGCATCAGCGGGTACCGGAGCACTCGCTTTGATGCTACCTCGACGGACGAGTCGGTGTGCCGTTCTTAGCTCACTCCGAAGGCCAGACACTGTCGTTTCCGGTTCCACTGAAATACCCATGTGGGACAGCTCGTTAGCAAGTTCATCCTTTCTTAAATAATTAATATATTTTTTCATCTGTGCCATTATGTAAAAATTTACTTACAACAATTATAAAGATAGGGATCAATTACAAAGAAAAAATGTAAATTGAGTTACAACAAAGTGTACTAAGTTAGGTAATTATGTTTCAAATTGACTTTTAGAATTTAACAAAGATTAAGGGTATACTAAGAGACAAAAGTTTCTAAATTTTCTGATAACACAGTTCAGGTTAATAATTAAAATTACAAGGTATCAACATACCTTCAAAAAAAATTTTATAATTACACAGAGTGAAATTCACTAAGTTAACACAGAGGTGAAGCTATAGAATAATATATGTAATATATTAATCTATGCTAATATAATATTACAATAAATATATGTGTGCACCATAAAAAGGAACATAACAAAGAAAAGAAACACAATAAGAAAAGAAGTGGGTATGCCAAATAAAATCAAAAAGTTTTTTCAAAATCACAGCTATTTTAAATTTTTTGAATTTAGAATTTTGTGTCTTTTCCAGCCAAAGATGTAGGAAGCTGGAAGAAGACGAAAGGGAAGGTTTTGTGCTTAGCTGCTAGCACCACCAATTAACGTCCTGGAGCGTCTCGGACGATTCCAGAATGGTTTCGCCAGAGATAACCACCTATGCACACACACCAGACTGAGACTACCGCAGAGTAGACCCAGAGATTTGCCACTACGTTGGGCGCCAATCGGTAACACTAAGATGATCAGTGTTACTCACCAACTAGCGCGAGGTAGCTATGCAGAGAACTCTATCCCAGGGCGCCTTATTTCTAAGTTTCCAGTCTGTGTGCAAGGGTAGGCTAGGGCTCTCACGAAAACAGACAATAGGGTGTACACACATATATTTACTAAGTACACAGAGATACACAGAGATACACAGAGAGCTTATTCACTGATAGACACAAATATCACAGGTACACAGAAGTAAAATCAGGGCTCAGGTATTAATACTACTAGGCTACACATAAGTAGTGGATTTACTGGCCTGCAGAGTGAGCTGAGTGAGAGTGACTGCCTGTTGTTACTGCCAGGTGATGACGGCAGATACCTCTCACATGAGAAGCACGTGTAGTCCGCACTTCCACGTTGTCGTACCACGTGCAGCCCACTAACTTATAGGTGCGGCACCAAATATCTCTTCCGGCAACTAGCCCCGTAGTAAAAAACCCTGTCATGAAAGAAACGACAAATTAAGATCTTGGCTGCGCGACAGACGACAATCGACCCGCTTTGCAAAAGAAGAAGTGACTCACCAGTTTTCTGGGTAAAATGTAGCAAGATGCAATGCAGCAACCCAATCACAGCCCGTTAGGCCACGCGAGGTAACAAATAATCGCGCTTGAGCGAAAAACTGATTCGCGGCACAGTCTCAGAGCAAAAGCCAAAGGACCTCCAACTACCCCAAAGCAGGTCTCGGTCAAAAGTCCTGTCTTTCACGAAAAATCTTAACAAAACCCGTTCCTTTAAATGCGAAACGCTTCGTCACCGAACTTATGACATCCTGTCATTCTGACAGCAGAAATGTCACCACTGACAACCGATTAAAAAAAGATAACTCGATAAGGCTGCTTTCACATCCTAAATACTGCATCTATAGAAAATAAATGCTACAATGTGCACATTCATTGTTCTGTGTCTGGATGAAATATGTCAATTACATGCATTTATGTACTACCCGTTCACTCTAAGTTTGCCGGTCGCTTCCACTACTAAGCCTCTACACCGGCCTCTATGCCAGCGGCAAACTTAGAGCGAACGGGATATACCTACCTACCTATTTAAAGAAAGTCAGTACTTACAAATTTCTAAATACATGCCTAAAGTATGTTTTTCAGTCGTCTTGATCTCATATCACTAAATAAAATATAAGATTTTTATAGCTCAGTTTGGGCTAGACTAAGCCTGCAGTAAACAAATATCTTCAGCAAATTCCTGGTATAATCTTTTCACTCACAAAAATACTAACCAACTTATTTCCAATCAATTTCAGAAATAGAGGTTCTTTGTTAAATCTATTTATCTTTTGTTTACTCCGTCAGTTAAGCGCGTTATTGCTAAGCTTTCAAATAATTAAACTAAACAAATTATAAATAAACAATGTTAATTAAGCATAAGTATAGAATGAAAGGACGGAGAAATTTTAAAAACAAAATTTGGCAATTATTATATTTACAAACAATAATTGTCAGATATTTCTTTTCATTTATTAACCATTGTAATATAAAAGCTTTTTAAAATAAGTACTTGAGAAGTCATTCATCATAAGAAGTCATAATGACAATAACATCGTTTTTCACCCCATAAATAAATATTTATGATTTTTGTTTGCAATTTTTTTTTGATACTACCTAAGTCCTTCACACAAGATTAAGCTTACCGTTTATTCTTTGTCTACGTAGTAAATTCATAAGTATCGTTTTAACAATGGTGCTAAAAAAACAAAGCAATTACAAATAATCCCATTTTTAGGCACTTGAACTAACCACATTTCGTCAAACAATGGGCACCTGTGTTAAAAAAAAATGCTTTTCTAGGTAAACTTTGCTGTCATAAAGTCATCTTCAGTTTCTATGTCTTCTTCACTAAATCATAGTGAACAAATCTCTGAATCCTGCAGCCCTTTGAGACTTCACTTTAAACTAATAGTTTATTAAAACTATTAGTTTATAGTAAAGTCTGCGCAACATGCTCTAAAGCTTAAGAGGGAACATGGGCAGCGCTTCTCCCATACGAATGGATTCCCTTTCTTCCGTCCCGAATAACCACTTCCTTTCATTATTTATATTTTATGCAGTTAAGAACACACTCTTTTTTAAACCGTGTCAACAATATTTTAATCAGTTTTCACGAAAATAAAAGGAAAATAAAACATCGAAATTGTCAAAAAAATGTGGTAAAATCTGTCTGAGCTGCAGTTGTCAATCCTTATCGACTGTACGCAGGAGTAGCGTGACGGTAATAGTTAAATTCACATCCCTTTTAGGAAATCAATCATCAATACATATAATAAAATCGTAACAGGTCGCTGTCTGTACATGGAAGATAAATAAGAAAAAATATTATAGGGGGGCTTTATGAACGCAATAGAACCCAAAACAATGATTTTTAGAATTTTTGTCTGTTTGTCTGTATGTCTGTATATCTGTTTGTCTGTACGGTTGTGCACGCTAATCTCAGTAACCGCTCAACCGATTGCAATGCGGTTTTTTTTATTGTGTTGAGGTTTGCTCCAGTTAACATTTAGCGTTTGTTTTATGTAAATCGGTTTAGAAATAAAAGAGTTATAACACTTTTAAGAATCAGATATTTAGAAAATTTTAATTTTAGGGGTTTCTTTGAATGTGAGTGAACCTAAACTGGCGTGTTGGCTTAATCATAAAAGAGCGCGCCGAAGGCGTGGACTGAATGGTTTAAAAATAGACTTAATCATTAAGCTCTTTTATGATTAAGCAAACAGGGCAGTTTCAGACGCTGCTTGATGACTCTGATGAAGAAATACCTTTCCTTTCATACACCTTATGTGACGTAAACGAAGTTGCGGGCTCAGCTAGTACATAATATGTACCTTGTTCACTCTTAACTCGACATTACAAAATGCTTGTTTCTAGATAATGTTATCATGTAGATAGAGGCTCATAAAATTGTATCTCTGTTTCATTTCAAACGGTGAAAGTAGAATTGCATATAGCCCCATAAAGCTCGTTCATTTTCTACGATTAATACATTTCTTGGTACGAGTAATAGCATTTATTATGCTCGTTGAGATTAGACATATTAAGTTTACATTGGTGATAAATATAGAAGTTATTTCTTACTTACGTAATTATGCCTGTTTCGAATAGTGATAGTGTGACTGCTCTGCTGAGGTCTGTTATTCTCAACTCTCGAATTAGGATTAGAACATTTATTTTTGTGATTTGCAAATGTTTACTTCATAGCTCAGTGTTTTTTAAATACTTTCACCTAGGTACCACTAGTTAACAACGCGACCCACCTGAGAAGAACTGGCAAGAAACTCAGCGCATTATTCTTTTTAGTGCTCTATTTACAATATTAAAGAATCTATAAACTATGTATTTTAACATTTTTAGGTCATTTCTAGGCTTCTTTATCCAGCAAATAATCATTAATTGTATAGAAGGTATTTAGAAATATAAAAGTACAAGACAATACGCTCGGCTCTGCTTGCCTAGAATTCTACTCCCGCTCCGCCTACCATGGGAATTTATGCCGGAAATAAAAGGTTTACTATGTACAGCTTGCACCACATAACTTTCCGTCTATGAAGTTCGTTCGTTTGCTCCGTAATTATGCATTATTAGTATATAGGTATTATAGGTATTATGCATTAAACTACAACTGAGGCTGGAGAGGCGACCCTCGCGCCTCAGCTGCGCAGTAGTTTACCCTGTGATACTTAAGGCTTGTATGTTCGAAAGAGACTCATCTTGGGGTGAACTTTATACTAGGAAATATTCTTCGATTTGATCTGATAAAACTATATTACCTATTGTAATTTCTTAGATACTTTTGTTTTTTTAACTACTACTCGCTCTCAAAAAATGAGAAATATTGCAAAAATCTTAACAAGTAATGTACTTTTTTTATCTAAATAAATGAGTTTAATTCTCATAAAAACTTGTCATAAAATAGAAATAGGTCTTTAGAACAATATTTTACGTATAGTTTTTTTCTTGAAACCCCTCAGATTTTATAACAGTAACATAATGTATTAGAATCGAATGAAATCCGGCAAAAGCGTACGCTGCAATCGTTCGAATTGCCTTAGGATTTGTCAAGGTCGAACATTGCAGCCTTAATAGTGCATAATTGCGACGCGAACGAACGAACGAAAAGTAATGTGGAGCGAGCTGTACTACGTGTTATCAATCATCAATACATATAATAAAATCGTAACAGGTCGCTGTCTGTACATGGAAGATAAATAAGAAAAAATATTATAGGGGGGCTTTATGAACGCAATAGAACCCAAAACAATGATTTTTAGAATTTTTGTCTGTTTGTCTGTATGTCTGTATGTCTGTATGTCTGTATATCTGTTTGTCTGTACGGTTGTGCACGCTAATCTCAGTAACCGCTTAACCGATTGCAATGCGGTTTTTTTTATTGTGTTGAGGTTTGCTTCAGTTAACATTTAGCGTTTGTTTTATGTAAATCGGTTTAGAATTAAAAGAGTTATAACACTTTTAAGAATCAGATATTTTGAAAATTTTAATTGTAGGGGTTTCTTTGAATGTGATTGAACCTAAACCGGCGTGTTGGCTTAATCATAAAAGAGCTTAATGATTAAGACTATTTTTGAACAATTCTCTCTTTTATGATTAAGCAAACAGGGCAGTTTCAGACGCTGCTTGATGACTCTGATGAAGAAATACCTTTCCTTTCATACACCTTATGTGACGTAAACGAAGTTGCGGGCTCAGCTAGTTCCAGAATATAATCCATCCCTGTACCAAACTTCAGCTTGATCCGTTCAGCCGTTAGAGTGTGAAAAAATAACAAACATGTGGATGTTTGTTACTCTTTTGCGCTTCAATGGCTATTATTATGTATTTGTATCAGAATGAATGTGTGGATGTGTGGACATCTTCACATTCTTACTCATAAATCTTCTATTTAGTTACCATAGCACAAGTTTATATTACTTATTTTTTTCATGAATCTAAATCTGCTGCATAGCATTTTTCTCGACAGAACGTAGCCTTTGCGATTGCTTGGAAAGGTAAAAGCTTTAGTTCATCTCCAGCTTAATACCTTCAGAATGAGTTCAGTAGTTAAGAAGTGAAAGCGTGAGAGACAGACAAAATTATTTTCGCTTTTATGTATTAGTAGTGATACGTGGAAGTTTTCGCAATACAAACTTTCATCTCATTATCCCCTATTTCATCCCTTTAAAGACATTTTACATGAAACAACGTAGGTACCCTGTTTTCTTTCCAAGCTCTAGTTTATCTCTAGCTAAATACCTTCAGAATGAGTTCAGCGGTTAAGGAGTGAAAGCGTGTGAGACAGACAGAATAACTTTCGCTTTTATATACTAGTAGCCATATCTTAACGATACTAATGTACTAAGTTTCAAACAGCCTTCTAAATTGTATTTCATAACAGGCTGTTACATTTTACTTAATCGCCCGTTAAATTAGATACACTACTTAACTATAAATGTCGATACTTATTAGTGATGTACGTAGGTGGAATCGGTTCGCCCACGGTATCGATACTAAATGGGTATCAAAAAAATGTTAATTATATTTTTGTTCGGAATTCGTGTTGATTGTTGATAAATGTGCGAGAGATTAATTTGGTTGTTACTAGTGCTAGAGTGTGTTAACCTGTATCAAGGCTGTTAGGGTTGTCGCGATCTTAATATTCCCTAAGTAGGTAGTAATTTTAAACTCGTTGGTATTGATTACTCATTCACGTACTAACTGCTGAACGGATAAGGCTGAAATTTGGCACGTGTATAGATTATAATCTGGAAAACCCTTTTTTATTATTCGAATTTGTTCTCATGGGAAGTGGAAAGAAAACTAAATTCCACGGAGGGCGTTGGAAGCGGAACACAATACCTATCAAATACCTAATAATAATAATAATGTAAATATATATGTAATAATTATGTTTTACTGTAATTTTAAACAATAAATGTTTATTAAAATTAAATACCTTTTTAGTAAACACAGTCGCAAACGATTATGAAGCTAGAGAAATGATGAGAACATGAAGTAGACGTTATCTATGATGTAAAACATTGCAAATGGTAAGACGAGTATAAAAAGCACGCATATCCAACAAATATCTACTAATCAGTGGAAAAACATCGTTTACTTGCCTCACTATTTCAGGAAGATGGTATTTACCTACTATTATCAAAATTTAAGCGCCTTTTTTTTTCAAAACACCTCAAAAAATTCGTTTCAATGTTTGTAACTGCAGTCTAATAAGTACTTTACCTATACCATACATGGGAATACTAGTTTATTTCGTAATTTTATTTTATTATAACAATTCGCTCACCTGACTAGATTTTATTTAAACGCAAAAAAATATTGCTGTAGTGGCAACCCTATGGATGAGATGTCTTGGCCTGTTGTTGATGCAGTTAATCTTTACCTGTTCGCAAAACTTTATGAAACTACCGATTCATTATACAGATAAAAAAAATCTGTAAGAAAAATCATCATTTAAGTATTCATATTATTCATACTTAGTCAGAATAAGGGAGATCAAAATTTTTGCATTTTATATGCGCTGTATTAATACACGTACATAACACAATATTTTGTGTAAAAAGTTTTATAAATATTTCTCTAGGTTTAAAAATACTTACTTGCCAAATCATTTTTTTACAGATTTTATGTTTCTTGCTTGGAAGAATTTTTAACGTCGTCGCCCACCTGATGAAAAGCTAATGCGACATCTAGAAATTGGAAGCCACTTTGATGACTGTGAGAGCGGCTCAAAATATCTAGCTGTGCAACAACGTGCACAACCCGAACCGCCCCCTGGGCGAGGCCCCAGTAGTGGCCGTAGGTCTGTTTGAAGTCCTGGGACATCCTTACGAGGGCTTACCCGGGGCTTCCAACCGTAGGCTGTATGGCGCTACGTGAGGTTTTTTTAGTCAGTAGGAGTCCGGCATGGCATCCATGATGGATTTTCCCAATCGTGAAAAAAAAAATAGGCCATAGATAGTATTCCTCAATTTAGCAGTCTACGTGCCTATTCTCACTCCGCTTGAAGAACCCGGTTTTGTATTAGGCGGGAAAGACTGTGCGCTGCAGAGAGCTATTAAAATTTTCCTTCGATACAATTTTCAGACGAACGAAGTACGATTGTTGTAAAAATAAAGAAACAAGATTTTACTGTCAAGAAAGTATTTAAATTATTTGCAGTAATGTGGATAGAATGGCAATTGGGAACACTCTATACGCATTTACCCATTAAACTACACATGCACAACTACACCTCAATGAAAGTACAGTTTCATGTCTTAATATAGTAGCGAGCCTTTTACCTCGATAATGACATAATCATAAGGCTATGTTCAGACTACCCGCACAAACCACGCACAAGACCCGTTGCGTTGTTCATACTACAAAAGTGACTAGAGTACTTTTTTTAATGGACCTAGTGACGTCGAGGGTGCCGATTATCGATTGTACGATTGGAAGTGCAGCTGAAAGTGTACTGATTAAACGTTGCCTCATCTTTTGCCATTCAATAAGAGTTAAATGTTATTTTAGCTGTAATTTTCGACTACAAATTCATCGCTGCCCAGATCACAACAACATGGGAACATGTTAACGAAAACGCGAGCGCTGGGTGGCGCGGGTGCGGGGTGGGCGCGTGGCTTGAGCTGTTATTCTCCGAGAAATGTAATTTGAGATATTTTGATGTGTTATAATAAGACTCAAATCATAGTGAAAAGTTTTGATGTGTTATAATAAGACTCAAATCATACATAGATATACAGAAGAAAATTCAACGCGAGTTGACGCGGGGTGTTGACGTTTGGCGTGCGTTTAGTCAACGTGTCTCGTCTGAACACAGCCTTAGCCTTAAAAGAAGCAGTTAAGTAACAAGGTTCTGTCTTACCGTTGGTAATAGTTATTGACAGGTGGTTTTATCGAGTCTATTCTACATCTCGATTAGATTTACGATCGTAATCAATTTATTTATTTCACATTTCACTACCTACTATCCATTTTGTTAAGAGGTAGATTATTATTGGAATTCGATGCGCCCTAAATTAAGTCATCGAGCACTAATAATTAATACATGAAATTACTTTTTAAGTAAATGCTTTTGTAATTAAAAATGGCACTGAAAATGAAAACGTTTGAAGCATATTGGCCTGATGAATAAATACATCTTTCTTTCACTATTTCTTTAACTCTTTCCTATGTGTCGTAAAGGAAGTTAGTTTGAAAATGTAAGTATTTTTTTTTAATGTTAACTAGTTGTCTAGATTTTATATCTCAACCTTCTAGCTTCACTATAAATATAAATCGTTTTATAACAATTTTCAAAAATATGTTATCAACTATATTTTTTTTACTTAAAGTTAGACAGCTACTAAAAATAGAACTAGCCCTTAACAGGTACTATAAATCTGGCAATATCCGCTGTAGTACGATTGCCGTCACAACATTAAACCGGTCTACATTCGACAATAAAACTGATAGATTGTCGTTAATCGAATAAACTAGATATTGATATAACTCTACTATTTATAACTATTTCGTTATGAAATATTTCGATTTAATACTCGCAGTTGAAGTCTGTAGCAGCCGTCAAATGGCTAATATCCATGAATATAAAAAAAATAAGTTCTAATGCCAAAGAATGATATAGAGATAATAAGATACATTCTTGTTAAACAAGAACCGGTGGGCTCTGGCCTGCCGTTTTTTCACAATGACTTTGCCTGGTGAGAGTATCCTCCCTTTGTGTCAGAGGTAAGTATCTATATCTCACCCGTTCCTCCACAAGACCAATAAATTCAGTACCAATCAATACGTCAACTACCATCCTAATTTTTATTTAGATTTTTCGAGCCAGTGGTTTAACCAAAATAATCATTCCCACTTTAAGTGTAGCAGAAAAAAATGGCATTTTGTCGACGTGGTAAATACACATATCAATGCAAAGTTTCACCTAAATAGCACCAACAGTTTAGAGTTAGACGGTAAGCTGTAGACGGATGGACGGAGATGACACTATAAGGGTTCCGAGATGTGATCTATCGAACCCCAAAAAGAACGAATTTAAAAAGTTGTGATGTACGTGAATATAACGCATCTATATATATAAAAATCAATGCCACTTTTCGTTGTAATTTTATAACTCGAGATCGGGCTCACCTATCCATACCAAAAATTTAGGCTTTGTTCGAACTATTTAGTAGATGGTTTATGTGAAGTTTGCACAAAATCGGTCGAGCGGTTCTTGATTTATCACGCAAACGAAGTTGCGCGGGTCAGCTAGTTCTGTATAGAAATTCAGTAGTGAGAGTGAAAGTGGCTGCCTAGTTTGTGATAAATGTTGTCTATCAATTTATTTTCTTCTTCTGTAGGCAGACGATCACTTTGCTTGTTTATTTCTATTTCTTTTTGTATGTTACTTACGAGACTTTTTCGCTAATTTTGATTTTTTTAGGGCTAGAACCCTAAAAAGGATGAAAAGGGTCTCGTAGGGGAACACACGGGACCCTATTCATGAGACTTCGCCGTCTGTCTGTCCATCACGAGGCTGTGTTTCACCGATGGCACGGGGCGGAAACTCCATACAAATAAGCAAATGTTCCCTCAAAATACGCGTCAACTATAATGACAGTTGCGGCGGGGGTGAGTAAACTTGCTCACTGAGGGGCAGAGAGTTGCCTATCTGTATATAATACCTACTATTATATTATTATCTTTGCCGATATCTAGAACTGATTTTTTTACAGATGATGTATTTCTGTTGCCGCTCTAACAACAAACTACTTGAGCCAGTAAAATAAGGGGAATCCCATACGACCAACATGATTTTTACGGTTTTTTGGTACAGAACCTTCCGTTCGCGAGTCCGCATCGTATTTGATCGGTTTTTCATTTGGTAGGTCATACTTAAAAGGTACACAACACACAAGACTTAATAAGTGTCTTTCATTTAATAGCCTATATGTAAAACTTTTGATGACTCAATCTGTACTCGCATGAGTACACTAATAGAGTACCTCTATAGGCAACAGGCATTAACAAATAGTTTTAAGATTTTCGAGGCATTTATAAGAATTTTCTGGCGTCATCGCCGCACTAATCTTCACTTTTTCTATGAAACGTGTACATACAATAATGATGTTGAACAGATTTATTCATCACACTTACTCGATGTTAGTTATAATTGGCCAATTGTTTATGTTCAGCTTTCAATCAGATCTAGACTGATGATAACGCTGATGTATATTTATGAAAGAAATATATCTGGGGAGTATTTTTTTCTTTGCATAACAGGATATTATTTTTATGCAACAGGAAGGTCTTGCTATTTGTTAATAGTGTATTCTAGACATTTTCGAGGTTAAAGAAATATACGAGATTTAAAATATTAAGTCAGGTCGGAATATTAACTATTTAACATCACGTCTAAACTGGCCGTTTGTTGTGTACGATATGAGCCAAAACCTTCTCAGAAAATTGGATGCGAATGTTACGAAGACGTTGAAGTCGTGGCTAGGGCTAGCTCAATCGGCCGACCCGTCGGCATTATACAGAGCCTCTAATAACTTCGGAATGACGTTTAAGAAGCCGTCGGAACTCTATAAACATCTAAGAGTTACTAAAATGTACGTCTTGGCAAAATCAAGAGACAAAATCGTTCAAACTCTTCCAAAGGATAAAAATATAGCAGAACTTGAGTCACGCCTCCAATTCCACAAGAAATTCATGGTGGGTTCGCAGACTGGTCGAGCGGGGTTGGGTAGTATCCGGAGACGAACAGATAAAGACATTACAAAATCTTTTCTGGAGCAGGATGAGAGCGATGCCTATAAGGTGCACGCGATGAACCTGGAGATGCAGAATGAATGGCTTACTCTGGGCGAATTTTGTATTCCCATGGCCTTGCAGTGGCGTACCTTATTGTACGACTGGTCGCCAGCTTTGCTTAAGTTCTACCTGAACGCGTTTCAATTGACCCTCCCCGACCCAAGTAATCTGGTCAGGTGGGGGAAAGCCACAGATAAAACATGTAATGCATGTGGAGAAGCGATTGGAACTGCTAGGCACCTGCTGGTAGGTTGTAGGACGTTACTAGACCGGGGTCATTACTCACGCCGACACTATAGGGTATTGGAAATCATACGTGAGGCTGTCAGTTTGGCGGTAGAGAGAGCGAAAAAGGGATTAAGGCCACCACAAACGTAGCTATAATATATATTAATATATCGAAATATATATTATATTATAGCTAGCTATCACACACGGGAGCTATACTATAATATATATTTTGCCCTTATTCGTGCTCACTCGATCTCCGGCCGTCCTTGCAAGAACACGGTTTTAATACTTATTTTATGTACAGGTGTTCTAATTTCAGCGTACCTATCCTATCATAAAAACAAAAAAAGGCAAAAAATCCCGTTTAATTACAAACTAATTTTTTGAGCGAGAAATAGGCCAGCCCTATGGTCATGAAAGGAGTCAACTTATAGACGCTTTGCGACTCACCTTACATCGATCTTCAATTGTTTTAACAATCTTCATTTGTTTTGTCGATCTTCACTTATTTTATCTATCCTCATTTGTTTTGTCGATCTTCATTTGTTATACCGAACTTCAATTCTTTGAGTCTGAACTTGGCAGCAAGCAGCACTGCTCGGCAGCAGTGCTGCATTGCTGCTACAGAACCTCTGGTCCCCATATATTTTGTATAGGTTTATTTTAGAATACATTCCGGAACAATAATTATGGACGGATACCACCACGTCACATCCTGCCTCTGTCCATTTCAACACGGCAATACGTCCAGTGCTGGACGTAGGCCTCTCTCAATTCACGCCACATTACATGGGACAAAATCTTAAAGGTGAAATGTGGGCATATAATATGTCTGTCAGGCGTGACTATATGACACTCTTCTCGAATGTTCGGTAAACAAACGGAACATCCTTTATCCTCAAAATATTCGAAAATATATATTAATATACAAAATATATAGTAATATGCTAAAATATACCAAGCTATATCTGTCGACATATTTTGATGACGTCATTGAAATATATATTATAGCTGCGTGTGTGGTCCTTCGAAAATTTGTATCGAAAATATGTCGTAATATGCCTTGCTATATTTCATATTAATATATATTATAGCTACGTTTGTGATGGCCTTTAACCCAAACAAAAGAAATGACATTGCGTTTGTAAAGGAAGGCTGTTCAAAGAAAGTACCTCAAAACCCATACTCAATTTTGATGGCTGCCGCCGATTGGACTATACTGTCAGATACGTATGAAAAACACTACAAAATCCCGGAGGATGTATGTGCCTCGTCATACAGACCCGACATATTCCTGTTTTCGAGGATACACAGGCGTGCGGTGCTCGTGGAGCTGACGGTGCCGTGGGAGACCAACATACCGAAGGACCACGCCATGAAGACAAATAAATACTTTGACTTGACCAATGAGTTAACCAAAAATGGCTATGTGGTTAAACTCTATGCCGTAGAAGTAGGAGCAAGGGGAATTCCAGCTAAATCCCTGTATAATTTATTTAAGGACCTTGGATTGCCAAGAGCTTCAGTAAGCTCTTTACTAAAACGAGTATCCAAAGCGGCATTGATAGGATCTTACCAAATCTGGTTGGGCAGGGGGGGGGAACATTGTTGACGGTGGAAGGTGATCGTTTATGCGCATAGTAAGGTGGCCACCCTAAACCTACTCGAATGGGTCGCAAGTCCCAGACGCCGTCGGGGTGTTCCCCCCTGTGCCACGCTATGGACCCGGCGCCCGCACGGAGAATCCATGGAATGCTAAGAATACGGTCTCATTGGTGTTTTGTACGGTTTTCTAAGATACGATGACGATTTACTTATGACTGCATTACAATTGAATTCAATGCATTTTATCATTCTAGTTATCGTGTTTCATAGTAAATTCTACAGCTATTGACCTTTGAAATCGATATCCAAATAGAAATAATATAACTTTGATTTTTCTAAACAACTGTGTTCGATTGCCGAATTGGGTACAAGTTTTTTTCCCCATACTAACCGCTCTGAATGTGAATGTAAATATCGTCGTTGCGCCTGACAAGTTCCAGATGTGATTTTTACAAGGTTTTGGGAAACTCAAAAAAACATGTTTTTACAAAAAGTGTGTAAGTAATCAAAAATCTGTAAATGCAGTATTATGAACATTCATTTTTTACATATGTAAGATATACATTTATTTGAAATGCAATGTTGCATATATTTGAAGATTTTATTATTTTGTTCTATAAATCTGCACATACCTGTTTTGGCACTGTGCATGCAAATTATTCTTGTGCCATTGTCATGCACATAAGGGATAATGTTAACACTGTTTTCTCAAAAACTAGTCTATTATGTGACATTTCGGTATTAAACATTCAGTGTACTACTTTCATTTTCACAATTATTGGTCGGTCTTTTTATAATGTATTAGTATTAATTAAAACTTCTGTTCTTAATCCTAAAAGTTAAATCAAAAGTATGTTAAAATACCTAAAAGTCACATAATATATAAACTCCTCTATAAAGTTCTTAATCCACTTACACGAGTCCAATGCAGAGTGCAGAACAAAATAGATGGAGCTTAAACTTTTGAATAATTACGTGCGATCTTATGTCTGTAGAAACCGTGCTCAGTTTTATGCCTATTCTTAATTAGGTAATCAAATTCAGGCAATCCAATACTGGATATAGGCCTCGCCCAAATTACGCCGGAACCTACGGTCCTACGTCTTCCGCATCCAGTCACTCTCTGTGACCTTTTCAGGAGGTCGAGCCATCAGGAAGGGGATTGTCCTATCCTACTTTCAGCAAGGTCGGTTATCGTTTCTTTTAAAGATGTGTACCTACCGTCAAAACGCATGCTCTGAGAGCTATGTCGACAACGATGGTATTCTGACGGATAATATCGTTTCAAACCAGGTTTCAAGTTAAGTAGACTCCTGGGCAACCACAAACCTCAATCTTTCGACTAGGATTAGTCCCTGCTACGTCGTTTCTTCACGGTGAGTCAATTTGTGACACTATTCTCGAGAACAACTTGTCTTGTCACCTTTTTTTAAAGATCAGAGTCACCACACTCCCTTTCCCTGTGTGTGTGTCTGTTCCAGCCGGAGAATGAAATTTAATACACTTTAAGGCCCAGAGTCCCACCAAATTTATGGTGTTGTTTATTAATTCCGTCCTCTCAAGGGGATTTAATACTTTTGAGTTGCTCAAGAGCCGCGCTGACTTTGCTCTGATCGATATCTGGTTCATTGGTGCGTTAATGGAACACTGTAGCCATCATTACTAGGCCACGTAGGCTTTAATCCGTGATAATTATAGGTCTCTGTAAAAGCAGTCCATTTCCTTGAGAATCTTAATGAAATTAACCTTCAGGGTACAATTTTGCTACCTGTGGTGGTTTGCTGCTGTTGAACTGTTGGGCACAGACCGTATTGGTCCTGTTCTGCTCAATCTTAGCCTCGAAAACACTGGTGTTATTACGTCTGAGGTCGTGTCTTAGCAGCTTTTGAATTTTGACGTTAAGGTCAAACCGTTCTGACGCATACGCAGGCGTAGGTATCATTTCCCGTCTAATCTTCATAACTTCGAGAGTCTCGGAGCTTTGAACACCTTTTTTGTCACTGCTGAACAAAAATCTTCGAGCACTTGTTGTAACGTTTTTACCACTGTGTCGGTTTAATTGTTGTCAGTGGTTTCTAGCAAATCAAAACGATTTCGAAGTTTCAATTGAAACCTTTCGGATCCCATAGTAGGTCGAAGAACAGGCTTTATAACGCCATACAAGTCAGTGATCACAACCGGCATTAAACCACCTGACAATCACAAAGTCATTACTTTTGTCCGTTATTATAAATACTTTCTCATTAATTGTGACTTTGTCGGGGCTTCACCAAATCTACTTTCTGTGGGGCCTCATATTAAAGAAAGAATTCACCAAGAAGTGACCCTGAGATTGGAGGGAAAATCAACAAGTAGGTGCCCCAGTCATTCGCCGTATCTCGGTTTTGCGATCACCTTATACTCAACAGTTTGGCGTTGAAAATCCCCATTAACATTGTAGTTGGCAGTGCCTTGTAATATCTTCGCTATGTCGTCGTATACAGCCTCGATTGCCTCTTTCGTGCTTCTCGAGGCAGTGGTAAACATCTGTATCACATTCAGGGAGTTCCTGTCGATGAGTTCTAGTATATGATATGCTACCCGAGCCGATACACTGCTGACTTCCACACCACTGCTAATGAGGTAAATTTTCACCATAAAATCGACACCACCGTCGGAGGTCCTTCCATCACTTTGCCAAAAATAGAGCATTTCATCTGGTGTGGGGGTTAGCGTGTTCTAGTGTTCCTTGATTGAAGAGTGTAAGTGAAGATACCCTTTATTCGGACCTCGCACAAGTCTAGTATGTCTTTGCGACTCAGTTCTACCTCGAGTTTGATAAGATGCTCGTTCAGCTGTGGTGTGTACCTAAAGTGCGTCGTTGTATGGAGCCAGGATCAGTCGTGAATGGTAGCCTGTCTTAGCCCGTAAATTCTTTGCACTTCCCTCCCGCCATTGTTGCGACCGCTACCGCGACCGGAACAGCAGAAGTGTAGGGAACTGGGGGCCGTTTATATTGGTAGGGGTTTGGGCCTTTTGTACAACGTTGACCAGACGCCTAAGTAGTGCGTAGTGCTTTATTTTTCTCTTCGTCATGACCCCATCCGTTAATCAGCAGGAGCACCACTCGCAGGTGCGACCCGAAAGTGGTCCCCATATTGTGGGTAGGACTCTATCCATTACAAAACTTATCAAATAAGTAAATAAAATAAATAAATTAATATTCTCGGACATTTCACACAACGATATCTGATCCCAAAGTAAGCTAGGAATAACCTGCTTGTGTTACGGATATTAATACTTATATACTTTTTAAATACATACGCATTATACATAGAAACACCCAGACTCTTGAGACAAACATTTATGGTTCACACAAATATCAGTCTCCGTTGGGAATTGAACCCACGACCTCCAGCGCCGCAGGCGGTATCCCTACCGACTGCGCCACAGAGGCAGTCAATAATAATAATAAATAAATAAAAAGCACATTATTTACGAATTTCGACACACTTTTCTTTTCAATACTAATTAAAATGATGGTTAACGTCACCTTAGACCATGTTTGTCGCCATAATGTTACATATTTATCATGTTTTCCGCGCGATATTGGCAAGATCGCATATTCCATATGTGCGTGTGTGCACATAACGTTTTTTTCCAAAGCTTAAAACACATACGGAATATTGCAAAATTGGTTCTAAGCTAAATATTACACAACGGATTTTACTAGCATATGTAGATTTAGACGGAGATTATAAATATGCAAAAATTGAAAAATCGAAAAAATGCACATATGGAACTTCTCAGGCGCAACGACGATATGTGGTGAATGAACACCCTGTATATGTACATAATAGACACATTCAGACTCTCAAGATACATACTTTTATGGCCACAAAATTTTGATTCGTGGTAAGAATCGTAGCTACGACCCAGTGATCACCAGTCGCACTACACGGCTACTAGACCAACGAGTCAGTCAATCTATCACTGTCATCCCAATTTCACCTTCGACATAGTAAAAAAGAGTATCGACATAGTAAGTAATCTTCGAACAAACGCACCCAGCGCTGTTTGCATGTTTCCTAATTCAGTGACTACGAGCATCTACGAGCAGGCCGAGTACACTTTGACCTAATTATAGTGGATCTCTTGCGGAATATCTATCTACGACTTGAGTGACGGAAATCCATGGTTGAAAAATCTTCCGATTTATTTTCAGGTCGCTTGTATGATCGAGGATTTTCTTCAAACAGGGAAACTGCGCGTGCTCTGCTCGTAGATGCTCGTAGGCATTGCGCTCACACACATGCTTACCGCGCTCGGTGCGTTTGTTCGAAGATAACATAGGTACTTCTATATTTTTACTATGCCTTCGATGAAAAGCAAACGCACACGCACTGGGCATATGGAACTAGTTCATTTAGCACTCGGTGCGATGCCCTGTCGCACTGCCACCCGCACATGTTTGCGGTGTGCTTAGCGTACGTTCGCTAACTGTCTTGCTTTCGTGTACTGCAGTGCAGGTTATACAGGTGGGTAGTTAGGTAGAATACTTAAATTATGGTTTAATTTGAATTAGATTGGTCACTTTTTGCTCGGCTTGAAGAGATTGTATCTATATTCGTTGAAGTGTGATTTCTTTTTTGGTGTGTCGACAAATTTTCGTGACTATGGGAACGGCTAGCATGATAGTCGTAAAACGGTAAATTACAATACAAATATCATCTGAAGACAAAGCAGTTTTGTTATAATGGGCACAGCTAGAGACGCTAGTCGTCCAACGATAAATTATCCGTAGCGAGTCTCTCCTATCGCTAATGAACTCCACGCCAACTGTGAGTATGGGATCATTCACAACTTTCATAATATGTCTCGCCTTTGGACCGAGTCAAATAGACAAAGCTGATAATCTGGTGCCCCAGTACAGCAGTACTCAGTGCGGCCGCTCTTGCGACTTATAAAGTAACAGAGTTTACGCCGCAATAAAGTAATAAAGATTAAATAAAGTAAAAGATATTAAATTTTGTATCTTCTGGACATATTTAACTCTATATAATATTTAGTAACAGCGTGCGTCTTGGTGCGTAATATTTCACCAATTATCACGTGCAGACCATTATGGATTGTCACAAGCTACTGTAGCGCTAAAATCCACACGGACGACGAAGTAAAGTACAATTGCTTGAATATTACTCTGGCACACAAAAAATAAAATATTTAAAATATATGTTCTTTTAGCATTGGTTCCAGTGCATACAAGCACTTAAGTTCTTAACAAGGGTTTTTTACCTTGTGGAAATCCCTCATGGATACAGTACCCTATCACTGCCTACGGTCAGGAGCCCTGAGTAAGCCTTCGGAAGGATGTCCCAGGATTCCCGACAGACATTGGCTACCACCGCGGTCTCACCTAGGGGACAACTACGTTATTTCTCTTACTCTTATACAAATGTATTACGCCGCTGTTTAAGAGATGGGAGTTTAACGTGAGGGAAAATCCTTATGGATGCCGGACTCCTATCGACTAAAAAACCTCACGTATCCTGCCTAACAGCCTAAGATTGGGAGCCCCGGGTAAGCCCTCGGAAGGATACCCCAGGACTCCCAACAGACCTACGGCTACCACTGCGGCCTCACCTAGAGGGGAGGGGGTTCGGGTGCTAACCAGTGTTTACCTATCACGCCTTAAATCATTTCTGCATAAAAATATTGTGTTAATACCCTTTAAAACTAAATTTAAGTTCGAGTAGTCATAAATAATATCAACATATTATAAAAACGGTTGTGTCATAAAATATTGAAAGCACATTTATAATGACACTTTCGAAAGCGTAAAATGGGCTAACAGATACGTTCTGAGACCCAATTTTAACGACATAGCAAACAGTTTTACATGCCATACCCGCCATGAGAGACCATGATGCGCCCGCTAAATTCTTACGACAACATTGCTCATAACCACACAAACTTTTAAAAGTGTTTGCCCAGTCTGTATGACAGAACGATCTAGTATGACGATTTCATTTAGACAGACACCTCTCTTGCTGAAATCGATTTTCATGTGCCTTAATTCGTCGTCATAAGGTATAAATTTGTTATAATATATTTATGTTCAGTGATGGTAATAATGTTTACAGTTAAGTCGTCATGGGGCTGCTAATCGTGCCGATGTCGCACGTTAGCGCCTCGCCCGGTGTCCACAAACACTGTCATTCATTGTCATCCTAGTTGAATAGACAGCCTTTCCTCGTTCTAAAAGGTTTTCAACACATTCATGTACTATATTAGTACATTGGAATTCGTGTAACGCTTTGCAACCAATTTCATTGCTGTTCAAATGGAAGGAGTCTATCCTACAAAATTTGATAACGATTTTCTGTAACTTTTTTAGTTTTTGCCATGGATGCTATAAACTTACTACAAGTAAGTATATTCGAATCATTTATTGAATTTCCAGTAAACTGTAAACTTTTAATTTCACACTTATGCTACTTTACTTCAAAACCCTGGCAAAATTTCGAAAAAGTCTTAATACGAGTGCCATACATTTGTGGCGTTTGAATTCAAATTTTTCACTTCTAATAGACTTCTTTCTAAGTTAGATAATAAGAATTCGGTACACCCAATGTATGACACTAAAGGACCTTTTCGAGATGATACGTTTTAAAATGATACAAATCCGTTACAATTTAACATTAGATTTCAGAAATTCTACTGAAGAAAATACGTCGACAGTTAATCCCAAAGATTACATATAAATCGTCGGGCGGTTAGCTACAAATATCTTTAACACCAGAAGGTGTGCCAACTCCATTGTTGACATAGGTCAGGGTTAAAATAATGACGCCTCATTACTACTTCAACTGTTGCGTGTGACATTACAACGCGATGGCTCTCAAGAACGTACAGTAGTATCGCAAAGTACGTTTGTTTATATATTATATACCTACCGATAGCATACAATATTATGTATAGTGTAACCATTTTTCATCTTCGAAGCGCTCGTGGCCCCGCGGACTCAGTGTTCTGTAAACGATCACTGCAGTAAGTAACTTTCACTATGACCGGTCCATGGATGGGTGACCATCCATGTGATCACTTTGTGACATTTATTTAAGCGTTTCCGTGCTTCGGAAGGCACGTTAAGCCGTTGGTCCCGGTTGCCAGTAAAATGGCAGTCGTTAAGCTAAGTTGAAGGCTTTATTTCAACAGCAGGCAGTCACAACCTGCGCCTGTCCATTTAAACACGGCAATACGGCCTATTACGTGGGACAAATTATACAAAGGTGAAATGTGGGCATATAATATGCCTCTGCCTACCCCTTCAGGGATAAAGGCGTGACCATATGTATGTATGTATGTATTTTTCATCTGGAGAGCCGTAATAACCGTAGCGTTACAATACTAGAGGTGCTACACTTGCGCACGCGCCTTCCGCTTCCAGAACCTCCCTACTACATGTAGTAACTATTTAGTAATCTGTGCTACTACCTTTTCCAGGTCGTCGGTAGCATGTAACGGGATCGTCCTGTCATACGTTTGTAAAGTCATGGTTCTTACTCCAGAACTCTGCTCCATCGGTCATCTATTCTTCTACAGATTGGCCAGCCCATTGCCGCTTTAACTCGCTTATTCATAGGTCAAATGGCAGGAAATGTTCAGAAAACCAACTAATTTAAACTTTAAGAACTCAATTTAGAAGTGTGAATGGAAACCACTACTATTAACGTTATCTAAATGATCATTCACCATTCATTCAGATTTAATAATTTATTCAGGAAAGTACTTGACCTGTCACCCTCGTAAACACCTCGAATTGGTCATTACTGGCACCAAATGAACTTATAAATGCTAATATATGTACGGGTATGTCATATAATAGCTATATTTCCTTTATCGATAAGTTTTTAATAGTGACCGTTATTTAACGACACAATAAGAAATATATTTTCAATACAAAACTATTAACAAAATTTATACAGAAATCTACTATCACTTTTACAGTATCTAATTGGTAATTACTATTATTATAATTTATTTCCGCAGATATGTCTGCATTGGTTTTCCGTTCCCGTGTCAAAAACCAACTTATTCCAGGAATAAAAGTAATTAAATCCCTTCCAAAACCTACACACGATGTATAGTAAGTACATCGTGTGTAGGTTTTAGAAGTATTTTATAAAAATCGGGGCAGACATTAAAGCGTAAAAGCTAAACAGACAGACTGTTACTTCTGTTTTTACATTATAAGTAAGAATGATTTGCTCCACACCAGTTCATTGTTTAATATCAACGTTTATATCTAGACGACATACAAAGTTCTCATTATCATTTCCTCGCTTTTAAACCAGATGGTGCTTTGAAGAATAATTAATTGACATACAACTTATCACAGCTAATTTATTCGTCTGAGTATACAGAGGTGTGTCGCCACTTTGGCAATATTCCATACTTACTTTATTCCAATCAAAAACATACCTTTCTAGAACAAGATAAGATTCAGTTTTCATTTACTCTAGCAGATTTTCTAAGATGAAATCTTAGAGCTAGAAATACTAAAATCTCATCCAAAATAAATTGTAAACCGTACAGTGTTGTATTTCGTAACAGTACTTCAGTTATTTGACATATAAATTGTGATGGCAAATATTTAAAAATCTAAAAATGGATACAGCGGTGATGATGTGCTAAAATGTTTTAATTTGTTCTATGTTGTGTAGGTCACGCCTACGAATTGTAAGACGCGTGTATTGCCTTCTACTAAAGTTATATTATCACTTACAATTATTAAGTAACACATTTCCTTTAAGGCTTTTCTCACGGTATGAAGTATTTATCTAAAATAATAATATTACAAAGAGGTAATATTTGTTGTAGGTGCAATCTTTGAATTGAAAATTCTATTACTGTGAGAAAGGTATTTTATCTCTAAGTGTTGTGTGTGCTTCCTTATCATCACGCTATGTATAGTCAACTCACGATGACAAGGTACTAACTGTAATCATAAATATGAACAAATCAGGTCAATTTCCATACATTGCTCCAATTTAATTAGGTGCACCGCACCGTTCAGACAGTTTTTATTTCTACTATGGTTCCGAGGTGTCAAGTACATCAAAAAGTAGAATAAGGTATACCACGGCCGAAGCTGGGGAGTCAGAAGTACATCAAAAGTAGAATAAGGTATACAACTGCCGAAGCTTGGGAGTCACAGCATGTTATAAACACATATATTTACGCCTTTATCCCTGAAGGTGTAGACAGAAACGAAGTATACGCCTACATTTCACCATTAGCTATTTTCCCACTTAATAAGTGATGAGCCTATGGCCGTATTGAAATGAACTGATGAATCTTTTCAAGCCGCTTTCAAGGTATTTAACTTGTCTTAACGACAGCCAAGTAACTGGCAACCGGGATCAAAGAAAGCACAGAAAAGTTCAATCTATATTAATATTATAAAGAGGAAAGATTTGTTTTTATGTTTTTGTTTGTTTGTTTGTTTGTAACAAATAGGCTCCGAAACTACTGGACCGATTTGAAAAATATCTTTCACTGTTGGGAAGCTACACTCTTTGCGGTGAACATAGGCTATATTTTATTCCCGTATTCCCACGGGAACGGAAACTACGCGGGTGAAACCGCGTGACGTCCGTTAGTATTTCATAAAGTTGTCGCACCCATTCTGAGGATTTAAGTGCAATGATCGGTAACAAAACAATGAGTCAGAGAGGTTTTATTTCAACGTGAGAAAAATCCTCTATACGGATGCTATGCCGGACTCCTACCGACTAAAAACCACACGTTCCTTACCTACTGCCTACGGTTAGGAGCCCCGGGTAAGCCCTCGGAGAGTCAGAAGTCGAAAGTCAAGTTCGTAGCCTATTTTAATCTGTATAATTACAATGTTAACTTTTAAACTTACAAATATTTTCTCAGAAGCGAGAAGTGACATAATTTAAAAAAGTCGAAGGGAAATTTGCATGTTAATGTCTACTATAAATTTGATTGCGTACACTCCTTTTTTTTTGCTTAATTAGGCATATCTTTTGTTAAAATTTTGTCCATAATAGTATCATTAACAACGAGAGATTTCCATATTTAAGTTGTCTCTTAAATATTTTTAGGTGACTCTCCATACTTATATTTCGCCTAACCTTATAGATAAGAATATGAGGGCATAATCAGGTTATTTACTACCTGTTCGCGCGAAGTTTGCCGGTCGCCTCCCCTACTACGCCTCTACACCAGCCTCTAAGCCAGCAGCAAACTTAGCGCGATCGGGCTTTATACCTACTACTTAACTTGATAGATGCTTGTCTTTGTCCCGTTGACTAAGCAGAACTCATGATTTATCCGGAACCTCGGCTCCGGTCCCGTTTCTGCGGCCCAAGTCTGCTACGCATTGGCTTCGGTACCTACAATTTGATAGTTTTCGTAGCTATTGAGGTAATATTCTATTCTGACACATTTCAAATAGCAAACTTAAGCCCCTGAAAGCCCTTTTTTTTTTTTTTTTTTTTTTAACGTGAGGGAAAATCCTCGTAGGATGCTATGCCGGACTCTTACCGACTAAAAAACCTCACGTAACACCGTCCTCAGACCCCCAGTCATGGAGGCCGATAGTCCTCGGCGAAGACACGTCGGCGGCGCCCAGGGCGCCGACTGCGGAACTCGGGTGGGAGAGTTCTCTCCCGCACCCGGCCCGCCGCCTCCTTCGCGAGCATGACCTGCTCGCAGAAAGAGGCGGCGCAGTCCCACTTACTCCCGCCGGAGAGCATGGCTCGCACCATGGCCTCAAGCGAGAGAGTGTCCACGCCCAGACCCACTACGAGGACCTGTCGCTGTTGTGCACACGCCGTGCACTCCACCAGCGTGTGGAGCGCCGTGTCATCGCTGCGGTCCTCGCAGTGCTGACACTCGGCCGTGGTTTCCCGGTGCCTTCGCCACAGATACCTACCGAAGCTACCGTGCCCGGCAAGCATCTGTGTCAACCGGTAGGAGAGAGCACCGTGTCTTCTCTCCAGCCACTCGTCCATGACCGGTCTGACGGCCGCGATTGTGGCGAATCCCCCCTTTGGTTGCTCAAGTCGCACCTTCCATGTCTCCACGGTTTCCTGGTGGAGCAGGGTCCGCTGGGCCTCGATTTCTCGAGACGCAGGCCTTTGGCCCCGCTCCAGCGCCTCCTTGCGCCATCTGAACAGTGACGCAAGGGCTCTCGCTTCCAGGTCCCATGGAGGGGTCCCGGCTAGGAGACATGCCGCCTCACCGGAGATCGTGCGGTATCCTCTTATCACCCTGACGGCCATCACTCTCTGCGGGCTCAGCAGTCTAGCCTCATTGCTGGCCGTCAGGGTCTCCGCCCATACGGGAGCCCCGTACAGAGCCATGCTTCGCACGATCCCCAGGTACCCCTGAAAGCCCTAAAACCCATCATGTTGTTTATGGGTGAGAGGTAACATCGCTGTTCCGTCCTTGAATGCTTCAAGACCCGATAATATGATGTAGGGCAATATACATACATATACCTTTCTTAATACATTATGAATGCAAAAGTGTGTGAGTGTAGATATGAGAATGTGTAGATGTTCGTTACTCTTCCACGCGCTGACGACTGAACAGATCTGGCTGAAATTCGTGCAGGGATAGATAATATAGTCTGCAATAACACACAGGCACTTTTTATCCTAGTAATAAATTCCTATGGAAAGCGGGAAAGCGAAAAAATCGAATCTAGTTGTGCATAAAAACTATCGAAACTCCGGAGCAAATATTTATTGATTGTTCAAACCGGAGACCTCAGCACGATAATTGCATGAACTACCACTGAGCCACCTTTACAGTAAATAGTAAATTAAAATTAAAAGTAATACAATAATACTTATGTTTTCAAGAGAAACATTCCTTCGTCCACACCATCTCACTGTCACTCTTCTTACTCACAATACTTAAACAGTATACATAAAAGCCATACATCGCCTCTGTCAACGCAAGCGCATTCAGCTGCCACTCGTGCGCACCAATTGATTCAGCTAATATAAGCACTCGATGATGATCTATCTGTGTTTAAGTACCTACTTTCATAATCATAAACTGTTAGTAACATTAAAATAACTTAATGTCTTTGAGTAGGAGTAAGTATAATGTAGGTATACGATAACTCTGTCAGTCAATCGTAACTTAAGCTTAGTTCATATCTGAGAAGAAGATCGAAAAGACTTCGTTTGTCTCGCCAAAAGTCAAGAGTGGCTGGAACTGTCGGTTATTCAAATTATATTTTGCTTTACATTTGTCTCCTGAAAGCCTTATAGGTGGTTGAAAAAATTTACAATGGGTCGTCAAAACCAGCGCCTGGATCGACAGCGCCTGTGCAAACGTCCTAATCGGTTACGGTAACTACTCTCTATTAGGTGAAATCCCAGCTTTAGGCAGTGTTAGGGCAATATAAGGTTTTTGTTGGTAGAAGGCTGACATAGCATCGATGAGGATTTTCACACTTAAAAAGAAGCTAATACGGGAAACTTCATCAAGAGGGCGGAACCGCGAGCAAGGTAGTAGTTTCATAAATATGTC
Source organism: Miltochrista miniata (assembly GCA_933228765.1). NCBI lineage: Eukaryota > Metazoa > Arthropoda > Insecta > Lepidoptera > Erebidae > Miltochrista > Miltochrista miniata. Next base: position 30,541,536 of record OW121751.1, read on the forward strand.
CATAATTGAACGCTCATGTTCAGTTGTTACATGATTGAAGGCGTGGGAAGCTTCCGGGAAATTCTGTTAACGTAGACCTCATTTGATAGATAAACATTATGACGTAACCAGACTTCTGATTTTTGTACATACGTGTAAAACATCAATAAATTAATGCGTCCCGGAGACGATCAAGTGACGTGACAAGTCTCATGTGATTGCCAATTTCTGATCGTACGAAAGTCTACGCGGTAAATGATCAATGATTTGGCTCATTTCACGTGAAACTTGTCGCGTGACTTGGTCGTCTCTAGGAACTATAACAGTTTCGACTTTATAGGTCTACAGAGTGTGACTGTGTAATCGCGTAGCTGTACATTTCGTATTTTTCGAACGATTTAAATTCTATTCTGACACAATTAAAATATTAGACTATCGTCTGTGTCGTGACAGTTAGAGTGTTGGTGCGTCTTATTAAAATAATTACAGATTTTTCCTGTATAAAAGCCCGGTAACAATATACTTACCCCCTATTACTTAGGACGAACAAAACTACTGGCAAAGTATAGGTGTAAAATTCAACTATGATTCGGGAACTATGATTTACTAAAACGGGATAAAACAGTATTATTTGTGCACATTATCAGATGCACTAGATTTTTTTTTCGGGATAAAAAAGTAACAAGTATGACTTTTCCGAAGATCTATTCTGTGTTTATAATTCCAATTGCTATTAAATTTCGTATAAACATTTTAAGTTAGTAGATACAGGGACGTGGGGATTCTATTTTGTTACGATTTTTGACTATCCGTGAGATAGTCGATACTCGACTCCCAACGAATCCGGGCACTACTTCTGAATTTATACTAATATTATAAATGCGAAAGTTTGTGAGTGTGGATGTTTGTTACTCTTTCACGCTCAAACCGCTGCACGAATCGGGCTGAAATTTGGTACAGAGATACATTATAGTCTGGAATAACACCTAGGCTACTTTTTATCTCGGGAATAAGTTCCCGCGGGCGAAGCTGCGGGCATCAGCTAGTATAACAATAAACTTTTAGAAGAATAAACGTAAGACTAGTACGTAATAGTAATTAATCATAATGTACCTATTTCAGTAAGTTCAATAACCACATAAAGCTGTCAATAGCAGACTATTAACAAAAATATTATAAACGAACAGTTTACTTCAGTTAATCTACATGTAGTAACTACTACGGAAACATACATAGATCACACACCATACGAATCTTATTCTTATCATTCAAATTCAAATTCAAATGATTTTATTGTGGAATCATAGGTATAATAGATGTTGTTCGAAGAAGATACAATAATGTGTCCAACTATGTCCAGCCGCATAGGCGTACAAAACTTATAAATTAGAACATGCAGAAACTCAAATATAACTTTTACAATTATTTTCCTGTCAAAACTGAGAGTTTTTTTTTTTTTTTTGTTTAATACAATTTTTCATAATTCGAAAAATAAAAAATACTATGGATATCAAATAATAAATACTACATGTCAGAATAATTATGAATAAACTAGCTGACCCGCGCAACTTCGTTTGCGTCTCATAAGAGAGAGAGAGAGAGAGAGACAGAGAGAAAGAGCGCTATTATTTTGATATCATGTTTCCCGTCATTTACCCCCGTTGCGTTTACTCCCGTCGCATCACTACTATTCATTATTTTAGAAATAATTAACGTTACTGTGATCGAAAACCTCCCAAAAACGCAAGATAGCGCCCCAACCCACTTAGGTGAGGCCATAGTGGTAGCCGTAGGTCTGTTGCAAGTTCTGGGTTGACTACCGAAGGCTTACCCGGGGCTCCCAACCGTAGGCTGTTAGCAGGATACGTGTGGTTTTTAATCTTTAAAGGTCCGGCATAGCATATATGTAGGAATTTCCTCACTTTAAAAAAAAATAATAAATAAATAAATAGGTATTGTGTTTTAGAACTTTTTAAGAGGAACAATTTTGTAATAAATTATTTTTATGTAACTTTAACCATTTACGCAGAGGCGCAACGGATACTCTAACGATTAAATGTTTTCCGTTTTCGAAACATTTCTCATTGCTGCACCGCTCCTATTAATCTTAGCATTATGTTATGTAGCCTTATGCCATTCTCAATAAATGAACCTACTACTATCGAACAGTTAAAGAGTTTTTGAAACCCTACCATTAGTTTCAGTAAGGCTTGCCTTGGTATGATATGATCATGGCCCCTTTCCAGCTACACTTCCGACGTTTGATCTGTTGGTGGATAGGGATCTCACTGCAGCGCTCCAATAGGCTTACGTTGGTGATTTTCCCGGGCCCGTATATACCGAGTATCCGTTGGAGGCAGCGGTTGACGAAGACTTGTAGCTGGTAGCTGGTGCGAAATGTCTTTAGTGACCTTCCATGTCTCGTACCCGTATAGCAGTTAGCTGTACAGTTTTAACGTTTACTTTGTTTTTGAGTTTCACTTTTCGAGTCCATTTTCGCGACCGCCTATAGAATCATGAAGATTATTGCACCCAGACCAGATACAGAAATCAACGTGCTCATTATACAAAGAGATTTGTTTTCAGTGGGAAACGAACCTACAATCTCCGGTTTGAGCTGTGTGAAGGTTGTTCTAGCCTTGGCGAGTCTCGAAATGATGTAGGGTACTCTCAGGAGTGTCATGTCAGAAACTGATGAGATAGACCATTAGTTTCTGACACGACACAGTGCCTCTACCACATCTCCTGCGTCTGTCAATTTTATTTTCAGTCCAGCCATTCGCTGCCTCACCCTGCACGTTATCCTGCAGACATGCATGACGGCGTGGCCTGGAGGATTAAAATGTCGCCGATGACCTGTGCCTCAGCAGGCATAGGCATAGGCAGATATCAGGATAGTTCCCATTTTATGCCGCGCCGCTTGTTCTTTGCCGTATTCAGCATTATACCATCTATTTTCTATGGATGGTTGTTAACTATCCTGTTATGTTCATAACGATTCTCTAAGGTAGGTACAGTATGTATTTTCAAAAGAGTTTGTTCGCAAACTCTTTTGAATTTCTTTTTCAGAATATTGATGACATTTGATTGATGTCATTTTATACACGTTACGTCTAGTGCGTCTACTACATTGATACATTATTAAAATTCTAACACGCCGGTGTTTGTATGTAAATTGTTTATACTGAGGAAAATTCTATACGATATGAGGAATAGCTTTAATCATTAAGCTCTATTTTGATTAAGCAAACAGGGCAGATTCACATGCTACTTGATGAGTATGATTAATAAATACCTCAAATTTCATGGACCTTATGTGACGTAGACAAAGTTGCGAGGGTCAGCTAGTTTAAAGATAAAACAATAGTTTTCTTCTTACCTACTTAAAAACTATTTTTACGAATTTTATGGTAATAATAGACATTCTTTGAAATGTGCATTTATGGTATTGTTGTGACTTTTATGACACGTTTAAAGTACATAGGTATGGGATAGATGGCGCTTGCGGCTACGTCAGTGTGAAATTTTACTTTCCGCTTCCCATGGGAACGTACTCCCGGGATAAAAAGTAGCCTATGTGTTATTCCAGACTATAAGGTATCTCTGTACCAAATTTCAGCCCGATCCGTATAGCCGTTTGAGCGTGAAAGAGTAACAAACATCCACACTCACAAACATTCACATTTATAATATTAGTAAGATAAACATTATACAATATATTGTCACTGTTAAATGTCATATCACTAAATAACAAAATGATCATTAACATTTAATCAACATAAATTTATGATTACAATATTTAAATTATTTAACACACATCGGTAGTCAACATACAATAACAACAAAAATCATCACGAACCCAATGTTTTATCATCAAGATACTCTTTCACGGTAAAATAGGCTTTCGATATTAGCAAGTCACGGGTTTCCATAGGTCCACGGGACTCAAACTCAAAAATAACGGGTGTTTTTTTAGAGGTATAGAACTTTAAGTTGGCCTAGCTGTTTTAACCGGCGGTATTTTTGTCAGCTGTAAAGTGATTTATGTTTAGTATGGTTTGGCATTTTAACATAAATAGACTGAAGCCTGAACAATGCTTCCAAATTGTGCAAATTTATTCTGAAAATCATGGTTCTGTCCGAAATGCGTATCGTGATTTTCATAAGCGAATTTTCTTTAGCGGTGCAGCTCACTTTTGGTTGAATGGATACATCAATAAACAAAACTGCCGTATTTGGGGTGATGATGATCCTCAAGTGTATGTTGAGACACCGTTACATCCAGTAAAACTGACTGTGTGGTGTGCTTTATAGGCTGGTGGAATAATTGGTCCGTACTTCTTTAGAAACGATGCTGACCAGAATGTTACAGTCAATCGTGACTGCTATAGAGCGAAGATTACTGACTTTTTCGTTCATCAATTGAACAACCATGATGTGCAGGAGTAGTGGTTTCAACAAGACGGCGCAACATGTTACATAGCTCGTGCCACAATTGATTTATTGAAGGAAACGTTTGGTTACCGCATAGTTTCACGTTTTGGACACGTGGATTGGCCTCCAGAGTCGTGCGATTTTACGCCACTTGACTATTTTCTGTGGAGATATGTGAAGTCGCTCGTCTACGCCGATAAGCCCGAAACGATTGACCACTTGGAGGATAACATTCGGCGCGATATTGTCGCTATACGGCCACAAATGTTGGGAAAGTCATCGAAAATTGGACCTCTAGATTAGACTACGTCCGAGCCAGCCATGGCGGTTATATGCCAGAAATCATATTTAAATTATAATGCCAGAAGATTTCCTTTCGAATAAAGTCATTTCCATATCAATAAAAACAATCACTTTCGTTTTATTCCATTTCAAAGTTCTATACCTCGAAAAAAAACACCCTTTACAAATATATTTCGCATTAATCCTAATACCTACATAGGCACTTACGAAACGTCATGATACAAATCAAAGATAGTACCACCAGCTCGGAACGCGGCCCGCTTGAGAAGAACTGGCAAGTAACTCGGAGGACAATTTTTTTTAGTGATCTGTTTTACAATAATATAGATAGACTGTAATAATTATTACATAATATTACTTGAGAATCAAATAGGGCAATCAGGGGGGAACACCCCGACGGCGTCTGGTACTTGCGTTTCAGTATGTAATTTTAGGGTTAAGTGTTCCGTCCTGCCAACCAGATTTCAATACTTCGACAAAAACACAACATAATACTAAAAAGTGAAAACAATTAAATGAACTAGTCATTACAGACGTATGAAGTATTATGAAACACCTGATTCTAACGTAACGTAAACACCTCATCCAGCAGGGGTTAATAAAATCATTCTGTAAACTGTAAACCTGTATTTCGGTATGTTGCGGTCATAATTTACTTGCCTCTTGACTTTTATTGTTGTACTCGACTTTTTTACTGTTGTAGTAACAAGGCCGTCTAGTAGTTTGCATGAATGGTTAAATAGAGGATATTTCTGTAAATTGCCAAATATTCCAGGTATTTGACTGAATCATATCCGGTGCTCAAGTCCCGGAATGAAAAAAATCATCTTCATTCATCATAATCTCAGTCATTTTTTTCACACCTATGCTAAGTCGTGAAAAAATATCCGCAGCGTTCGGAAAGAAAGGTACACTATAATAACTAAGTTCAGAAATCAGCCAAATAATTTACTAATCAAGATCAAAATATTTTTTATTTGTTAAACATAAACGTCACTTAAAACAAAATTTGTCAATCCCTAAGGGAGTAGTAATAAAAGTTATCATCGATATAAACAATTCAACAGCCGCTTTAAACACCTCAGTATACAGCTTTGCCTTCATTCCCAGTAGTTCCGCGGCAGTTGTTCCGCGACGGAACTAGTGAGACTTTTTGTCCCAATAGTTCCGTGGCGGAACTAGTGAGACTTTTTTTTCCCAGTAGTTCCGCACCACGGAACTACTGGGACATTTTTATTCTCAGTAGTTCCGTGGCGGAACTAGTGAGACTTTTCTATTCTCAGTAGTTCCGTGGCGGAACTAGTGAGACTTTTCTATTCTCAGTAGTTCCGTAGCGGAACTAGTGAGACTTTTCTATTCCCAATAGTTCCGTAGCGGAACTGTCATGGATCTTTATGGACATTATATTATGTCCCATTTAATACCTTAAAGTATTTTTATTTTTTATGAATGTGGATCTTTTAGAACATGCGAGTGGAAAAAGATCCATTATACGAAGAACATCTAGTTTAAAAGTATAAAGTAGTTAAATAATTTACAAAACAAATAAAGATCTACAAAAACAAATGAAGATCGACAAAAGCAAATGAAGATCGCCGAAACAAATGAAGATCAGCAAAACAAATGACAGTTGGAAAAACAAATATCTTTTGAAAAAACAATATGCAGATCAATAAAACAAAAGACTATAAGCAAGTTGATAAGGTCAAAAGTTACTTGCAGTCATGTTTTGCAATCAAAATGCGATTAGCATTAAAAAAATTGGTGCAAGCAATTCTCGACCCTAATGGCACTTATTTAAAAAATACGCTTTTAGGTGTGTAGAGACATCACAGATCACGAATATATAAAAAATAAATAGATATTATGCATGCTCATTAGGTCGAAATTGGCATGGACCCTTTTTCTGTAATCTAGATGCGATAACCATTCAAAAAAATAGCTGCGAGCAATTCTCGACCTTAATGACACTTCCCTAAAAATGTGCTTTTAGGCGTTTATAGACATCACAGATCACGAATATATAAAAAAATAAATAAATATTATGCTTATTCATAAGGTCGAGAATTGCTTGCACCTATTTTTTTAATGATAATCGCATTTAGTTTACAAAATATGGCTGCAAGAAACTTTTGACCTTATCAACTTGCTTATAGTCTTTTGTTTTATTGATCTGCATATGTTTTTTCGATCGTCATTTGTTTTTCCAACCGTCATTTGTTTTTCCAACCGTCATTTGTTTTGCTTATCTTCATTTGTTTCATTGATCTTCATCGGTTTCGTCGATCTTCGTTTGTTTCGTCAATCTTCATTTGTTTTGTCGATCTTCATTTGTTTTGTCAGTCTTCATTTGTTATACCGATCTTCATTTGTTTTGTCGGTCTTCATTTTTTTTAATTGTATGAGAAAATAGCTGTAAGACACCGTAGGGAACTAATGGGAACATAAAATATTCGAATGTAAGAGATGCTTTCTCCCGCGGGACTACTGGGACTTGATTTATTAGTTTTTAATTAATGCTTTGTTCCGCGGAACTACTGGGACTTAATTTATTAGTTTTTAATTTATGCTTTGTTCCGCGGAACTACTGGGAATTAATTTATTAGTATTTCATTTCTACTTTGTTCCGCGGAACTAATGGGAACTGAATTATTGATGCTTTGTTCCGCGGGACAACTGGGAAAAAAAGTCTCACTAGTTCCGCAACGGAACTACTTGAACGGAACAACTGGGAATAATCGCAGCTTTGGATCAAAATGTTCAATGAATGTGGATAAAATATTCCGTTAAATTCAATGAATGGTCGCCATCATGAAATGTTTGAAAGAAAGATATGCACAGAGTAAATAAAACGTAGTTGAAATAATGAAGACCGATCTCTATCAATAGCCGCTTAAGTCTATCAGGTACTTATTGTAAGATAGACGGATGATATTCGCATAACTAACTGTTATCGATAAGTTGTGTTTCACCGTCTCGCTTCCCAGAACATCTGCAGACAGTTCTAAATTTATTCTGAGTAGCTTCGCACTCGGTACTCGATCCAGTCTGACAATGAAGTCGGACCGAGTAAACAATCGATCTCTCATCGCGACCTGGCGCTCGCCTTTCGACGCTCACCATGGCGTATCGTAAATCGATACTTACTTTTGTACAACACTAGTCGTATTGAGTGAGTCGGATTTTATGACTATTTTTGTGGTTATGAAACTTTGGTAGCTGTTGAATGGAATTTGTAAGCGATGTGAACTTTTCGTTCGGTGTAATTATCAACTAAACAAAATTATTCATTTTCTTTGGTTTCAACAAATCAGAATGACGCTGTAATTTACTGCCGTAGTACTTTATATAAATAACAATTCACGGAAACTTATTTGCCCTTTGATTTTTCTTTTCTCCTTTTTCTAATGATAAGAAAATTAGTGAACTTCTTAGGGTGAAATTATGATAACTTTTATAGTCTATTGTGTTTAATTACTTAAGTATCAACAAAACGGATTTCTTAATTTCCGCTGTTTTCTTGTTTTGCCCTTTCATGTTTCACTCATCTTGTTATATTTAGTTTTAGGCACAGCCGCATAAAAAAGGCACCCCTAAATCATGGACTGCCAACATTCAGAAAAAGAGGGAGAATGGAAAGTTAACATGACAAAGTTACTTTATATTAAACTTAGAAAAACTTGTTTCAGGGCATCTGGGAGCGCAGTTATTCTTGATCCTCGAATGATTTGCAAGAAGAATCGGCGGACGCGAGGTCGACTAGCCCAGATCTGCAGGAACGAAACAGGGCTTCTGAAAGAGATCACAAGAGGAGTAACTCTGGGTGCCACGGAGTGCGCTCATCAGTTCAAGAATAGAAGGTGGAATTGTACCACACAGAGGAGAAGTATGAGGAAGATACTAATGAGAGGTAATTTGTACATTAACTAGCTGACCCGACAGACGTTGTTCTGCCATAACTATGAATATGGAAATCAATATCCCGAATTCTGAGTTCCCGGTCCCATGTTCCCGTTCCTGGTTTTTCTGATCTCTGTTCCCAGTTTCAGGTTTCAAGTTCCCGGTTCCTGGTTTTGATTTCGCAGTTCGTCTTTCTATTCCCAGTTCTCATTTTGGTGCTTCGAGATCCATGTTCCCGTTAATGATTTCCTGATCCCTGTTCCCGGTTTGGGGTTCCGAGTTTCCGGTTCCTGATTTTCCTTTCCCAGTCTTACGGTTCTCGATTCCCATATTGGTGCTTTTAGTTCCAAGAACCGATCCAAAATCGCAATAGAAACCATTTCTTTGAACAGTTCCAGCCAGTGACAGTTATTGCAAATTTTTGTTTTTTCTTATTTTTTTTCCATAAGAACCATTTCCTGACAATAACAACAAACACAACAAAAAAAGAGAGTAGTAGTAGAACCGTGTGGTTTTAGCTTGTAGAAGTCCGAAATAGTATTCATGAGGATTCCCACCCTAAAATACTCTGCAGCTCTAGCACTAGACAATAGAAAAACCGAATGACAGCAATATAGTTAAAATGACGTTAGTTTTATTTTGGTGTGGGAGTCCCGGCCCCTTGTGAGAAGGTCCTATCCGCCGTTCTACCCGCTAAACCACTGCGGTGTTCCGCCTCATCCTAGACCAGATTGGAAATAAAACCGAATCAGAAATTTCATTATGGTCACCTCGCAATGGGGCGCCCAAGATGTCAGGGCTCAACTTGACGATCCCCTGCGCTCCCTAAGGAGCTGAAATGACTAGCTCGCACGTCCACCAATCTCGAGCTCCTTTATAAATAAAGGAGGTAGAGAGAGGCCGGCGCAGGGCCGTGTGACCGTCATCCACGGGCTGGGCGCGTACGAGCTCCTCACGACAATGCTACCTGACGGAACTACGATGGAACTGGAGCATTCTTGCCCTGCTCCCGCACCTGTCGTACTTTGCAGCATCAACTCTCGTCAGCCAAGCACTGTTGGCTGCCGACTATGTCACTATCCACGGCTGACAGCGACACACACCACCGAGCAACTAACAGGTGGGCAGCTGCAATCGCCCTTAGCTGAAATTTTGGCATAACTCCCCAGAATCCGGGTAGTGGTCACTACTCCGTTGCCCAGGATGCAGTGCGAGGAGGATCCTTACCATTCGGAGCACCGAAGTGTTAGTAAAGCCCCGCATCTCTATTATGATGTTAATAGTTACTTTAAATGATTATTTAGATAGATGTGTTTAGAAATATTTTATTGAGGTTTACATCAGACCAATCTGGGAATTTTATTGCTTAAGTTCACGAGTAGAGTCAAGTGTGAGCGGCCGTAATCGTTTAAAGACTATTAAACCATCAACTTACAAGTAATACTTCTGAATGACCTAGCTTTTTAAGTACAGCAAAAAACCTATTACACTCACCTTATTTGCATAATTATATTATACTACCTGTGCCTTCTAGCTGCAACACAAATAAGTTAAATATTTCATGATAATCCAAATAAACAATGATAAATCCACCAAAACAATCACAGATTCCAAATTACATTAACGAAAAACAAAATCTCTATCGAAAACCCCTCATCGATAGATATATTATCGACAAAACGGCGATGAGTTCATCTACATTTAAGATATTGTAGCAGGACGACTACCTGCTACCTTTATTAGTCGTTGCTCAAAAGAATGCTAAACGTGTTAAATCGTATAGATGGGTATCAGGCCCTAATTCGATTAGGTCAAAGGAGTTGATTTTTATGCGACCACTCGTTTTCTAAATGGGCCCAGCCAGTGATGTGCATTTATATATCGATAACTTCCTCATTTGCCAGTTACCAAAATTATTAATACTGTTTACATAAATAGTGAAAGTATCATTAGGAACCCATTATATGATAAACTACTTAATTGCTAAATCAATAAAACTGTATTAATTCAAAGATGGAGAAGGACTTAAAATGATTATTATTTTATCATTTTTGGCGTATTTCATTTCGTTGCACAAGTGACAAGAACTGGTGATGAAAATGAAGCCAAAGTGCAAGAAAACTATATGAACTATAAATAATTAATTAATACTGCTTTGTAGATATTGATTTTAATAACGTCTTATACTGTTAGGTAATGTACGCAGTTATCATACATTTTAATCAAACCACATATATTGTAGAAATTTTACGAGCAGCCTCATTTGCTTAACGCTACTCAAAATTTAGTAATTAATTCTAGTTAGTAGGCAATTATGTTAAAACAACAATTTGAAAGGTTATCGGAAACATTAATTCCACACCTACACAGTGTCGATAGAGTGACAACACTAAGGTGCCACCATTCGTCGACAACATGCATTCATTTCGAATTCATTAGCGTAAATTAAGTGGTATTTGTCAAAATTTTGGGTGCACACAACATGTTTATGAAATATGCCACCCCCAAGCTTTTATTATAGTCTGCAATAACTTATACGCGATTGTGCCCACGCCGTTTTAGAACGATTAACCAAAAAACGTAACCCCTAAATTATTTATTACATATAGGTACCATAAAATACAAAATAAGTGTGGTTATTAAAAGTCAACGCTTGGTTTTACGATACTATTGGGTATCGACAAACATTTTGCTAATGTAAAATACCTACATTAATTAGACACTTTACTGCTGGGCATGATAGCTTAATTTGGTGCTTTTGTTTCATAAATGTCAACATTTTGTAGCAAAATAAGATCATCGTTATCTTATAAGTGTATTCTTGAGCTTCTAAATCCAGGATTAAAATCCATTTAGGAGATAAGAGGGAAACGTCCTCTATACTAAATTAATTATTTAAAAAAATAAAACGAAGATGGCAGACGTGTGGGCGGTGGGTCCAGTCCTGATGAGGGGTAAGTGGTGTGGTGAGAGGGGAGAAAGGGTGTACGGTCAACAAATTAAGTTAAAAGCCTATAAATTCATGCGAACAGAGATGGGTGGCATGAACACACAGTCTACAGTATTGAATTAGTCCCTGATTTTTTATAACTTGGTGACAAGAAAATATAACGTGTACAGGTCGTTTTGTTTTATAATTAAATGCGAGTAATATTTTAATAAAAGTGGACAGTGAAATCATCATCATCCAAGCGCCCTCGTATCCCAGGGTCTACTTTTCTTCTTTTCTTCCTCCACTTTGCCGGTTTTTCAGCATCCCTTGCAGTGTGGTCAACAGCATGCATGCTGTCTTCGACCACATTAGGCTACAATACATGAAAAAATATCAGCAATATTTAAAAGAGGAAGATATGAATTTCAATTCTTATTATCAGAAGATCAACTAATGATCGCACATAATGATGACAGTAGTAGGAAATAAAACTCCTAGTAATGAGAGGTTTCGTCCTATTTCACCAAAAAATAATGCTAGGATTGTGATGATATTAATCAATAGACAACGTGCAGCTTCGCGAAAAGGAGTGAAAAATATTGGAGGCGTCTCTGTTCTGCGTCTTAGTTCGTATGGCAACCCACTAAAAAATATTTTACGGCAAAATGTATGAAGTACTCAAATTGTAGTACGTCTCTTATTAACTGACATAAGTGATGTTCTTGACAGCTTAATGTCAATGTCGCCAACATGCCAAATATTAATTCCGTTTCTAAAAGTTTTTTGCCAAGCTTTTGTTAAAAACATTACAAATAATTTACAAGTACAAGTGTAAACATAAATTAAACTTTAACAAATTTTGGAACATCCCGTATGCCGTATATCCCGTAGGAGTACGTATAAGAAAAAAATAATCGTCGTTAATTGGTCCCTTTCATTAGTAAGTCAGTGGTCGGTGCATTCCTACAGTTTTTTATCATGTCAAAACTTTATCAATGGAAAAAGGATTTCATTCTTATTTGAATTTCTTTATCAGCCGTTCGATGACCGGTGAACGCTTCATAAGGTCTAAGCCATTTAATTTTGGTACCGTTATTTATAATATAATTTAAAACATATTTGACCTCACCTCTAAAAAAAGAGCTACACTATTTGAATTTTTTTGACATTTCTGGAAAATCTGCAATGGATATTTTGCGCGCGACGCGGACTTTTTGTAGGCTACGGACTCGATCGCACAAAAAGTCTGTCGTCTGCGCTGCACCCGAGTAACAATCATCCACATATCCATCTATGCATCCATACGCACATAGTTGCCGAGATTTTTTTTTAATGTTTACTATTGCCTTTGGCAATGCACATGCCAATTTGCTATCACTGCGCTAAGCTACTGTTGTTCCTGCAAAGGGTCAGCGTTTCCGTGCTTTTTAAGGCACTTTTAGCATTTGATTCCGGTTGTGGTTGCTTTACGTCAAGTTGGTGGCATTATGAGTGACTTGAAGAATTTCAACTGCGGATAGCCACAGCCTGTTCCTGTCTGTTTCAACACGATTAAGGCATGTAATGGCATCCTGAATTCCGAACATGTTTGAGATGATCTTTTCATATGTCGTTATTTGTAGATAATAGTAATTTAAAGGTATAAATACTTAAAATACTTAAAAAAAATTGCCATAGCATATTACCATTGCTCCTTGCAGCAAGTAAAAATATTTACCGGGCCAATGCCATACGTAACTTTTGATAATACAAGAAAATTAAATAGGTTCTATCTCTCTATCTCTGTATATTTATCTAGTATCTACTTAGGTACTATTTCTTAATATACAAATAACACCTACCTACCCCATCTTCTTCTGTTCAGAAATGCAGACGTAAAATTTCTCTTTCTAAAACACAACCTGTTATAAACACCAGATTAAAAACTCAACTCAATCAAAACACAGTCCATAAAACGGCAGCGAGATGTTGAATCGTAAATACCACGACACCTTATCTTGCTAGAGCGACGCCACGGAACCCACTCAAACAAAATAGCCTAATTAAGCTATAAACAAAGCCACAAACAGGGGTTCAAACTTCAATAATATCGAAAGGCCACAGTCGCTACAGGCACTAATCTCAAGAGGCCATTAAGTGTGGACAGGTCGCAGCAAGCAGTCCCCGGAGGCTCATAAAGATTACCACACGATAACCTACCTACTGAACCCTTAAGACCTCACACATGCCCACAACGTAGCATATAAATACTCACGAATGACTTCATATCGACAAAAAACGCGGCGATAAATTTGGCGCCCCTAACACGTAAATGTTCTTAATTATAGTGTAATTATCTGGGCACGTATCGTATCTAATCTTCTGTACTCTTATGCGTTTATGTAGAGTGTTTTTAAATCTATCGATATCGATAACTTGCAAGGGCAGCACTTACAATCATAAAGGGTTATTTGAACAGAAGATAGGTATATCGTAAGAATATACACGTTAGAATAAATAAAATACTTATATAATTTGATTAAGGAATATAAATGGAAATATTTTTTGACAAAATCAAATCTATCTATGCTTATTATAAAACTTTAGAGACGCAGATAATTAATAGTAGGTACTCTACTGGGTCAAATAACTGTAGGCACGTTGCATGAGGAAGGCTTTTTTTTTTACGTGAGTGAAAATCCTCATGGATGTAATGCCGGACTCCTACCGACTAAAAAACCTCACGTAACGCCCACCAGCCTATGGTTGTGAGCCCCGGGTACATGAGGAAGGCTTCCTGGGAGTATAAGCTTAGATTAGCCAATTATCATTTAAATTGTTTTAATAGCTTCGGCGCGATCGATACAGCAGCCAGACTGACAAAAATGATTTAAATAATATTTCGGTTTCAGTATCAATTTACAAAATGTCCTACAAAAAAAATATATTTTCGAAGTAGAGTTTTTCGAGCTTCTACAGATTTTTTATAAGCATTATCTGACCCACGCAACTTTGCTTACGTCACATTAGAAAGAGACATACTCATATACATACGTACGGTCGGACTGTCACGCCTTTATCCCCGAGAGGGTAGGCAGAGGCATAATTTATATGCCCACATTTCACCTTTTTGGCATTTGTCCCACGTAATAGGTGGTGAGCCGTATTGCCGTGTTGTGATAGACAGGCGCAGGTTGTGACTGCCTGCGGTTGTGAAATGTTTCAAGGCGCATAAAAAGGCCTTCAACGTGGTTTAACGACTGCCATTTTACTGGCAACCGGGACCAACGGCTTAAAGTGCCATCCGAAGCACGGAAACGCTCAAACAAATGTCACAAAGTGGGCACATGAATGGTCACCCATCCAAGGACTGGCCATAGTGAAAGTTGCTTACTACAGTGATCGTTTACAGAACACTGAGTCCACGGGGTCACAAGAGCTTTTTTATGAAAGAGAGATCGGCGTATTAATTCATCAGCCCCGTAAGAGCGTGCGAGACTGGCGTCTTTATCATAAAAGAGCACAATGATTAAGCCTTGTTTAATTTAAGGCTTGTATGTTCGAAAGAGACTCATCTTGGGGTGAACTTTATACTAGGAAATATTCTTCGATTTGATGTGATAAAACTATATTATTGTAATTTATTGGATACTCTTGCTTTTTAAACGTATCAAAACACGATTAGGAATACTTTGTTCGATCGAAATCGCTCTCGAAAAATGAAAATTTTTGCAAAAATCTTAATAAGTAATGTACTTTTTTTATCTAAATAAATGAGTTAAATTCTCATAAAAACTTGTCATAAAATGGATATAGGTCTTTAGAACACGTATAGATTTTTTCTTAAAACCCCTCAGATTTTATAACAGTAATAATATATAATGTATTAGAATCGAATGAAATCCGGTAAAAGCGTACGCTGCAATTGTTCGAATTGCCTTGGGATTTGTCAAGGTCGAACATTGCAGCCTTAAAGCATAAACTAAAAAAACCTTGTTTACTTGCTCTGAAATACCTTTCATTAAGTATGTTCTACGATTTAAGACCTGATTTAATATCAAGTTCTATCTATCAAAGTACATTTTATTAGGTAACATTTGACAATTCATCAAAATTCAACGACGCAACCTTGTAACGGCGGGCATAATTTATTTTTCTTTTTGTTAGAACTGCACAATCGCTTAACTTTTTTCAATTACTAACATATTTATTGTAATAACTAGCTGATGCCCGCAGCTTCACTTGCGTAATATTTGTTCTTATCCCCTTGGGGGTAGAATTTATCAAAATCCTTTCTTAACGGATGCCTTCGTCATAACATCTACCTGCATGCCAAATTTCAGCCCGATCTGTCCAGTGCATAGAGCAACGCGAACTGTCTAAGGGGAGACGGCATAGAACGATTGCTCGGTACAAATTTGTCTGTCATATTTTGCGGGTGACGGGGGGAAATCTTCCTCACCCACACTTTCTTAGACTCGCACTACAATAGCAATCGACTGTCAATACGAAGCCTATATATACACTTTAAACAATACACTCATAAATTTTACACACACATGATACATTTTGTGTCATATCACCCCAAGTCGCTCAACCAATCCATGTATTGATGTGACGTCCGGTAAAGTTGCTAAACAAATCTGAATGTTATCTATACGCTTAAATAGGTGTAAATAATAATAACTTGTTATAAAATTACTTACTTACACAAGATAATGCCATTTTTCTTCAGATTTCTTTAATGACATTTCTTTTTGTATTAATATCTAATTATTTCACCATTTTTATAAAATGACAATTCAACCGCTCACGCTGTCAACTAGACTTAGTCTAGTGAAAGAAACTTCAAAAAACAGTTTTTATGTAAGTAGGCACTTTTAGTCGTCAAAATGTCAAATTATTGCCAGAGGGGGTTTGCCAGCTTTGGCCTCTCCCTCTGTAAAGGCGCGCGATGCTCTGTGGTCCAGTGGTTTGGGCTGTGCGTTGATAGATCACTATGTCAGTCAGTCAGTCACCTTTGAGTTATATATATTTAGGTGACAGATATGGGTAATTTTACGTTTTGCTTTCTCTAATAAATGTATGAACTGACAGACGTCAAATGTTACCTGTTAAGATGGCGCCACTTTAAGTCGTCATCGCTATAATTAATTGTATTTAATTAAAGAATAATTACCACCATACCCAACTAAATATTTATTTATTTCAACTTAACATTTTATTTATATTTTATGCCTTGCTATAATGAGATAGCAAATAATCTTACAACAAATGTTATCTCGTCTCCAAATAAAGCTTTACTCCATATTTATAACTAACCGACACAGTTAGTTGTTTATACATAAATGAACAATAGCCACGACAGTTATTTGAAAGTCAAACTAATCTTCGATTCGATCAGCCACGTCACCAGCTACTGACGGAATTAATATAATGCTGCTAAGGTTTCACAGGGTCCAATTCTTGTAATGTAAAAAGTCCTCGCTCTTGGGCATGCAGTGCGATATATGCCCGTCTCTTTTATAGCTCAATGGCAAGTTGTGCCACTTTATTTTTTTCTTCCGAGACGTCGAGCTGTCCGTCACGCTGACAGGCTGCGCTTGTCACCAGTGCCCATAGCCAAATTAAACGAAATACCAACTCCTACATACATAGCAGCCGAGAACTTACTTTTTCAAACCTTCCTTTTATGGAATTATAATGCGGTTTCAAAGATAACTTTTTGGTAAAGTTTAAGTTGTATTTCAATAAAATGTAGTGATAGATAACTGAAGGGAATATACCTACTCTTATTATCGGACGAGTTAATGTTCATGTCAATATGAAAATGTTAAAATATGATGAACAACTTGCTGTATGATTGCGCAATGTCACCTGCACTTATTTCACGATACGAATCACGGTTCGTACGTGCGTCCGCATATGACATACAATAGTAATGCCTCCTCGTATGTGACGCAATACTGGCTAGGCCGTCCATAAATACGTTAATTAAGCGTTAAATGGTAGAACAAAAGTTAACAACACGAAGTATACACACGATCTAACAAAGATATTCGCCCGAGCTGGACCGACCGGGGCGCGCGCATTAACAGAGCTAATTATTCCCATTAAACGGGTACAATCCATTCAAATTAGCCATCGGACGTCGTTGAATAAAGTATTCGCGTTTTGTGTGCGGCTGAATGACGCTCGGCCCCTTCCGGTGGGTGGTTGCTGTCACAACACGCAATGCGCGTCGCGGACGCACCGCACCGCATAATGAGACGCTTACTCGCATTAGCTAAAGAAATTGACAAGTGAACAATAGTGGGTCGAAGGAAAAAACGACCGCGAAATCTGTAGAAAGAGCCGGACAGTGTCGTATCGTATTACCCGACGTAAAATATCTGGGGGAAAGGAATGAGAAACGATGGTTCCATTTAAATACGGGGTACGAGACGGGTGAGTTCGCGTGCGTTCAGTAGCGTGAGAATGCGCTTTATTCGGCGGCGACAGCGCGACCCGCGTCGCGCCACGGGTCCACCGGCGCGGGACGTCGATAAATCAGGTGCGCGGCCGCAGCGGGCGCGCCACGCTCGTATATCGGCCACAAGGCCCACAATGGCCCACCAGTGACAAGATGACACTGACGCAATTGCTCGCATGCGCCGTTCACCGTCACGCCGACAGCCGTGCACGTCATCCCGTCCCAACCCTGCATCACCCCGCCAACCCGTCTTTATTGCGCTAAATATTTGAATTAATCAGATGAGATAAAATGGTCGCGTTCGTTTAAACATTCCGATGCGGTCGCGGTGACAACTCGATGTATTGTCTTCGTATGAAATGAAGCTGATCTACACTCAAACAAGCTGTAGGGTTCTTTTTATCCGGACGATTTACTTTGTCCGTTCTCAAGAGTGACGTGCTAGCGATTTTATAGAAAGTGAAATCGCAGAGATTCATAGGTCTAATCAATTTTCTTGGTTCGTTATACAACCGCTCCCTGGTTGCACGTAGGTAGTGGGTATGACATACATGTTTATGTAGTGGATATGACATACATGTTTACGACGAACAGTGTTTGCCCGACACACGATACTTGACGTTTTGCTAAGGAAACTTCGCATCGCAAGACGCACATGTTTAACTCAGGGATGTAAGAAATGGAGTTCCCGATGCTACGCGTTGGAATGTAGTGAAGTGTGAACCTACTATTTTGTTTTTATTCATACAAAGTATAAATTAGTAAGAAAATGTAGAAAGATAATATAAAAACAAACATACATGGAGATTCCATATCACCAAACGTTATCAATGCTAGTCAAAGTAAAAGGCAGAGTAATACAAGTAGACTTATTTCCACAGGCGAAGACAGGGAAACATAATGTCAATGGATGCCATGGTACTTTTTTATCGGTGCAAACACTGCTTCTTTTTATTCGGCAGAAGCAACAGTCTCAGAGGGCGGGCAATGCTCAAGTGATCGTACTTTCTCCTTCAGTCTTTTACAATCTTATTAATTTACTATGTTGAAGTTATCTCCTCTAACTTTCTATATATGCAGAAGATTTGCAGCTTTATTCAGTTTTGTCTTCGTTCTAATAACTAACAGGGTTTCATGGTCAAGAAAAATATTAATAAAATAATAACCACGATATAATATATCCTGTTCTTCTTACCTATGGAAATGGTTCTCGCTTGCTCATGCACCAAATGGTCTGCTCTATCTATCTAATCTCATACATGTTCTACTATAAATCTAATACATGTTGATCACACTTTAAACTAAGCTTTAATTGTCCATCTCACAAAACTGACTTCTACTCCTACTCCTACACTATTTGGTCTAATACCAACAAATTGCATGTCCTCCTCAAAAACATCAAGTTATTTTCCTGAACTGTTACCTTTACATTTATTTTGTCAAATTTGTATCACGATGAATTATGTATCAATATTTAGGACTCAGTTTTATGTTGGCTAAACGTTTTCAATTTCTAAGTTATGTACAAACATTGATGCATGTTGGCCCAATATTACCTCTCAGTTTCTGTGAAACTCAACACGCTACAGTATATCTGGTTCGATCAATGATAACACAACACATAAACGATCCATGCAGTATTTCACGCTTAATATAATCAGCTGTTTAACGCTATGTGTTGAACAAGTACTCTGATCTTGGCTGCGTCCATCTCAAATCTAAAATTCCTGAACGGGAGTGCGTGAACGGTTAATTTAAAGTGGACTGAGCGAATGCGACTGCGATCTGTATCGGGAAGCGAGTTTCAGTTTATCAGTTTCTAGCGGGAACGTCCGGCCGATTTATGACATGGTCCATTGCAAAAGATACAGCGATATAATATAACTTGTTACTGCTTCCAGTTTTATAATAATTATAGTCAAGCTGTAGTCCAAAAAGCTCGGATTAGTCAATAGAATGCGATGATACTTTACTACCGGTGAAAACACTGCTTCCTTTTAAATCGTAAGTGCGGGTGTAAGTACTACTGGCACCTTCACGACAGAAGAGACTTCTCCTCCTTATGCGTGTTCAGTAGCCTGTACAATTGTTTGCACTCCAAGGAATTGTTTGATTGATGCCCACGGCTACTTGCTACCATCGATCCGTTCGCCACTGACCGGGTATTCATCCTTACACTTTGTATCCAAAGTGCGAAATTAATTTTTGTTTAAACTGGGTCTAAAGAAGGGTTTATCAGCGTCAACAGGGCAAGTATGTGGCGCACTTCGTGTTGCAAACATCAATAGAAAACATCTACCTTAAAGGAGTGCATTTTGTGCATTATTATGGTATTAGTTAGTCCAATATGAGTAACAATCTGTTAAAAGAATTTAAAGACTTAAGAAATATTGTTGCAGTTCTTCAACGTCGATAGGTTATACGAAACTTCTTGTTCAAATGTTGAGGTTGGAAAATCCTGCATGTGAGTAGGCGATCTTACATGAACTGTTTTGCCAGGATTAAAGTGATATGATATATTTTTTACTGTAATTTATTTATTTATTTATTCAAGTAAATTTACAAAATAGTATGGGCTACATATTTGATACCTCTTAAAATATCGTTTAATGAATAGGTGCTGCTGATGCTTAAAAAAGGAGAACCTGTGGTATAAGCATCAGCTGCCTTCCATGTACACAATTTTATTATACAGTCAATACAAATTGACAATCTGCCCTGCGTAGTGCTATGTTACATTTTAGACTTTATTTAAGTACAATTAAGTTACATAATTTGATACGTGTAGGTGTGCGTGTGAGTGAGTAAGTATGTGTTGTCTGCGGGTTTACGTGGGTCCGTGTATATATATGTGATATTTGTGAGTATGTGTATATCTGCGTATGAAGATGAGCCTTGTCGATAGAAATATTTTAATATATGTGTTTTATACTGGAGGATGCAGGAGTGCTTCAGTTTCCTCATAAGAGAGGTTTCCTAAATAGTTGGTAAGTATTTTCTTACACTCGTGCTTAGTTTTATTATGTATTGTAAGATTGTTGCTAAGCTTATTGTATAAATAGTGTCCAAGAAAAGGGAAGAATCTTTGAGCAAAGCAGTTCTGTAGGTTTTAGTAACGGGAATTTTGTGTCTACGGATGCTGCGTGTCTGTGTGTGTTGTGTTGTTAAGGAGTGTTCTGCTGTATGGCTGGTGTGTTGTCTTAATGTTATTTGTAGAATAAAGATTTGGCGAACCGTAAGTACCTCACAATACTGATACAGGTTTTTTGTAGGAAAGCGATAGGGTTTATGTGTGCAGACTTTAAGGACTGCTCTTTGTGCTCGCTCAAGATCAATTAAGCAGTTCTTCGTAGCCCCTCCCCAAGAGGAGATGCAATAACACAGTATGGATTGGCATTGCGCGTAGTATACCATTTTTATAGTATTTGCATCGGCAGCATGTCTCAAATGTTTGAATACATAAATTAATTTACGTATTCTGCCACACAACTTTTCGATATGGGGGTGGAACGAGAGATTGTCATCCAGTATGACACCTAGGTTGCGAGTGGTAGATGTCTTTGCTATAGCTGAGCAACTGCAATCACCACTGCACTCTTCCTGGTTGTGCACAAAAATGCTTAAACCTTGTGTTGGGTCTTCAGCTGAGTTTCTTATTTTATAAGTCATTATTGTAGTTTTCTCAATATTCAAGGTAAGTCCGTTTAAGGTTAGCCATTTTGTTATTTTATTGAAACCCAGTTGTGCCACCCGATATGCTTCCTCCCAAGTTTGGGATTTAAAAATTAACGCCGTATCGTCAGCAAAGGCAGGCTGGTCCAGAGCAAGCTTGCACATATCATTTACGTACACCAGGAAAAGCGTAGGCCCGAGAATGCTACCCTGTGGAACACCGTAAAGTACAGGGAGCTCCTGGCTTAAATGTTCACCCACTTTAGTGCACTGGGTTCGATTCGTCAGGTAACTCTGAAATAGTTCTAGTTGATTTCCCCGGACGCCCAGTTTTTCTAGCTTATTGCAGAGCCTTGGGACAGAGACGGTGTCAAATGCCTTAGTTAAATCGAGGAAGATAGCTAGACATTTTTCTCTCTTATCCAGTGCTTCAACTATACTATTTGTGAGCTTCAGAACTGCGTCATCCGTTGATCTAGAATTACGAAAACCATACTGTCTCTCAGAAAGGAGGTGATTCGTTTCAAGGAAATCTTCGAGTCTCTTATTCATAATGCGTTCTAATATTTTTGAGAGAGCAGGTAGCACAGATATAGGTCTGTAGTTATGAACATTATGTTTGTCTCCTTTTTGTGTATGGGATGGACAAGAGCCTTTTTGAAAAGATTTGGGAAAACTCCAGAGTTAATACTTAAATTTAATATAAATTGTGTCCTTTAATATATATTTACACTTTGATATACAATGACCCGCCTTAATCATTATTGTTCTACTTCTTGTTGTTGAATCTTCTTTAAAAAGTTTCAGTCTTAACTATCACGGTTCCTGAGAATCAGCCTCGTCACAGACAAACAAACAGACGGTGAAGTCTCATTAATAGGGTTCCGTTTATACCCACAATTTTTAATTATAAAATACACAATATTGTCATTTACACTTAATATAATATAATACGCCACAGCTTATGATTTGTACTCCCTAGCTATAAATAAAATTAAAATTGCAAAATTCTCAGCAATTTCACATATGGGCTGAGTCTGAGATCATCTTGAGACGTCTTTCTACGCGTTATCTCCTCAATTTGACGTTACCTCGAGGCATTCAATGTTCTATATCAACATAATTTATGTTCTTATTACAAGTGATTAATGTTGCAGTTTACGATTTATTGTGTAAAACGCATTATGTATTACCAAAGTAATTATCTGTTACTAAAACGTGCAATCTTAATTTTGCTGCATTTTGAAGAGAAAAGATTTTGTTCTTAATAATACATGAAAAATACAGCCGAGAATACGAAATATAGTTCAAATTCATAATACTTTATAATGACGTGCTTAGCTCAGGATTGATTTAATTCGTATTCATATTCATTTATGCATTGTTTGTAACAGGTTTTTAAGATGTTAAAAAATTACAATTATTGATTTACCGTAACATGCCTTACTGGCGTACAATAGTATTTTAGGTACAAAATTTCTTATCAGCGTCAAATTCATTAATCCAAACTTCAGTTTTACTTACATCTAAAACAAAGTATCATTATTAAATTTTATTACAATTAATGTCCTACCTACTGTAATGTGCCCGTGTCTGACTGGCGTACAACAATATTGTATATTTATTGTAATTATTATTAACTCAACCACAACTAAAATTTGGATGTGCATCGTTGCTGAAATGTGCAGACACACACACACACATAAACACTTTAGCTAACACAGACTTTTTACAATGTAGTCCTTCCGAACCTAACCCCTTTGTTCCACGTGTGGCCTCATGGATGTTATGCAGGACTTCTATCGACTAAAACCACACGATGCACTACCATCTGCCTATAGTCATCAGTCCCGGGTATGCCCTAGGAAGGATTCACATAAACCTTACAAATTTGACCATCATTTAATGTTGTTCAGGGATTGTTTATAGCAGTCGCACCGTACTGAGGTTTCAACGTTGAGGGAACTGCCTGCATATATTATGTACCTTTATAGTTGTGAAAATGTATGTGATGACGCAAAACAGAATAGGCGACAGTACACCACCTTGTGGAATGCTCGCAATCAAATCTGAAATCACAACTTATTGACTCTGACTGAATTTTTAATTACCTAAATAATAATAATAATAAATATTCAAGGACATTTTACACAACGCTACCTGATCCTAAAGTAAGCTAGGAATAACCTGCTTGTGTTATGGGTATCAGACCACGGATATTAATACTTATATACTTTTAAATTAAATTAAATACATACATATTATACATAGAAACACCCAGTCTCTTGAGACAAACATTTATGGGTCACACAAATATTTGTCTCCGGTGGGAATCGAACCCACGACCTCCAGCACCGCAGGCGGTATCACTACCGACTGCGCCACAGAGGCAGACAAATTACTCGATAACAGAAGATATAACATTAAAAGAACCTAATATTCGCAAAAGAACATTACAACTACCAATGTTACAAAAGCCAAAAAAATTAAAGGCATTGTTGATTATTTAAAAGATAATATAATAGTATTACATACAGTTCGGCAACTCCCTGCCTCCCACTGAGTAAGCTTCCCCAACCCCCCACCAAAGTTGATGTGTCTATTGCCGTGTCAGTACTTGAGAGAGTGTCACTGCGTTGCAATACGTATTACTACCTACTTTGTGCTATTACTTTGGTTTAATTTGTGCTTAGACGAGGGTAGATTTGAAAAAAAAGTACCTACATACATGAGATTGCGTTCTGTTTCTTATTATTCTGTTTCCATAGCTAGTGTCCCTAGTATACTCACACACACATTAAAGCTTGATTCAAGCATTAACATTACGTGTATATTAGTGTAGGTGAAAACGAACATTTTTGTATGGAGTTTCCGCCCTGTGATTATATACAAAATGTCATCATGCCTTATGACCAAAGCAATAACAGGGGGATTTTATCATGCAAAAAACCATATGCCATAAACCATAAATACAAAAAAAAACAGAAATTTAGAGGAGAAGTAAACGGATTCATTGATTTTGGAACTTCACTCTCAAGGATATTGGGTAGAAACGATACACTAGATATAGGATGAAAGTGGAATTAGATACGTTTGGTAAACTGAATACCTTTACCAAAAGTGTTAAACCGTTAAACGTAGGCTTTTTCCAGGATAAGAACATGAATAATTTCAAAATAATTTATGGTGGTAAGGAGCATTTAATTTTGTAATATAAAAAAAAATATAAAAATAAAACTGACTTCAAACAATTCCTGAAAAATTAAATTTTCTTATCACAAGATAATAATATGTTTTTTTTTTTTTTTTTTTTTTTTTTATATTCAGCTCGCCAAATTGACGTCGCCACGATGGATAGCCGTGGCGCATCTTGCGATTGGGGGCCACTTCTTACAGCGGTCCTCAAGTTGGCGGCCCTGTGATGTGCCTCTTCACGCTCCTCTTAAAGAACCCGGGGTTGTAAGATGAGGGAAACACGTGTGTGGGCAGGTCGTTCCAAGTTTTTATAGTTCGACAGAGGAACGATCTTTTGAAACGCTCGGTTCTGGCGAAGATTCTCTCCACTGTGTATGAGTGGCATCTCTGCCCGGCACGCGTTGTTCGGGATCGGAAAGGTGATGGTGGGATCAGATTGAAGAGCTCTTCAGAACATTCGCCGTGATACATTCGGTAGAAGGCAGCCAAGGACGCTACGGTTCTTCGCTGCGCCAACGGTTCGAGGCCTACTGTCACCTCAGGACAACCAATTATTCGGACAGCACGTCTCTGCATAGCGTCAAGTGCGTCCAACAAGTACCTCGCGGAGTCATCCCAGAGGTGAGAACAGTACTCGACGCAGGGACGAATCTGCGTCTTGTACAGCAAACATCTCTGATGTGGCGTGAAGTACCGTCTCACCTTATTTAGGACTCCGAGTTTCCGCGAGGCCAGCCCAATACAACTCTCTATGTAGTTTTTGTGATTGAGCTCACGCCGGACGTCTATACCGAGAATCTCCAGGTTGTCCTTTAGTGGAACCGTAATGTTCTGAAGAGAGGGTAGGGGTAGGAATGGGGACTTCTTAGCTGTAAACGCACACGCCTGCGTTTTTCTGGCATTGAACTCGACCAGGTTGTCTGAACCCCATTGGGCAATGCGACCCAGGTCCCGGTCGAGATCCGCCACGAGTTGCCGTCTCTTTTCGTCCACGTCACAACGCCCCTCCGCTGGGCGGCCAGAATAGCTCCCATGCAGAGTACTGTCATCCGCATAACAATGAATGCACCCAAGGGACAGCATGTCATTGATATGCAGAAGAAAGAGAGTTGGGGACAATACCGATCCCTGTGGTACCCCGGCATTTACCTGCAAAAAGCAGGAAGCCTGACCATCACAGAGGACCCGTATACGTCGCCCGTGCAGGAAGCTGGCCAACCAGCGGCATAACTGAGGCGATAAACCGATATGTATTTTGATTCCCGATTTTATCCAATTTTATATTGAAGTTTTTATTTTTTTAAATTTTTTTTGTGTTATAATAATACCTACCTATTATTAATGGCACCAACTTCAATATTATATTGAAAAAAATCTGATTAATCTAAATAGATCCATATTACTTTGTGCTAAGTAACTTTAATTTTTTAGGATTTGTTTGAAGTCGGTTTAATTTATTAATTTTTTTTTTCATTATTTTAAGTGCCGGGTGGACCGATAAATATATTTATCTAGAGGTAAAGTTCTCATCAATACAATCAATCAAGTCCAAACATAAGGTAACTGTTGTAAATCGTTAAGGAATTCCCTCGGCTGCCTTTCGACTCCATCATCAGATCGACTACAGACCTTCGTTAAATTGTAGTAAATTCCTACAATTTTCGGTGGATGCCCTCGATTTCTCCTGGATCCCATCATCAAATCCTGACCTGGATGGTGAGATGATCCGCGTGACCTAGTGACGTAATTAAATGCAACAGAGTCACAGACTACAGACATAAGTCTCGTCATAAGCCCCTCTGCAAGCTATTTCACAGAGAGGGGCTAAAATTGAAAAATATATTAAAGTAATGTGTAATTTGATTTCGGCACTGGAGTTTTAAACTTTTTTTTGTGGGTATCTGCTGATTTTGGTCAATCACAGGCTTGATGGTTAGAAGCTATGAGGGAAATATCAGTACCCATCCGTGGTTTTCGAAAAACAAATTCTATTCCACTCAGAAACTGCATGGATTTCTTCAGAATCAGACTTGGACTTGCACCCACCTCATCTCCTTTTTATTGTTTTGCTGACAATTACTTAGCATTTTGCTAATCATGAATTCTCCTCTTCACGAATTAACGCTTGAAATGGCGTGAGACAATTTCAATTCAATAAAACATATACTAGTGGAATCAGGCGTTACATGGCGGAAATCCATCCTAAAATGATATTAAAGGAGGGGAGGGGGGAGGAACCCGCCTCACACCCTCGATTCGTCAATCCTAACTTACAACCGTTAAGGATAACCCCGACTAATTGTATGGGAGGCATGACGAACCGAACTCCTCAGGAAAGGAATTTGGATGTGTGGGATAGGAAAAATTACCTGTACCCTCCAGATTGTTGGTAATTAGCACTACTCCGCTTAACAATGTGACTAATTTGTCAACACGTGTTTCGCCTACACACGAGGCATCTTCAGGACTGCTTGGCAGCGAATGCCATATATAGCTTCTAACCATGAAGCTTCTGATTGACCAAAATTCGCTGCCAAGCTGTCCTGAAGATTCCTTTCCTGAGGAGTTCGGTTCGTCATTCCTCGCATACAATTAGTTAGGGTTATCCTTAACGGTTGTAAGTTAGGATTGACGAATCGAGGGTGTGAGGCGGGTTCCTCTTCCCCCCTCCCCTCCTTTATTATCATTTTAAAAAATATACTGTAAAAATTTTTAATAAATTTAAGAAAAGAATTTTCTAACGGTAAGGGTTGATCACCCATCAACGCCCAGCCGAAACTCTGCGAACCGAGAGTCTTGCTTTGTCTTAGTGTTCTTATTAGTATACGTTATTACTCTAATCACATTAAGACATCAACCGTCATGGCCCTTCACAACAATAAGTCGGAGGCTTGACAACAATAAGTAATTTATTGCTGCTACTACTACTAACTAGCAAAAAGAACATAGATTATGAAGCAAGTTCTAAGACGGTTCTAAGTTATAATTTGATTTCCTGCAATAACTGGTTTTGCAACTATATCGAAGCCTAACCAGCGTTCATACATATTCAGTTATACTCTCAATCACCCCGTACTATAGAAGTCACTAAAGAATGATCAGGAACAAACCGCACGTGCGACTGATTGACTTGATGTGAATGACAGAACGCCTGCCCGGTACTTCGAAGTTGCAAAAACACGATATTAAAGCCATACATTCTTCAAGACAGTGTTCAATCGATTTGATTCCATCGGGTTTATTGAGCATTAGAAATTTCACTGAATTATTCAGTGTACACAAATACCGAAATTCCACAGGCACTCGTGGCAAGACACGCAAAAACTTATGTTGTGACGTACCCGAATATCAGCAACGGCGGACGTCGTGGGAGTGGTTCGACGCTGAGCACATTTTCTAGCCAAAAAAGGTAGCGTTTGGTGATGAGAATGTCATGTCCCCCGTTCCCAACGACATATTTGCGAGTCGGGGCCGCGTTTTGCGATAATTACAGCACATAACGCGGGTGGTGCGTCCGGAATGTGCAGCTCTGAGCTCACCGCCGCAGATTTATAATGACGAGCGAGTGTCGCGACCACGCAGTGCTATCGACAGCGTCGCGCGCGTAGTAGAAAAACTATGGCGTCGTCTGCGGTATTCGCGCGAAACGGACCAGTTCCCATGCAGTGACCTCCACACCACCACAACTAAGCTTTTTCCACGATAAACGTCTAGTGAGATATTTCGAAATTGACATTCCTTTCATAATTCCAGAGGACGCATCCTTGGTGCAGTCCAGTGAAATTTAATCAGAAATGACTATGAAAATTGAAGGTTGACGGAGTGACATGGCGTAATTACGGTTTGAATTCTGCATCGGATGGGTGTGCACTTTCGCTTTTTTGTATCACGTCAATTATATAAATTGTTGGAGCAATAAATTTCGCTGTATCTCTGGGGACGGGTGGTGCCACGGCGGGAATGCGGCGACGATACGGCTCGTCCTGCGCTGGGCCCAATTAGCATGGGATCGATAGGCGCGGCGATGCCGATCTGCTGTCAACTGCACTGCATTGCGCAAACACCGCATTTATCTAATCTGAACTTAATGAATGCTGCAGTACTATCACCAAACTATACCCAGGTGATCCTACAGATGCTATTAGACTTATTTTTAATCATTACCTTCCTTTTATTAACCCCCGAAACAAATAGAGGGGTGATTTAAGTGTCATTAGTTAACTTTGCATGTCTGTGTGTTTGATGGATGGGGTTTTCGTGTTTTACTCTCTTTGCTTGTTTTTACTCTCTCTTCCAACGGATGCTCATACCAGACAAACATTTCTATGGCACATTATGGCCAATACGCCAGATGATATTCAACTGTCTATCGCAATTTTCAAGCGGGCCTTTTTTCAAGTCGGAAGTGATCGAACTGGTTCCTAACTATATAAAATTTGAAGATCATCAGGTTACTTTCTAGATCAAGGGATCTCTCTTAACTCTACGGGCCTGATTGATTTGAAATTTGATATTTCTAAAAGTTGCTTCTTTATAATTGCCAGGGGGTTCTTTAAGTCCCCTGAAAATTATAAATACCTACCTACCGTACATTTTTTCTAGGATTAAGGAATTCAAAACGTCATTACTCTGTTTAACCATAAAAACCTGGAAAGACCTGCCAGCGCACATGTTTCCCTCCTCTTAGAACCCCGGGCTCTCTAAGCGGAACGTGAAGAGTCACTTTTAATCATAGTGAGAATGGGCACTAGAAGACGTCATGGCTTTCCATAAGGCGGGCAGCATCATTTTGGCGAGCTAAATATAATAAAAAAAGACATAAGTATCATAAATAAAAATTAATAAATATTGTTGGACATTCTCACACAACATCATCTACCCCAAACTAAGCTATAAGCTTGTGCTAAATGGGATCTAGACGACTGATACACATACTTCTATATTTCTAAATACATACATATTATACATAGAAAACACCCAAACTCCGAAACAAACATTTGTGGATCACACAAATATTTGGACCGACCCGGGAATCGAACCCAGGACCTCAGCGTGGCAGGCGGTTACACTACTGATTGCGCCACCTATATTCTATGTAATGACTTCATTCAAATACAGAATAACATAATAGGCTGGGGAAATCAAATAGAAGAATTGACACAGTTGATCGCTAATGGCTAATAGCAACGTTTGGTCTGCGCAGCAGATAATTATCGTAGCAATTGTACCGTGAAGAGAAGCCACAATGGCATCCAGATGATTGACTTGTATGACAACGGTTGTAATTACGGTTTAAATGGAATTGAGAAGAGAATGACAGTGGTTGTAGATTGATGAACAATTGTATTACTGACTGTTGATTCTGAACTAAACATATCTTTATAGTAAATTATTAAACTAGATGACAACCGTGACTCCGGTCGCGTGTATTTCTAGATGGACTCTGTTCCTTTTCCCTGATCTTACGTAAAATTATTCAGGGGATAAAAAGGAGCATATGTGTCATTCCAGACTATAATCTATCCATGTAGTAAAATAAATTAAATCCCTATCTAAAGAAACCGTATCTCGTTTGAAACTAAGCAAAAACTTTTTACTTGATGTACTAGGAATATTCAATGGGTGTTGGCGCAGCAATTAAATCCAACTGAATATTCATTCAGCGCAGGTTGACCTGCCATTAATTCTCATTGCTTGCTAACCTGAGTCTTCAAACTGGCTGTCAGCGACGAGCGGAGCGAACGGCGATTGCGGCGGGAGCGCGGGCCACTAGTACTAGAGAATAGG
Source organism: Miltochrista miniata (assembly GCA_933228765.1). Lineage (NCBI taxonomy): Eukaryota > Metazoa > Arthropoda > Insecta > Lepidoptera > Erebidae > Miltochrista > Miltochrista miniata. The sequence goes on from OW121751.1 coordinate 30,572,189, forward strand.
CAACTTAGAACAAACGATAACAATAACACACCGACCACGATTTACTGGTGTCCGAACGCTCGCTGTGTGCCGCCAGCCGCCTTACTATCTTATACCACAAAATAATAAGGTACAGAGTGGCAAGTGCGAGTTTCGGTGTGCGCCTGTCGACATTCACGGGTGAGTGCGTTATCGCCGATTTGTATGGAATCGAGACAAGTTCCCGCGTTTGCAGCTAGGTGGCGGGGTCTCGATTGGCGAATTGGCGCGCCGTGAATATCGACAGGCTCACGCAAAAACTCGCACTTGCCACTCTGAACGCAATCTCATGTATGTACTTTTTTTTTTTCTAACCTACCCTCGGTTACGCACACTCGCGCACAAATCAGTATCGAAATTACTATGAAAATCTTTTGACCTGGTGTCTGTGAACTCCGTGAGCAGTGTCTATACTGTCTGTTGCCTGAGGGCACTTTGAATGTAAATTTCCTTCTGTACATTATTATTTTGTGCTTGTATTTTGGCGCCACGCTGCCGCCATCACCCCGCTCGCCGCTCATATTCAGTTTGAGACCTGAGACATACTGTCCTGAAAATAGGCAAGTATTTTACAAAGTCACTTTGAAAATGTACCAAACGTGTTAATAGGCATTCTTCTTGAGTCCTGTTTATTCATCAGCCGTTTAAAATATTTTTTTAAACTTAAAATTTAAACTAAAATATTTTTTATAGAGACATTTTACGGAACATCATCGGGTCCCAAAGTAAGCTAGGAGTGACCTACTTGTGTTATGAGTGTCAGCCCACGTATATTAATACGTATTAACAGGATGTTTTTTCCTGGGTGCTCTCGAGATCTACTCTTCGCAGAAGTTCTAGTTTACTGCACTATCAACTATTTTACTCTGTATCTTTTTGACTTACTTTATGAATCAGACCTTCAATTTGTGAGGCTCGTCGACTTTTATAGCAATCCTTGCGTGAATATTGATTTTTGGGTCAACAATTTCACTACATATCATTTGTGAGGCTTTATGTTTCTCATTGTTTCTGTCGTCTGAGACTAAAGAAACAGATAAAACGGCCGTGAAAATGACCAGCATTGTTTTGCAAATTGTGTGTCATATTAAATATGCATAGCTTATGTTGATAAACTCAACGACTAAAATGCTTTTGTTTGTTGGCATTATTTGTGGCGTATTGTCATGTGTTTGTTTTATAGTTTTTACAATAGTTTCCAACAACCATTATTCTGAACACTTAGAGTACCTACTCGGAGATTTAGTGAAGGTTAATAATATTTTAACCGACTTCAAAAAAAGGAGGAGGTTCTTATTCGTCTGTATGTATTTTTTTTATGTATGTTAAGCGATATTTCCGTCAATTATAGACGGATTTCAAAATTTCTTTTTTTGTTGAATAGGGTTTACTTCTGAGGTGGTCCCATTTTCACCAGGTCAGGATCTGATGATGGGATCCAGGAGAAAACGAGGGCAACCACCGAAAATTGTAGGGACAACTAGTGCGCTTGTTAACTTTTTAATTAAGTGCTTTATTGTTCTACACTTTAATTAAGGTCTGCAGTCGATGTGATGAAAGAGTCGAAAGACAGTCGAGGGCATTCCTTAACAATTTATAGCAGTTACTTTGTGTTTGGGCTTGATTGATTTGTATTGATGAGAACTTTACTCCTAGATTGATAGATCCGACTTAAAAAAAAAGGAATTTCTCAATGTTATATGTATGTTCGTCGATATTTCGTCAATTATAGACGAATTTCAAATCTGCTTTTTGTTGGATAGAGTTCACTTCTGAGGTGGTCCCAATTTCACCAGGTCAGGATCTGATGATGGGATTCAAGAGAAATCGAGGGCAACCACCGAAAATTGTAGGGACAACTAGTGCGTTTGTTAACTTTTTATTCAGTGCTTTAATGTACTACAATTTAATGAATGTCTGGAGTCGATCTGATGATGGAACCGAAAGACAGTCGAGGGAATTCCTTAACGATTTACAGCAGCTACCTTGTGTTTGGGCTCGATTGATTTAGTATTGTATTGATGAGAACTTTCACCTAGATAGATATATTTTTCGGTTCACCCGTCACTTAAAATAATGAAAAAAAAATTTTCAATAAAAAATAAAACCGACTTCAAACAAATCCTGAAAAATAAAATTTACTTAGCACAAAGGAATATGTATTTTGATTTATCAGATTTTTTTCAATATAATATTGAAGTTGGTGCCATGAATAATACCTACATAAAACTATGGTTTTACTTGGCGCCGACTTCAATATGATATTGAATAAAATCTAATAAATCAAAATACATATTACTTTGTGCTAAGTAAATTTTATTTTTCAGGATTTGTTTGAAGTCGGTTTTATTTTTTATTGAAAAATTGTTTTACTCAAAAATGCAAGTAATGTGGTCATTATTTTGACAACCTTGTTTGAACAAATTCCACCTTGCTGTTCTGTTTCAAGGAGCGGGTCGGCAAAGTTTTGCTGGCCGCTCTAACAGGCCGGCAAAACATTGCCAGCCGCTAATTTGACACTTCAACGTTTTAAAGAATCAAATGCAAAAAGATTTTATTTAAAGCAATGGTAGTTGGAACTATACAGCAAGATCTTTTTGTACCTATCTCTATAAATACAACAGCTGTTTGTATTTATAGAGATACTACCCGTTCGCTCTAACTTTGCCGCTGGCGTAGAGGCGTATACCCAAATTGTTAATTAGACGAAGTAAATTGACAGTAGCTAATGTCACTTCGTCATAGAAAATAAGCAACATTTTATGAAGAAGTGACATTAGTTGCTGTCAATTTACTTTGTCTAATTAAAAATTCGACTTTAGTATGGAGTCGAGCGGCAAAGTTAGAGCGAACGGGCAGTAGGTCTTTTTACGATCTTTTTAAACCTATATCTATAAATACAACAGTTGTTTGTATTTATAGAGATAGGTATTTTTAAGATCTTTTTGTACCTATCTCTATAAATACAAAAGCTGTTTGTATTATAGAGATAGGTACAAAAAGATATTTTTAATACAGTTGCTCAAAAAGTGGCATATTACAGGGACGTATAGCGTTCGGGATGAGGGCTATTACACACACGTGCTTTTTCTTTACCATTCCCGCACTCGTGCGATTTCTTTCCCAATTGTCAAAATAATGTCTGTGATTCATGCAAATATTTATAAAAAAAGATACTAACTTGTTTCAATATCAGATTAAAAGTAATTTTAGTTAAAATTTAAGCATAAATTAATATAAGTATCGGCCAAATTAAATTTATAAATATAAAAAAAGTTGGCTGTATGAAGTGCACTGCCATAGTCTCTGCTTAGAAAGGTATATATTCTTATTCGGTTGGCGCCATTTTGGATATTCAGGTTTATTGTGTTTTTATTATTTTATAAAATTGCTTTATTTTTTCGCAACTGTATTAAAAATAGTTGTTCAATACAACGTGTGGGACTGTTATTTAAACTCGTTCCGACTGTCTACCCTCGCCTTCGGCTCGGATCAACACCTGTCGTAACTCGTTGTAATAACAGAAATCCCACACTTGTATCGAAAACTACTATTTTAATACAGTTGCTCAAAAAGTGGCGTATTACAGGGACGTATAGCGTTCGGGATGTGGGCTATTACACACTCGTGCTTTTTCTTTACCATTCCCGCACTCGTGCGTTTTCTTTCCCAATTGTCAAAATAATGTCTGTGATTCATGCAAATATTTCTAAAAAAAGATACAACTTGTTTCAATATCAGATTAAAAGTAATTTTAATTAAAATTTAAGCATAAATTAATGTTAGTATGTATCGGCCAAATTAAATTTATAAATATAAAAAAACTTGGCTGTATGAAGTGCATTGCCATAGTCTCTGCTTAGGAAGGTATATATTCTTTTACGGTTGGCGCCATTTTGGATATTCAGGTTTATTCAATGATATAAAAACTATAGATACGTTATAGACACTGGAAAACGGCAACACGTAAAGAAGGTAATTACCTGAAAAGTCAGTGACGCGACATCAGGCTTAGTGGAAGTACTATTAGCACTGTTTTAAATTCTTTTAATAAAGAAAACTTTAAAAAAACATGCATTCATGTATATTCAGAGGATGTACAAACTACACAGCAACTGTTCAATATAAAAACGTGTCGTTTCATTCGTAAGTACGACAGAAATAATAAAATTATTTTATTTTCTCGCGCCTAAAATGGCGCCTATCATAATTATTAATGCACAAGGAAAATATACTCTGTAGTCTGTGGTTTGGCGCGACGCTTATGGGGATGTAGGGGAGTATTTATTTGTACTAATTTTTATTTAGCCATTAGATTTTTTTTATTTATGTAATTATATTTATTAAATAAATTGGTTATTGACTTAAATTACGATAATATTAACTAATTCGATAAACTACATTAATATCTTGTAAATTAAAATATTAGGTACCTACTTACTTTACCCTTCTGATAGTGACTTCATGCATGATACCACAGAGAATTTATGAAATTCTTTTTTCAAATTTGTAAAAGTTTAGCTGTTTTTAAAAGCCGTAATGTTCGAGTATAACGTGTCTATATAATGATACGTCTTTGGGTTTATTGTGTTTTTATTATTTTATGAAATTGCTTAATTTTTTCGCAACTGTATTAAAAATAGTTGTTCAATACAACGTGTGGGACTGTTATTTAAACGCGTTCCGACTGTCTACCCTCGCCTTCGGCTCGGGTCAACACCTGTCGTAACTCGTTGTAATAACAGAAATCCCACACTTGTATCGAAAACTACTATATTCCATATTTGGACGTATAATTCCAACTATTATTGCTTAAAAAAAAGTAACAAAATCGCGGTTTAGCAAACATTTTGATTCTAATTACTTAGTGACTTTTTTGCTAAAAAAGAGCTCTCAAAGCGAAAATTCTTCGAATTCAATGTGTTTATCACCGCCAGACATTAAAGATGAAGCTAAATTAGTGGTTGAAAATTTGATACCGCGAAACTCAAAGGAAAAACATAAGCTTGCATATGAAAAATTTGAGCAGTGGAAAATCAGTAGGAAATCTAAATCTTTATCCGAAAATGTTTGTCTTGCGTACCTATTACATTGATTTTCCAACAAAATGAAGCCTTCGTCTCTCTGGTAGGTATATCTATTCTATGTTAAAGTGCATGGTTCTGATAAAGCACAATTTGAACGGAAAGTCGGAAGGTCGAAGGGAAAGTCTGTGTTGAAATTTAATAACTGTACTTTTCATAATTGTCATTTTAATTAAATTTCTAGTTGATTAACATATTTTTATTTAAATTACTTACTGGTTTTATTTAGATTAGGTACCCGCATTTTTAAGTAAAGCACTATACAAGCCTTGGCCTACAATGACTGCTTCGCTGGTCACGCTATGATTGCCTCGAGCTAGCCTAGCTACGCTCTAGGGCCTAGAGCCTAGAGTCTAGGCCTATCAAGCTTGACCATCATTGCAGCCCTTGCTGTCATCGACTTTTATAGCAATCCTTGCGTGAATATTGATTTTTGGGTCTACAATTTCACTACATTTCATTTGTAAGGCTTTATGTTTCTCATTGTTTCTGTCGTCTGAGACTACTTTCAAGCTTGACCATCATTGCAGCCCTTGCTGTCCTCGTTCTAAAGGCCTCGACCTACGGTCTCGGCCGTTATATCTGCTCGTCCATTAAGTGCTGCACGCTGACCGCGCTGTCTCGGCCTGGAGCTACGCTGTCGGTTATCATCAGCGCGACCAGCAAAGTAGTCATTATAGACCGCGGCAATAATGTATTAAAGTTTAAGGTGTTTTTCCTATCCTACATCCAAACTTCCTATCTTGAGGAGTCCGGTTCCTTATTCCTCCCTTTATGGTTGGTTATGGTTACGGTTGGTTTTAGTTATCTTTAACTGTTAGGATTGACGAATCGTGAGTGTGAGGTGGTTTCCTCTTCTATACTACCGTTCTACGATGGAAAACATTGTGATCCCTTTAGTTATTTAACTAATTAGAACGTATGGTCGATTATTTGGTTAATTTATTTATTTATTAAACTAAGTAATTAAAAATAACAATAATGAAAGGAAAAATAGGTACAATGGTACTGCTTATTTCTATAAGAAATATCTACCAGCAGACCGGCGAGAGGAGAACGTAAAGAAAAAGGAAAAGATCAAGAAAAAGTGTGTTTACAAAACAGGATAGAACTAACATAACACACAAAATAAAAGATAAATATTATTAACTGCATATAATACATATATAAATAAGTAAATATAATAATAAATATTTAAATAAAAATTACATACATTATATAAATAAATAGGATAATACTGTAGAGAAATAGTGTTCACGGACTTTCTTTTTAAAAGTGGTGATAGTTTTACTGTCTCTGATACCAGGTGGAAGTGAGTTCCATAGTCTGACTGCATGCACGGTGAAAGAGTATGAATAAAGAACAGTTTTGTGAGAAGGAAATTTGAGATTTGAACGTAGGTGAGATCTGCAGAGAGCATCAGGGGAACGAACAAAAGAGAACCGTTCCTTTAGATAGGGAGGTGAAGATGGATTATAAAGGATATTGTAAAGGAGGCAGAGGATTCGAGTGTTACAGCGAAGGCGGATTGGGAGCCACTTGAGTTCTTTGCGAAGCTGAGAAACGTGATCGTACTTTCTAAGATTGAATATAAAGCGTATACCTACACAAATTTTGCAACCTATGACTGAGGAGCTTCTGAATAAACTTGAGTTTATTCAGAAGCTCCTCAGTCATAGTTATTAATGTTAAGTTTAAGTGCTTATATGGGGAAGTTATGGAATTCTGTCAAAAAATCTGCATAATTACTATACATAACTTATACACAGACAATCTGGCCCGTGTAGATGAATAAATAGCAGAATCGTTTCAGTGTTTTTACGACACCATGTTTCAGAGCATTTGCACTCATTCGAGAATCTTCAGGGTCTAAGTCATGTTTACAAGTGACATACTTCGTAAATTGAATTCTAGTAGATAATGCTTCAAAAAAAATCTTGAAGTAGCCTCAATTATTGAAGTTTTCAGTACAGTATTAAAATGTAAGCATTTGTCAACAGATACAAGAGAAACGGGTTTCGTAAACGCGATCACGGCGGCTGGAGTAACGTACTCCATCACCAGAGCATGCACGGCGGGATCCTTACTAGAATGTTCCTGTGAAAAGGTATACTCGGGATTTCCATACTTCAAATAAAGTTGCCATAAGTATTTTCTTGCAATTTTTCCTTGTTTACGACATACTACAATCGTATTGTCGCTTTAAATCAAAATTTCTGTTTTAAAAAGTACAATATTATTATTTTGTTTTATTTCCCAGGGTGCACCTAAACCCCGTCGCGGACGCGAATCGATCTCAGTTCCAGCCTCACAGGTGCCTACAGAGAGGTGGCAATGGGGGGGTTGCAGTGACAATGTGCGTTTTGGCTTGAAAAAGTCTAGGGAATTTATGGACAGCCGATATAGGAAACGGAGCGACATCAAAACGTTGATCAAACTCCATAACCATAACGCTGGGAGGTTGGTTAGTAAGATTTTGTACTGAATGTGAAATATCTTTAAATTCAAAATTTTCAATTTTTTGACACAAACAAATTCAAAAATATATAAGTATAATAATTGATAATTTTTGTAAAAATGTTGTGGAACAGTACATGTGGTATTCAATATGAGCAGCAGGTTCTATCATGTGCCATCAATCAACAGCACAAATAATATAATTGATATTTGATTGAAATAAGTGCAGATTTTTGATTTGAAATGTGGTAATATGATAAAATCTATACGTTCGTTTCAAATTAACCAAATAAAGTGTTCATTAACTTTTACTTTCTACAACGGTTTGTTCTAGGCGATTAAGAATAATATGAAGATAGAATGTAAGTGCCATGGGCTGTCTGGCTCCTGTACTTTAAGGACATGCTGGTGGAGAATGCCGAATTTTAGAGAGGTTGGAGATAGACTGCGAGATAGATTTGAAGGCGCGGCTAAGGTGAATCTTTTTTCTTAAAAATTATAATTATTGTTTATGAGGAACAGGCCGTGGACGGGTAGTCTCTGATAGTTTTAAAGTATGTAGTCAGAGACTGCTTCCAACATTTTTCTTGAATGCCTTGCTGGCGCATTCGGTAGGTTGTGTAACCGACTGCTGCGCTGAGGTCCCAGGTTCGATTCCCGGGTCGGTCCAAATATATCTTTGTTTCGGAGTTTGGGTGTTTTCCATGTAAAATATGTAGGTACCTATGTATTTAGAAATAATATACCTAAGTCGTCTAGATTCCATAACACAAGCTTGTATTAGCTTATTTTGGGCTAAAATGCTAGATGATGCTCTGTGAAAATGTCCAACAATATTTATTATTTATTTATTTTATATTATGGGATTTTTGAGAGTGTGGGCAACATCTTGCTCCGCCTGCATATGGCACCTAAATGTCTGTCACTGAGTTGCTGCACTGCTTGCAGGGTCTTTTGCTGTACGTATTGGAATGGATTGCATTTGGTCACCTTCCTACCCTGCTTTAAATTGCGTTGCTCAGAGTCTAATTTGACTTCTAATACAACAATAAAATTTTAACTTGTTTTTAGGGTTCTATACATAAAAAAAGAAAACGGAACTCTTCTATGATAAGAGGCGTCGAGTGTTTTTTTTTAATACGTTTACGTACCGTGATCACAGTCACATGGGCAGTTAGGACAATGTGTGGGGCTCCCGGCCGATCTCAGAAAGGGACCGTCTCTCCACTAAACCCCGTGGAGTTCCTCCTTGCTCTATAACCAACCCGAAGGACATCGCGGTAATTCACAATCGTAGCTTCGCTGACTCAGCGTTCTGTAAACGATTGCATTCGATGAAAAGCAAGCACTTTTTTAAGTTGTTCCTCAGATGGGTGACCACTTTGTGATATGTCTAATCATTTGCGAGTGTTTTAGTGCTTCGGAAAGCACGTTAAGTAGTAGCAAAGATAATAATAATAGTATTATATACAGATCGCCAACTCCCTGTCGCGCCACAGCTGTCAGTAGAGTTGACGTGCGCGTTGACGGACAATTTGCTTACATTTTATTGATCACACGCACTCATTCAAGCTGGAGTTTCCGCCCTGTGGTAGTAGGTTGTAAGTAACATGGCTGTCGTTAAGCCATGTTAAAAGCCTTATAAGGCTCCTTGAAACATTTATCTGCGGGTCGTCACATCTGCACCTGTCCTTTTCAATACGGCAATAGTCTCACCACCTAATAGCGGGGCTTACACGTGCAGTTCGAATCACAAATCGCGACTGCGTGTGGGACAAAAAACAGAGCTGAAATTTGTTTGTACTGGGTGTACACTATGCCTATGCCTTCCCATGCTTTGGGTATCCTTCCGAGGGCTTACCCGGCGTCCCAACTGTAGACTGTTAGGTAGGATACGTGTGGTTTTTAGTCGGTAGGAGTCCGGCATAGCATACCTATAGGATTTTCCAAAAAAAATGCATTCCCATGTAACATTTGACTATAAAAAATATCTGGCTGCTACATTAATGAGACATTTTTAACTTTTAGTTTAAGGCGATTTCAACGATTAGGAGTTTTCTTAGGACATTCTACGGACAACCTCGCGCGCCATAGTTTCGGCAGCCTCAATTGAAAGAGGATCGCATTCGTATTATATGACAGTCACTTGTACACGTAATTTAGGTATTACAGTGGGCGTGTATCCCAGATTACCCTAATTTGAATTTAATTTACTTTAACAAATTTTTCTTTCCACCAGGTAATAGCCAGCAACGACGGTGATAGCTTTATGCCAGAAAGCCCTAGTATCAAAAAACCTGGCAAGAAAGACATCATCTACTCTGAAGAATCACCAGATTTCTGTTTGCCTAATATAAAAACTGGTTCGTTGGGGACCCAAGGACGTCAATGCAATGTTAGTTCGGCTGGGACCGATAGCTGTGATCAACTTTGCTGCAGAAGAGGTTATAAGGAAAGCTCAGTGAGAGACACTGAAAATTGTAATTGTCAATTCAAATGGTGTTGCGAAGTTATATGTGAAACTTGTTACGTTAAACGAAACATACAAACGTGCCTATAATGTTATAAAAGATTTTAATAAATGTTTATATTAAAACAAACATGTGTTTATTGTAACCCCTTAGTTGCAACATGCCTTTTTGACACGTGGTTCACCCATTTCGCCCTCCTTTTTTTTTCTTTTTTCGTGTGGAAGTCCTACATGGATGCTATGCCGTACTCCAACAGTCTAAGGCCGGGAGTCCCGGGTAAGCCCTCGGAAGGATGTCCCAGAGGTGTACCACTGTAAATTTGTGTCACGTAGGTACACCTGGGTATTCCATGGTTAATCCTAGCCCACGTAGGTGCACCACGAATAACTATGTCACATTGATCCACCGAACATAACATATGATCACACCTTTCATCCCCGAAGGGGTAGGCAGGCCCACATTTCACCTTTTAGATTTTTATCCTACGTAATGTCCCCACCTGTGAGCCGTATTGAATTGGGTAGGCACTGGTAGTGACCGCCTGCTGCTGAAATTTTTTAAGCCGGCTATAAAGGCCTTTAACTTGGCTTAACGGCGGGACCAACGGCTTAATGTGCCTTTCGAAGCACTGAAACGCGGGCAAATAAATGTCATAAAGCGGTGTAAATGTTGCTTACTCAATGATCGTTGACAGAACACTGAGTCCGCGGGGCCACGAGCGCTTCCTAGGTGTTCCAATACACCTTTTTTGAGAGTTGCTTAGTTCATGTCTCAGAACTAGGTATTTAAAAAAAAATTAACAAAAAAAGCCGACCTCAAACCAAACTAAAAACTGAAAAATAAAATTTACTTAGCACAAAGTTAGTATACCTATTCTGATTTATTTATAATTTATGTAAGATTGAAGAATTATGGAAGCCGGTTAAGGAAGGTCTCGTCAGAGTTGCAGTGGAAGTATGTGGGATAAGCAAAAGGAGACAAGAATGTCAGAGTATGTTTGCTGAAGTTTTAAAAGTTTTGTCTGGGTCTTTAATTTCCACCCTGGAGATATACCCTCAGGAGGCTGGTGAACACTCGGCAGAAGTAAAATCGTAAGAAGCAAGCATGGTGGAACGGGCTGGCTACAATGGCCAACCAAAGAATGCAGAAGGTAATGGATTAGGATGTAAAAATGGCAAAGAATGAGTAAAACCCCACACAGGGACAGCTGAGATAACGAGGCTGTTTCAGCAACTTAGCGAGGGGGCTGATGACGCGCAGGTGCGGCTACCGAACGCTGAATTGGCTATTCTAGGGGACTTCAGCGGTCACCACATTGAGTGGCTCCCATGGTCTGACCAAGGTGGTACACGGAATTACCCGCATACCGGACAGGTCGGATCATGAACCCACTCTGCAGGACTTACTGCTGACGAGTTATCCAGCACAGTACAGTGCGTCGGTTGGCGCCCCACTGGGTGATTCCTACCACGGTGTTGTACGTGCCCGCCTGCAGGTGTCATCTCCTGCTAGAGGAGTAGAGGTACCGCGGCGATTGTGGCACTACTCGTCAGCAGACTCGGATGTACTACAAGAATACTATGCAGCCGTCCCGTGGAGTCAGCACTGCTTTGCAGGGAGGGCTGCATCGGAAAGCGCCTCTGCCGTTGCTGGTGAAACGTTAGGTATGGAATACTACATTCCTTTAACTGATGTCGCCAGCATCCGCAAAGCCCACTCCTGGTTCGGGCGTGAGTGCGCCTTAGCTGTTCAACAAAAGCAGGCGGCGTACCACGCCTGAATCAGGGCGTACAACAGAGCCACAATGTTTGCTGCAGCGCTCCATGGTGAGTTATCGCCGTAACATCTATCTAAGAACATGTGCCAATTAATTCCAGACCCATAACTGTAAACTGAATTAAAATCGGACTAGTAGTTTAGGAGAAAAGTGGCAACATTGATTTTTCATCAAAATACAGCCGCGCGGTACGTAAGCATGCGATAGGGCTGCCCACCTACAGCATTTTAATAATATGTGCCTACTTTGACTTTCTATTTAGTATTGCGATTGTAAATATGTACATACATACATTCATATAGTCACGCCTTTATCCCTGAAGGTGTAGGCAGAGGCATAGTATACGCCCACATTTTACCTTATAGTTTTACGTACGCGTAATAGATAGTGAGCCTAATGCAGTTGATTTTTTTCAATCCGCCCACAAGGCCTTCAATTTGTAATTAAGGTTTGTTGTTTTACTGACAACCGGCTTTCATTTCGAGTAAATATGTACCTTTTTTATTTAAACAAAAAAATACTTTGTTAGTAATAATATAATATCGCCGCAATGGCTGGCGGCGCGGGGTGGCGGCGTGGCGGCGTGGCGGTGCAGCGCCCGTTATCTACTAACGATTGAGTGAGACGGGTGTAGAAGTTTGAAAACGAGTAAGCGGCGTAGACAATAATAATCGGCTCATCACATGTTTCGTCAGTGATAGAATCACGGAATTCTAGTCTTTATAATCATTGTGTTAAATTTTTGATTTACAAAATTAAAACTGTTTTGCGATTTGAAAGTACTAGCCAGTCTCTAGTACACTAGTACTTTTCGTACATTGTCAAGTTGTGTTAAATTTTGGAAGTTCATATTTGTCTCTATGCGTGTAATAAAAATCAAAGGTAACAAAAATGCTGTCAATTTTTTTTTTAATATAATACATAAATATTCACGGACATTTCACACAACGCTATCTGATCCCAAAGTAAGCAAGGAATAACCTGCTTGTGTTATGAGTATCAGACCACGGATATTAATACTAATATACTTTTTAAATACATACATTTTATACATAGAAACAACCAGACTCTTGAGACAAACATTTATGGGTCACACAAATATTTTTCTCGGGTGGGAATCGAACCCACGACCTCCAGCGTCGCAGGCGGTATCACTACCGACCGCGCCACAGAGGCAGTCATACGGTGCTAAGTGTACTGTAACATCGGTCATCCACGAAGAAATGAATACTCTTGAAACATACCTAAATCATTGCTCTCAATTAAATAACTACGAACTGACAACGGAACTAAATGTACTACCTACACGTACTAGAGTTCTGAACTAGTTTTTTTTTTGGATATTGTACTATATTGGATCGCACCGTTTACTGACTGAGCAAGCACAAGTCTAGTTTTAAACACAAACATACCTACTTCATGTAACTACCTAGTTCACTCGTGTCAATCACTTTGTTTAACTTTAGTCAACTAGTAGTATAGTACCAATTAGTACTTAAGTAAAATCAATTTATAGTCTTACCTTTCGGAGTTTCCAGGTAATCTAAAAAACGTTATCTCTGGGTTCGAATTTGACGAATTCATGCAACCAAAACAAGCACAATAGACTCTAGTGTGTATGTGTGTACTGAGAGCCCAATTTTATTTTTGCGGATTTTTGCAGTTTAACTAACAATAGTGCTTAGTAAAAGTTGGGAAAACATTTGTAAAACGAATATCAGAGTTTGTAAAGACATAATTCAAAAGCTATATCGCCTTATGTGGGTCCCTCAGTTCACACACCTATGCTCCCAAATCTAGATATATATTGAGTTCACTAACAAGTTTTTATTATAGACCTTTAGTAAAACATGAATAAACATCTACACAACATTTAGAAACATAATTTGAATATATAATAAAAAATTACAAACGTCTTTCTGTGGTCCCTGAGGGACCACATAAATTTATCACATAATTAATAGATTATAATTTGAAAATTAAATATACATAAGCCAATCTTTAGTAAAAATTACAATGAAAATTTTAAAACTAAAGAAAGATCACAAATAGTAGTAAATATTGAAAACTTTACGTTTTTGTTGGTGGGCCTCAGTTCACACACTATGCTAATGCTAATTGTTCGAAATATAATTAAATACAACAATTACGTAAATGTGGAGCCTTTCAGTGCTTAGTAAATTTTTTATATTATAGATCTGTATTTATCTTGTCACTGGTTTTGTTGGTCTTTTACCAGAAATGTACAAATTAGGTTTTCCATACTAGTAGGGTGTCCATGCAGTCAAGAGATAATATTGTTTCAAGAACCATTACCTACATACATTGAGTTTCAAAGTTCTTGCATAGTCGTAAAGTGTGAGATAAAGATGAACAGTTGTTGAATGTGGGTAGATTAGAACTTTTATTTATAAACGGAGAACAGTTGTTGTTGAATGTAGGTAGTTTAGAATTGTTATTTATTTGCGGAAGTAAAACTGTCAGCTTGTTGCTAGTCGTGATATAGACTGCCTCGTTGGTCTAGAGGTCGAAATGTGCGACTGCAGATCACGATTTACGGTTCGATTCCCACCGGAGACAAACAATTGTGTGATCCATAAATGTATCTCTCGAGAGTCTGGGTGTTTCTATGTATGATAAGTGTCTGATACCCATAACACAAGCAGGTTATTCCTAGCTTACTTTGGGATCAGAAAGCGTTGTGTGAAAAATAAATGTCCCAGAATATATCGCTCAGTTACTGTTGAAGAATATGTGTAATTTAGAAACTTGAAACCTCTTTATACTAGTTTCTTTATATACAGCTTTTTGAATTTGTACCATGTCTTGTCTTGTGTTAGTCTTTTATTCCGTTGTAAATGTAAGACCGCACTGAGCGGAACTGCACGATACGGCGCGTCAAAATATTATTTATATTAAATTATATGACACAACACGCACTAAGTCACGTCAACGGAACTGCACTGCAGCCGACTGCAGCGGAACCACGCGACTAAGTTGGTCAACTGACCAAAAGTGTCGCGGCCTGCCGTGACGTGCAGTTCAGTTGCCGCTCAGTGCGGTTTAGGCAAACCACAATTTCATAGTCAGTCTAACGCGATACTTGGAAGTGCGATGTCGGTTCTCAAAAATGTTAATAGATGAAGAAAAATTTCTTGTATTTATGAGCCCGTATACGGAGATATTATGTATGCTGCATAGAACTGCACTGCAGCGCAACTGCGCGACACGACGCTTCATTTTTTGGTAAATCGCACTTCAACTGCAGCGCAGCGGCGCTACAAGAATGTATTTAGTAGGTAGGCAACCTCTGAGCAAGACAGACGTCGAAATGGATGACGCTACGAAGCTATGAATATAAATGAAAAAAATATGATGTACGTTGCCATAAAAACTACCAACGAAAATTGGTTTGAATGAGATAGAGCTGGTAGTTTTTTTTTTAATACGTCATAAACCGCAATTTTCGGTTAGAAAAATCACTACCACTGCGAACGTGTTAAAACATAAATCAAAATTACAACGAACTATAAGAACTTTTATATTATGTTACTTGCTGCTACGAAACCCTTCATGGGCGAGTCCAACTCGCACTTGGCCGGTTTATTTACAGAACGTTTTTGGTGGGATATGTATTACGATTGAAGCTTATTAGGTAATAACTAATATTATAAAGAGGAAAGATTTGTTTTGGGAGTCACGGGATTTGGGAGTCACGGGACATCCTTCCTGAGGGCTTACCCCCTCTCAACCATAGGCTGTTGGGCGTTACGTGAGGTTTTTTAGTCGGTAAGAGTCCGGCATAGCATCCTACGAGGATTTTCCCTCACGTTAAAAAAAAATAACAAAGAGGAAAGATTTGTTTTTTTGTTTGTTAGTAACGAATAGGCTCCGGAACTACTGGACCGATTTGAAAAATTCTTTCACTGTTGGAAAGCTACACTCTTTGCGGTGAACATAGGTTATATTTTACTCTCGTATTCCCACGGGAACGGGAACTACGCGGGTGAAATCGCGTGACGTCCGCTAGTTAATAATAAAGGGTGTCTCAGTAAGAGTGCACTTTTTCATTTTAATATAAAAAACATATTTTTTTGAGAGAGTTGTGATTTTTTTATTGAATTGTCAAAAAGACATGTTCCGATTAAGTATGGAACAAAATATCCGTCATATGGCCTCCACGGCTCTGATGGCAGGCCATTACTCTATTCATGAAATTTTTCATGACTTTTTCACAGAGATGAGGCTGTATCGCACCGATGACTCGTTGGAACTCGAATTTGAGCTTAGGCATTATTTCTGGTTTATTCGCCTAACCTGCGATTAGAGAAAACCCCAAAGAAAAAAATCGCACGGCGTTAAATCGCATGATCTTGGTGGCCAGTTCACATCAGAATTTATTGAGATATTTTTTTCCGGAGATCGTTGCTACAATAAATGGATTGTTTCATGCGCGGTGTAGCAGGTGGCGCTGCGCCGCCTTGCTGAAACCACATGCCGTTCGCACACAACGGACGTACACGAGTCTTACTGTCCATTACCAACCCAGTTTCTTCATTTTTTTGACAACTCTTCAAATGGTTCACACATTAGGTGCACTTCTCGACTGAAAATTGTTCGTAGTTTGCGAGCGGTCTCAGCATAACTTTCCAAATTTTTGTATTAAGTTTTCACAATTATTACGCGTTTTTCTTTCGAAAAGCGCTCCATTTTTATTAATCGGAACAAATAAATGTGTAAGCTGCCAAATCTCAGAGTTGCCACCTACATTAAAAAAAATTGCACTAAATTTAAAAAGTGCACTCTTATTGAGACACCCATTATAACCCATCACTTATACAATATCCTGATAAGTAATAAATGACCAAAAAATAAAGAAGCAGTGCTTTTCTTAAAGTGTGGACACTCTATACCTGTCTTAGTATGAAAATCAATAAAAATGTTAAAATAACACAAATAAATTAAACACCAGTGACAAGATAAATACAGATCGATAATATAAATAATTTTCATGTTATAATCTATTAATTATGTGATAAATTTATGTGGTCCCTCAGGGACCACAGAAAGACGTTTGTAATTTTTTATTATATATTCAAATTATGTTTCTAAATGTTGTGTAGATGTTTATTCATGTTTTACTAAAGGTCTATAATCAAAACTTGTTAGTGAACTCAATATATATCTAGATTTGGGAGCATAGGTGTGTGAACTGAGGGACCCACATAAGGCGATATAGCTTTTGAATTATGTCTTTACAAACTCTGATATTCGTTTTACAAATGTTTCCCCAACTTTTACTAAGCACTATTGTTAGTTAAACGGCAAAAATCCGCAAAAATAAATTGGGCTCTCAGTACACACATACACACTCTAGTTGTCATATTAAATATTTTTAGTAAATAAAACAACTGATAATACCTACTACTGGACTGATAAAAAGTTATAATACCTACCTTATAGGTGTATGTAGTTGAAAGTTAACGTTATTCCTATTACTATGTACCTACTCAAGTTGGATTTTCAGTATTACGGCACGTATAATTTAAATAATCATAATTTTTTTTTTCTATAAAATTTTTATTGAAATATAATTAAATAAAAAAACTCTAATAGAAAAATAAAACATTAGTACGAAATCTCCCCAACATCCCCATACGAGTCGCGCCAAACCACAAACTACAGAGTACATTTTTCTTGCGCATTCATTATGCTAGCCGCTACTACTACGCTAGCACAGTATAAATATGTTGTTTAACCAGTAATGTAGCTCCCTACAAACGGACGAAGCGCAAGCTATACCTACGATTCTCGTTTTCGGCAGGCCTTTCAGCACGCAAGCAGCGTCCGCAGTCGCGATTGTGCCGAGTAGACGAATGGACGGTGTGTCGTTTTTTAAATAGTAACCGCGCGTGTTTTATTTACTGAAAATATTTAATATGACAACTAGAGTCTATTGTGCTTGTTTTGGTTGCATGAATTCGTCAATAACGAACCCAGAGATAACGTTTTTTAGATTACCTGGAAACTCCGAAAGGTAAGACTATAAATTGATTTTACTTAAGTACTAATTGGTACTATACTACTAGTTGACTAAAGTTAAACAAAGTGATTGACACGAGTGAACTAGGTAGTTACATGAAGTAGGTATGTTTGTGTTTAAAACTAGACTTGTGCTTGCTCAGTCATTAAACGGTGCGATCCAATATGGTACAATATCCAAAAAAAAACTAGTTCAGAACTCTAGTACGTGTAGGTAGTACATTTAGTTCCGTTGTCAGTTCGTAGTTATTTAATTGAGAGCAATGATTTAGGTATGTTTCAAGAGTATTCATTTCTTTGTGGATGACCGATGTTACAGTACACTTAGCACCGTATGACTGCCTCTGTGGCGCGGTCGGTAGTGATACCGCCTGCGGCGCTGGAGGTCGTGGGTTCGATTCCCACCCGAGAAAAATATTTGTGTGACCCATAAATGTTTGTCTCAAGAGTCTGGTTGTTTCTATGTATAAAATGTATGTATTTAAAAAGTATATTAGTATTAATATCCGTGGTCTGATACTCATAACACAAGCAGGTTATTCCTAGCTTACTTTGGGATCAGATAGCGTTGTGTGAAATGTCCGTGAATATTTATTTATTATATTTAAAAAAAAATTGACAGCATTTTTGTTACCTTTGATTTTTATTACACGCATAGAGACAAATATGAACTTCCAAAATTTATCACAACTTGACAATGTACGAAAAGTACTAGTGTACTAGAGACTGACTAGTACTTTCAAATCGAAAAACAGTTTTAATTTTGTAAATCAAAAATTTAACACAATGATTATAAAGACTAGAATTCCGTGATTCTATCACTGACGAAACGTGTGATGAGCCGATTATTATTGTCTACGCCGCTTACTCGTTTTCAAATTTCTACACCCGTCTCACTCAATCGTTAGTAGATAACGGGCGCTGCGCCGCCACGCCGCCACGCCGCCACGCCGCCACCCCGCGCCGCCAGCCATTGCGGGGATATTATATTATTACTCACAAAGTATTTTTTTGTTTAAATAAAAAAGGTACATATTTACTCGAAATGAAAGCCGGTTGTCAGTAAAACAACAATCCTTAATTACAAATTGAAGGCCTTGTGGGCGGATTGAAAAAAATCAACTGCATTAGGCTCACTAGCTATTACGCGTACGTAAAACTATAAGGTAAAATGTGGGCGTATACTATGCCTCTGCCTACACCTTCAGGGATAAAGGCGTGACTATATGAATGTATGTATGTACATATTTACAATCGCAATACTAAATAGAAAGTCAAAGTAGGCACATATTATTAAAATGCTGTAGGTGGGCAGCCCTATCGCATGCTTACGTACCGCGCGGCTGTAGGCATTTATTTCTAAAATCGGGCCGAGTCAAACTACAGTATACAGTGACGCTAGTCTACAGTCGCGACACTGATTGATCCGTCACACGACGAAGGTCAGGTAATTACCTTCTTTTCGTGTTGCCATTTTCCAGTGTTGATAACGTATCTATAGTTTTTATAAATCATTGATTGCACTATGAGAAATGAGTAACAAAACAAAGGATAGGTACTACTTTTTTGAAAGCTAAGTAAGTACCTACTTACTTACCTTTCAAAAAGTCAAATTATGAAAACTGAGCTGAAACTAATATCACAGTCGACAGATCATAGTAGTCCTCTTTATACTGTGCTAAAATCAAGCATTCTGCCATTTCCCTTACGCTATTTTTGGTGTTGTTGCTGAAAGCTGTTTTATTCTTGTCGCGGGGATGTTACTGATGCGAAAGTAGCCTTAAACCATCTCTGAAACCTGTTGTATATCGTGTCAAATTTTAAGCTCAATTGATTCAATACATTTTGAGTTTTTGAAGCGTACACATACGCACACAATATTTTTATATAAATTAATTTTCTATGAATCATATTAATGTACTAGATGATGCTCGCGGCTTCGCCCGCGTGAAATTTGGTACCTGTTCCCGCTTCCAGTGGGAACAAATTCCTGGGATGAAAAGCCTTTTTGTCATTCCAGACCATAAGCTATCTTTGTATCATATTTCAGCCCAATCCGTTCAGCCGTTAGAGCGTGATTGAGTAACAAACATCCAAACATCTAAACATTTAAACATCTTCACAAACTTTCACATTCATAATATTAGTAGGATATATTTTTCATGCAACAAACGTCATTTTTTGCTGACTTGACCCGACTGGCACTTGGCCCGATTTTAAAATGTATTTTAAAATCGGTTTTAAATATTTTTGTAGTGCAACAGAAATACAAATAGGTACATTATCTGTGAAAATTTCAGCTCTCTAGCTATAAAGGTTCTTGAAATGCAGCCTTTCGTGACGGACAGTCAGACAGACGGCGAAGTCTATTGAATAAGGTCCGGATACGGAACCCTGAAAATCTAAATTATATCTATCGGCTTAACACAAAAAACAAAAGTGGAGGGGCAAAGAGAAATTATACAAGACTGTCAGAATCATATATTATCTAAGATTTTAAATAACGTTAAATTGTTGCTTTGCCACCGTAATGCGAACGAAGCAGGCGTAAGGCTTTTTTGGTTGTTGGTGTTGTCGGCTTATCTGTAGTCGGGGGTGTCTCTGTAGTCGTGGGTGTCTCCGTAGTCGTGGGTGTCTTTGTAGTCGTGGTTGTCTCTGTAGTCGTGGGTGTCTTTGTAGTCGTGGGTGTCCCTGTAACTTTAGATTCTTGTATTCCAAGATATTTTCCGGGTTTTGGGACAGGTTTAAAACGTAATACAGAAGGACATTTCTTCAATGACGAGTATATTTTTCTGCAAGCTGGCAATTTATTTTTCCTTGTCTTTACGTGATTGTACAATAAATTTAGTTTTATAATATCCAGAGAACTGAACCCTTCGTCATGCCCTAAAAATTGTAGGGGCTTATTGATATTTGAGTCACTCTAAAACAAATAAATCAGCGTATTAGTAATTGACGATTTGAGAAAACCAATTTAGTGCGACCTAACTGAACATAATATGAATCGCTTATAATACAGTTATCTGAAACAATGTTGTACAATTAGGCCACCAGTCGAGTCCCCAAGGCGCCTTTTCAAATTCTTAAAAAAGTTTTGTGCATTGGGACCCCTTGGACCTAGAGTCTCGACACCGACTGAACAAAAACGATACGTTGAGTCGAGACCCTTGTACTTATGAATTATATTATTTTCAGCCGCTTCCGCTGCTGCACCGGCTTTTACATTCAAGTCATACCTACACTTATTAATTTCACTTTTGGGCCCATATAAAACAAACTTTTATTGAATTATTTTATCATTTAATTTAAAAATTATGAGTAGCACATTAGTAGATAGTCGATCTACTCATTTTGTTAAAAATAGAAAACGTATATTAGTATAGGTACTGAAATTCACAGTAAAATTTATCTTTTGAACTCCAACCACAGTGCGGTTCATTTGGAAGAGGGGATGAAAGAAAAGTTTTTCAGTTGGAATTTCTCATCGCGTGGTCTTATTGAGAGTACTTCAAGAATTGCTTTAAACATTTTTCGATATTGTGAGTTTGTTATTCGGATATTAGAGATGTGGACAAGTGGTGGATATGGACCAAGTGTAAAATGGGGCTTTACCATTATAATGTCCTGGCAGAAAGCGGGGTAATGTGAATAACTGCTATTTTCTGCTACTTACTTTTATGGTTGGTAGTCCATTAACCGTATGCTTGAGACTGTCAAAATGTCCGGCACTTTCAGAGTCATATTTCAAGTCATGAAAAATCCATTCATTATCATTCAATTTTTTAAATAAGTTTTTTTTCTCTGAAACATAATTATGTTTGTATTTATTGATGCTGCCCATTTTATGACTATATTTTAGACTTCTAGTGAAACCACGTTGTGGTTAAAAGATAAAAAATACCGAACAAATATTAAAAACAAATTCCTAAGAGAACATTGCCCCCTGTAAGGTTTGTATTTACGCCCCCTAATTTAAGAGATCAGTGCTCTACCTATCTATACATATAATAAAATGATGGAAAAGTCAAAACTCTACATTGGAAATATTAAACAAAACATACTCGCTTGGTGTTCAACATAAGATACCGAAGCCGAAAATATAGTCAGATTGTTTTTTGTCTGTTTGCTTTGCTTTGTCCGAAAGGATCTCGAAAAGTACTCAATAGATTTGATTCAAATTTTTCACAAATACTAACTAGGGGTAGGGTCTTCAAATAGGCTATATATTATACGCTACATATCCTAGGGGATTGGCAGAGAGCAATCAAACTGGCATTATAACATAATTTTCACGCGTACGAAGTCGCGGGCACCAGCTAGTTGTAAATAAATCAACCAATAGCAGGTGGCACTTCACTGCTTACATTTCCTTTTAAAGTAATCAAATTCCACAGAAATCAGAGAAAGTCACATTCAAACACATTACCTACCTGTTTTGATACATGACTATTTCTACTAAATCACCCATAAGAGAGAAGAAGAATTATTTCGTTCCAAATAACAATAAGGTGATATAATATGTTTGTACACTAGAACTCTGCCTTTCCCTTCGAGGATAAAGGCGTGACTTTAAATATGTATGTATCTATGAGAGTAGTCATATCTACTTAACCCTAGAACCGTACCCTGGGGTACAACTGAAAAAAAAAAAAAAATATTGGCTATAACTTTTTTGTTTTAAAACGGATCTTTTCGCACCTCCGCGTATTCACGGGGGGCGGGGGATCGTGTCGAAGCATCGGCCGGGCGCGAGTCCTGTTAGCGTGCGATCGTGGCAAGCCTGAGTGGAGTACTACAGCACCCCTGGGTAGGCATCTACAAAATGCATGCACAAATAAGTATTGGCGGTATTTTAAAAAAGCACGACCTTCTAGGGCTCCATCCTCTTCAGATTCAAAATCTGGTAGATGTTCCTTTTGTCCTAGGTCAAAAGACCGTAAATCAAGCACTCGATGTGAAAAATGTAAAAATTTTATATGTTTAGAGCACCAATAGAAGATTTGCCAAAACTGTTAATATACGTTTGGTAATTTTTTGTTTAATTATGTAACGTGAGACTGAAATAAGTGCCATAAAAGTCTATGTATGTTGATTATATTAATAAATGTCTATTCTTATGAAAAAAATGTTTTCTTTAACGGGGTACACTAGTACCCCTGGGTACTGTTATTTAAAGTCTATGATGGGTACGGTTCTAGGGTTAAGTAAGTATCACAATTAGTATGGGAGGCGACTGGCAAACTTCTACGTCAGCCTCTACGCCAGCGTCAAACTTAGCGCGAACGGGTAGTATTTTTGAAACATACCTGGGCGGATATTATCCTTATTAATGGATATGTAATCATCTCGATCAGGTACATTGTGCTGCGGTGGAACTCCAGCTAGAGCTAACACTATCTCTGCGAGTCCTTTGATGTTTGTCAAGCAGTCATATCCTAGAACTACTCGCTAAAAAGAAAAATATATGCCAGATATTGTTTTTAGCAAATAGGTACTAAAAACTAAGGAAACTCGCTAGAAATATTTATAAAAAGCAAGAAAGCAATTTGAACACAAACAATTTTATAAATTTAACATGATAAAACAAGAAAGCCGTGAGATCGTTCTCACCAGACTGTTCCTGTCTAACACGTTTATTGTGAAAGTAAAAGTTGAATCCGATTGACTTTGTCATTTTTTTTTATTTCAAACTTGGAATCCACGTGATCTAGTGACGTAGTTTAATGCAACAGAGTCACAGACTACAGACAAAGTCTGGCCATAAGCCCCTCTGCACTCTATTTTATAGAGAGGGGCTACAATTTAGAACGATAACAAAGAAGGGGAGGGAGAGGATCTCCCTCACACCCTAGATTCGTCCTAACGTGCAACAGTTAAGGATAACCACAACTAATTGTAAGGGACGAATGATGAATCGAAATCCTCAGCATCCTCATAAAGTCCTGAAGATGCCTCGTCTGTAGGCGCAACACGTGTCGACTTATTAGTCACGTTGTTGGGCGGATTAGTGCTCATTGTCTACAATCTGGCGGGTATTTCCCTATTCTACATCCAAATTTCCTTTTTGAGGAGTTCAATTTGTCATTCCTCTCTTACTACTTGACAATTCTATGGTGTGAGGTAAGTTCCCTTTATCATCATCTAGTCACACATATTTTACAATTAAGTCACCTGTATTCCGTTTCCAGTGAAGTTCTTAAGAGTTACATCTTGACAAGGTAAGTGAGATGCTCGGTTTAAAAAGTATACCCATCGTTTTCCATCAGAATCTTTTGGTGGACGAGGCAACTCCATGAAGTTAAGGCTAGTAAGAGCATTCACCTGATTGAGGAACCAACGAATTTTGTCACGTAGAGCCTTATCTGAAAATTAGTAGGTACTGGGATATGGTAGTGATATAATTTAGCATAGATTTACATATACAGGGTGTAACATTCGGAGCGGTCAGTATGACCAAATCTGTAATTAATCAATCATCAAAAAATATCATAAATCATAAATTTTAGAGAAAATAATCTATTCTTACTCCGAAAAAATGACGCATCCAAATGAAATGAAACATTTACGAGAGCAGTGAACTGAAACATTTTATGATCGCATTATAAAACATACATGTTGCATTTTTAGGCCCACAGGACACACTATACCTACAACTTTAGCAAGAGCAGTTCACTGTCCCTATTGATATTACTACAGTAGAAAGAAGTAGTACCAAGTACAGTACTACCACAGATATCATAAGAGATAATAAGATCCAACCGTTAGCACTTACATTTATTTATTTAACTAGCGAACGTCACGCGGTTTTACCCGCGTAGTTCCCGTTCCCGTGGAAATACGGGAATAAAATACAGCCTATGTTCACCGCAAAGAGTGTAGCTTCCCAACAGTGAAAGAATTTTTCAAATCGGTCTAGTAGTTCCGGAGCCTATTCGTTACAAACAAAAAAACAAATCTTTCCTCTTTATAATATTAGAATAGATGTCATGACGTGTTCCTGTTACTATAAGATTTCATTTTAGCTTAATTTTTTTTTATGAATATCCGGAAAAGTTCCACATCTTAAATGACCAAACCCTATGAAAACGCATGCAAAAGAAGTAAGTAACTTTCGACTATAGGTTTGAGTACATGTAAGAAACAAAATCTTGTAAGCGTAACACAGCAATGAACATAGGCAACCTAACTACTAGCGGTTAAATAACTGTGAACGGACTATACCTACTGCATGTTTGCAGTCTAGACGGCATAAATATGGTCATAAGGTCACTCCTTTATCCCCGAAGGGGTAGGTAGAGACATATTTTATGCCCACGTTTCACCTTTTTTAGAATTTGTCCCACGTAATAGGTGAGCCGTATTGCCGTGTTGAGATGGACAGGCGCAGGTTGTGAGTGCCTGCTGTTGAAAATTTTCAAGCCGTCTAAAAAGGCCTTCAACTTGGCTTAACGTTTGCCATTTCACTGGCAACTGGAACCAACAGCTTAACGTGCCTTCCGAAGCACGGAAACGCTCAAATAAATGTCACAAAGTAGTCAAATGGATGGTCACCCATCCAAGGACTGGCCATAGTAAAGTTGATTCCTACAGTGATCGTTTACAGAACACAGAGTCTGCGGGGCCACAAGCGCTTCTCCAGTCCAGATAGCAGTAGTCATAAAATACATAGGTATTTCATTCTGCTATGATACATTGTATCGGTGTCAAGACCCAATGTCCCAATGCGCATAATTTTTTCAAGAATTTGAAAATACGCCTTGCAGTTTCGCCTGGTGACCCAAGAGCTGGCAGTTTTCTCGCTCAGCGAATAGGTATTGCTATTCAAAGGGGGAATGCTGCTAGTCTTTTGAGCACAATGCCACGGGGTTCCTTATTTATTTTTAGTTTAGATAGTAGATAATAATGTAAATATATACATTGTATTAAGACTGAATGAGAAATTTTCCTTTGCAGAAATTGAGGTATACCCATTCACCGTTTCTTTTTCTGCCTATTTTACATTATTGTAGTGTTAAAATACTCACCATGAAAGGAAGGAATATCAATATAGAACGGTATCTCCCCTTTGTCCCAAATGTTGAATTTCTTATAGTCCTCGTCATTCAGATCAAAACCTCGTTTAAATCTGAGTATATCGTCGTACTTAAATCCCCATGGGGATTTTAGACTCTCGACTTCACTGCTATTTTTCATGGCGAATTTCGATATTAACTTTTGGTAGAGTCCGACCAAAATTGGGTTTTCAGCCGAAACCGAAACCGAACCATCGGCCCCAGGCTCAGTTTCGGCCGAAACTGAAACTCACGTGTTCATATTGAAAAAAAAAAGTGCGAGTCGTATTCGGGCACAGAGGGCTCTGTTACAAAAAAAAATTTCACCCGTCACTTAAAAAAACGACTTCAAACAAATCCTGAAAAATAAAATTCATTTAGCACAAAGTAAAATGTATTTTGATTTATCAGATTTATTCAATATCATATTGAAGTCGGCGCCAAGTAAGGTTAAGGTAGGTATTATTCATGGCACCCACTTCAATATGATATTGAATAAATCTGATAAATCATAATACATATAATTATGTATATTACTTTGTGCTAAGTAAATTCTATTTTTCAGGATTTGTTTGAATTCGTTTTTATTTAAGTGACGGGTGAACCGAAAAATATTTTTATCTAGGTGAAAGTTCTCATCAATACCAATCAATCAAGCCCAAACACAAGGTAGCTGCTGTAAATCGTTAAGGAATTCCCTCGACTGTCTTTCGTTTCCATCATCAGATTGACTCCATGCCTTCATTAAATTGTAGTACATTAAAAGCACTGAATTAAAAAGTTAACAAACGCACTAGTTGTCCCTACAATTTTCGGTGGTTGCCCTCAATTTCTCCTGTACTCCATCATCAGATCCTGACCTGGTTAAAATAATACTACCTCAGAAGTAAACTCTATCCAATAAAAAACTAATTTGAAATTCGTCTATAACTGACGGAAATATCGGTGAACGTATATAAAACATTGAGAACTTCCTTTTTTTTAAGAATCTATCAATGTAGGTGTAAAATTCTCATCAATACAAATCAATCAAGCCCACACACAAAGTAACTGCTGTAAATTGTTAAGGAATGCCCTCGACTGGTTTTCGACTTTATCATCAGATCGACTCCAGACCTTTATTAAAGTGTATAACATTTAAGCACTTAATTAAAAAGTTAAGAAGCGCACTAGTTGCCGCTACAATTTTCGGTGGATGCCCTCGTTTTCTCCTGGATCCCATCATCAGATCCTGACCTGGTGAAAATGGGACCACCTCAGAAGTAAACCCTATTCAACAAAACAAAAAAAAATTGAAATCCGTCTATAATTGACGGAAATATCGCTTAACATACATAAAAGAAAAACATACAGATGAATTGAGAACCTCCTCCTTTTTTTGTAGTCGGTTAAAAACGTCAAAAAATTACGTTTGTTGTAGGTCTGGGGATTTATTTTCAGATTTTAGTAGATATTTTTGAAATACATCATCTGTTAAGATGTTAGCCGTCTATCTAGGTATCACGGTTCCTGCGGTACAGCCTCGAGGCTAGCAGACAGACTGACGGCTAAGTCTCATGTCTCGTTCTTAGCGTCCCGCTTTTACCTCTCCGTGCGGAAGTCCAACTCAAGGCTTTTTTCAATATGTGCAGTAAGTTCCACCAAGTTCCATTAATACAGTAACTATTGGAAGACATTTGTAAGTCTCTAAATCTTAGGTTAGTAACATATTAACTGGTTGGGCTGACCCCAACTACAACACAAGCTAATTAAGCAGAGCACTCAGAATTCACGAACACGTGAGTTTCGGCCCGGCCGAAACCGAAACTCGATTTTTTTGGCCAAAACTGGCCGAAACCGAAACTGAAACTTCGGTTTGGTCACTACTTTTGGGCATTGTCATTTGATGGCTCCTCCTTCAGAATTGTTGCTGTGAAAAAATGTCGTAAAATTGTAGAAGTTGTACAATTTCTCATGTGTGTATATAAATAGACGGCATCCGAACTTATAGAAATTATTTTTCGCTCAAATTTTCTCTAACATTTTTTTTGTTCAATAAAAATAAGAGATTCATAATCTTTATTCTCCTGAAGGATACAGTGAACTTTAAAATAAAGATCTGTTCGGTATGCTGAGTACACTGAGGATGAGGTAGGTACATATCAATGCAAATACAAATATAAATGCTTATGAGAAAATACTTACAGGACGGGTACATCGAAAATATAAAGAAAAATACACATAAACATTTGGCTAGCGCCTGTTCCAACATTTTTATGCGAATGAATAAAATGAAAACCATAAGTATATTTTGATCATAATATAGAAATTCAATTACCGATAAAATATTTCAATACATACATTTATTTCCTTTGTAATGTTATACTACTGATATAATAACTTTATTAAAATCTAGGTATGTATTTACTTTATTGCGAGTTCCATAATTCGCTCCACTCTTTTTTTTTTACTCCAGCGAACAACAACGTTTTCTAAAACTACATCCACACACTCCATGAAGACCGAGAGACGTAGCGAGGAATATGGGCAGAGAAGTGAAGATGTTTCCAATGCGAGCTTAAGGCTTGTATATTCGAAAGAGACTCATCTTGGGGTGAACTTTATACTAGGAAATATTCTTTGATTTGATCTGATAAAACTATATTATTGTAATTTATACTCTTGCTTTTTTAACGGTTCAAATCACGATTAGGTTTTCTTTGTTCGATAGAAATCGCTCTCGAAAAATGAGAAATATTACAAAAATCTTAATAAGTTATGTACTTTTTTATCTAAATAAATTAGTTTAATCCTCATAAAAATCTATTTTTGGCTACAATTTTACGTCTACTTGTGCAGACTGACCTTGACCAATCCTAAGGCAATTCGAAGGATTACAGCGTACGCTTTTGCCGGATTTCGTTCGATTCTAATACATTATATTACTGTTATAAAATCTGAGGGGTTTTAAGAAAAAATCTAAATCTTAAAATATTGTTCTAAAGACCTATATCTATTTTATGACAAGTTTTTATGAGGATTAAACTAATTTATTTACATAAAACATGTACATTACTTGTTAAGTTTTTTGCAATATTTCTCATTCTTCGAGAGCAATTTCGATCGAACAAAATATTCCTAATCGTGTTTTGAACCGTTAAAAAAGCAAGAGTATCTAATAAATTTCAATAATATAGTTTTATCAGATCAAACCAAAGAATATTTCTTAGTATAAAGTTCACCCCAAGATGAGTCTCTTTCGAATATACAAGCCTTAAATTGAATAATAGGGCCTAAAAATTAATCCGCTCAACTTCTGGTCGAAACCAGCTTTGTGTGGCTGTATTCATGCCGACATACATACATATAGTCACGCCTTCTTCCCCGAATAGGTAGCCAGAAGCATAGTTGAAGCTCAGATTTCAACTCTTCTATTGTCCCAGATGTTGCAATGAAGAGGCGAAGTTTGTAAAGATCATTTTTTGAGACTTTTCAAGCCGGCCTTCAGCTAGGCTTAACGATTAGACTTAGTCTTTATAAATTGGCGGAAATAAATTTCAAAAGTGTATATAAAAATTAATAGTTTGGTACCTGAATTCCAAGGTTAAACTGAGTTTCAAGCTTACGGCAGCGGCAATCCACTATATTATGTACTTTATAGATATTCATAGCTATTGAATAGGTAGATCTGCAGCGCTCGTGGCCTTGCGGACTCAGTGTTCTGTAAACGATCACTGCAGTAGGTAAGCAACTTTCACTATGGCCAGTCCTTGGATGGGTGACCGTCCATGTGACCACTTAGTGAGATTTATTTGAGCGTTTCCGTACTTCGGATGCACGTTAAGCCGTTGCTCCCGGTTGCCAGCAAAATGGCAGTCGATAAGCCAAGTTGAAGGCCTTTTTAGGCGGCTTGAAAAATTTCAACAGCAGGCAGTCACAACCTGCGCCTGTTCATCTCAACACGGCAATACGGCTCACCACCTATTACGTGGGACAAATTCTAAAAAGGTGAAATGCGGGCATAAAATGTGCCTCTGCCTACCCCTTCGCGGATAAAGGCGTAACCATATGTGTGTATGTATGAATGAATGGATCTTGAAATCTATATAGATATCTGGTATCAATACAAAAGTGGAACGAAATTCGTTCACGAACTATCTTTTGCGTGAAATTATTCACGGTATTTCAGATTCAGGCACGCCATTCGTATCTCTTATGACATATTTCTCAGTTCATAAACATAAATTTTCCAGTGGGTTCGATACTCGTGGGAATACACCTCAGGGCGCGCTCGACCACCAACACTCACAGCCTCACAGGCTTTTCACTTTTGAAACTCACATTCAAGTAAAAATATACCCTAAATGCGAGCGCTAAGGTTCGTTTTGCGACTTCTTAAGATTGTTGCTAGAAAATAAAGCTGTTTCAGAAAATTGCACGCTATTAAAGGTTACGTTGCGTTCGCAATATAATAAAATTGTGAATTTCAATTCACGGTTGCCATTATTTTCATTGTTCTACGATGCAACGTGAAAACTTAATTTACTTTTTTCGTACACTACAGAGTATGCGTTTTGAACTGGCAGTGGGCTGGTCACATCTGTAGGAGAACCGATGGTCGGTGGAGCAAACGAGTTCTGGAGTGGAGATCGTGACTTGGTACACGTGTGGTAGGACGACCCCCCGCCAGATGGAGCGACGACCTGAAATAGGTCACAGGTGGTGACTGGATGCGTAAGGCGCAGGACAGTGTATTGTGACGTAATTTGGGAGGGCCCTACGTCCAGCAGTGAACTGCCATAGACTGATTTGATTGATTGATTGACTGCCTCTGTGGCGCAGTCGGTGTGATACCGCCTGCAGCGCTGGAGGTCGTGGGTTCCATTTCCACCGGAGACAAATATTTGTGTGACCCATAAATGTTTGTCTCCAGAGTCTGGGTGTTTTTGTGTAAAAATGTGTATGTATTTAAAAGTATATAAGTATTAATATCCGTGGTCTGACACCTATAACACAAGCAGGTTATTCCTAGCTTACTTTGGGATCCGATAGCGTTGTGGGAAATGTCCAAGAATATTTATTATTATTTATTTATATTGATTGTTACACTAAGCTACGCCTTATGTCAGGTCTGAAACGAAACTGAAAACAGCGACATACGACAAATACCATGAAATTATTATTTAATCGGTACTGAAGCCGAAAACGTAAGTCTTAAAAAAATGTCTTTTTGTTTGTATTCAAATACCACATAGGTACATACTGTCTCAGTGGCGGAGCAGTCGGTAGTGTAACCGACTGGCGCACTTAGATTCTGGGCTTGGTTCCCGGGTCGGTCAAAATATTTGTGTTTTGAAGTTTGGGTGTTTTTATGTACCTACTATGTACTCTACGTATTTACTTATATTAAGTATATTTCAATATTTTATAAATGTTCACGGACATTACATAACGCTATCTGGTCTCAAAGTAAAAGCATAGCCTGCTTGTGTTATGGGTATCAAGGCCACGAATATTAATACTAATATACTTTTCTCGAGACAAACATTTATGAATTAAATAATTTTTTGACTCCGTTGGGAATCGAACCAACGACTTCGTCTCAACGACCGCTTCGTAAAGACTTTAGGATAATTTTGATCCCGATATTCTGCGCAGTTTCTTTGGCAGAGGAGTTGAAAGACAAGGACAAAATAATTTTAAGGGTTCAGTAACCAAAGGGTAAAAACGACAACCTATTGTTAAGACTCCGTTGTCGGTACGTCTGTCTAAGTCTGTATCTCATAAACCTTAATATCTAGAAAGTTGTAATTTTCACAGATCATGCATTTGCTTTAGTTGTTATCGCGACAAACGAAATACATCATCTGTCAGAGAAGGATAAATTCTGGCAAGTGGAGTCTCGTTTGAACTCTTTGGTTTTAAAACTCATAAAAAAACCTATAACACTATTCTGCTCTAACTCGTGTGGTCGTTCCTGGGCTGCAGCGAGCGGCATTCGCAAATTAATCATCTCAAAAATTCAGTGTATTGTCATTGTTGTGTTGCCATGATTGCGGCGAGATCGTAGTAAGATCGATCAAGTCAGAGACTCTCAACGAGGTAAGAACTTTGACTGTAAGATCGATCAAGGCAGAGACTCTAGACGATGCAAGAGACTTGACTGTAAGATCGATCAAGGCAAGAAACTTGACTTTAATACATTATACTTACTTACCTATTTATAACATAACGCCATGTTGTAAGTGAGGTGATATTGTAGAGGGTGAATCAGGTAAAGACAGCAGAAAAAATACAACCAGGATATTGAAAGTTTTTGATCAATGTAATATTTTTAATAACAACTAATCAATATTTTAATTACAAATAGATACTGCTAATATACAACCAATATTGTAATAAATTGTGTCAACCCCTAAAGGTGGTTGATGGACGCAATATATTTCCAAAAAAGGTACATTTATGATACAATAATAGATTTGAGATTCAGATAAGTTCAGCTGATTTCAATTGTATTTTATCTAATATTAACAATTTAAAATACTAGTTCACATAAATAACTTAATATAAGAACCTATAAAGGTAGTATTTACATGCATAAAATAATTTGTTAGGCTGGATAATAATTTCGGTAAAAACTGGCAGCAGTTGTCAGGTGTAAAAATATTAAATCAATGTAAAGAGATCCCAGCTCTACTTTGGTAACAGAGAAGTAGAAGGAACGTCATGTGGACCAAAGACGAGGCGACGCACGTGGATACGTCATGGCTACAAACGTAAACGCCTGAGTGCTACTACTGCTCATAAAAACGATATCGTCAAGCGTAGAATCACTAGGGTTGTCTGCAGCTTACGGGTCCAACTGATGTAAGGCGGTCGAGGAAGCCTATGGAATTTTGCAACACCAGAGGCCCTGTGTCTCGCACTGCCGTACGACCTCTTTGCAAGAACCCAATACTGTAGGTCTTTTAGGAAAATACAGGCAAGGAGATCATTTCACACCCTAAGCATGCGCGAAAGACGTGCGTGGCAAAGACGTGTCCTAGTAGCGTCCGTTTGTTTCAGACAATAAAGGCATGGTACCGAGTCTTAAAGAGTTCATAGACGGCTGCTATAATGTATTTTATATCCCGGAATGCATAGTATAACACGACAAGTAATAGTAGGTAACGTAATGTATCTTTCCTCGTCTCGTATATTCTCGTATATTTGCATACATTATTGATATTTCGTACCGCTCTATATCCTAAGATACGAAGATGTAAAAATATACATTACATACAGCTGTTGTATCTGACGAGTTCTATGGAAAGATGTTATGAAATATATCGAGCTTCAATATTCACTTTTACATTATAGCTGCCGTGTGTGAAGTCCTTTAGCGTAAAATGCGCACTGGGTGAAAGAGATTTGAAAGTGGGGCGTGGTACTGTCGCCGTAGTCACGGTAAGTCCATTGGGATGACTAGACGTATTCCCCTATGTCTGTCTATAAGGAATTGAAGAACCGTCTCCAAAAATAGGCAAAGATGCCAGGATAGGTTACCAAGAGTGCCAGGGATCTCTTTCGTATACCAGATTTCATGGCCACACTGAGCCGCGAGAGAGCACCGCGAGGCTTTAGTCGGATAGACTCCAAGCCTACCCACCTCTCCCTTGGCTTTGAGTGGGTAAAATCCAGAGAGGATTTCACACGTAAAAATAAACGTGCAATTATATAAAATATGGCACCAATTTGATATTTGAAATTCATAACCCTGGGTGGTTTTAAATAACATTAAAATACATTTTATCACATTAGCTACCATAATACAATTCAAAACAACGGCTATCTAGATCCAGACATGGATAATTACAACTAAAACAGTAATAAAATAACTTCAGTCTTATAAATCCGATGCAATATCAGTTCCTCAGATTCTGACACTGATTTTACGAATATTTTGCGGTACTTTTATGTACAGAGAGATCCGATTAATTTAGCGCAATGTAGGTATTTCATTGGTAAATGTTTAACATCGGATTTTTTACTACAACTAACACGTTATTTTATTTTAAAAATATCTTTTAATATTTTTAAGCGATTATAATAAATTAAAAATGTTTTAATAAATATTTTTAGTATATAAGATACTTGACGAGTTAGTACGTTGAGTGCAATCAAACTCAATACGATTAGACTATCTATATTATACTTAACGACTATTCTACATTTATATCACATATAATGAAATATCATTCAAGTATTATAAATAGTTACTTGTTTGATAAACTCCTTACCTAAACTTCAACATCGTTTATAAACTGCCAAATTTGGAATGTCAATTTTTAAGTCTCGAAGCTAAACAGAACATTAAGTCCAAAGAGTAGTCAGGATTAACGGTTCAATTAGTTAGTTGTGTTTGTGTCTGACCAATGTCTTATATTAAATCGCTAAGCGAAGTGAAACAGTCTGTCGTATCATTAACAAATGTTTGCAAAAGTATATTGTTTGTATATACATATATCTTAAAATTGTTAGAAGAGTTTGAAATAAAAAGGGTGATCATAGTCCTCACTACCATGTATCAAGTCACACCTTGCCAGTGGTGCATCTGCTGACAAACTAGGTCATTTTTAAGAGAAGAAAAACTCCTAATAAAACTCCGTTTTAACCCAAAAATAACCCTCCCAAAACGAAATAGCATTTAAAATCAAACAGTCTTTAAGTGGCGGCGTTCAGAGTTACTTCGAAAGATGGCATGCGAAGAATCTTCATGGTACAGGATACTACCACAAAGAACTGGTCCTGGCTACATACAAGGACTACTCGCTAGAAGCTGAATGAAGACCTCGCCCAACTCGAGATAGAACTGGGTCGTATAAATTGACATATACTGGGGTTGTAAGAGGTTCGATTTGGAGTACATAAACCTTTCAGGAGACCTGGTTTACATTTGGGAAGGTAGGAAGCATTCCTAAGAGGATGATATCGGTTTTATGATGAAAATTGACCTTAATTACAGTGTCCTAGATGTCAGCTAGCTGCCAAATTTACTGGCAGGTACTTTCTGAAGGTGCAGAGGCATGCAATTTTGTGAAGCAATGACACGTACGAAGATATTGCAAAAGCATTACAAGTTACTGCCGAGGCTCACTACAACGTTGTTATGGGGAACTACAAAGTTGGGGTATAAGAACGCGATAAAACGTGAGTCGGTCCCTCCAGCGTGGGGCGCAGAATTTTTAGAGTTCTAAAGAAACCTCACTGGAATTCAGGTACAACACTTTCAAGTGTTCAACATGCAATGGCAATAAGCCATAGCTGTCTAACAACGGATGGTGCAGTAAGGAGTTTGGTGGTGGAGATTACGACTCTGCAAAAGTAATGTATACCCAAGCCAGTTGAACCGACGACATAGAAAAAACTCGCAAAAAAAGGACTGAATGCAAAAGGCTTAGGACTCTGTGTTGTGGTTACCAATGGGAAAGGAATAATTCGATTTGTAATGAGGTGTAGTGAAATACCTTAAATGTGTATTCAATCATCTAAAAAGAGTTAAAAGGGGAGAGAGCACTTATACACCATGTCAAGCAATCGCGTGCAACACTATCGCAAAATATCGGATGCAACACGCATAAAATATTATACGTATAATACTGATGATTCAATTCCTTTAATATTTAATTAAAATTCTCCAGAGCGTTTATCTCGTAATGTGGGACACTTTTACGATGGCGCTACTTATTCACTGATAAGAGCTCAACGTTACCGCCGCACCTGGACACCCAAGAAGTCACTTTATGCTAATACAATTAAACCACAAATTCCATTAGCCGGCTTAATTATAATACAAAATTGTAATTACAAGATAATTTTGCTGTTGAATCTCAAAACAGTTATACGGGCATGCATTCAACATGTTTCTCGTTAAAATAGAAAGTATTTAGTTATTTGTAAAACTCAAATGATATGGCCGCATAACATTTGCAATTTAACTTCATTAAAAATCTTGAATATAAACTTAGGAATGATATTAAGAAATACCATTTAAAGTCATGTACATTTTAGGTCACTTTTGGGACTCCTCGGGCTCATCAGTTGACATTATTATATAATATTATATAAAACCTAGGTTTAAATAAATTACAGAGCGGAACGCAGAAGGAAAGCAATAAAATCGAGTTATTATTATATTTATACAATGATAGGAATAAGTGGCCAGTAAACTGATCTCATTACTTTCCTTGCGATCGAGTCCAAAAAAGTTACTGAATCACATGTTCGCATTAAATAGTCAAATAAATTAACCGAACGAGTAACTAAGTTAAATTTTACGCCGGTTCAATTAACATGTATAAAAGAAGAAATACACAGTGACAGTAAAACTATTTACATAAGTCAACATGATATACGATTTCGACAACTTCGATAGATGAAAAAGTGAAGTGATTATATACAAGCTCCGTTATCTGCCTCCGAATAAAAACAGGTCCACTCTCGAGTCTGACTCACACAACACATTTGTCCCTCACTAAAGTTTCTGTTATTGATTACATTCACAAAGTCACCGCGTTTCTTTTGTCTATAAACACGTGTGCACAACTTTTTCCGTACGACAAACTTTGCACTTGACTTCGCAGCACCAGTGGAAAGTGCAATTACACCGCTCCACCACAAACATTGTCTCTGTCCGATACCCTCGGCCGCAGCACATGAGGTCACAGCCATCGACACCGATACTAGTGTCATTACAAGGCCGCCCGTGTGTACCGGGAATGCCTAATCGCGGGTTTTTTTCGCAGAAACCCGGTGAAGGCTCCAAATAGACGAGATCTTTGGTTCCCGGCAGTTTATGATCTGGATTATAGGGCCTTAACTGGAGTCGATATCTGTCTCTTCGTGGTACCCTGTGTGGCACAGCGTCGTTCCGTTGAGTAGGAACATCCAGCTCAGTGTTTGACATAGTTACCTTAGACGCGCCATCAAAACGATCCTTCAACGTGTCGCCCACAGAGCGAAAACTAGGCAACTTCATCCAGCAAGTTTTGACAGTACACGAACCCGACATGCCATGACACTTGCAATCCTGCCGCATTTCTGCTTGCACATGCTGTGAACAAAATAAGTATGATGAGTGCACTGTAGTCAAATTCACTCTTTGTAAATTTCGGGAGGTCTACAATGTCTCTATATCTTAAAATTATACGATAAGCGTCGATACGATGTGATCGATGATCTCTTAAACGTAGTCCATCGATCGCATCTCACGATCGAGCAAATTGTTACAAATTGTGAAGAGGTGGGCTAGTCGTCACCGCACGTGGACCTATCATAAATCATACTCCAGGGACATTCATCATTCTTAGAAGGTAGATAAATGACGCAAGGATCGGAGACAGTAAATATTTTCCTATCTTGAAGCGCAGCCGCTTCGTAGAACATTGTTGACGGTATTTATTCCTTGACATGTAGATGGCCGGGTGTGTTATACAGTCTAGTGTTCAAATATGTGTTAAACAATCGATGGAATGTTGTGAATATTCATCAGGTGGACACCCAGTGCGTCTGTCGTGACAGGAATTAAGCACTGTCGTTAATGACTCGTCTGGGTGGTTCGGGGCGCCCGACGTCCCTTTTTGATAAATTTTGGGAAGGAACGAACAGTGGTTATGCAAATGTGGGTGTGCGGTGGGAGGGAGATGCGCAAGCGCAACGAATGAGTGCCTGTTGCGCAGACGTTGCGCGATGGGCCGAGTCGTACGTAAATTAATATTACACAAGCGACAAGTCAAGTGGCGGACGATCAATCGTCACCCGTAATGGTAATGTAAATAGGAGTGATGACAAAGGCCGTCATTGGCCCGATAGCTGATTATTTTATGAATGCTCATAGGTGCTACCGTCGAGTGGCGATTGGATATGAGGAGTGGTGTATTAAGTGGATTATATTACACACTTACCGCTCGGCCGGCTTCGTTGTTGTGTAGATTCATTTTTTCTCTTAAAGTCTTGCCTCTTTCTCCCGTATCAACAAATTCTCTGCTGAATCGATATCCGAAGCCAATGTTATCGCTGCAACCACCCCACTTCCACACACGAACATTGGCGGCGGCAGCAGCGCGTGTCCGGTGCGGCGAGCGGTCAATGTGCGAATAGTCACACGTACAGGATTCTATAGAACCTTCTGCACATGCACGTGCAACCGCATGAGTCACTCCTGCACTTGTGATAGCGTAGATAAATGCTGTTTCTCGACAACCTATGTACAAAAGAGAAGATTCATTTAATTTCGCGTATTTTCAAAAAAAATACAAAATTGCGTAATTGATTAAGGTTTCTTAATTAACACAGGCACAATTAAATAACCTATAACTCATAAAAAGTTATTTGCACCTCTATGCATCATTGTGGACACAATTGATACCACAGGTAAACATATTTCACTTTGGCATGTTTGGTATTCGTATAATTAATTCATTCCAACAACACGGAGGGGTCTATATTTTAATCAAATTTTATTATTGCTCGGGGATAGGAATAAAAAACTCGATGTTTTAAATATTTTAGGCTTCATAATTGAATGTATGCAAAACATTTGGACTCATCATCAACTGCAATCCGAGGTTTTGAATTGACTTTGCTCTTTTTATTTTATTGACATTTTTAATTTGTTGACAGTGTTAAAATCCTTTTTGAGTGCAATGGGCACATTAACAGTTAATTTCCTTCTCAAAATATTATCTCACACTGCGACTTGTTCATTTCTTATCATTATTAATAATGAGCGGATCTACAAGTTTTTTTAAATATTATCGTGTAGTCATAAATTGTAAAAGTAATAAAATCGAAGTGAACTTGAACTTGATGTAATCAGATCACAGAGTCAGGTAACAATCGCTTAAAAGCAACAAGATCATTAGGTTTATATTCACACAATGAGACTTGAGCAATTATTGCATCGCGTTCATTCATCTCGTACAGACGAATACATAAATCGATGCTCGCATCCCGTATCGAATACTATAAATAATTAATGGCCCGGCATTAGAATCAAATACTCATAAAATACAATTAAAAGAGAGAGAGGGCATATCTCTGAGAATGAAAATAAAAGAAGTGGCTCTTACCTACCCGGGAGATTATAAATTTGATCATTACAAGTGGTACGGCGCGCGCATCGAATGCTCTCTCTTAATATCGATTTAATAGCCCGTGTACTTTAAACGATTAATACCATACCGATCCTTTGTCTACGTGAGTATTCAAAATGAGACGATGTTGGTGATGATGATGCCAGATGTCATTATTATAAAATTTATAGCCATTTCAAACATAACTTAGTGAACTTGCGCGTGTATATTGATATTTCGTAGAAATTATGTCTCTATTGTTATTCACTTGACGTTAAACTTAAACATTATTATTATCGAAAGTATTCAATTCCTTTACAATTCAATTCCATATATAAGCTTCAAGCTCAAGCCTTCAATATTTGACTGGAAATAAAACTGACAGGACAACGCTTCTAATCTAAGTGTAATCACGTGTCAAATCCCCCAGCTGATGCCATTCCTTTGGTAATATATTGCCGTCGCTACTTAGGTGGGCTTCCACAAACGACCACAGCTCATAACCATGAACCAAACTCCTCGAAAAAGAAAACGAACACCCTGTGTGGACGTTAAAATAAGGAACGCGTATTTGTTGTTATTTATAATAATAAAATGTGGAACAGACCTAAAGTCTGAGCCAGCTTTATTAAGGACTCAATAAGCAAATGAAATCATTTTTTTATTAAGTTGTCATCGTGCACCGATATAAATTACGGTGCGCGCACACTGCTGTGGACCGCTCTCGGATTCGCTTTTTATACTTCCCTTTGGGATGTTATACAAAAGTATTTTATTCAGCAATTACTTGAGACGTTCGACCGGGAATTTTAATGTCAATTTTGCCATCATTCAATGCTCGGACGAAATTAATTCAAAGGATACGTATAGGTATGTCGCTCAGATCCTGCATTTATCTTCTGTAATGACTTGGAAACGTTCATTCGTCTTAACTATAACCTACATGTTGAAGCCAATTAAATATGGCACACGTAAATAATCTACATAAATGTTAATGCATATTTTGATTAATTCCATTGAGTAAGTACCATTTTGAATTGCGGTGCGATCCATACTTTTAGCATTCATGACAGATGGTCGACGTACGAGTACAATACTCAAAAGAAAATGTTTGTGTTTTATGGTTACTATAAATCGGCAAAGGTTTCACGGATATCTGTTTTAGTGCACACCGATTGATCGAAGTCGGAGGTCGAGCAGCGGCGGGGTGCCATGTGCCTCGACCAGGTGGCTCGATAGCTCGCACCACGTACTGGGTGCTCCACCGCTTCATTGCGTAGATAAATGTCGTCACATCTGCCCACCAACATATGAATGAGTGCCTGCTGTGATTTTAACATCGCTACTTTTACGTTATCTGAACAAGATCTAACGGTACTCAGCAACCTCACCAATTAGAGACATAAACGACTGGAAACAATTTTTAATTAGTCTCACATAGTTAAGGCTCGTCTGTCGATGATTAAGATTCAAGTCACATTCACATCTTGACTCACTTGATATCGGCCGGTAGTGTTTTATTCTGCATAATGTACGTTCATGGCTATAAATATATTCTTGCCCATATTTCATTGCGGTAGATGCGAGGAGCAACAAAGCCGATTGTCGCGATTTGCGAATAAATCGCGACGTAGAAAAATTATGACAGATACTAAAAGGCTCAGTCCATGTGAACAACATTAGTCATGGCATTATATATAATGTAAATTCAAGTTGCGAGTCTAATTAAACAGACAAACAACGCTAATCTGACACTGGTCGTGTGTTACTTATAATATAAATAGCCTTTCTGTAGCCACAGTCAATAATTATAGTATTCATATTATAATTGAGCCGCGCTATTATTTTATTGAGGCAATTATGCACCATCAAATTGCAGTCAAATAAGATCCAACTTGAGTAATGAGGATATATAAAAGTAAATTATTATTATAACTGATAATAAAGTGCTGTCCGTGGATTATCTGTGCAGATAATGAATGGTCCCATGGTGGGTTTACAACGAGAGAGCATCGAGCGATAATTCCATTTCAACGATTGGCAGTTAAGGCCAACTCGTAAATCCGAGGACGAGTCTGTGCGAGCTCTTGCACTCTAAAAATAAAACTTAATCAATGTTGACATTTGATGAACACCTGGCCCCGTGGCCACTAACCATTAAATAATTCAAAATTAATGTACTAATTAAATATGTTCCTGTCCGCATTGAGTCATCACGCCTCGGTGTTGCCATAAGATTAATTTGAAAGATTGACTTATGAAGGTTTCGCGCGTCGCGCCTCTTGTGCTTTATTTATAACGACTTGCATTATTCAAATTTGATGAGACGTAATTACTCAAAACAACCATAAATCACTCGTTTTATAATACGACGTTTGGCCGGTTTAGAAATCGTTCCGTCTCATACGGCTTTATCGGAGTTCGATGGAATCTTTGACGTCATCCTACTTGTATGTACGGCTTTTACGAGTATGTACTTAATGTTATTTTATCTACTCAAAGATGGATTATGGAGTTCATAAAAGGAGGAATTCTTCCGTCAATATTGATGCATAGTCACAGAAAGGAGGTAATTTCACCATAAAGGTTGTTCTTGAAAGAGGGGCAATAAAAAGCAATAATTCATTTTCGTTATGCCATGTATGGGTGATAATTTCACATTGAGTCCGCATCCTGAGGCTCCGGTGCGACAATTCAAAATTACGTCGGTCGTATATCACTCATTGTGAGTGGCACAAAGCACAGTCAGCTACCACTAGCTACCAGCGTACACCGCGACATCCATTCGCACAATGGACAATGACATTTGTTTTCAAACTCCAGAAAAAACACCGAAAATAATTTCGTTTCAAGTGAGCTGTTCATAAATAAAAGGGCAATCGAAATGTTCGAAACAGAGAATCTGTCGATAAATACTGGTGACCGGACCGTCTTAATCGCCTCATTTCAGTTTCACAAAACGCGCGTTATCTCGAAAACAATTCAAACGCCACAAAACTTAAAACGCTTATCTAATTGAGCATTAAATATTTCGTCGAGCGCATTTTATATGGGCTTTATATTCGGTGTCGATCGTTTTATACGTTTTATCCACCCACGACGTCGGAATCTCGGGTGCGCATACGATACACACCAAAACAGGAAATATTCGAAAAAAGGTCGGGTTTTATTGGCCGAGTTACCTGCCATTAGGAGCTGCTTTAGGTGTAAACGTGGCTTCCGTAGAGCTTGTACGAGAGCAGTGGAATCGCTAAACTACACCGCAGGGGATCTCTGCGGGACCTCGAACCATATATTTTTCTATTCTCGACTCGACAATGACACAACGAATAAAGAGCTAAGATTGTGTCGTTGTCATCATTTGTGTTAATACGATCCTTGAGGTTTACACCACAAAGAGATGAAGTTGTCGCGTCCGACTGTCAATGGTGTGACATAGTGTAAATTAGTAATTATTGGAGTAGCGTACGGGGGGCCTTTGTGTGTGGATTTATAATATATTCGTGTGCTGACATCGGACTATGAGTTAGGGATTGATGATTTTCGAACAT
Organism: Miltochrista miniata; assembly: GCA_933228765.1. Classification (NCBI taxonomy): domain Eukaryota; kingdom Metazoa; phylum Arthropoda; class Insecta; order Lepidoptera; family Erebidae; genus Miltochrista; species Miltochrista miniata. The sequence goes on from OW121751.1 coordinate 30,614,731, forward strand.
CACATTTGCGACTTTTAAATAAGACTCTTTGCTTTTATTGAGTGGCGTTTTGACGTACTCCCCAGGGATCCGTTTATTTTTATGCCTCTCTCAAATGAACGTAATTGCAATGTATTAAATATTTTTATCGTGTGTTGCGGCGGTCTGTAATATGCTCGCCGCGAGATTCGCCCGCCTTGCCTGCTCTTAATAAAGTAATATGCTCTAAATGCACACGCATATAACATAAATTTTGTAATCTCCTTGCTCTTTTTATCATGTGAAATGATTACGATGGTGGTCCGAGAGCTCGTGCTGCCTCGTACGTGTAGCAGTAGGTAAATTAGAGAAACAAAGTATTATATTATAACTGCAATACTCATTATGTCAGTGTTATTTCTCTTCTTTAAAAAGGTGATACTCAAGCGTCATTAGCATTACTCTATCGTCTATAAATACCTAAAGTATAGAAGTTGAGTATTGATATAAGTTATTATTTCTTTAAGTTGGGTTAAAGGAAACTATGGTTAATACAGACTGACAATAATTTTTCTTTTGGTAGGTAGATAGATACTTACTAATATTATATTCCATGGGCTTAGAACCTACGACATATTTTTCTTTTATTTCTTTTTACGTGAGGAAAAATCGTCATGGACTGGATAGCTCCTACTGACTAAAAAACCTCATGTATTCTGGCTAACAGCCTACGGTTGTGAGCCCCGGGTACGTCCTCGGAAGGATAGTCCAAGAGAACCTACGATATAAGATTAACCATTTTTATATCAGTGGAAAATAGAATGCAAAAACAAGATACTTATCTATCTCTTACAATAACTAAATATAGCCACCTTGAAATTCGTTCCCTGATCATTTTTCTTAATTCAAAGCTATGAATAATTAAATCGTTGCTACATAAATATAATAAAGTAATGTGATGTTATACTTTGGTATAATACCATTAGTCTTCGTTGGTCGCCTGAGGCTATCACCGACCCAGTAGGTAGGTAGTTACTATTTTATTTTTCTTACAAAATATAGTGTTGTATAAACATAAACTACGAATTTTTAATGCATTATTAATAATACAAAATGCTTTTACGCTTATTCGGCGGTATAAAAAATATGTTGACCATATTAGTAGCATTAAAAGAAAAGTTGTTTTGTCTGTTTATATTCGGTAATGGAAAATATCAGGATGTACTCACTGAAAACAGGTTATTTTCACGGGAAAATATGTTGGTGTGATAACCAATTTTCAGTGAATCCTCGTCCTTGTTGTGTATAGTTAATCTGAGATACTATTATACAGCTTTTGGTATAGATTTTAGATATTTTAGATATTTTAAGACTATTTTACGTCTCTTAAAATAACACTATTTTATAGACTTAAAATTATACTTTTTTCTTGGTAATATCTATAAAACATCCTAATTGGTGATACAAATATGCAATTACTTTTTTAAGGCGGTTGTCACTTTTACAACACTTTAACTTGTTATCTAAATGTATAAAACTGATATTTACGAAATGTAATTTCCTTAAATTAATAGAATCTTATCATTTATAACTATTTTACGCTCTATGAACATTAACAACTTATTAATGACCAAATATAATACACTTTAAAAATAATCTCATGTTTTATTACCAAATGGTCCTGTTTATAATTATTAAAATGTTAGTGCAAATTGATACGTCATCATGTACTTATCAAAGCAAATAAATTGAAAATTTCTGAGAAAATTTTGTCTGACTTTATATTGTCTGGATAAGCAACTAGTTATTTGATAAACGAGGACTCTACTAATTTCATAGACATAGGTACCCAACTGTACTAAAAATAGCTGGGTTTGAATGTTTAAAAAAAATGTTAAAAGTAGAGTGACCTTCAAAAAGGCGTTCTTCTCTATAATTTGTTGGTAAACGCCACAAGGATCTTAATTTGAAAACCATATTGACCACAGGTCGTCTCAAGCGTATAACAGAGACATTTACCGCAACAGCTTGTACTATTCATTAACGTTTTGAGCTGAGGGTCAATAACCGGAGAAGGCAGACCAGAAAATTGTATCATGAATCTACAATGAGATCGAATTAGCTTCAGACACTGCTGCCAGAGCTCTTAATTTTGTAGATAACCCCTCAAATGCGCGCTGTGATCTCTGATCCCACCAAAAGCTTTTTCGAATAAATCATTTTTACTGACACAATTACTCCATGAATCTTATGTTATGATTTTATCATTATTAGAGTTAAATATAGATGAATGAATATATTATATTAAAACATGTTGCTAACTATTAGATTAAAATTATGTAAACGACATTATTGAGTCACAAAACTGCCCTATTTGTAATAATAGCGAAATATTCTGGTTGTTCCGAACAGATGTTCACAGGCTTATAATAAGGCGTATCGCGTACAAAGCATCGAAATCAGACACCGGAGATAGGGCAGCCCCGATCTCACGACAACAAAATGTTTTACTGTTTTAAAACTTGCATGCCAAAGTAATATAAACCTTAAAGCATTAAAAACAAAGTATTTAAAACTTTCTAGGTAGCGGTAGTCATCGAGGAGCAAAGCATCTTAAAACATTTTAATTTCGAAATGTACCTTTATAAATGTAGGTTTATTATTTTAAATTGAATACTAAGTCCTTTTAATGTTAAATAAAATTCCTAATAACATACTTAAAGTTGTATAATGGAGATTACTGAGAGTGTAATATCCCTAACCTATTGAATTTATTTGTGTAACTAGCATTGTGAAGCTAATGCTATTTGCTGATTTATATCTATTGATAATAATCTACATCCATTCAAATCAACTAAATGGATCCGACGCTCGCGCAATTGTAGACCGGTGTTTATGGGGTATATAAAACACGTTTTTTCTCATTCACTATCGAAAAATCGATACAGAATAAAATAGGATTATGATCTCATTGATTAGGATACAAAAAAAGATTATTTTATACAGTATAATTATCGTAAATACGTCAACAAAACGGAATTGAAAAAGGTAAAAAGAGTAATCGACGAACGGCAACTTAAACATCACCATCCTCTTGTAATTGATCCAGGATATTTTATCTTGATGAGTCCTTTATATGTGCCCCCGACTCGCTACCCTCCCTCTGAATACAGATAAAATCTTTTAAAAGGGTTGCCTAAAGATATCAATTAATTTGTAGCATGTCTTTTTATCTGAGACTGGGGATTATACAACTTTTTGTATCCCGTTGCTTTTGCAGGGTTAAAATTTAAAATAGTACATGAAAGTAGATTTTCGATTTATTTCATAAAGTATACTCTTAAATGTCTCAATACGTTGGATCTTTAATATTCAAAAATGATATTTAGAGCTTATCTCTTTTGTCCTTTGAAGTCTTTTTTGTTGTGTTGCCTGATATCAAAAATTGAGACAAATGAAAGACGCTCGTACCCGAAATCGTCTCAGCGTTTAGTATTAAGTTTTTTTATTTGCGATGGACAAAATAACGTCGTGACTTGAGTATTAGTTCATTAATCTTATTTATTTATTCGAGTATAATAAACAAGGAATATTAATTACCTCGGTCGACGATTTTGCCAAATAGGTTCTTGCCTCGGAGGAAATTTCTTGTGGAACAGTTCCATCTTCTGTTTTTAAACTGATACTGACATTCTGCAACGGCCATACTGGCACCTTTTGAGACTGCTGATAAAACGCCAGGGTTTTCTCTAGCGAGTCTTCTCTGTTTTCTTCTTAGTGTTGCGTGAACTGCTGGGTCCATGTATAAAACTCCAGGTGATATTGGTGATAAATTATTTGGTTCTCCGGCTTTGGCTATACCCCTGAAACAAAACAGGTAATGTTATACTTTTGTGTTTAAGCCACATAATGCTTTATGTTTAAAAGAAGATAATAAAGAAAGAAAAAGAAAATAAACAATCCGAACGCCACTTAAAAGGCAATGGGTGCAACTTGAAATGAAATGCTCATTTGAAAAGGTAAAGACAACAAACAATTGACGACCGAACTGTCAATCCGCAGACGTTTAGATAAATATTTGCGTCGCGCATTAATCCTTGAGGGCCGAGCGGGTAAACAGTGCCTGAGAGCGATCGAGATCACGGCCTGTTGACTCGGCCTCGCTTGACGAACATATTCGGCCTACAGTAAAAAAAGGCCTCATGTACTCTCGCGCACTGTGCCTCGCGTTTGGACGCTGGAAATCGTATTACTTTTCTATTTGCTTTTCTTTGTAGTCGAGTGTTACGTAAATATAAACGTGTTCGTCGGAAATTCTCATTTCCTTCGAGAATTTATGGAGACTTTGTGATGGCTATGAAATTTTTGTTCTACTTTTAAAATAATGGATAAACTTTAAGATGATGGTCGTGGAAAACAAAGAAAGATACGCACTTGACGTCTGACGAAATACACTTGACTCAAACTTAATATATTTGGATGTCAATGATTGACTTTGATGACGTAATTACTTTAGAATACGTGGGAAGCTGTTTGGTAAGATTTGGTGATAAAATATTGATACTCTTTAAACACATACCATTGCTGGCTTCTATACCCATTTAGTTTATATTTAAGTGCTACTACGTTAAATTCTTAATCACCTAAATATGGCGACCGCAAACGATTTTTTACCACCTATAATCCAGTTCTATTTATTGAAATAAACGGATATTAGTGTAACTATCAACAACCAATAATATAAACTGCTTCATTTACACATTTGTCAAAACGACACTTAATATTTTATAACAAACCTACCACAGAACTTGATCTAGTTTCTCGTTTAGTGCGGTTGACATTAATTTTTAAAGAGTTATTAAAGTAATAACTACCAATTAAGATGGTAGTGTTTTGATTGAGATAATTTAGGACATAAATCAATCAAAGTAAAGTGTAGTTACAATTAAATCAGAAAAACAAATTTATAAGTGCGTTAAATTGGACTCCGACTATGTTTACACCCACAAGCACTTAAAAACAAAAACGAAGGATATCCATATTTGCCTGTCCATAATATAAGGTCCTTCGCACTTGTCACGTTGGTAGGAAATCAAATAGTGGCTCAACACAAAGTCCTCGAAGAAAAAATTCTGAATGGCTTTCACGAACAAACGTAATGTTTGCACAGCGATAAAGTCTGTGTGAATGTGTCAAAATATTGTCTTTTCGACGTTTGTGTCTCCTTATTTAGGTAATTAAGTGTCGTTCTTTGTCTAAAATGAAAGTAAGATTGAGTATTAAAATAGATGAACCTAATTAACATGTTTTTAAATTAAATAGAAAATTAATAAATAAATACTTTCAAGGTTCTGCTGAATAATTTTAGTGAAATCTGGTGTGAATTATGACAATGTGTCTAAGGACCTCTGAACTTGCGATGATGTTTATTAGAAAGTGAGAAGATGAGAGACCCTGGGAGATAAGTGAGATCCCAGACTTCAATACGAGGGCATCGGAAGCAGCTATAAAGCTATAATAGGCTTAACCTTTAATAAACACGATGTATTTTACTTATAGTTATTAACGTTGCATCGAAGGAAGTATATAAATGTAACAGTTTGTGAAGACGTTTGTTTGTAACTTCTGAAAGGATCTGGGTGAAATTTGGTAAAGATATAAATTATAGTTGGAATGTATTCCCAGAGGAAATCGAAACGGGTTGAGCATAGTCTAGTTGGAAATCCCTACTAATATTATAAATGCGAAAGTAACTCTGTTTGTCTGTCTTTCACCTTTTCACGCCTAAACCACTAAATATGGATATCCTTCGATTTAGATGAAATTTCGTATAATCTTTATACGAAAGTTTGAGCCCCTGGGAAGGACATAGGCGACTTTTTAAAAGACCACACAAAAAGAGGGTAACAATTTTACGCGATAACGACTTCTACGTAGACGAAGCCGCGGGGAACAGCTAGTAGGTGTATATTAGCAAAATCATTAATATTAAAATGCCAAATGCGAAATTCCTTGATACAATATTCTCGTGCAATTTGAATTTAGCAACACATGTCTTTAAAGTGGAGAACTTCATTCGCCGCACGCGTCCTGCATACGAATCAGTTCTTTATTATTTAATTTGATGGCGTCTCATGAGGCGTCAAAATATCAAAGTTTACAAACCATTTTATATAGACCTGTACTTTAAGCTAAAGTATTAAATTAAAAGAGCGAATGTGATGTTTTATTATACTGGTTGGAGTTATCAGTGTATCGTGACGCCCGCACGCGATTTCAAGCGTAATGTAATATGGAGTACGAGTGATGAATACAAATGAAGTAAGGTGTGGCGATTTCTTTTTTTTAACCCGAGACTGTGTACAAAGATTGTATGTACCGCAAATGAATATTAACATCCAGTAATTAAGAATAAGAGAAGAAATCAATAATGTTCATTAATTTCAGTTACTGTTGTTTAATTAGCGGCTTTTGATAAATATTTCTCATATGAATTAAGATACAAATTCAATTCTTTAATAAATATTGTTTTCGTTTATTTTTTCAGAAAGTAAATGGACTATAAATCAAAACGGAACAATATTTTACAAGTAACTTACTTTAGCGGACTCAAGTAGGTCGTAGATTTATTTTTAAATTTGTTCAAGTTATTAGTGTGGGTTTGGAAACGATAGGTACGCCATCTTCCGGCAGCTGTCGCAAGAACTAAGTGCTGGGTTATGTTTCACATTACCTTTACTTATAAGACTAGCGGGCGTCACGCGGTTTCAAGTACCTAGTTAAAGTTTCAAATGAAATATATCCTACGTCACCCGGGTATAGTGTAATTTTTTCAGCATTTTTTTGTTTTTTTTTTTTTTTGGTTCAGCAGTTTTGTAGCGTATTTATTGCAATCAAACAATCAAATCTCTTCATAATATTACTAGCGGACGTTACGCGGTTTCACCCGCGTAGTTCCCGTTCCCGTGGGAATACGGGAATAAAATATAGCCTATGTTCACCGCAAAGAGTGTAGCTTCACAATAGTGAAAGAATTTTTCAAATCGGTCCAGTAGTTCCAGAGCCTGTTTGTTACAAACAAACAACCAAAAAAAACAAAAAACAAATTTTTCCTCTTTATAATATTAGTATAGAAGTATAGATATAGATTTACAGTTTCATGTAGGTACCTCCATACATTTGTATGGGTTATAAACATTTTTTTAAACATTAAATAATGTAGTAGGTATGTTTTTCAATTTTTTTTTTTCAATTTTAATCATTTATTTTATTTATGTTAATTGTGAGGTCCATTAATGTCATGAATGTCACTGCGGTATCTGCTCTCGATAGCAAAATGTTACAACTGATTAATTTCAAAATAAAATGCCCCCTGCACGTAGGTACTGTTCTAATAAGACCAAAAATGGTATATTGCTGTATTTTTTTGAGGAGTTGAGTATCCTTAGTCTTTTGAGAATTTGAGTATTCTTGATTGTCTTGGTGCCGCTGCAAGTTTCAGGTTACTATATCATGAAATTCATCAAATTAACAGTAGATTTAAATACCATATTTTCAGCTAGCAAAAGACCAGTGAATGATACCTAGTAAGATCCTTTCATCGTCTAGGATATGAGCTGATTTTCTTCAAACTTCATAGCTCAGAACCTCTCATCAACTCTTTTTAAAGGTTTATCATACGACATGGCAATGCTGCCAGTATTTTGGGGATGTTATGCATGAGGATGTAGTAATGTCAAGAAGTCCCTGAGACATCCTTCCGAGGGCTTACCCGGGATTCATGACCATAGACTGTTGTGTTGTATTGTGTGGTTTTAGTCGGTAGATCTCCAGCGTAGCATTCTTGTGGTATTGCCACATGGTTTAAAAATGCCAAGAAGATTTATAATGTTTAATAGACTGCGCCCGTGGCTCCACCCCAGTGGAAAGTTTGTTCCCGTTCCTAATCCCCATAGGAAATTATTCCAGGGATAAAAAACATATGTGTCATTTCAGGCCATTATCGATCAGGGTACCTATTAGATTTCAGACTAATCCGTTCAGCCGTTAGCTCATGAAAGAGTAACAAATATCTACGCATCCACACTCACAAACTTTCGCATTTAAATTTAAAGTAACATCAATTGAGAGTATAGTTTTCTTCTTGTTTATTTACTTACTATTTAATAAACAAAACTACATAATTTAGTCTTCATTTACGCACTAATATTAATGCTAAATGTTCTGTAATTAAGTTATAAAAATTATGTCCATGTTTTAATTCTTTTCAGAGTTATTATATTAATCACTACTTATATATAAAGTTATTCTCCATACATTAAATTGTATTCATTATGCGTAATTATAAAATTGTAAGTGAACCACTTTAAGTTTAAAACTGACATTTAATTTGATATTTAAATCCGGAATGAAAATGTTTCAACGACAAAAAAGATGAAGTGAATGTTATAAATCATTGTGATGGATTAAAAGTTGGTACTTTTTTAGGGTTCCGTACCCAAAGGGTTAAAACGAAACCCTATAATTCATGAGACTTCACTGTCTGTCTGTCTGTACGTCACGAGGCTGTTTGTCTGCCTGATCGTCACGGGACTATATCTCAGGAACCGTGATATCTAGAAAGCTGAAATTTTCACAGATGATGTATTTCTGTTGCCGCTATAACAACATACTAAAATCAGAAAAAAGGGGTGAATTAAGGGGGTCTTTCTTACAAAAACGTGATGTTTGGCCGTTTTTTGGTACAGAACCCTCTATTCGCGAGACCGACTCGCACTTGGCCGGTTTTTTATTAAAGTACCACTATTAACACAGTTCACGTAACATTTACGAGTGTTTCTGTAGAAAGTGGGTAAGAATTCCGTTCAAAGAATTCACGCCTCCGACGGGCCGTGGTGATGCTCACCGATTGTATCACGGACTCGCGCTGTTTTGATTGTTCTTTTACGTGTTTTATATGTCAACATAGAAAGGCTTTTTGTTTTAAAAAGCAAAATTATTATATCTCAAAAATATTTAAATCAAAAAACAAGTTATACATTTAGATAATTTTGAAAAGCAATTAGTAGATCATAAAGTTTCCATATTTAAAAAAAGTTATACTACATAGAAGATATTTTTATCGTTAGTCTAGAAAATTTGAGTTTTAGTCTTAATGGACAATTAAAAACAAAATGAAAATTGCCTTTTAATGAAATGGAGAATAAGTGGATGGCGCAGCGTTGAAATAATATTTCAAAGCACAGGAAACTAACAACTGAAGGAGTTTGGTTAGGTCTCCCATTCGCTTATAAATACCGCACTTCATGGCGACGACAGTCAACAAACAGTACCACCAGCTATAACCAACTAGACCTTTATACTTACGGTAGAGCTAGTCCATACCCTGAAAGTGGCACAACGAACAATAGAGTGAGTGAGAAATTGAGAATGATATTAAGCTAGCTGAGTAAGCGCGGAACCGACGGCCGGCCGGCCGGTTCTGGAGTGGAGACTGCAACTTGAAACACTTAAGATAAGACGGCCAAGAAAAGTTGAGAAGGAGTGCATTGTGGCTCAAATTGGAAGAGGTTTAACTTAGCATCGGCCATCAAGTCAGTGATACTACACATATAAAAGTTCATTAGGTACATTCAATTAATATCATTAGGTACTCAGTGAGTGATGCTTCTAATAAAGAATTTACTGAAAATAATTGAAATTCCTAATAGTCAGCCAATGCAATGCAAAATTTTCGTCTGTTTAACCTTTACGGCTAAGCGACTAAACTTATTGTAATAAAAATTGGTACAGAGTACGGAATAGAGCTTGAGAAACGATTTAGGCTACTTTTATTCCCGGGAATATCGCGCAAAACGGGAATGGGAAATTCTTACGGCTGTTTTTAGCTAGTATTGTCTTATACTTTGTTCTTACCACCACACCATTAAGTAAACTGTAGTGACATCAGTTTTTAAATCAGCATAAAATAAAAGACGTTTGCATAAAAATAGACGGTAAAGAAAATCGCTGTGTATTTTTTATTTCACTTCTAGAACGTGCTATAGGCACATAAAATCAGCGATACAGTATTGTCACCTTCATTCATTATTTCCCAATTTCATCACACTTTTATCTAAAACTCACAATTTACTCAAACAATCGTATTTGTTTAATGCAATAGCACGCGCCACTGGTTGTTGACATTTTTTATAATCTAGATAATGAACGATATGCTTTAAGAAAATTTAGATGGGACAATTTTTTTAAATATTCATTTAATTACTATTAATACCCTGGTTGGTATATGTGAATGCAGTACTCTTCTATTTATTTCTACTTTCATATCTGCCTACATGGATGAATAACTTAATCTATGCCCGAAAGAAACAACAGAGCAACAATTAACAAAAATATATTATGACTTCGAATTCGACCAAGACAAACGCTCGTATGGAAAACCATAATTCTTGTCATTTTTGTACGGCCTCAAATTTTAGGAACCTCACTCATTAGTATTAAAAGTACGTTCATTGTTTACAAATAAAGAGACTCATCGGCAACGTAAATGGTTTGATAGTTCTAAGAATTTCAATCATACAAACTATTCTATGTCAAGGATAGACTAAACAAAGGTAAGTACCGTTTTGCGTTATTAAAATAAACAGTTTACAGACTATCTGTCTGCACATTGTCTGGGGAAAACCAGGCCTCAATAATTACAGACATCTGGACTTCCCCGAAAGTATAGATCAAAGTTTTGTCAATCGCTGAGAGGCCTCATTTCATAGTCTATGGCTGTCAACACTACATCTATTCTATCATGAATATCTGTGAACTTTACTTCTCATACATGATATTAGTTGTGAAAAACTTTAACATCAAAAAATTGCAATCCTACTAACATTATAATCTTGAGAGTTTGTAATGATGGTTTTTATTCAATCACGCTCAACTACTAAATGGATTTGGCTGAAATTTGGTATCGACATATATACATAGGCTTGATATCACTGAAATACGTTTCTATAGGGTGCGGGAATGGTAACAGAATTCCAAGCGATTGAAGTCACGGGCATCATTATGTATTAGATAAGTAGGTATATAAAATTTAAATGTTATAAGCCTCCTTACTCTGCAATAAGACATTAAATTCATCGCGCACTGTTGATTTTGAACCGTGAGATAATTTGATGGCGAATTGACAATTAGATATCGAATCAGCGTCCAAAATTTACAATTACGTTGCTTTACTTCTGTGATCAAAGTCAAAATACGCGTATTTTGAAAAAAAAATCCCGACAAGAAAGTATTGAAGTATAAAACATACAAAATGTTTTATTTAACCTTTGAACAAGTTTATTGGTATCGTAAACAGTTGGCTACCTCGGTCCGCGCTTGAACATTTTCAATATCAACATAATTAATGTTGCACTTGATACATTGCTAATTAGTGCACTATTTATGTATTATTGCTTTACGGTGTGTATAATACCGACACAAAATTTGTTACATTATTTGTATAAATAAATTTATGTAGTTAATAACTTTATGTATTTCTTGTGATAATTTTATGTATATTTTAACTTTTACTTTCCTTATCTGTATTTTGATTTTATGTTTATTTTATTGTAATTATAAGATTATAATTAGCGTCTTTTATTATGTGGAAGCAATTGTATTCTTAGTCGTAAAAATAAAGTTATTACTTGAGGTCAGACTAATAACAGCTTTTATATTCAGAAGATTGTTATTCCAGACGATTTTAATGAAGACGAATAATGTCATCACCGTGTGATATACGCTTAATATTTTACAATAATACGTAATATAAATTAATATATTCTATTTAACTTTAATGATATTTTATATCTTTATATTCATCGTTGATTTTGCGATGATAATTTATTAAACTTAATTTGAATTTAAAATTGCTTTTAATAATATTTCTTGTTTAGAACTTCAGTTATTTTCTTTTATTTTTAACTAAAGTAATAAAACGATAACATACAATATATTTTTGTTCTCGAATTAGGGACTTAGGTCCTTTATAGCCACAGTTCGCCACTTAAATTTGGTGCCACATTTTCATTCATGTTTCAGTCTGTGAAAACTGTCTGACTATCACGGTTTATGAGATCCATAGTGACAAACAAAAAGACCGACGGACAGTGACGTCTCATGGGCGCCTTCAAATTAGAGGCGTGAGGAAGCACTGCAGTGGTGCCCTAGACGCGCCACTACTAGTTTTCATACAATATTTAGAAGCGCCGCCGCCGCCGTTGCAGCGCCACTGACGAGCCACACGACGTGCCAACTGCGCTTCTAAAATTGTATGAAGACTACAGGTGGCGTGTCTAGCGCACCACTGTAGCACCACTGCAGTGCTTCCTCACGCCTCTAATTTGAAGGTGCCCTAACAGGGTACCGTTTTTACCTTTTGGCTATGTAACTCTAAAAAGTAACGATTTAAATTATATTCAAAGTTGAGTTCGAAATGATAAAAATAAAACATACATTTTCAAGTGTGCCTTTGTACCTTTTTTCTATAAATTATGACCGCTGTAGTAGATTACACAGTCTGTTTGGGGGATTAGGTAGGTCGCATACCAGTAGGAAAGTGATAGCGTACGCAAATAAACCTTGATGCTTCTGTCACTCACCGAGAGTGCAACGGGAGATGACAGGATCACGATAAAAAGTTATAACTGTTTTTTTTATTTTCTGGTAAAGAGTTGTAACTATGGTTTTATATTCTAGAAAAAAGTGTTGACTATGCTTTTATTTTGTAGAAAAAGAGGCCTTTCATTAGCTTTGGAAAGTATACGGTATTATTTTGGCTGACTCAGTGCAGCAGTGGTAGTACTGTGATTGTCATTGCTGAGGTTTTTGGAACAAATCGGATAGGATCGTAGCAAATCTTAATGGTAATGTGGTGTATCTCTGTGTATTTAGAAATATATAGGTAGGTTTATCTAAATCCCATAGCTAGGTTTTATATTATTTTTATTTGGAATAGTTTTAAAATAGATCCACAATATCTATTAATTTTATTTATCTTCTATGTAAAATTTTATTAAATAATCTTATACAGTTACTTTCACAGTTCACAAGTCAACATTTCACTGTATTTCTAATTATCTAGTTCACACAATTTCTCACATCGTATTAAAATTTTACTCTTCTATTGTTAAAAATCGATTAAATCGAATCCATTTTCCACACATAGCCCGTTATACATCGATCGAAGTAAACGTAGAATAAATTTTAACAACACGATTATCGATTTCACACAACTACGCAAGTTTTATGCCTTGTTTAATAGTACGCTAATTATGTTGAGCCCAATTATTCCGACTTTGGTTAACAATGTACACACACTGTATAATGGGTTTTATGTCTTGTTATGAGGAAGTCTGTTGTAGTGTTACTTAGTGTTAGTACACACTTGAACACGGGTTGATCAAAACTTGACGAGGCAGCTTTGACCGAAACTGCATCAGGGTATCGTCAAAAACTTACAGCTATGTTGTAAGTTTTTCTCAAAGACGTATGTATAAATGACATATCTATTTTTAAATTTTTATATGTGAAATATGACATTTTATTCATATTAAATGATGTTATAATCACATCTCTGTGTGTAATTATATACATTTCTTAAACAACAATATACTTAGAACTATCATTTACAATTTTCAAATCGTTATTTAATAAAAAAATCTATTTCGAAATAGATTGTTGACACTATTCAACAAGTAAATCGCTTTAAGCTATAGACTTATTCATTTTAAGTGGAAATAATGTTAATTCATTGAGCATCTTATAACTAACTTGTACATTTCATTTCAGGTTACCACGCCAACCACGTTATTATTGTCACACGTCAAAATATTACATACAGTACCTAACTGTCAGATTTGACATGTAATTAGTGTCATACAATGACGTAACAATGTCAACATGCACTCGCTTACTTCAGAATGTATAAGTAGAAAGTAAGTGGAAAGAGACTCACCACCACATGCTGCCGCGTCCTCTCCGGGGTTTATTAGACGCTTCGCACATATAACACACAAAGATCACAAGCAACCACAAGCACTTCATTTCGATGGGCGGACCCGTAGTCACATGAGCGCGACGCAACGAGGCACATTTACGTCTGACGGTATAACTACGGTTCGGCCGCGGACGTCGAGGCGGGGTCGCCAGAATTGGTGGGAGGCTTCTACCTGTCATACCGCCCGATTGGTCTCGCACTTTGCTTACCTTTTTTCCTACTGCAGATTATATTTGTTGGGTTATTAGGTTATTGGTGGTTTGTGGGATTTTATTATGGGGTTATGTGGTTGGGATTTGTTAGTAATTTGGTCAGTAATTATGTGCAATTTTTTTTGTGAAATTTTTATGGTATTGAGTTGCTATACTATTGTAAATCGTACATGCACTGCATAGACTTAATAGCCTAATAAAGTATTTACTAACATATCATACATGCACTGCATAGACCTAATTTTTTAAATTACTAATATAACATTTACTACGATTAGGTTTTCTAGTTCAAAATTTCTCAAAAGATCTCTTTTAATTAAGATTACTTAAGAATATAATAATCGTCTAACCTAATCGTTCTAAAAAAGTTAAAATATTTATACCTATACCAAGATCTGATACCAGACAATTATAACATCTAAATGCTGATAAGGCTTTTTTAGTAACAATTTAAAAAAAATTAAAAAAAATATTTTTTAATTTGTACTTTATAAAATACAAATTTTATATTAATTGAAATACAAAATATGTATAAAAATTGTATAACCGCAGTGATAGAATGAGCGTGAGTCAGCAATTCGCGCGTCGCGGTGGGAGGGGCGGCCCTGGCCAATGAGCGCGAGGCACGGCTGCGCGCGCGCATAGACCACGACCACGTGTCGCGCGACCTACTGCCGACATACGATTTTGAAAAGAGAACTTCTCAAATATTGACGTGGAATTTTAGTTCGATATGAATTAGATTACGTGAAAGAATTGTGGTATGAATTGTATGTAATTTTTTGGAACATAGTCATATTACGCCATCTAGAAGAAATTAAGCTAATATTAGTTATGAGATCTAGACAACTGATAAACATACTTATTTTAAATGCATTCATATATACATAGAAAACATCCAAAGTCTGAAACATACATTTGCAGATAATAGAAATACTTTTTTTCGGCCCTGGATTTGAACTGGAGGTTTTTATACCGCACTCGCACACACTGGCTATTGCACCACCCAGGCAGTACCTATAAAACAATATAAAGTAAAAAACCTTCTTTTAACTCGGTGTCATTTAAATTTTATGACTTTTCACTTCTACTGCATGTGACGTCACACTCGATTTTTTGGTTAAGATTTCATGGAATCTTTTTTTCGATGTTATAAATTTATAAATAAATTATAATGTCAAAAAATTAATATAAGTAATTTAAATAAAAACAAAATTAAGTTTAATATTAAAGTAAAATATTTAAGTTTAACTTGCGGACGTCACGCTGTTTCGCCCGCTCAGTTCCCGTTCCAGTGGGAAAACGGGAATAATAATCCTGCTGATAGTGTAGCTTTCCAATAGTGAAAGAATTTTTCAAATCAATTCAGTAGCTTCGGAGTCTATTCAATGCAAACAAACAAACAATCAAATCTTTCATCTTTATACTAATATTAGGTATAGATCGTAGGTTTACACTTATAATAAAAATGTATAATTTAAAAAATTGTTTGCGTCGAAACTTATTAACATTTGTAACGATTTCTGTAATTGAAAATATAATTTTATATCGTGCAATTATTTATTAAATTTATTATATAAATTACATAGTTATAGTAATATTAAAATCTCGTGTTTAATGTTGTATCATAAAGAAAGAAATTAAAAGGTTAGTACAGCCAGTTAATTATGGTAATATAATTTTAATATTGCTCAGAACATACTAGCATCCTTATCCTTGTGTTGTATGAATAGGTATGTGATCAGATGAGCTCTTAAAAAGACATCAACGCGGGCGGTCTATTATCTACAAACGTTTTGCAACGGAATTTAATAATTGTAAGGTATAAAATTATAATTATATTACTGTGCATACAAAGTGATTATAAGATATAAATACGTTATATAAATTTAATGCTTGACTTAACTTTGCAAGGCAAGTTACTATAATTGTTTAGATAAGATATTGACTTGGAAAGACCATTCCATTTTTTTTCCACATTTTGGCAGTGCAAATGAATTAACTTTTACAAATAAGTAACCTACTTAGATTTAGAGCCACCATGTGAGGATTGTTTTTTTTTTGTATATTTTATGAGGTTTTTAATGGTTATTACACAGTTATACTTACACCATTATTACGTCATATTAGTCATAGCAAGGAGAAATGAACGATTTTCTGAGGAAGTTAAATATTATTATAGCACAGTTCAGCCCTTATCTCCTTTCCTTTGCCGACTGTAGACTCAAAGCAAATGCATATAAAACCTCTTTGTTGCTATAACATGACTTCATGTTTTATTGTCATAAAAAATATAAGTAGGTCATGATTGACTTTATATTTTTTCCAATTGTGGAATATATTTTACACCCCGCCATCTAGCTTACAATAAGCTATTATGTAAGTATGCTTAGTTTGAGCTAGGTGGCGCTCACGATATTGCTTAAGTTATTATATCTGAACCTCGCCGTTTAACAGTTATCAACTTATAATCAAAGAAGCGCTCATGGCCCCGCGGGCTCAGTAAACGATCACTGCAGCAAGCAACTTTCGCTATGGCCAGTCCTTGGATGGACGACCATCCATGTGACCACTTTGTGACATTTATTTTAAGCGTTTCCGTGCTTCGGAAGGCACGTTAAGCCCTTGGTCCCGGTTGCCAGTAAAATGGCAGTCGTTAAGCCAACACGGTTAGATCCGATAGGGATTTTCTTCCGCGCACGCTTAGGTTGTGGAATGATCTTAGTGCCTCGGTTTTCCCAAACGCCTACAGTATGGGGTTCTTCATAAGGGGTCTCAGAAGGTTTTTACAGGGTCAGCAGCGCGAGTGTGGCGCCTCTGCTGTTGCAAACGTTCATAGGCTGCGGTGACCACCGGTCCTTCTGGTGGGCCGTATGCTTGTCTGCCACCTTAGTGGTATAAAAAAAATACATCCCCACAGATCGCACTTTATTTTACGGATGAGTCAAAAACATATTCAAGAGATCAGGGTTGAAGACATCTGGCATCATTCGTCCTTGAACAACCATCTAAACATCAATATTCAATTAACATCCATCTTACGTCCTGCACACATGTTGCATGTTGCGTTTTACGGCACACCCCACTTTCTGTCAACGCATGAAATCGACACGTGCCCCGTTTTTTGTACACTTCAGAAGCACTTCAGTTGACTTTTTAAACTTTATGAGTTTTAAATTGCTTTATTTTTAGCTCGCCACCAGACAGTAAACTGACTGCCTTGGTGGCGCTGTGATAAATGTACAGCTCGCGCCAAGTAACTTTGCATGTATGAAGTTCGTTCGTTCGCGCCACAATTAAGCACTATTAGGTAAAACTGAGGTAGACATGCCCTACGCACCAATTTTTGAAACCTATAAACAGTGCCAATTGGCAGCGTTGCTCGCACTGTAGTGAGTCAAACTTTGAGAGTACTCGTCTTGCAATCGGAGTCCATACGTCTTCTCCTTTACTCTTGTTCTATTCGTATATTGCTAATGTGGTGACTATAATAAGTGAGTGTAGTCTTAGCAATATGTGTGTTTGAGGATTTCTTTTGAAATCTCGCTTGTTAGAGTACGGCGCGTCTACCTCAGTTTATATAGAAGTCTTTGGGTATTATGCAATAAACTAGTACTGAGATGGGAGGGGAGCCCCTCCCTGTGCAGCTGAGCAGTAGTTTTACCTGTGATACCTATTATTGCATAATTGCGGGGCGAACGACCGAACTTCATAGACGCAAAGTTATTTGGCGCGAGCTGTATTAGACAGTGGCGGTCGTGCTGAAATCTTGGGTGGGTCTGAAGTATAGGTCGTACATACTACGCTTATAAGTTACCGACTTTCGTAACGCTTAAAAGAAGAGGGTTGACATGTCATTTAATTTTTAGGGTTCCGTAGCCAAAGGGTAAAAACAGGACCCTGTTCATGAGACTTTGCTGTCCGTCACGAGCCTGTATCTCAGATACCGTGATAGCTTGAGAGCTGAAATTTTCACAGATGATGTATTTCATTTGCTGTTATAACAACAAAACTCGAAATAAAGGAAGGATTAAGGGGAGCTCCCATAATACAAACGTGATTTTTTTCCCGTTTTTTTGGTTCGGAACCCTCTGTGTGTGAGTCTGACTCACACTTGGCTGGTTTTTTTTATTAAATAGTAAGCTGAAACGTATTATTCTGTTCCCATTTCCATACCTCATTGGAACTTATTCACGGGATAAAAAGTAGCTTATGTGTTTATTTCTGACCCCTCTATCCGTGTTATCTACCTCTTGATATCTACCCCTGCACCGAATTTCAGCCAGATACGTTCAGCTGTTAGAGTGTGATAGAGTAACAAATAGGTATCCAAACATCTTCACAAACTATCACAATATTAGTAAGATTTTAGGGAGTGTGTGAATCGTAGAATGCAGTCCACTGCTGAACGTAGACCTCTCCTAATTCACGCCGTAGACCCCACCTGGGACCAGTAACTTATTGCTGACCAATAATTACACATAAGTACATAATTTAATTTCCATTGTCCAGCATACTAACAAAACCGTAGCACAATTTTTGGTAGTCACATCAAATTAACTTAATTTTCCATTGATTAATCAATCAACCTTATCTCAAAGCAATACGGTGCAAATTTCTTTGCGATTATTTAGACCCGGTCTAAAGAGGTTCCATTCAATGAAACAGAAGTGTGCTTTACAATGGACTCCATGAAATTAGGCCTAGTGGAAATGAATAAAGAATCATTACGAACTGTTAAGCATTGTTAAGTGATGTCGTAAAATTTATGTCATTATGTTACGTAAATTTAAACAGTAAGGTTCCAGAAATTACGGCTTGACTCCGCGGGGACTCCACATACGTTTTGCGTTTTAGGGTTCCGTAATTGTAATGCAAATGGAAACCTTATTCAATAATACCGAAAGCGAGAGAAGACTCTGAAAGTAAGGCAGAATTAACTTGAGATTAATACTTTTACTTTTGAGGTCTTTACAAGATTTATTTCTTGTTTCTAGAGCTGAATAGTTTGAAACTTAGATCATCTAACCACAGGATGCGCCTTACTTAAGCATTGTTTTCTGCCATTGCACATGACCATTTGGTCTTTTGGCTTTATGAAAAGCCTGTACATCAGTACATCATTTTATATGATTAAACTAGTACATTACATTGTAGTTGACTGTACAATAACAATTAACATACAACAGCCATTACGCGTTTGTCGATTAATACATTTTTAAATGCAATGGAATTTTATATGTCTTTGTGTTTCCCCCTTCACTTGTATGAAAACTGGCAGAATATTTTTGTATGCGGTGGTTCGCAAAGGCTAGTCCCGTGTTATATGGTCTAAGGTTTGAAATGATCAATTTACCCTTGTGTGTGTTCTTAATACATATGTCCAAATATTATAACTATAACTTAGGTATAGGATACCAAGTTTAAATTGTCTTCGAGCTTCATCTCATTTTAAAACATGCCCTTTCAGTGCTTCCATCGGCAAGACAAGTCGTCCATTGGCTTAAGTGACCGATTTTAATCAGGTGAGCTGGACCGTATACACGTCTGCCACCTTAGTGGTATAAAAAGATACAGACGAACTTTTGCATTTCCACCTCTTACAGATCAAAGTCAGACAACTTTTATCGATATATGTAGTATATTTAAAACATGATTACTTTCATGTCATGAGCCTGCTTCGTTGAATCAGATGACGTGTAAGCGACTGTCATTCTGATGTCTCTAATTCGAATCCCGGTTTGGAACATAATATTTGTGATCCACAAATGTATTTTATTAGCTTAGTTTGCTGGACATGGGTTCATAAAATGACCATCGCAAAATGGTTCAGACCCGGTTTCAAACTGACAAATTATTTACAGAAAAATATGTACGGAACCCTCTGTGCGTGGGTCTGACCCGCTTATCCAATTTTGTCTTCAAGATATCTTTATCTATGTGTTCTTTGACACACATTGTGCTAAATTAGATGCACTGATCGCTTTTGTTAAGACTTGAATGAAATTGGTAGCTGACTACTGGAATGTTGCTTGGCACGAGTTTGAAATAAAAGCATAGTTTTTTCAACAAGGGTAAAAAATCAGGTACAATTATGTGAATACCAATAGGTAGATAGAGGGTAAGGGGCAAGAGTGAAAAAGAGAAAGGAGAATAGATGAAAAGGTGAAAAAAAAATTAGTTACTTTAATAAATAAATAATTTTGGACATTTTGACACTATCCATCATCTTGCCCAAATAAGCTAACTTAAGCTTCTGCTATGGGATCTAGACGACTGATTGACCAAACTCGAAAACAAACATTTTGTGGATCACACAGATATTCGAACCGACCCAGGAATTGAACTCAGGACCTCAGCTTGGCAGTCGGTTACGTGTGCTTCAAGCTGTAATCCTCACATTTGAAATCTAAATGAAAACGAATTTTGACAACGCCAAAAAATAGTCGTATTATGGTTTCGGCGTTATAGCTATAGGTTAGTGAGGATTATGGCTTGAACGTCAAGCTGTAATCCTCACCTCTGGTGCAAGCAAACGGTAAATCTATCGAATTGGTTTAGGTTCCAAAAAATAGTCGTGAAATAGTCGTAACGACCTGCCAAATCTCAGAAATAGTCCATAAGCGGTTCCCGAGATATGAAAGTACCCTGGTGAGGATTATGGCTTGAACCTTTGAAAACTTCAAATTTCTCAAAAAATAGTCATGAAATAGTCGTATGAAGCTATAATAAATTTGAGTTGATTTAATTTGAAAATAAAAACTTTTTATTTCCCTACATTTCTATTGATGTGTACAAAATTTGTAACTTCCGATGATACTAGAGGAAGTCACGCGAGGCAGTGAACTAACTAACTATAGGTAGACCACATAACTCAGCCCTCGGCCTAAGACAATATAATCACATTATTTATACTGTTGATTGATGGCACTTGGTGGAACTTGCTGCACATATTGAAAAAGACACTTGTACTGCTCCACAATATTTATTATTATAAACCTGACCGGTTTCGCTTTACAGCAATTTCAAAGGTCTAGATGGAAGGCCAAGGTAGTACTATCACTACATTGTAGTACTACCTTGTCCTTCCATCTAGACCTAAAAAAAAGGACAATCTAATACAACACTATTACGTGTTGAATGTGACCAAACCTTGAATAGTAGTCTAAGCGGAAAGCGGACGGTTCACTACATGTTAAAACAAACTGAATTGTCTGTGCTACTAATAGACTAGTAGAATCTATACTAATATTATAAAGAAGTAAAGTTTGTGTTTGTATATATGTTAAATTGTAAGGGGTAATCTCGGGATCTACTGAACCGATTTTAAAATTCTTTCACCAATAGAAAGCTACGTTATTGTGGAGTGTCATAGGCTATATAGCATCACGCTACAACAAATAGGAGCGGAGCAGTAATAGTAAATGTTTCAAAAACGGGGGAAAAGTTATTCCTTTTGAAAGCTTCGTTGCGTGTGCTGCGTAAATATTTATGGTTATGTAAAAAATATGTACCTACTACAAAATTGTTTCTCTTAAAAAGTTCTAAAAAAATTGCGCGATAGCATGTGTCTATCTTTGGGTTGGTGCACAATAACCATTTTAATGGCAATCAATTTTTTTCTACAATAAAGCCACGGGATGTCTCTTTCATTAACGAAATTGTTCTTAAAAATAATGCGACGGGAATACACGCGACGAGAAACCTTTCTCTCTCTCTCTCTCACGTAGTATTGAATATTAACGACGAGACGCTACGGGAGTAAACGCAACGCGACGGGAGTAAATGCGACGGGAACAGGTAATATTCTCTCTTATGCGCAAACAAAGTTGCGCGGGTCCGCTAGTATTATATAAAGGCAAATCTTGACTTACTAGGTACCTACTACTCCACTGTTTAACGTTACCATCGACAAACATTTATAAACTAGCTGTGAGTAAACCTATTGTCCGCAAATACAACACCAGAACTTAAAACAAATACGAAATCCAGTATGTGCTTAATTTTTTCTCTAACTTCCTCAGAAATTATTCGTTTGCACAATCACCTAGCGAACATTGTTTATTTTAAACAATCGACAGCTTACTGCCAAAAAATGAACCAAAGAAAAAAGGCTTGAATTAACAGTCTTCACCAACCCTTGCTTATCTCTTACGTAACGTAAACAACAACCTCAAAGACAATGACTCAACTTTACAAATAACTTCTAAAACGGACATAGCCTATTCATTGAATAAACAAATTCCCACCTTATTTTGCCCTTTTATGGTTTAAAGTTAAAGAAACTCTATTAGAAAAGTGACCGCGGGAACATTTGCTGGGTACTCGCTTATTGTATCTTTATTGCTCTGAGTGAACGTAAATATTAAGTTTTATTGTGTTTACGAATAGATGCAGTTCACCCGTCCATTGAAAAGAGTCCGTGTGGTCGCCGCCCATAGCGTGATCGGGGGAAAAAAAATCATCCGCCTCCTTACAATAGTTTTATGGCGATGACAACTGTATTAAACAGCCGCTCGTCTTCATCTGAGAATTGTTAATGTACCGACGAATTCTACACCAAACTCGATGTAAAGTAGCTGATGGCCGGTATATGACTGGCGTATTCTTTATAATCTGTTAATAGTCCTGGTAGCTGTTATGAAAAATTGTACAGTGTCATCGTTTCAATCCGTTCGTTATTTCATGGTTGAAATGCTATCCGAGTTTGATTTCGATGACTCTAATTGGATCCTTTTATATTATGGGAAAGTGAGGCCAATAATGATAATCACAAATGATAGATATCTATTTTATCCGGTGAAGAAAATTACTGAAGTTTATTGATATTTCGTTCTAAGTTACCTACAAGTTTCTGGCAATGTATGACCCTTAAAATTAAAAAGTTTAAAGAAAAAGTTACCAGGTGAACCATTGAACGAATGTTACCTTCTATTATAACTCAATGGGGTTAACCGATTAAACATGGATGAAAAATATTTATGAAATCTACCAGATAGTATAGGTAGTGATAATTGGCATTGGCACCCTTTTTTTTTAACGTGAGGGAAAATCCGTCATCGATGCTATGCTGGATTCCTACCGACTAGAATACCTTAAGTTATGCCCTCGGAAGGATGTCCCAGGACTGCATTGGCACCCCTATGACTTAAAATCCCGTACAGTGGCAAACGAAAAGAATATGCGAATTTGTAATAACTAAATATCCACGAAGTAGCAGATTCGTATACACGTGACTGGCAATACGACAAACAATACGAAAAGTGGGAGAGTCAAACAGTGGCGAGTCTAAGATAAACTGAAAGATTGCTTAAAATGTTTAGATAGCTTGATTCGTAATACAAATTCGTTCGCTGTTAAACAATATAAAAATAAATAAAATATTGTGGAACATTAATAAAAGACGGGGAGGGAGAGGACTTCAGAGGACTGTCTTTTATGTATTATAGTTCTAAGATAGATTTTAGCCATGTAATGCCTGATTCCATTAGTTATTGTGGGACTTTTTCATACATCGCCATCAACCACCTAGCCCAAAATAAACAACTGATAAACATACTTAATATTCCTAAATAAATACACATTATACAATGCCCATTCTATTAAGGTGCTTAAAAGTAGGTACAGGAACTATGTAGGCACTATTCATATTTTCAAGTCGACTAGGGTTTAGTTTGGATGAGCGACTATCTACCGTGTTATTTATTTTTAAATGTTCTTAGTTATTTAAAATTAAACAATTTAGAATCCGCATATTATCTTTGTCATAGACATTAATTTACGCAGACATCTCGATTCATTAATGACAAAATATTATACTAAATACTCTAGTAAGTAGGTACCTATGTGTTCAAATGTAACCTATATTTTTAATAAATAAATCCATTTCAAAACAGCAGAATTAGTACACATCAATAAAATTAGCAATCAAATTATGTCATAAAAACCAAACAGACTACACCGATTAAAAAAAAAGAACTAAACAGAACATTCAAACCACGGAGGTCTATTCTACCCAAGAAGCGCATGAACAATCAAAAAGGATGGTCGGATTCATTTGGCATTAATACAAGCCTTCGACTTGCTAATGGTATTCGTAATAATATTTTTAAAATCGCAAAAACCTAAGAAAAAAATTAAGACATCGAAAATTCTTGAGCGCATTTAGTCGGCGATAAAATCTCCGCCCCCCGAATGATATATCGAGCGGTCATATAGACTAATAGCATTATAATATCTCTCACCTCACTCATTGACTGTACGACGAACAAAAAAAGGTGTGAGTGATCCACTATAAAAACATGTCGGTATGATATTTGAATGAAATTCCGTGGGGGTATAAAAAAGGTTACATTCTTATTTGAAATCATTTAATTAGAAGAATTTTATTTTAATTGATATAGGTACTGTAATCAGACCCCCAGTGAGTGCCTATTAGTAAATCAAAAATATATTTTCGGGCGAATGTCTTAGCTCTGTCAATTCGCGTTTTATAGTAGATACCAACTCAACTCAATGTGTCTGTTGTCAATTTCAGAAGTACAAAAGGGAAAAACTACATAGAACACGGGAGTCGAATAATTCGTAAATCGAGTTTTGTTGCAATTACTAAGCGGATGATGAACTTGTAAAAGAATCAGTGATACGATAGGATTTGTTTTGCTGTTGCAAATAAATTTAATATCTATAAATCTTTAAGGACAGTTTCTACACTAGTCTCTTCACTTAGTAAAAAAAGCTACTCGAAATAAACCTACACTGATGCCAATGGGCCTAGCCCCCTGATAAATACATTATAACTACTTAATCATACCTAAACTGTACACACATATTTTACGTATCGAGGACACTAAATCCCGAAAATTTACGGTTCAAATATTGGTTTCCGAGCCTAGATTTGAACCCAAAACTTCAACACGGCAGACCTATTCCATATCACTACGCCGCCCGCCGCCGCACCGCCACCATGCACGCACTCACAGTCATTGAGTCACGAACCTTAGTTCTCATTCACTGTGACGAGATATGTCGCAACCAGTGTACCTCAGCTACCTATAAACTGGTGATAGTTAAAAAAATCTATTTGTTATTTTTTGAATTCAATGACTACCTCGATGGCGCATTCGTAGTGTAACCGTCTGCCGCGCTGAAGTCCTGGGTTCGGGTTCCCAGTACCCAGAAATCGCACCTTAAAAATTTGAGTGATCCACAAATGTCGGTTTTGGAGTTTGCATGTTTTCTATGTTTTTTTTTTTTTTTTGACGCGGTGAACTCATTTACCCACCTTCATCCCAGCTGCAGGGGCAGCTGGGATGGTGTGTGGGACTCCCGGCCCGGTCCGGAAATGACCGTCCTACCCACTAAGCCCCGCGGAGTTCCTCCTCACCCTTTAGCCGGGCCGAGGGATATCAAAAGATTTTTCACGTCGACCCGGCTAGGGGCGCCCCGTATATTCGGGGCTCTCTTCGGGGGAGACAGATGGGCGGCTCCCCAAAGCTCCCTAAGGAGCTGAAAACCACGCATGCACGGTGCAGGCGTGGTTGTGTGTTGGTGGCTGCACCGCTCTCGAGCGCCCCTCTGAGCGGCTGGCGCAGGCGTGCGGTAATGGGCACCCCCGGAACACGGGAAAGGTGCCCACCGCCATGTGACCGTTGGTGGGCGGGGTCCCCCGACCTAACGCCCACGGTCAAGAAACAATCGAGGACGCGCAGTGACTCCTCACCGCGGCGCCCCCGAACTGCGCGGCAGAGCGGGAGCATTATCCGTTACTCCCGCTCTCCCGCACAGTGTACCTCCCGCTTTTCCGCCATCACCTCGCCAACTGGCGAGGTGACAGTGGCCCAGCACTGTTGCCGCCGGTCGCGCCGTTATTCACGGCCGGCGCCCGAACTGCATGGCAGGGCGGGAGCATTTACCCAAACTCCCGCCCCCCACGCAGTGCCTCTCCCACTTTGCCGCCATCGTCTCGCCAGCAAGGTGGCGAAGCGACGGCGACCCAGCATTGCTGCTGCCGGCCGTGAATAACGGCACGGCCGGCAGCAACACACACCACCGAGCAACCCACAGGTGGGTTACTCCTGCCTCGGCCGGAATTAGCCAGAGTAGCACAACTCCCCCACAGAGGAAGGGGAGTGGTCGCTACTCCGTTGCCCAGGATGCACCACGAGGAGGATCCGACCCATTGGGGTCCTTAAGATGTTTGTAGGACCCCGCATCCCATGTTTTCTATGTACACGAGTTGTATTTAGAAATATATAAGTATGTCTATCAGTCGTCAAGATCCCATAGCACAAGCTAATATTAGCGTGATTTTCGCTAGATGACGCTTTGCGAGAATTTGAACAAATATTCACAAATATTTTTTTCAAAATAAATAATATTTTTGATAACACAATTAACATACAAATTGCTCATACCGTTACTTCAACTAGTCACTTGAAGCATCCACAAACCTATCCCAAACTTGTCAAACTGAACACCTGGTATGATATTCGATACCTTAAACGATAATTTAAACAATAATCGACGTACTAATTTAATCTACGCACCCGAAACCAGATATCATGACATGACATTTTAATATTTATATGTGGGTATACTAGACTATGAATTTTAAAGGCGTATGAATCAGACAGCTCTCGGCAACAGATGCAAATTAGTGTAGCAAAAAGAAAAGGGTAAAATGAAGGTGTCAGTAATTTAACCGCGCGAGTGAGACAAGGTCTTTATTTTGTTATGTTAGGATTGTGTCTCACCGATGATAATAAAGCGATAATAGACTTTTTAAACGAAATATGGGTCCTCATTCCGGTTTAAAGGATTATTACCAATCACATATATATGATTACTAGATAGTGCTCGCGGCTTCACCCGCGTGAAATTCGGTAGGTACCCGCTCCCTGTTCCCGTGGGAATATTTTCTGGGGATGAAAAGCCTTTATGTTAATCCAGACTATAAGCTGTCTCTTTACCAAATTTCAGCCGAATCCGTTCAGCTGTTAGAGCGAGATTGAGTAACAAACATCCAGACATCTAAACATCCAAACATCTAAACATCCAAACATCTAAACATCCAAACATCTTCACAAACTTTCACATTTATAATATTAGTGGAAGTAAGATACAAAGGAATAATACAAATCTCCGGGGCCCCAGCTGCCTTATTGGCTAGCGGTGCACCTGCTGACCAATAGACAATGCGACAATGCAGGCGCTATTACGGGATCGGAAGGTCAGACGACAGTTCCAACACTTCCAACCATGCCGAAAATATTGAGTCAAAACATAATTGCATGTAACAAAAGTCAACCCCAGATTCCATAACTCAGGAAAGATTTTGTAGCAACTAGTGCAAAAATGCTTAAATGAAGATTGGTTTTCAATAAAAAATATTTGTGTAAAGATTTTCGATTAATGAATTGACAATTTTCTGCCATAGCAGTGTATGTTAGATAGGGAAAAGTCTCTGAATGGAAAATGTCCTTTTAAAAAAAATGTTGTTGTAATAGTTTAACTGCCTAGTCTGCCTTGATTATCATCCAGGAGATAAGTATTTACGTTTACATTTGAAACTTTCACTTAGCTTACGATCTGTATTCCTACTGTTAAATCTCTTACTTCTGGCGATTTTTGCATTCCCAATTGTGAGACCAATGAGACCTTTCTTTCTCAATGACGTCAAGCGACTTGAGTGTTCCTTTTTTTTACGATCCGGTGTTTATGTTACTCGCTAACAGTGAGACATGTGATCAAAACTGTCTAAATTATGACATATGAATGTCTACGTGCAAGAAGCCAATTTGTGGATGCTTCCTGTTGCCACACACGGTTCGGAATTCTTTGGTAAATTGAAACGTTTTATTTAGACATCTTCTCCTTTCAGCATTCGTTTATTATTACTGTTACTCTCTAATCACTATCACTTAAACACACAGGGGTACTGGGATAAATTATAGTCTAGAATAACACATAGGCTCTTTCTCCGTAATAAATTCCCATGGAAAGCGGAAACGAAATCAAAATTTCACGGGGCCGAGGTTCGGGCAGCTGCGGGCTTCAGCTTGTCAATAATAAAAATATAAGTAACTAGCGGACGTCACGCGGTTTCACCCGCCTAGGTCCCGTTCCTGTGGGAATACGGGAATAAAATATAGCCTATGTTCACCGCAAAGAGTGTAGCTTTCCAACAGTGAAAGAATTTTTCAAATCGGTCCAGTAGTTCCGGAGCATATTCGTTACAAACAAACAAACAAAAAAACAAATCTTTCCTCTTTATAATATTAGTATAGATACTATAGATAGATACCTATGCTGAGTATTAAACGTGTAAAACGATTAACCCAGTAATACCTAGCGTGTCCATATGGACACACAAATCGTGGTTAAATAAAAGAGTTGTTATGGTAGTATTTTTTGACTTTTGTATTTATTTTATTAGTCTCACTCTGCATTCAAATGTCAAATTTCAATACAGTGTAAACATCACTGTTACAATAATTTTAGTTTTTACTCTTCTCATTCATTCATTTATTTGCCGCCTTTAACCCGTACGCAGAAAAAATAGACCCGAGATGAGAGTAAGTAGTTATTTTTTTAAACTATAAATTATATTCATGTTATTAAAGCACACATTTATTGCGATTGTGTGTATTTATTTATATAAAAGCATAAAATACTGCCAGAATGTAATTTCCTATGTAATATATAGCACTGAACTTCATGTGTCCATATGGACACGCTAAGCTTTAGCCATAGCATTACAATATGTTTCGTTTTACTTTTAGATTGTTCGATTTTGACTAGTTTCTAGGTAGAAACACCAAAAATCAAGCGTCAGATGTGAGAAGAGTAAAAAGGTGGTGGTGGTAGTGCCGTCTACAGTGATATCGGCGGTTGACAGCTAACCAAATGAG
The DNA here is from genome assembly GCA_933228765.1 of Miltochrista miniata. Classification (NCBI taxonomy): domain Eukaryota; kingdom Metazoa; phylum Arthropoda; class Insecta; order Lepidoptera; family Erebidae; genus Miltochrista; species Miltochrista miniata. Next base: position 30,643,851 of record OW121751.1, read on the forward strand.
GAAAAAGTCGAGAGGTTATCATGATTCAGCCATTAGAAAATGTTTTCGGTCAAACCTTTTGGGTGTACAACAGCTATACATAATAAAACAATAATCCCAAAAGTACCATCACATGCATGTGGCACCACCACCTTTATCCACAAGTCTTACTCTTCAGAAGAATCCAAAAATATATAGGAAAAGATAGGATTGTCCACTACTACATTACATTTATTAGACTCCTCTAAAGACTAGTGGACAAATACATACTTATAGGTACTTATATAAATATGTAGATAAATATATTAGAGAGAAAGTGGTTATTATCCCTATTTGTATGGAAGCTGGAGGCTTGTAATAATAATGCTTGTGATTTTCAAAATAAGATGCCACAGCTGGAGCTTCGTAGAGCAAGAGTATTGATATCTTACCTAAAAAACTTTTGGAGCAGGTGCCTGCGGTGCAGGTAGATCATCTACCTTCAAACTATACGGTAGGTTTGATAAGATATATCATTATGTACGGAAAATTACGTAAAAAAAGATGTACGGACCCAAATGCAAAACAATAAGTTCGATGACTTCAGGTATTGATTGTACTGTACCTACTAAAAATAATAATAAACTTTTATATTATTATTTAAAAATGTCTCGTTTATGTTTTTAAACAAATAGCAACAAATTCAGGTTAACAATTATCAAAAAGAATCTGCTTATGTTCTTGTCTTTTCAGCTATTGCAAGTGCTTAGTGTGTCCATTTGGACACGTGATTTTTTTTAAACTTCCAAATTATTTATAAAAATAAATTTTATGATTTATGTCTAGAAATACCTCTTTAAATCATATTTAATGTCTAGATTTACCAAAAACTCAAAAAAAATAATTCGGGCATTACTGGGTTAAATACCACAAAACTTTTTAAAATACAAATAATTACCTGTCTATAATTTTATCAAGGTAAGCAGGTTTATTCTGTCACCAGTCCTTCACAATTACGTATTTTTTTTATTTATAAAACCTAATTAGATTTAAAAATAATCAGGACTTCATCTTATTATTATTATTGTATTTATTAGGGACAAAAAACAGTTGTGCATTACAATAAATTCTTAAAAACTAGATATGAGTACTAAAAACACTCAACCTACAATATTGTCCACGAAATAAACCTCGTCAGTGATCGTAACCCCTATAGACACACCATCTGGTATCAAAATAATATACAAAACGCCTGAAGGCACTGAATAAGATTCTCTTTCGTTCATCAACACGCGATGCAAAAACTAAAAGAACTAGTTCTCATATAATTGCTTTGGCATCATCTAGCAATTTTCAAGGTCATGACCTTGAACAAGTTCGAGCATGAATGGAGCTCTAAAATGACGCTCTCTTTCTATGTTGATTCTATGTTGTATCAGTTGTATGTAAGCGCCAGTGGTATTATCGTTTCGCATACGTACATGTAAAATGGTTCAATATATTATAATAAATGAGTACCTACATAGTAGTATATACGGTCTGGACGAGATTATAGACTCATGCAGGATATATGAGGACCACTTCTCTGAATAATTTAAACTCAATTCAGGATTGTGGGAATTAGTCGTTTGACCTATTTGCTAACAACTTCGGAAGTCAGGCCGCTTTAAAGTCGGTCGTTCTCGGTAAGAAGACGATTCAGTCAATGTCGGCCAGCAGCCGGTTGTAAGTAGATTTTATTAATTTCTAAAATAATACCTTAATTAACCAGTTTTATTACCTCCCTTTGAACTAATCTATTTTTAACTTTTAGTACTTACAATATTTATGTGAATAATTGTTACATATTGTCATTAAAAACAGTTTTCTTAAAGTCTTCTGATATAAACTATAATACCGATCACAATATTAGTATTTATTGTGTTCGATATTACAAACATGCAGGTTGTTTTGCTTTTTTCACCTTACGATAACCTCTATCGTCTTTTCATTATGTTCTAGCCTCACTATATTATCTGGATTATGGTTTTTATTTCGTCAGAGCATTAATACAACCATAGCCATAGCAATGAATGACAAGAAAATTTCATTGATATATTATTAAAATACGGAGCACAACAAGTTTAACGACCGATATTTTTAGGTGATGCATCTACATTCTACTACCCAAGGGAATGGTTAAAATGGACGCTACGTAGTATTTCACCGACGAAGCCGTGAGGCACAGCAAGTTCTCTAGGAATAGCTATAAATTGCAAACTAACTATAAAAGCGTGCTACCACCTCATATTATGTTCTCGGACTTACAGCAGCATTTTAGTGTCGCTAGCATGTCCGTGTTAAAGATTTTGTAACCTCGAGGCAAAACCAGGACAGGGGCTATTAAATACATTTTTTAGATTTTTCTACAGGTAGGTGTATGAAATAAAATTAGGTTTGTTTAATGATCCCCTAACGTATAATTTATCATATTCTCTCATAATATTAGGTTCATTTTAGAAGAGTTTTATTTGACTCAGAATGCTATCAAATTGCTTTTTTAATGCCAGCTACACCATGATTTATAGATCTGAGTTGATTTTATACGAATTATTGTTAGTACGCTTACACCATTTAGCTACAATACTAGGAATACCTATTAGTTCGAGTATCATTATTTAGTACTAGCTGTTGCCCGCGACTTCGTACGCGTGAAAATTGTTACAATGCCAATTTGATTGCTCTCTGCTTAGCCCCTAGGATATGTAGCGTGATAATATATAGCCTATTTTAAGACCCTACCCCTAGGTAATATTTGTGCAAAATTTGAATCAAATCTATTGAGTACTTTTCGAGATCCTTCCGGACAAAGCAAAGCAAACAGACAAACAGACAAACAGACAAACAGACAAAAATTTTTCTAACTATATTTTCGGCTTCGGTATCTTATGCTGAACACCCAGCGAGTATTTTTTTTTAAATATTTCCAATGTACAGTTTTGACTTTTCTATCATTTTATTATATGTATAGATTACTTACTTAAAAAGAATAACATTATTTACAAAGAGGCGATCTATTATTCATTTCTAAATGGGCCAGATCAATAAACAATTTATATATTTCGCTTTCTGATCACCCAAGTCTGGTTTCTTGCAAATACTATGTAAGAAGCAGTCCTAACTACCTTATAAATACCTATCTAACAGTAACCAGTCCTTACGTTGCTGATGTAAATCAAAAAACGCTACAACAAAATGTCAAATATAAGAAAAGCAGACGCACCTCTGAACCTAACTTAGCAATACAAAATAAATAATTATTAACCGAACTAATTTTTCATTGCTTAAGCTAAATAAGATAGATAGATAGATATATCCTTCATTGTACTAACTACATAGCTTTCAGAATAACATAATATAACAGGAATGCTAAAGGTTTTAAATTAAATTACCTACAATGGGCGGCCTTATTGCACACAGCAATTTCTTCCAGGCAACCTTTGGATAAAAAGGAATTTAGAAATACGGACTCAGCTTGGATTGTACAATAAAATTTCTATGTCTACCCAAGTAGAATACGTACAACAGCTTATGAAAATTGATACAAGTGTGGCCTCCTTGTATCAATCTGGTCACCACATTATGGCCTGCTAGACGATACGAGTAACTAATAATAGTAACCAGGTGTTATTAGCCCTTCTCTATAAAATAGATTGCAGAGGGGCTTATGGCGAGACTTGTGTCTGTAGTCTGTGACTGTTGCATTAAATTACGTCACTAGATCACGTGGATTCAAAGTTTGAAATAAAACAAAAATGACAACGTCAATCAGATTGAACTCTTTCACAATAAACGTTAGAGGGGCAGTCGGATGAGACCTACTCACGGCTTTTTGTTTTTGTTTCTTAAAACTACGGGTCAACAATAAGGTTCTAAACAAACCTTTACACTCAACAATACACCATAAGAATCCTTAATACCTATTTCACTGACACGGTGTATAAAAATTTCCACCTTTTCACAATTGCCTTGCCACCGGAGGCGGCGGGCGCTCGGCGTAAGGAATTTCTGAACATCACGGCAGGGCACGCTGAGGTGAAGCCCTCCCCTTTATAGGGATGTCTCGTTCATTCCTCGACAAAGAAAATATTGTGATTGTATTTGTGGATGTACAAGGACCTAAAGATATCCTGACTGAATATAGAATACTTTGGATTTTTCTCTGTTTATAGTGCCCAGAACTGGAACAGGATTGCCCTCTACTACAATTAACGTGGGTAGTCTTTTTTTACGTAAGTATCCTTTTAAGACCTTTTTTCTTCTACGTGTGAAAATCCGCCATGGATGCTATGCCAGACTCTTACCTGCTCTTACCAACTAAAATCAGAGCGCCGCCGTACTACTGCCTATGATCGAAGCCCCATGTAAGCTCTCGGAAGGATGTCCCAGGCCTTCAACTCAACAGCATTACTTGTCTACCTACTGAATGTTGCCTAGTTCTGGTAGACTGACTGAACTATAACTACGAGTACTACGCTTCTGACAACAATATCTCTTATTTTATTAAGAATAGAAATCTCCGTTAGAACTGTAATCAAGTCAAGCTTATACAGTTTCGCAACTGATTTACAGCTGTATGATTTAGAAACCACTGCATACTGTACTGTACATTCTAAATACCAACATTATAAACACTAAAGACTAACTCCGTGGAAAATAGACGGGTTGAACATCACTAGAGGCCACAGGGCCATAGGGTGGCAACAATAAAGCAATTGATCCGTCAAGCGCTGCGCCTGCGGCGGACCACACAACACACTCGGTTAAACACGCTGTTTTGCGACCTACTACAACAATGTAGATACATAAAAGCCTAGATAGGTATACCTATAATATTTATAACCTTTATGGAGTATCATTCGGTTTTGTTCGACTTTGTAGATGGAAATTTTATTTATTGTCACTCTGTGGTTTAGAGATTGGTGTTCGAATACGCTTTCGAAATTGTATGAAGATTTGCTTTAATAAAGGATGGTACATGTTTTTCAGGTCTTGAGCCGCGGTAGGTAACGAGCAGACTCTACTCTGTTCTAGTCGTGACCACAGCTATCGCAATAAAGCCGAAACGTTCAGAGGTGAGCAAATCAATATAGATCAAAAGACATATAGAATTGTACAAAGTCGTATAAGATTGCAATGACACACGATCTGTGTGGCATCACGAGAGTACTTTTGGTCTTACCACGTGCACCACGCTAGCTATGACTTCTAGACAGATTCGGTTGGCCGGGATTTCGGAGAGACGGAACAGGGCTTTGTTTTAGAGTTTTCCTTTTACTTGACCTGAAACCCCGTTCGTTAGTGGACATGTGCACCTCGGGGCGAAATAGACCGTGTGGTAACCCATCTCACATAAAAATATAGACAGAAAATATTCTAATAGATTCGTAAAGCTATAAAGTGGTCAGTTCTCGTAGTCACCACAGAACTTTACATAGAGTTCGCGCCGTGTGCCACATTAAATTATAAGTATCGAATGGAATTCCGTAAGTTTACATTTACTTAAGAGGGAACATGACCAACGCTTTTTCCATACAAACATCTTCCTCTATTTATTCCTGAATAATAACTCTAGAAGAATCTTTTTAATTTTATAAAATCAAAGTATTCTGTATCATGTCCCGGTCACTTCTTTTTTTTCGACAAATAAAAAATAAAGAAAATATGACACTTGAAAAATTTATAAAATGACCGGTTTTTTTGTCATGCTTAGAGGACTAGCAGACAAATGTGAAAAACTTTAAACTAAAGTAGGTTACTGGACCCTGGACACTCTTTTTTTTTAAATGGTTTAAAACATATTTTATTTGCTTCAGTTTTCAGAAAGAAAACAGGGGAATACGAATCATCGATATTGTCTTAGTAAAATCGGTCTGAACTACTATCGTTATCAAACTTGGGATATCCTTTCGAGAGCTTACCCGGGGCTCCCGGCCGTATGCAGTGGTAGGGCAATCGTGTGGTTTTAGCAGGTAAGAATCCAGCGTAGCATCCAAGAAGGATTTCCACACGTAAATGAAAAAGAACTTCTTTAACACACTGTACGCGTTTATCCGACTTTCTAGTTGCAGTAAATTCTATTACCTATTTCGCAAATTCCTCGCAGCCCTGGCCTTGTTCCCTTTTAACGATCAATATTTCTTTCCACCCGCTGACAACACTATAAAGTTTGGTTCATAAATTTAAAAAATTGTATCTACTATTTATTTTGCAAAATTATGCTGTAAAATGAGCCGTATAAAGTTTTCGAACAATGTCCTTTGTGGTTTGAGAGAAGGTTATATAAATATGATTGAATTGGTCATTTTATGTGAAATTTATGCCAATTTTAGGGTGCTTATATTATTATGGTCATGGATCGTAGAATAGAGAATTAATTAGTTAACTGTTCATAGAAAATATTACAAATCAATTATTTATTATACCGAAATAGGAGAATTAATTATTCAAATAGGTACATTAAATACAACTGAGTCATGAACCCAAGCAAAGGAAATAGATTTTTTGACAATACGAAGGGTCCTGTTTCATTTTAGCATTTTCGCCTTATATTGCTTGAGAAAAATTCAATTCAAGCAATTTTGAAGTTAGATATTAGATACTACATAGTCTTGCAGTGCACCAAAGCCTTGTACTGCACCACAGACATTTTTTTTTACTTTTTAGGGTTCCGTAACCCGCTGTCTGACTGCCAATATTTCACCAGGATGTATCTCGTGAATCTTGGTAGTAAGACAGTTAAAATTATGTATTTTTGTAGCAGAGGGTTCCGTAGCTATCACGGTTTACAAGATTATTTATTTTCCAATAGCACAAGAAATATTTTTACCGTTGTCGTCGTCACCATGTAACTTTACCAAGTTACGAATTTGTTTACAACTACTAATACGTAACAAGTATTCAATCTAAATTAAAATATCATATTTTTTTATAATTTTCGCATAATATAAATATCTATTAAATTAAACATTGTTAGTTTACCACCAGTGTGGTATCTCGACCTACCAGGTGTTTATGATAAACATAAACCATTAATTTTACATTCATAAACATTAAATGAAGAACATAAACCAACCAAATGAGCTGTGGAACTAATAAAATAATACATATTAGAGACATTTTAGCTTTGCCACATATTAGCCACTGTCATTTGAGGTATTTCCGATTACCTAAATTCATTATTCAAAAGTCCTACAAAATACAATACAGATATTAGCATAAATTAAGATTTTATCGCCAACCGAACCGAAATTAGGTAAGCATTAATTGTGCGTGTGGTCTCTGCTCAATTAAAAATAAAAACATTTGGTAAAAAAAGATATTTTTGTCGACATTTTCTACTACAGAGTGATATTATTGTTTTTTTTTACATAACTATCATCATACTAGATTTAATCCCCGATAAAGTTGGCAGAGGCATGAGTATTATTATGCACACATTTCACCTATTTTTGTCCCACGTGACTGGTGGTGAGCCTTTTGCCGTGATTGAAAATTTTCAAGCCGTTTTCTGTATAGCGTTTAACTTGGCTTATGATGGCAACGTCTTCTTTTTATGAACGTTTAAAAATTACAATGTGGATCAACCTCAATCTCACAGGACTGTGACGGGGTGGGTATATCCACTAAAACCACAAGACACACTTGTACCTTATGTCACAGAGCTCGTGTGTATCCAAAGAGGAGTCCCCAGGGGACAGCGAGATTTGTCTGGAGAAAGTGATGAAGTGATTTATGACATGTACTTATGTATGCATAGGCTTACAACCTGGCAATATTTAGCCAAGTTATCAGTGCAGCACTTATCAGCTCAGTGTGTGTATGGAGTCCTGGGATTATCCTGGATTTTACGGCAATAGGCAGATGGATGGGTAATTTTAGTCGTCCTAGCCGGGACCTCTCCCAGTGGCCTGGAAGCGAGAGCCCTTGGGTCACAGTTAAATGGTGCAAGCAGGCGGGAGGCGCTGGAGCGGAGCCAATGGCTTGCGTCTCGAGAAATCGAGGCCCAGCGGTCCCAGCTCCACCAGGAAACCGTGGAGACATGGGAGGTGCGAATTGCGCAACCAAAGTGGGGATTCGCCACAATCGCGGGCGTCAGACCGGTCATGGACGAGTGGCTGGAGAGGAGTCACGGTGCTCTCTCCTACCGGTTGTCACAGATACTTACCGGGCACGGTATCTTCGGTAAGAATCTGTGGCGAAGACACCGGGAAACCACGGCCGAGTGTCAGCACTGCGAGGACCGCAGCGATGACACAGCGCTCCACACGCTGTCGCGCTGGTGGAGTGCACGTGTCTGCGCCGAAGACTATCGGCCTCCATGACCGAAGGCCTGAGGACGGTGAGGGGACTGCTCACCGTTCTTACAGAAGCAGGCAAATAACGGCAGCGTGACGTGAGGGATTCACGCAAGCTGCCGTTATTTACGCCCCTAAGAAGCAGGATGACACCCGAAAACCCCTAAAGATGCGGGATAGCACCCGAACCACCCCCTACACTAGGCGAGGCCGCAGTGGTAGCAGTAGGTCTGTTCGGAGAAAAAGGGCAATATTAGTCGGCAGGAGTGCGGCATAACATGCATGCGGATTTTCACACGTAAAATACTGTTAAATATGTATATTAAAGATCGAATCGGAATCGATCGAAGTCTACACAATAAACTGATTGGGCTGGATTCAACTGTATTAAGGAAACGAGAGAAGAGTGGAGTCTCTATTGGAATTAATAACCTTCGTCTACATAATCACAAAGTTTTCTATACAATGCCAGCCACTAGGTAGGCATCTAATTCCGCACCCTCTCTGACATTTCATTCAAAGAAATATGAAAATTAATTTCACACTTGAAAAGGCGCCACAAAAAAGGGAGTTATCCATAATGTAGTGATCGAAACCATCAATCGCGCCGCCAATATAGACTAATAGCCGGCCGATTACATATTTAACTAATATTACGAACGACAACGTCTCACTTGACCGTGTGAATCTTAGCCCGGGAGTCAAAAAAATAAAGAAAAAGGACAGAATGCCATTGAGGCGATGTATCCGAAAATATGGATGTGTGGGAGCGGGCGCCGCTTCGAATAATGAGTCGGTATTTCATATAATGGAGTACATTCGGGCAGTAAAGTTTTGGAAAAAAATGATATGTATAATGATAAAATCATCACGTGTTAAAGCGTGCTTATGTATACGCTATTGTCTAAAAAACATATTTTGTAAATAAAAGCCTTTTTAAACCAAACTAAACTGGTATGGTACGGTACAAAATTTGTCTTTAAATTTATATCTCAGAGAGACAGTTGATATAAACAGTATTTTCTTTTATTATTTTGCGTTTACCCCCTCTGCTCCCTATGCGGTCCATAGAAAACCAATTTCAAAAGAAAATCGTATCACCGAATCGGATGAAAGGCTTGAAGTATCAGGGCTCCCTGCTAGAGCCCCAGCAAATAAATAATTTGATTGAACAAAAGAACCCAAATACCCAAAAGACTGGCAGCATTGAAAGTAATAACTACACAGGCTGACTTGTGTAAATATTTTAAATTAATATTATACATAACTCAAAAAGCACGTGCTTAATCTAAGTACAGTCACGATCAATAGTTTTTTTTATATCGAAATTATATTTTATAAATTCTAGTTTCACAATTAGCTCCGAGGACTGAGAACTAATCACACGCTCCACAACATTTGAGCGAATGGAGGTAATAGCTGGAGGTCTTAAAGAAACGTCAACGAGTTTACAGCACTTAAATACTTTGACACACATTCTAACTAGCTAAAAGTAATTTAGATGCTGTAGCAATTAAAATTTGTTTTGACTAACAGAGTTTGTTAAAAATTCTTTTACGAAAAGTTCCAGTTAGAAGTACCATTTAATTGATAGCAGACAAAACTACCAACCAACCTCTTCAGTCAAACTTTGCTTTTAAGAAAAAAAACAGGCACAATTTTTTTTTCTTCAACTAAAAGTACTTTTGACTGATTAAAAGTTTTGACTGCAACGTATATAAGGAAACGAAAGAAATAATAAAAGATCCGACAAAGTTATCGGGAAGCAAGAAGTCTCTCGGGTTTCAATTTAATTTTATTACACAAGCTGCCTAACAGAGGCGCTTAGTTATCTCATCGTAAATATTACGAGCCAAAATATTTTGTAGATATTCGTCAAATCGTAAACTAGTCCTCCGTTTTTATTGATGTTCAACTTATTTGTAAATGTTTCCAGCCAATAAATACTTCTACAATACAACAGTTTTACGATTTTTAAGATATATAGAATACGTTTTTAATGGACTGACGTTTTAATCTTTTATTAAAAACCCGTTAGGAGTATTAAATTATAAAATTGTCTGTATTAAAGCTTTTCTAATGTTTAGGTTACTTTTACTAATTTATTTCAATTGGTCTAAACATAATTCTAGACAGGATCGGTCGGCGCTAGAGTGCACTGCTCTTACTAAATTTCAGTGGACATAAATACCAGAAGAAATATATAAAAACAAATACATAAATGTTTAACATAAATATATTTGAATTGGTAATTACATATCATAAGTCATTATTCCTCCAAAGATTAACCAATTTTATAATTTATTTACTCAATAACATTCGGGCAGTAAAAATAAAATAAAATTCAATTCCCTATGTCCGAATATTAAAATTGTTAGCAGAGAGAATCTTTACCTCCTAGGGTCCCCTATATTTGAAGATGCTATTCCCGAATTAATAGCACAAAAAATTTCAAAATTTGAATCCAATGTAGATCGGCTACATTCTATTAGTTCACATTACGCAATCACAATTCTGAAATTTTGTATGTTTGTTCCCAAATCTATTTATTTGCTTCGCTGTTGTCCTTTTTGGAAACATCAAAGTCATTTATTTTCTATTGATTCGTTAATCAAATCTTCTTTGGAATCAATTCTCAATATACAACTGAGCGAACAATCTTGGTTCCAGGCATCTCTTCCCATTAAATATAGTGGGCTAGGGATCCGCAAAATTTCTAGTGTGGCTTTGCCAGCCTTTTTGTCATCTGTACATGCCACGTCGAGTCTCGTAGGTAAAATTCTGACGAATTGTCTTACAGACTATGAGACGACTGGCCTTACAGATGCCAAGAATGCTTGGCTAATGGCTTGTCCGGGTCAAAATTTACCCACCCATCCAAATTTACAACGGAGCTGGGACGACGCTATGTCAAAATTAACCTTTGACTCCTTTTTAAATGCTAGTCTAGGCCCGGATCGGGCCAGATTATTAGCGCTCAGTAGAAAGGAATCCGGTGATTGGTTGAAAGCTTTCCCTATAGCCAACACCGGAACTTTTTTGGAACCGGACATCCTAAGAATTTCAGTTGGTTTGAGACTTGGCGTCACGCTTTGCGCTCCACATCGTTGCCCCTGCGGTTTTAACGTTGACACTTTGGGGCATCATGGTCTTTCATGTTTAAAGAGCGCAGGCCGCTTCTCACGCCACGCTGCGCTGAATGACATCATCCGCCGTGCTCTTGCCACCGCCAATGTGCCTGCGCTCTTAGAGCCAAACGGCGTTTTCAGGGACGATGGCAGGAGACCGGATGGTATAACTTTGATACCGTGGGAGATGGGTCGGGTCCTGGTGTGGGATGCAACTTGTGTTGACACTCTAGCCCCGTCCCATCTTCCTAAAACAAAATTAAAAGCCAGTGCCGCAGCGGAAGCGGCTGAAAATATTAAAATTAATAAATATAAGGGTCTCGACTCATCGTATCGTTTTTGTCCAGTCGGTGTCGAGACCCTAGGTCCATGGGGTCCCAATGCGCAAAAATTTTTCAAGAATTTGAAAAAGCGCCTTGTGGAGTCATCTGGTGACCCAAGGGCTGGCAGTTTTCTCGCTCAACGAATAGGTATTGCTATTCAAAGGGGGAATGCTGCTAGTCTTTTGGGCACAATGCCACGGGGGCCTTATTTAGGTTTAGTTTAGATAGTAATAATGTAAATATAGATATGTAATAATTATGTTTCTCTGTAATTTTTAACAATAAATATTTGTACACTTGTTTATTTTACTCAATTAATATTGTATTTTATTAAAATATTTATAGAGAAATAATTGCAGATGAAACTTACACTGAAATGACTAATTTAGCTAAAAGAAGCTATTTTCTATTATAATAAATAAGCTCATAATTGCCTATTCTTAATACAGGTACAGTGGTGCCCAAAAGTTTATAAAAGTTTATTTTAGTTATAAGTAAAATAATAAGTACCTACAACAGACTATCAGTCAGCGAGTATCCTTACCGAAACCTGAAACCCAATTATTTTATATACAAATCGGTAATCGATACTTTCTCAGGATTCAGCCAGAAATACATTACAGTGACTTTATGTCTTGATATGATTACAGTCTAGTACCTAATTACAATCTTACAGACTCTTACAGGAGACTTTTGATAACAAAAAGTTCTTTAAACAATAATTTATTTACCAACTGTTACTTTTGAAAATTTTTATTTAGTCAAATGTTTCAGTTGGAAAAATATATTTTACGCAAAATAAAATAAGGCATATATTTCATAACATCAATTTTCAAATGGCATGTATTTAACGCGGCGACAAACTAATCTTATATAGGATTTTAAACATAATTAAAACAGGTAGGAAAAAAAATGGGTTGGCAGCTACAGTGAAATAGCGCTTCAAGTATATAATAAAGTAGCAGCTTTTTATAGAGTTCTACGCTTTATTTAAATTTAAACTGGCAGTGATTTTTTGGTTAAGCAACTGAATTAATTGTTAGGCGACAACTTGGCGGCGAATATAAAGTAGTAAATAGGCTTTTGTATATTATACAATGAGGTTGCATACAAAATTAACTGAGACGAGAATAAAATATGCACATGGTCATAAAAACATACTCTTTGCGACATTTATAAGGTCTAAATAAAGCAAATTGCGGCATGCAAAAAATATTGTTGGTCTTTACTATTATTATAATTAGGTTTAGTAATAATTAGTTTCCTTTCATTGTCAATAAACTGACGGTGGTTTCATTGTTTTTTTTTTCATATTTTGTTTTTGTTCGCTTTTTTCAATACTTTATGATTCTACAAACAAAAATTCAGATATTTTAATACTTAAAATTTGGACCCGTTTTAATTTTTTAGCTGCTTGCAAATCACTACCCGAAACTGTATTTTTATATGGAAGCCAATAGTTGCTAATAATACAATGTTTGATATTCCAATTCCCACTGTTAATATTAGCTGCCAAGTCATTTTTTTAAATACCTAGCATATTAGCCTTCTAACCTAACCTATCCAAGTTGCCCCGACTTGGATAGGTTATTCAGCACAGTATTTGTCTTGAAACCGCTTAGGAGCTACACCATCGAAATAAGTAATAAATAGAAGCCTGAAATAAATTATTATTTAAAAAAAAATTGTAATATTTTAATTCCCAAAAATTCTTACTTACATAAGTAGCCTTGCGTTTTTTGTCATAGCAAATCATTTGACCAAACGATTATTGTCTAAAGATTATTTGCTGTAGCAAACTATTTGGTTAAAGATCAAATGCCATAACGATATTATCCATTGTAATATTCTGCCAAATAAAAATTTGACGAAATGAAAAAGTGCGTACTAAAATTATTCCAAACATTGTATTGGTATATAATGAAAGGTTGCCAAAATTTGTGTAGGTAGTGAAATTTTGGCAAAATCTTTTGGGTCAAACGACAGGCACCCCAAAAAGTTTTCTTCAGAAGACTCTTTTGATAACAAAAAACAAAGTTGTGTTAGTAAAATGGCACCACCGTAATTCACGGCTGCTTTTCTTTTCCACTAGCTTCTGCCCCCGTTAAAGAAGTTTTCAAAATTCATTCTAGCTATTCTTTCGTTCACGTTCATCCATTTTGATCTGTGCGTTCGTAAATTTTTACACCCCTTTAGGGAGATGAATTTTAAAAAATGCTTTCGTAGTGAATTTTTAGGTCAGAAATATAAACTACTGTCTAAATTTCATTTGACGTTAATTAGCTATAAACTTTCTTGTTGGAAAATCCTGAAAGACGTGTTCATTCATATTTTTATTGAAAAATATGTGTGCTGAATTTGTATGTAGCCGTAGGTCTGTTGGGAGTCCTGGGACATCCTTCCGAGGGCTTGGGAGTCCTGGGACATCCTTCCGAGGGCTTACCCGGGGCTTCCGACCGTAGGCTGTTGGGCGTTATGTGAGGTTTTTTAGTCGGTAGGAGTTTTTTAGTAGTTTAGTTTATAGCATCCATGAGGGATTTTCCCTCACGTTAAAAAAAATGGTATGAACGATAGTTTCTTGTTGGATTAAGATTGCCACAAAATTGCTATACTATTTTACCGAGATAAAATAAGGCAACAAATTTTAAGACGAATGACAACTGCAGCTTTGAAAAACTTCTATCAGGAGTCCTGGGACATCTTTCCGAGGGCTTATCCAGGTCTCCCGGCCGTGGCCTGTTGCAGGTCACCGCGTCTTTTAGCGAGTAGGACCCATGCGAAATTTCCACATGTAAACAAATGTAGGGGCCCGGTTTCATTACGTTGGACTGTATTGTGGGCGCTCCAACCCTTTTTGCTTGTTCAGATTTTCCTACCAACCCTAATAATCCGTCCAAGGTAGGTATAGTCCTGGGCAATTTCAAGCCTCGATCCTTCGACGCAGATTGGTTCCGATGACCTGGAAACGGTCGCAGGCAGGGACCCTGTTGTGGCCTGTATTGGTCCACATTGAGCAGTAGACTGATATAGGCTATTTTGGGTTGATACCGATATTGTTATTAAGAGGATATATTCATATTTGTCAATACGATTTTGAATGAAAGTAATATATGCAATGCATTATGCATGTTTTACAAAAACATATACTGCATAGGCGAAGTCATTGAGCAACGCTAGTTTTTTTTTATTTTAAGACACATTTACATAGCGCCGTCGAGTCCAGCCCGGAAAAGGCGCCATCTCAAAATGTAAGAGAAGATCATTCATTCATTACTTTTATTACAGAAAAAATCATCGATTGTAAACATTAACTAAATACAATGAACTGTTGCGTAGGTTTCGAAGTCAACACTTTGTTAATAAAACCCTTTAGTAAAGAACCCCTTTACGCAATAAATGACAATAAGACCAAATTTGTTATGCAATGACATCATCATTTGATCGTTAGTCCCGGTTGTGTGTAAGGTCCGGAGCCGCTCTTCTACACTTCTGGCTCCATTCGCATGTCTTGTGACGCCAACAGCGCACTGTGACTTTTTGACTGTGCGTGTTCTGGCGTCGCCAAGAAGGTGTTATCAATAGTCTATTCTAAATCGCCTCCAGCGTGGAGTGATTCATTTTACAATATCCTTAATCATTAACTGAGAATGACACTTACATTTAAATGAACCCTTGAATTCTAGATATAGCGAAAGTTGAGATGTCTCTAATTTCTGAACTAAAAACCCTCAATAAGTGCGTGGAACAAAACACTAAAAAATATTTGAAATAGAACAACGCGTTGAAAAATTATAATTGAAAAACCATTTTGTCTTTCATCCCCTGTCCCAAAAGAACAGCGTAAAATTCCGGGATCAAAGTATCCTAGATCCTTCTTCGGATCATAAGCTCATCTTGTGCCAAGTATCATTCACTTCTTTTTCGGCTTCAGTATAGATTTTATAGATTGTCCTGCAATTAAAACTTTGGAAATACCTTTCCTCCGTGTACACAATTTCGAAACTTTTCAGTTTTATTATACGAGTATGTTTAGATAGAAAAGATTTACTTGGCAATCCAGCTACATCCTTCCGAGGGCTTACCCGGAGCTCTCGACCGTAGGCAAGGCAGTAGGTAGGATACGGTGTGGTTTTAGTCGGTACGAGTCCGGGATTTCCACACTTAAAAAAAACTTAAATGGCATCATTTTCGATATCTTGGCACACTTCAGTCGATTTTTGGAAACGCACAGGTTTCGAACCTTTACATTTTTTTTTTAGATTTATGTCTTCACGTTATAAATACTTTTCTTTTCTGTCTATACGACACTTTTCGTAGTTGTATTTCAAAGGGTTTTCTTTGTTCTGTAACTATTTTACCAAATTATTTGTTCCTACAAAATTAGTTTGGTCAATATTTTGCAAACAAAGGGTTATACTTTTTTTGTTAGATAAAGGGGTAAGAATACTGTAAATTTCCATTGTTTGTCTACTCAGGTTTCATAAAAGGTGTTTTTGAGAAAGTTAAAAATTGGAAACTGTTGTTAAAATGCATTAACCGTAGTCGTCAGTAGTCATCAAGTGTTTAATTTATTGCAATGTAGCCGAAATGTCGACAGGTGTCGCCCCATGACTAGGGTTTTTAAATACTTTTATTTATTTATATACTTTTTATATATTCATTACTTATAAGAAGAAAATAAAGGAATTTCCGTATCGGTAAAGCCGTTCTCAATATGTCTACCTACTTACTCACTTAAGAACTCGATCTACTTGTACGTACATAACGTTCTCATTAATTCAATAGTGATTAATCAAATAATTCGTCATAATAATCTCGACCACATTACAAGAGAATTAGTTGCCAACACATACTCAGTCAATATACCCCCCACTGGTACGCACGGGTAGGTACGGTAGGTTAGGGAATACCAATATTAATAGACACATCTCATCTATAGGAAAAAAAAAGCTCTATAATGATCTGAACATTAATCTTGGAACACACACAAAGGTATATCAATAACCGCTTACTCATTTTAGCAAAAATAGAAATATGGTGGAAGGTCGAACAATTTAACAAATTAGGCGACAAAATCGCCACTTTCAGAACGTAAATTATTGTATTTTAGATTGTTTTGTGGGACGAGATTATTGACGCTCCGGGGGCGTGGTCTAGGGATGGTATAGCACCGGTGGACCTCCATAGTCGATATATTGATATTCTAAATTCCCATTTTATTCATGATACACGATTTACTAAGTAATTCACTATTTTGATCAGCAAAACATAAAGGTATGATATATATATCGAATGAAAAATTACAAGGGAAAAAGTGTGTTTACAAAATGATGTGAAAGGTTTTAATAGAAAGACAAAAAGTTGTCAGTATTATAATTTACTTAACTATACGTCATAGACATAATATCAATTATTAATTTCGAAAAGAGTTCATAAACAAACCTGTTTGGACTTAGGTGAATCAACAACACAAAAAAGTGCAAATATAAGTAAAATCTATATAACGTTCTACATGACTTGTGAATGTAAATTCTTCAATTTAAAACTGGATAAAATAAACCAATTATCGATATGTCTATAGACTCTATACGTACTTATGTTACAGCACTATGCTTTAACAATTTCTTTGGACGGGCGTCACGAATGGAGCAACATGGGTGTGAGAGGCAACTGGGAACTGTTCTCAAGGAATCTATCACCCTCTCTACCATGTTTGGTGGGACAAAGCGAGAAGCAGGATATGAAATATATTTTATTAAAACATCACCGCTCGGAGTGGTGTTCATTATCTACCTACGTGTGGGTTCTGGGCTGAATTCACGCCGAGAATGAATGAATTGTGAAATGAATAAAATTATATTGAGTAAACACAGTTTTATGATTTAAATAGTACATCCACATTTTAAAATTACGGCCTAGAGCTAGCTTTCACCGTTGTTGCATAAACCGTTCCCGCGCGTGCCATAACTGCGCTGCCATCGAATTGGACTATTGGCGAATTGGCCCAATCACGTTAAAGTCCTGCGAATTGTTAATTTCGAAAAGAGTTCATAAACAAACCTGTTTGGACTTAGGTGAATCAACAACACAAAAAAGTGCAAATATAAGTAAAATCTATATAACGTTCTACATGACTTGTGAATGTAAATTCTTCAATTTAAAACTGGATAAAATAAACCAATTATCGATATGTCTATAGACTCTATACGTACTTATGTTACAGCACTATGCTTTAACAATTTCTTTGGACGGGCGTCACGAATGGAGCAACATGGGTGTGAGAGGCAACTGGGAACTGTTCTCAAGGAATCTATCACCCTCTCTACCATGTTTGGTGGGACAAAGCGAGAAGCAGGATATGAAATATATTTTATTAAAACATCACCGCTCGGAGTGGTGTTCATTATCTACCTACGTGTGGGTTCTGGGCTGAATTCACGCCGAGAATGAATGAATTGTGAAATGAATAAAATTATATTGAGTAAACACAGTTTTATGATTTAAATAGTACATCCACATTTTAAAATTACGGCCTAGAGCTAGCTTTCACCGTTGTTGCATAAACCGTTCCCGCGCGTGCCATAACTGCGCTGCCATCGAATTGGACTATTGGCGAATTGGCCCAATCACGTTAAAGTCCTGCGAATTGGTAATTATTTTGAACATAGGACTAATCGCGATTTGCATCATTTGCTAATGGCCCCAATTGCGAATTGAAAGGTCTGCGAATTCGACATTATTTTGAACATCGAACAAATCGCGAATAGACTAATCACACCAAAATGACCATTTACATTTTTAAGAAACAACAATTTAATATCAACCAAAAATAGAGTATTAATATTTTAGCAAATTTTATTCTGTTCTTTAAGAATACGGTACTTCCTTACCTATCTATCATATAAAAGTAATTAATTACTATTAGGTACCTACATGTTTATTCTTGGAACTAGGATGTCGTCTATCTTTAACAAGCTAGTTCTGAATGAAATTGTAATGTTCATTCATTTAGAACACTGCACTTATTTACTGAACTAACTATCATACTTATCTTAAATATAATTCTGAATGCGTGAACAGTGTGATGAACCCGGCGACCTCCTACTTAGCAATCACTATCCATTAAACTAAAATAACAAATTTTCTTATGATTATTCCTTTTATTCTGATTGGTTCCTCAACATTTATAATAACCTGATCATTATAGTTTTAACATTAACAATTTTAATACCTAATCATTGTAATAAAATCAAGAATATGATCCTTACTCCCATTCATATTTTTTAAAACGGCACTAAAATCAAGATTGCTTCCATTTTGGTATATTATAATAGCAATATCCTGTCCATTGATTGTCAAAAATTAGGAATTTCGGCAATTACGTCTCACCTCCCACGTGAACTAAAAAAAAACATCGCACCCGGCGCATCCAAATTTTCATAAAAGGTTTTTATTTAATGTCCAAAACACAAGCTAAAGCGTGCAAGTCAATTTGCTGTTCTATAAGCAGACTGCACGCTGCACAGTTATAAGGCTAAGGATCTTTACTGTCTTTATTGTTACTGGCATCATTCGAACGACCAGATAGCCCTTAGTAATGACATTACATGTAAACCTTATAATATTTACTTATAATGTAGTAAGTATTGATAGAGTCTAATCCATTTTAATGTAATGTGGATGGATCATTGTTTCAGGCTGTCGTTACAACAAATTAAATGACAATAATTTCAATTTGAAAACATAACCAAGTACATCGACATTTTAAATGTATTAATTTTCTAAATAACGGCCATCATCTTTTGAGCTCTAATCCTGGTGGTATTGTAAGCCCTCACTTCGAAGTCCGGGATCAACTTTTCTACTATTCATCTTCCACTTTGCGTGATGTTTTGCATAGATAGATGACATTCCGTAAATATTATATTGAAATCGGTGCCAAGTAAAACGGTTTAGGCAGGTATTATTAATCGCTCTCATAGTCATATTGGCACCGACTTCGGTATTATATTTACCAGTATCTGACAAATCAAGCTATACTATTACTTTGTGCTAAGTAAATTTTGTTTCTAAGTTTTTAGTTTTGTTTGAAGTAGGTTTTTTTTGTTAATATTTTTAATATTATTTTTAGTTACGGGTAAACCGAAAATCTATCTATCTAGGTGTAAAGTTCTCGACTTTTTTAAAGTCGGTTAAAAACATATCTAGTCATTACAGTTAGAATCTTTTGAGTTTAAATATGATTTCTTGTAACTGCCCGCTTTATCTTTTGCTTTGCACCATAGAATATTTCAACATTTTTATCCCATTTTTTCCCTTTTGTTGCTTTTGTGCGAGCTAGCGCCGGTACCAAAGGTATAAAGTGTTTCTAAGGCGTATCCATGAAAGCCGCTACATATTTATTTTTGTGTTGTGCATTCTTGTCCTGACGTGTAAATAAATGAATTATTATTTTTTTCTAAAACAGTTGTTGAGCGATTTCGCGCTTTCATGGTGGCGTGGTGGTCTAATAGATACGGCGTATAAAATGAGATATTTCAGATTTGCGCTCTAGTTTTTTTAAATTTATAGTTGTTGGATTCGATGAATGACATTCAGGTTTTATTTGGATAAACAGCCGTGAATAATTTTATCGAGGAAGTGTTACTAGTCCTCTTACATCATTTACCCACTCAAGTGTTTCAGTACCCTTCTGCCCAGCTAGGAACACATTTGTAATATATAATACTAGCTGACCCGCGCAACTTCGTTTGCGTGATAAATGAAGAACCGCTCGACCGATTTTGTGCAAACTTTACATAAACCATCTACTAAATAGTTCGAACAAAGCCTAAACATTTGGTTTAGATAGGTGAGCCCGTTCTTGAGTTATAAAATTACAACGAAAAGTGGCATTGATTTTTATATATATAGATAGATATGTTTATTTGTTATATATGGGAGTTTTAGATGTTAAATTTGTAGTTAAGTTACTCGAGGGCGCAAAAAATAATTTATAACTAGAAGACATTTTAATGCAAGTTTTTGTAAATTTCAAATTTGAATACTTAGCTAAAAAGGGAAAGTTATATATGAGTATTGCACGGATATGCGCAAAAAATCTTTACTGCTTGTCTAAACAAATACTAAAAGGGAGAGTTGTCTGCAAGGCGTTGTCCTGCCAAAAATCTCCCTTTATTCACTAAAAAAGCTTGTGGAGGAACGAGCAGTGATGATCCTTCGAACAGGCAAGTTTTCAGAGTTCTCTCAATATTTGTTTATATTGATAGAACTATCATAGTGCGATACATGATTGGTAGCAATTAAAGATATTATGTACCTACTTATGAATCTAGGTACTTACCGTATTTTAAAATGATAGCACAGGGCGGAAACTCCATACAAAAATGTTTGTTTTCCCCCACACTAATATATACATGTAATGTGAATGCTTGAATCAAGCTTGAATGTGTGTGTGAGTATACTGGACACTAGCTATGAAAACAAAATAATAAGGAACAGAACGCAATCTCAAGTATGTACTTTTTCTTCAAATCTACCCTCAGCTAAGCACAAATTAAACAATAGCACAAAGTACGTAGGTAGTAATATATAATGCAACGCAGTGACACTCTCTCAAGTACTGACACGGCAATAGACACATCAACTTTGGTAGGGGGATGGGAAAGCTTACCCAGTGGGAGGCAGGGAGTTGCCGATCTGTATGTAATACTATTAAATTATTTTTGATGATAGTCTTCAGGTCACATTTAGCCTTATTACACAAAACGTTGTCTGTACATGCGCCTTGCGCATACGCTTCTGATTTTACATGAGTGATCGCATATTACGTGCTTTCGTTCTGTTTACATCGATAATCCTATCTACATCATGGTCCAAAAATAATAATATACAGAAAAAAATCTATATAAAAATGCGCACGGGCTACGCACACATAGACACCGCTGACTGGATTTTACGGAGGACAAAGAATTTTCATAGTAATCTGGATACTGGTTTGTGCGCGAGTGTGTGTAGCCGATATTGAGTTCTGTACCTTATTATTTTGTGTCATGGTGCAATGACACAATCAATTATGGTCTAAGATCCCTTTAAGAACGACCTTCACCGAGCTGGTTATTGGATGAAAAGTGTTTTATATTCATCTAAATATGTCAAAAATTAAAATGCAATAGGGTTGCCTAAAAATTTCAGTCCAGAATATGATAAATTAAGAATTTAAAAAAAAATATTTTTTTACTATTTACTGGTTTGCTTATTAGGTACTATTAGATACATTCCATACCAATTGGAAGTTTAACGCCCATAGACTATTCAAATTTTTCTTAATTCATTAACCAGGGCGTTGCATTTCTAGTATCGATTTACCTGTATATACCTGCGTAACACAAGTCGTTCGTGACGAGAAAAAAATCGACAACCTAACATTTGCATATTCTATGGGCGTTATACTTTCAATAGGTATGGAATGTATCTATTAAGCAAACCAGAAAACAGTTTTTTTTTTAAATTCTGAATTTATCATATTCTGGACTGAAAATTTTTAGGCAACCCTATTGCAAATTAATTAGTGACATATTTAGTTTAATATATAAAAATAGGTAAAAAAACTTATTAAGTTAAACGGTTTTATGTTAAACATACATTGCAATGTTTTAGATAAATGAACTAAAAACCAAAAAATAATAAAATAGATACAGTCGTGGGAATTATAAACATATGCATAGACTAGACTAAAATAAAACCGTGGGGCACGTCAATTGTCTACAAATTATCGACTTAATGTGACCCCACGGTTTTATTTTAGTCTAGTCTATGCATATGTTTATAATTCCCACGACTGTATCTATTTTATTATTTTTTGGTTTTTAGTACATTTATCTTAAACATTGCAATGTATGTTTAACATAAAACCGTTTAACTTAAAAAGTTTTTTTACCTATTTTTATTTTCTAGTTTTTAGTTTTTATTTCGCATTCTGTTTAATTCATTTAGTGCTTCTTTATTGCAAGGTTTCTTGCCCGTTAGTTTATTGCAGTCCAACTTCTCTATACGTAGTCCCTGCAAAGATCTTACTCTACTAAGAGCCACGTAGGCTTGACCTTCTTCAAACAGTTTCGCACCTAAGTATACGACTGCGTGATCCACAGTGCTGCCCTGCATTTTATGTATTGTAGAAGCCCATGATAGTATTAAAGGCAACATTCTTCTTTCAGCCGTCCCGTAAGCCACCCTAACGAAACACAGTCATCAACACGATACAAAATCTTGACTTGGGTGGTGGATTCAGGCTGGATTAATCAGATACCTAAATTACAGATTCAATTTCTAAATTTAAATCTTATTATTATACGCCATTTAGTGACTGCGCCCATCTTAAATATTGAGGTTGTATGGTGCATTGTATTCTTCTTGTCAAGCCCTTTTATTTGATACCCATATTGGTGGGATTGTTAAAAAATTGTTATCAGCCATTTGGTAGCGGCCGCCATCTTGGATTACAATTTTTTATAGTGTATTGTATACTGCATGTTGAGACCTTTCATTTGATACCCATATTGATAAAACCTACGTTCGCCGCCATTTTGTAGCGGCCGCCATCTTGGATTTCAATTTTTTATAGTATATTGTATTCTGCTTGTTGAACCCTTTCATTTGATACCCATATTGATGTGATTAATAATAAATAAATTATCCGCCATTTTGTAGCGGCGGCCATCTTGAATTTATAAAGATAATGAATAAATATAATTGTATTGTCATCAAAATCCAAAGTGTATACAAAATTTCAGATTAATCGGTTGACAGGAAGAGGGTGAAATTTGAATTACTAAATAAATTTGACCCAAGAATAAATAATAAATAAAACAAACGCGGTGAGCTAAATAAAACCGTTTAATAATAATAATAAAAACACTTTTCATCCAATAACCAGCTCGGTGAAGGTCGTTCTTAAAGGGATCCTAGGATATTAAGCCATGACACAAGACTGTTACAACACACTGTTAATAATGATAAAGAACTACAATTTCAACGGACTACGACACAAGCAGAGTGGCGCAGTGGAAGCGTGCTGGGCCCATAACCCAGAGGTCCGTGGATCGAAACCATGCTCTGCTAGATACCATTTTGTTCTTTTTTTTAATATTACAATTTACACTAATTGCAAGAACGTGCCCATAAACCACGAACTGTTCCGTGGTGGTTGGTCCATACATAAAAAAATAAAAAGACAACTTCGGTGAACTCCTGGCCTTTACGAAAAAGGCAGCTTGCATGGTTACCTAACCTTACCTAACTTGAACCCTATCAAGGGCAAAGACCATGGATTGCTTCCATCTGGTCAGTCCCATCTGGACTAAGTCTACTTTTATTTTTCACCACAAATAATATCATCAACGACTGACGTCTATTTTACTGACGCCTATTGTATATACGAGTATCTCATATAATAAAAAAAAATACAGACGAATTGAGAACCTCCTCCTTTGTTGGAAGTCGGTTAAAAATGAGCTAGATAAGTATAAAAATTGGTTATATATTAAAATACCAGAAATCAAAATGCCTTTACTTAAAATGCATTATACCAAAATACCCGAATTCGAAATACCTTAACATTTAAAATACCTTATTTCAGAACACCTTACCGTGAAATGTCTAAATTTAAAATACAAATAATCATTATATCAGAATTCAAAATACAAATTTTCAAATAACCTTAATTTAAAATACCGAAAATAGAATACAATGTGTCACTGTCATAACTGCGTGGAATGTAACACATATTTATATATTGTCTTTTCTATAATAATTTCATTCGACAAAATTTAAGGAACAATTATACAATCTTGTGCTTGGAATAAAAAAAAACCATAACCTACCTTATTTAACTTATTTACATAACCTAAGTGAAGCCGCAGTTGTAGCGTAGCCGTAGGTCTGTTGGTCCTTGGGTATCCTTCTGAGGGCTTACACAGGGCTCCCAACTGTAGGCTGTTATGTAGGATACGTGTGGTTTCTAGTCGGTAGGAGTCCGGCATAGTATCCATGTAGGATTTACCTCATGTTAAAACACTTTGATTCAGAGTTACAAAAGTACTACAGTGGGCTAACGAAAAATAAAAAAATAAAAAAACCACGAAGGCTAAGGCGGGAGCTCCGCTTCGCTTCGCTCCCGCCTTAGTCTTCTAACCTAACCCATCCGAGTCGGGATACTCTGAGTCGGGGTGTTAACCATTCACAGATATATAGCATCCATGTAGGATTTAAATCATGTTACAAAAAAAGGTATTTTGTGTTTGAACATTTTAGGATAAGGTATTTGATAAATTTATTTTTTGGGTTTCGGTTATTCGATCGTAAGGCATTTTAAATTATTTATATTATAAATATTTGCCTTTTGAATATTGATATTTCGATTTCGGGTATTTTGGGCTCGGGCATTTTAAGTAAAGGTATTATGATTTCTGGTATTGTGACGGTATACCATAAAAATTAACAGCAGTATTTTTTGCTCTTAATCAGTATAGTCGATCGGTAATTTCTAGAATTTATCAACGCCATGCATCCTCTTGGTAATGAGATGTTTCGCACTGCATAAAATGCTGTGTTAATTAATTAGCTTTTAACGGGTCTAGTTGGTTTTAATTAAATTCCGTTTCACACCATGATACATCGTTTCAATTTAAAGATCATCCTGTAACATCGTATTAAAGAGAACTTTTCTACTGACAATTTTTATTTTTATTCACTATAATTCTCAGATACGTTCAAAAACCCGGTCAAGATAATTAGGCTTTTCCACGCCACTACCAATGGTTGACTAAATGCTAACTACATACTAATTTTTCAAAAGAACGTACATATTTGAAAATAATGAAATCAGATTACATACCTTATTACTAGCCTTCCCGTAAATAAATGGATTTAGAAGTTGGCAGTTTATATTAAATTGCCATCATACGCGAAAATACCTAATATAACTACGCATTACTTTTAAAAATGAGTGAGATCATGACACTAATAAATTTGAAAGTAGTATTTTTAAAGGGGATGCAAAAAAAAAAGTTTCTCTTGTTGATGTTTACTATACACCCACAGCTTTCAAACAGTTTTGATAAAACATGTCTAAGACCACACGTTCTGAGACTTGATTGCGTTTTTAAGGGGCGGTTATAGCGCACAAGTAGGCATTTGGCGCTCCCCTCGCCCCGGGCGCAAGACACACCGCGCGCCGGCAGCGGCAGTGAACTCTCATGCCACAGTATACAGTAGAGTAGAAAGAAACAGCATACTAACTTTGTTTGACGTAGTAAATGCATCTAACTTTATTAAGTGTAGTGATTTATTCGAGTTTCCTAAATAAATGAGTTAATTATTATATATTATACTATTATTTTTAAGCTAAAGAGTTTGTTTGTTTGTTTAGTTGTTTGAACTCTAGAGTCAAAGAGACTGCTAGTTGAATTTCAAAAGTTCCTTAACAGAATGTCCATTTTTGAAAAATACCAAAATATATAACATCACGCTAAGGCGAATAAGAGCTGAGCAGCAACGAAACATTTTTCGAAAACTAGGATATTTCATTTCTTTTGAGAGTTTCCGTTGCGTAAGTTTGCTAGATAGTTACAGTTGCGTATAAAATGTAAATTATATTATAACTGGTCATAAAAATTTCTAAATTTTTCTAAAGTTGGTATGCTAAGTATGAATCACGTGATCATTTTGCAATCCAAAATGGCCGCCGCGGTGTAATCACAAAATTTCATGATGGGTATCATTTAAAGGTTTTTTTGGTAAGCTGAGTACGAATCACGTACTAATTTTGCAAGCCAATATGGGCGCCGCGCCGTAATCACAAATTTTCATGATGGGTATCGTTTAAGGGGTTTCTTGGTATGCTGAGTACGAATCACGTGAAAATTTTGCAATCCAATACGGGCGCCGCGCCGTAATCACAAAATTTCATGATGGGTATCGTTTAAGGGGTTTCTTGGTATGCTGAGTACGAATCACGTGATAATTTTGCAATCCAAAATGGCCGCTGCGGTGTAATCACAAAATTTCATGATGGGTATCGTTTAAAGGGTTTTTTGGTATGCTGAGTACGAATCACGTACTAATTTTGCAATCCAATATGGGCGCCGCGCCGTAATCACAAAATTTCATGATGGGTATCGTTTAAGGGGTTTCTTGGTATGCTGAGTACGAATCACGTGATCATTGGCAATCCAAAATGGCCGCCAGGGTCTAATCACAAAATTTCATGATGGGTATCGTTTAAGGGGTTTCTTGGTACCATGCTGAGTACGAATCACGTGAAAATTTTGCAATCCAATATGGGTGCCGCGCCGTAATCACAAAATTTCATGATGGGTATCGTTAAAAGGGTTTTTTGGTATGCTGAGTACGAATCACGTACTAATTTTGCAATCCAATATGGCCGCCGCGCCGTAGTCGCAAAAATCCATGATGGTTATCGTTTAAGGGGTTTTTTTGGTATGCTGAGTACGAATCACGTACTAATTTTGCAATCCAATATGGCCACCGCACCTTAATCGCAAAAATCCATGATGGTTATCGTTTAAGGGGTTTTTTGGTATGCTGAGTACGAATCACATGATAATTTTGCAATCCAAAATGGCCACCGCGCCGTAATCACATAATTTCGTGATGGATATCGTTTAATGGGTTTTTACGAATGCTGAGTACGAATAACATGATAATTTTGGAATTCAATTTGGCCGCCTAAGCTATTAACAGTAGTAAACTAAAAAGATTTGCTTATTAAGTTTAGGCCTAGCAATGCGAAAATAGTATGACAAAAGGTTTTTATTGTAAAATTAAGGCCAATTATATTAAATTGGTACCTAGCATACGAAAGAATCCCTTAATCGATACCCATCATGAAATTTTGTGATTACGGCGTGGTGGCCATATTGGAATGCAAAATTATCACGTGATTCGTACTCAGCATTCCAAAAAACCCCTTAAACGATATCCATCATAGAATTTTGTGATTACGGCACGGCGGCCATATTGGATTGCAAAATTATCACGTGATTCGTACTCAGCATACTAAAAAACTCCTTAAACGATACCCATCATGAAATTTTGTGATTACGGCGTGGCGGCCATTTTGAATTGCAAAATTATCACGTGATTCGTACTCAGCATAGCAAAAAACCCCTTAAACGATACCCATCATGAAATTTAGTGATTACAGCGCGGCGGCCATATTGGATTGCAGAATTATCAGGTAATTCGTATTCAGCATACCAAAAAAACCCTTAAACTATACCCATCATGAAATTTTGTGATTATGGAGCGGCGGCCATCTTGTATTGCAAAATTAGTACGTGATTCGTACTCAGCATACCAAAAAACCCCTTAATCGATACCCATCATAATTTTTTTTGATTACGGCGCGGCGGCCATATTGGATTGTAAAATATTCACGTGATTCGTACTCAGCCTTCGAAAAAACCCCTTAAACGATACCCATCATGAAATTTTGTGATTACGGCGCGGCGGCCATATTGGATTGTAAAATTATCACGTGATTCGTACTCAGCATACGAAAAAACCCCTTAAACGATACCCATCATGAAATTTTGTGATTACGGCGCGGTGGCCATATTGGATTGCAAAATTATCACGTGATTCGTACTCAGCATAGCAAAAAAACCCTTAAACGATACACATCATGAAATTTTGTGATTACGGCGCGGCGGCCATATTGGATTGCAAAATTATCACGTGATTCGTACTCAGCATACCAAAAAACCCCTTAAACGATACCGATCATGAAATTTTGTGATTACGGCGTGGCCGCCATGTTGGATTGCAAAATTATCATGTAATTCGCAGACATTTTAATGCATTAGGTAGATGGTTACCATGTCGTGTAAACACTTATAAAGTAAAAGATCACCACATTTACCATGAGTCGCGTATGGGAATTTTAGTGAAATCCCTTCATCACTCAGGAATTAAGCTGATGGTCTTCAAAATGTATAGCTAAGTACCATCATGGATACATTGACTTACGATCAAAAAACCGCATCAAAATCGATCCACCCCTTGGGCCGTGACGAATTCACAGGACAGAGTTGTTAATTATGAGAGTTCGTTAATTGAATTAATGAGTAACTAGTCACAATGTAATTAGATTAACGTGTAATTCCATTACTCAGTAATTAGTTACTGCTAGTACTCATTGTCATTAATTACTCAAGTAATCTGTTACAGAGTAATTGAATTAAGCATAACAAAGTATTGTAATTTGTAACGGTTAATCTAAATACATTTTGCCCGTTACTGATATTTTATACTGTGGCGCGATTTCAACGTAATTTGGCATAATAATTACGAAATAGTTGCGCAAAAAACTGACACAGGTCCTGCCTCCACAAGCGCTAGCGCGAGACTGATCGGCCGTCAGCGGCGCAATTCTATTGCGTTTGGTATATATTCGTACATAACTATGTAAATACTTGTGTATAAAAAAACGTTCGTAAAATGTGTATAAAAACTCAATAGCTTTAATTGAGTGCAAAAAAAAATTATAAAATGTTAATAGTTTAGCCACAGTATTGAAAAAACTTTTCTGAGAGAGTCAACTTTGGGATTTTTTTCTATCTAGTGAAATTTATTGGATCTTGTAACGGGCTCGGAATATGTTTAGCTTATATCCTTAACTATTATATATATATATATATATATATATATATATATATATATATGTATATATATATATATATATATATATATATATATATATATATATATATATATCTATCTATCTATATATATATATATATATATATATATATATATATATATTTATCAGAATTATAAACCCTTTACTTTTTGACTAGGATTGTTTCAAAAAACTCAAAATCTGACCCACGCGGCCTTAAATATTGGTAAGCCGTTTACGTTGTACCTACATGCATTTTATCCTACGGGAATTCGAAAACAAATCACGTAGATAATTGAAATCATGAAGTCATGGAGAATGAGTTTGGAATGAATGCAAAATCTTTCTTTTTAATATTGTTTGTCACACCAGTTTTAACCTTGTAAGAATTATCTCATCAAAGTCTTCTTGAAACACCGTTGATAAGAAATGGGTACGCGTATTTTTACGTATGGAAATCGTTATAAACTGCCGACTAAATCCACATGGAGTATTCATCTGCCTGTGGCCTAGAGTCCCACCCAGATCAGCCCTACAAAGGATAGCCTCTAAGTAGAGCTAAATACTATATTACTTCCTAAATTCTAGATCCCTAACATTGTCGCACTTAATGCATTATACATTGCTACGATTAAATAGGTAATAACACCATTCGTGCTAAGTGCTAACGCCTTTGATTCACAAAAAACAGTGCGTAAGTCATCTAGTTGATTGACAATGAATGCGCCAGTATCAGTGTTCTGATCCCGTCCACTGTCAATCTTGGGACTTGTCTTATTGTCTCTTGAAAAAGTAACCAACACTTCACAATGCCTGTGGTCCAGTTTTCATTCGCAAGCGTTTACGTTGATCCGTTGATTCAGGTTGTCAGTAATATGGCAGACAAAAAACTAAAAACTTAAAATGTGGGTGTAAACTATGCTTTTCCTACCCCTTCGGGGATAAAGGCGTGACGTATTTGCATATTTTGTAGCATGTTTTTATAAATAACCTTAGTTACCGGATTATACTGCCGGTTATGCCACCAAAATCAGCTGGTTCTGCGGTTTCTGGTTTTCGGTAGGGCTCCGTAACCGGACCAGCCCCGCCAGCAAGTGGTGTAGCTGCTGACATACGGATGAGGTGATAAAAAGAAAAAAAAACTCGAACCAAACTGGTCTGCATGATATAAGAAGACCCATCAATTTTACGTTGTCTCCCAGTTTCTAGAAACTCTTTGTTTTCCCCTAGAAACTGGGAAACAACGTAAAATAGTGAATTATAATAGGTTACCAGTATTGAGTTCCACAGGGTCAGAGTCAAAGGATAGTAACGGGTGTTTTTTTTAGAGGTTTAAGTTGGCATAACTGTTTTAACTGGCGGTATTTTTGTAGCTGCTGACATACGGATGAGGTGATAAAAAGAAAAAAAAACTCGAACCAAACTGGTCTGCATGATATAAGAAGACCCATCAATTTTACGTTGTCTCCCAGTTTCTAGAAACTCTTTGTTTTCCCCTAGAAACTGGGAAACAACGTAAAATAGTGAATTATAATAGGTTACCAGTATTGAGTTCCACAGGGTCAGAGTCAAAGGATAGTAACGGGTGTTTTTTTTAGAACTTTAAGTTGGCATAACTGTTTTAACTGGCGGTATTTTTGTCAGCTGAAAAGTGATTTATGTTAAGTTTGGTTTGGCATTTCAACATGAATAGATTGACGCCTGAACAATGCTTCCAAATTGTGCAAATTTATTTTGAAAATCATGGTTCTGTCCGAAATACGTATCGCGATTTTCATAAGCGAATTTTGTTTAGCGGTGCAGCTCACTTTTGGTTGAATGGATACGTCAATAAACAAAACTGCCATATTTGGGGTGATGATAATCCTCAAGTGTATGTTGAGACACCGTTACATCCAGAAAAACTGAATGTGTGGTGTGTTTTATGGGCTGGTGGAATAATTCGTCCGTACTTCTTTAGAAACGATGCTGACCAGAACGTTACAGTCAATCGTGACTGCTATAGAGCTATGATTACTGACTTTTTCGTTCATCAATTGAACAACCATGATGTGCAGGAGTAGTGGTTGCAACAAGACGGCGCAACATGTCACATAGCTCGTGCCACAATTGATTTATTGAACCACAGTTTTGGACCCGTAGGTTGGCCTCCAGGGTCGTGCGATTTTACGCCACTTGACTATTTTCTGTGGAGATATGTGAAGTCGCTCGTCTACGCCGATAAGCCCGAAACGATTGACCACTTGGAGGACAACATTCGGCGCGTTATTGCCGATATACGGCCACAAATGTTGGGAAAGTCATCGAAAATTGGACCTCTAGATTAGACTACGTCCGAGCCAGCCGTGGCGGTTATATGCCAGAAATCATATTTAAACTATAATGCCAGAAGATTTTCTTTCGAATAAAGTCATTTTCATATCAATAAAAACAATCACCTTCGTTTTATTCCATTTCAAAGTTCTATACCTCTAAAAAAAACACCCTTTACTTCAAAAAAAGTATTTTTATTTCCCGACACTGTAGTTTTATAAACATTTCCCAAAGAAAAGAACCTTGCTACATAAGAATAGGGCAAATTCCTGCCGCGAGATGAATGCTGATACAATTTTGACCTATTGTGGAGCAAACGAGGCGAATCCTTGCATTTTTGTCGCCCAAATCGTTAGAAAGCGCCACAGAGATCATGGATTACAAAAAATGATGTACCTATTCGCTGAATACATTGCTTCTGTATTGCAATATATTTAAATTGTCGGATGTGCATTAGTGATGCCCCTCTTATTTCTGTATACTTAGACCAAACTCCATAATGCAGAAACTCTACGGGGAGCCAACAAGAAATGTGTCGAAACCCACCCAAGTGTTAAATAATACATTAATGTGGCAATACATAATTGAAGAGTTGCCACTATAACGTGAAAACGTCGAATTTAACACACACAACTAAAATGGTAGTTGTTTTTCTGTTTAAGGAAAACTTCCTATAAATGATTTGACTTTTACTTGTATTTATGAAGTTGATATGGCTTTATATGATTTCAACGTAATTTGGCATAATAATTACGAAATAGTTGCGCAAAAAACTGACACAGGTCCTGCCTCCACAAGCGCTAGCGCGAGACTGATCGGCCGTCAGCGGCGCAATTCTATTGCGTTTGGTATATATTCGTACATAACTATGTAAATACTTGTGTATAAAAAAACGTTCGTAAAATGTGTATAAAAACTCAATAGCTTTAATTGAGTGCAAAAAAAAATTATAAAATGTTAATAGTTTAGCCACAGTATTGAAAAAACTTTTCTGAGAGAGTCAACTTTGGGATTTTTTTCTATCTAGTGAAATTTATTGGATCTTGTAACGGGCTCGGAATATGTTTAGCTTATATCCTTAACTATTATATATATATATATATATATATATATATATATATATATATATATATGTATATATATATATATATATATATATATATATATATATATATATATATATATATATATATCTATATATATATATATATATATATATATATATTTATCAGAATTATAAACCCTTTACTTTTTGACTAGGATTGTTTCAAAAAACTCAAAATCTGACCCACGCGGCCTTAAATATTGGTAAGCCGTTTACGTTGTACCTACATGCATTTTATCCTACGGGAATTCGAAAACAAATCACGTAGATAATTGAAATCATGAAGTCATGGAGAATGAGTTTGGAATGAATGCAAAATCTTTCTTTTTAATATTGTTTGTCACACCAGTTTTAACCTTGTAAGAATTATCTCATCAAAGTCTTCTTGAAACACCGTTGATAAGAAATGGGTACGCGTATTTTTACGTATGGAAATCGTTATAAACTGCCGACTAAATCCACATGGAGTATTCATCTGCCTGTGGCCTAGAGTCCCACCCAGATCAGCCCTACAAAGGATAGCCTCTAAGTAGAGCTAAATACTATATTACTTCCTAAATTCTAGATCCCTAACATTGTCGCACTTAATGCATTATACATTGCTACGATTAAATAGGTAATAACACCATTCGTGCTAAGTGCTAACGCCTTTGATTCACAAAAAACAGTGCGTAAGTCATCTAGTTGATTGACAATGAATGCGCCAGTATCAGTGTTCTGATCCCGTCCACTGTCAATCTTGGGACTTGTCTTATTGTCTCTTGAAAAAGTAACCAACACTTCACAATGCCTGTGGTCCAGTTTTCATTCGCAAGCGTTTACGTTGATCCGTTGATTCAGGTTGTCAGTAATATGGCAGACAAAAAACTAAAAACTTAAAATGTGGGTGTAAACTATGCTTTTCCTACCCCTTCGGGGATAAAGGCGTGACGTATTTGCATATTTTGTAGCATGTTTTTATAAATAACCTTAGTTACCGGATTATACTGCCGGTTATGCCACCAAAATCAGCTGGTTCTGCGGTTTCTGGTTTTCGGTAGGGCTCCGTAACCGGACCAGCCCCGCCAGCAAGTGGTGTAGCTGCTGACATACGGATGAGGTGATAAAAAGAAAAAAAAACTCGAACCAAACTGGTCTGCATGATATAAGAAGACCCATCAATTTTACGTTGTCTCCCAGTTTCTAGAAACTCTTTGTTTTCCCCTAGAAACTGGGAAACAACGTAAAATAGTGAATTATAATAGGTTACCAGTATTGAGTTCCACAGGGTCAGAGTCAAAGGATAGTAACGGGTGTTTTTTTTAGAGGTTTAAGTTGGCATAACTGTTTTAACTGGCGGTATTTTTGTAGCTGCTGACATACGGATGAGGTGATAAAAAGAAAAAAAAACTCGAACCAAACTGGTCTGCATGATATAAGAAGACCCATCAATTTTACGTTGTCTCCCAGTTTCTAGAAACTCTTTGTTTTCCCCTAGAAACTGGGAAACAACGTAAAATAGTGAATTATAATAGGTTACCAGTATTGAGTTCCACAGGGTCAGAGTCAAAGGATAGTAACGGGTGTTTTTTTTAGAACTTTAAGTTGGCATAACTGTTTTAACTGGCGGTATTTTTGTCAGCTGAAAAGTGATTTATGTTAAGTTTGGTTTGGCATTTCAACATGAATAGATTGACGCCTGAACAATGCTTCCAAATTGTGCAAATTTATTTTGAAAATCATGGTTCTGTCCGAAATACGTATCGCGATTTTCATAAGCGAATTTTGTTTAGCGGTGCAGCTCACTTTTGGTTGAATGGATACGTCAATAAACAAAACTGCCATATTTGGGGTGATGATAATCCTCAAGTGTATGTTGAGACACCGTTACATCCAGAAAAACTGAATGTGTGGTGTGTTTTATGGGCTGGTGGAATAATTCGTCCGTACTTCTTTAGAAACGATGCTGACCAGAACGTTACAGTCAATCGTGACTGCTATAGAGCTATGATTACTGACTTTTTCGTTCATCAATTGAACAACCATGATGTGCAGGAGTAGTGGTTGCAACAAGACGGCGCAACATGTCACATAGCTCGTGCCACAATTGATTTATTGAACCACAGTTTTGGACCCGTAGGTTGGCCTCCAGGGTCGTGCGATTTTACGCCACTTGACTATTTTCTGTGGAGATATGTGAAGTCGCTCGTCTACGCCGATAAGCCCGAAACGATTGACCACTTGGAGGACAACATTCGGCGCGTTATTGCCGATATACGGCCACAAATGTTGGGAAAGTCATCGAAAATTGGACCTCTAGATTAGACTACGTCCGAGCCAGCCGTGGCGGTTATATGCCAGAAATCATATTTAAACTATAATGCCAGAAGATTTTCTTTCGAATAAAGTCATTTTCATATCAATAAAAACAATCACCTTCGTTTTATTCCATTTCAAAGTTCTATACCTCTAAAAAAAACACCCTTTACTTCAAAAAAAGTATTTTTATTTCCCGACACTGTAGTTTTATAAACATTTCCCAAAGAAAAGAACCTTGCTACATAAGAATAGGGCAAATTCCTGCCGCGAGATGAATGCTGATACAATTTTGACCTATTGTGGAGCAAACGAGGCGAATCCTTGCATTTTTGTCGCCCAAATCGTTAGAAAGCGCCACAGAGATCATGGATTACAAAAAATGATGTACCTATTCGCTGAATACATTGCTTCTGTATTGCAATATATTTAAATTGTCGGATGTGCATTAGTGATGCCCCTCTTATTTCTGTATACTTAGACCAAACTCCATAATGCAGAAACTCTACGGGGAGCCAACAAGAAATGTGTCGAAACCCACCCAAGTGTTAAATAATACATTAATGTGGCAATACATAATTGAAGAGTTGCCACTATAACGTGAAAACGTCGAATTTAACACACACAACTAAAATGGTAGTTGTTTTTCTGTTTAAGGAAAACTTCCTATAAATGATTTGACTTTTACTTGTATTTATGAAGTTGATATGGCTTTATATGCCTTTAAAACTACCATTAGATAGACCGACTGAGCATTGGTTATGAGTGGTGTCATACATGGTGTTATGGGAAAATGAAACAACACAAGATAAGAAGTTTTTTTTTATCAATACTTTAGTTGCTCAAGAAATACTTACCGCTAAGGAAATGCTGTGGCAATACCAAGATATCGTTTCGTGTTATGGGAATCTTTTATCATAGCTCAAACCAATAGAAATTTAGAATCATTTTTGGATGTGATAAATCGTGACCGGTATTACAGAGTTATTTGAATTTTATAAAGAAGAAAACTATCTATACTAATATTATAAAGAGGATTTTTTTTTGTATGTGTGTATTTATAATGAATAATCTCAAAAACTACTGTGCCGATTTCTAAATTTCTTTGACCAATGAAAAGCTACATTCAGCCTGAGTAACATATGCTATATTTTATTACCATATTCCCACGGGAACGGGAGTTACGCGGGTGAAACCGCGCGATGTCCGCTAGTAGATTTTAACGTAGATAGTAGATAAAAACGTATTTATTTGGAACTACTCAATCGATTGGAAAGGTTCTTTCACCATTAAAAATAATAGTTATTATTTAACATATCTATGCAACAAATCTGACAGATTTGCGTACATTATTGTAAATACGAGTCACCCATGTCTGGACTCTGGACAAACCTAGAAATACAAACTATCGAAATTGCTTCCCAGAAAAGCTTCATTCGTTTTTAGTCAAATTTGACAAGAAATGGTCCTGCGATGGCATAAAAAGATCACAGGATCAACACGACACACATAAATTAATGAAAGTCAAAAATAAATTCATCAACCCACTGTCGTTTGCTTGTCTGCCACTTGAATGGTATAAACAAGCTTGCAACGACCTCGATAGCATTCTCTCCAACTCTGAGAGTTTAACGTTCCCCTCGCAACGAATTCCACATTTATTAAATTCTTTCATTTCTTTTAACCTTAATTTTTTAATACAGTAAGGAATTTTATAATTACCGATGGAGATCATCTTAGGCTTGGCTTGTTAAGATTTTACTCGATCAATATCGTTTTAATCAGCCAAACTGGTGAATTGAAATTTATTGCCGCTTCGAGGACCAATTTTATATAATACTAGCTGGTGCACGCGGCTACGACCGTGTTTTCCCGTAAATACAAGTTTCCCACAGTAAAGGGATTTTTGATATGTACCTGCATCTGCACGGCTGAAATTGAATCTTACTTGCCATCAAAACTGTAAGTCACCTCAAGATCTCTATTAGTGTAGTACTTCAGTCAAATCACCTTATGTCGGTCCACTGTTAGACGTAGGCTCTCCTAATGAGTCCTGGAACATCCTTCCGAGACCTTACCCGGGGCTCCCAACCATAGGCTGTTGGGCGATACGTGAGGTTTTTTTTAGTCGGTAGTGGTCCAGCATAGCATCCACGAAGGATCTTTCCTCACGTTAAAAAAAAGGCCTCTCCTAATTCTTATATACTGCACACGGTCTGATGCCTTCTGCAGCTGTGACCTTTTTTAGGTCGTCAGTTCATCTGGCGAGTAGACGTTCTACCTTACATTTACTGAGTCGCGGTCTTCACAGCACTCGTTTGCTCCGTCAGCCATCGGTTCTTCTACAGATATGACCAGCCCCCTGCCACTTGAATGTACTGATTCTACCAGCTATGCCGACCACTCTAGTTCTCCACCAGATAACCTCGTTCCGAAGTTTATAGTTCCAACAGTATACGCAAACATAAATTACAAACCATTACCATGTTAAACTAGCTCTCAAAATGAAGAGATTAAATATTATTAACAATGACCAGCCGGGACCAGTCCGACACCATTCCTGATTATGAACGCACGTCAGACGCTGCCCCGTGGTAATATCTTAATTAAATATTTCAAAAATATGTGGATCGCCCTTTGTAAACGTAGCTTATCACATTATTCAAGAAAAAATTGTATTTAGGTATATTTTATTAAGAACATAGTTGTTTTTAATAAAATATAGATACAGTACACGAGTAAGTTTTTGAAAGCTTTAGCAGACCAATAAGGTTTTTTAAAAACTCATCATTAGGAGGATTTATTCTGTATTCTGTTCTCGGTGCGGCATCCAAAAAATAGCTAAGTTTTATATTTCAGATAGCTTTCCGCTTTTCCCGGGACATCCTTCCAAAGGGCTTACCCGGGGCTCACAACCATAGGCTGTTGGGCGTTACGTGAGGTTTTTTAGTCGGTAGGAGTCCGGCATAACATCCATGAGGATTTTCCCTCACGTTAAACAAAAAAAAAAGCTTTTCGCTTTGAATCGCATTAGAGTTAGATATTTCAGCATTTTGGCCCCAAATTAGCTCGGATTCACTTAGGAGGTTTCCTGAATTTAATTTTACATTGACTTTGATCCGGTGTTCAGTATCAGACTACCTTCTACTTACAGGTACTTTATACATATAACCAGAGATAATTTAATAGTGTTACCAAGTTACCAAGATTTGTGCCCATCATTTAAGAGAATTTAAATACCTTTTTTTTTTTTTTACAAGTAGAGCTCCGCTTACGGACTACCCATGCTGGCGAGGCAAGGGCTCGTGTGAGGGTCGCCCAGCACCTGATCACAATAGCACTGGGAATACTCACTAAAACTCCTTGACACCGATCTGCCCCTGTGGGAGTGTTCTGGGATCTGTCTAATTCACCAGAACATTGAGAATATAAATACCTACCAACTAGTAAATGCAGACCGATACATAAAATGTAACATGTCGAACCATCTAATCTAAACAAATATTGGAACGCAATCCCTATTGTCCGTTGAAATAGCACGCGTAACCGGTCACGAATAAGAACGTAACTGTAAATTTTGTCGCAAACAAAATACTTAAACATACTTACGTATATTGATCCTAATACCATTGTTCACGGATTTAGATGTATCCATTCAGAATGCAGGTACGCGATGTTTGAGGTGTATAAGTACAGATTTTTTATTAAAACCCTTATACGTATAATTGGTAGCATTCGTCTTGGTAAGAAATGTGATGATACTAATCTTTTGTGATTTTTATGCACTGTCGAAAGATACTTGACTGCCTTTT
Organism: Miltochrista miniata; assembly: GCA_933228765.1. Classification (NCBI taxonomy): domain Eukaryota; kingdom Metazoa; phylum Arthropoda; class Insecta; order Lepidoptera; family Erebidae; genus Miltochrista; species Miltochrista miniata. Next base: position 30,682,822 of record OW121751.1, read on the forward strand.
TTTTAAACTAGTCAGTTCTGTTCAGAACTTCTCAATCAGTCAGTATTGGGACTTATATTCAATTATTATATGCATAATATTATTAACAACATAAACTAACCATTATTCTATCGTAGACTCAGATTCGATAAATAAAAATCAACTGTTCCAAAATTTCACACACTCAATGTACGAGTAAACGGCTATTGCTCGATGTAGACCACGAAAGCACCAGTTTTGAAGCCTCTGGGATCGATACATACTTATATATATTATAGCGATTGATTATTATGATCAAATGAAAAAAAAATGTGATTGTTCAAAATTTCTTAAAATTTCTTTCGCGTCATTCTGTTTCTTTCATTATCTCAGACATCTAGAACCAATTCTAGATCCCCCTCTTTGTTCTATTATACAGTTATCCTACGATCAATAACCTTCTTTTTTATGCTGTGTTACTGGAAAAGTATTAGCTTTGTCACACTTATTATAAGTTGTTGGCTACCCACAATGCTAATTATTTATGTAAATGAAAGAGTTACTTTCACTTCTAGCTAGCAAAGAAAGGTAACAAAAAAAAATATTTCATGTTTTCAAATACACCCTTCTGCTTCAAAACTGTAATTTCGCGAATGACTGCGCGTGCAAAGTAAAATTACCGCTAAATTCTATTTGTATGGCAACCGCTTTTGCAATTACGCCTAGTTGCACAGTTATTGTAAAAGTTTTCTTAAATATTTGTCAAACGATAGTTTTGCTTCTTAATCCTCGTAAGGAGTCCTGTTAAGTAGCTTATTACTTAGAGGGTCTCTTGACAATACATACTGCCCAATTATGCGTATAATATTTGTAATAATTAAGTATTTCAGAATGACACCATGAGCAGTACCCCATTGCTCTTGGGTGGTTAAGTGACTGTGAGAAGTGTTTCCATTGTTATAGAGCGACATTTCAAGGTAATTCTTGATTTAATATGCTTTTTGTAGAGGTTTGACCATTTTTAAAGAAAGCCTTAGTTAGTAGCGATGTCAGTCAACAATTTTGAAATTTCTTTAGCCACTAGTGCCACACAAGATTAATAGCTTAAATACCTGAACAGTTTAAATCTTTAACGATCCCGGAAGTCGTAAGGCAAGTTCGGTAAAAAAATCTCTAATCATAACTCATTAAAGTGCAAGTGCTGAAATCGTGTAAAATGTAATTAATTTTATTTTGTAAGTATGATACTTCCACTAATTCTGATGAAGGGGGCAATTGATGGGAATTCATGTGTGTTCAACAAAAGTTAACTCCTATGAAATATAATATACCTAATACACATTTCAGGAGCATTGTAGGTAATGTCACACAACTGATTACCCATCTCGGAATCGACCGTATCATAAGTTGCTTAACGCAGTGATCGTTTACAGCACACTGAACAAGCTCTTTCAGACCATCGCATATTATTTAATATGATTAATTAGCCAAAACTGAACAACAGACAGATTGACAAAACAAAAAGCAAAGTGCTTTAAGTCTTTATAAGACGTATCGACAGTTTCGTCTGTTAAAGCAAACATTAATAATTGAACTTGACGGTTGATTTCCCTTCAGCGCGCATGTACAGACTGATGGTAAAACTAGTTATATAAATTCTATATTATAATTATATTATATTATAGGTTTACCGTCATCCTGACAATCTTACTAATATCATATTATCTGTGCTAATCTAAACATTATATAAAAAAACTGTTGAGGGCCGAGAGATTTAGAAAAAATTAATATAATGAAGCCGAAAATCTAAATAAAATTTTTCATGACTGTCTGTCTGTCTGTCTATATCCCGAATAAGTATCATAGATATCTCAACTTTCGCTACACCTATAATTCAAGGGTCTTTCTGAACTGGCGTGTTTGCTTAGTCATAAAAGAACTTAAAGGTTAAGGGAATTGTAAAATAATTCAGTACACGCCGAAGGCGGGGACAGAATTGTTTTAGCAAACAGGGCAGTTTCACATGCTCCTAGGAATCTGACGAAGAAATGCCTCTCCCTTTATTGACCTCATGTGACGTAAACGAAGTTGCGACGGTCAGCTAGAAACTTACTAATAATATTAAATAGGTACGAAAGTTTTTGAAGATGAGCCGAAGTTTGTTTTTTACATTTACGTGGGGAAATCTATGACTTCTACCGACTAAAACTACACACTACCCTTCCAAAGTTCGAACTGCCTAGGGTCGTGAATCCTGGATCGCTCTCAGAAGGGATACCCCAATAAAAGAAGCTGGTGTACTGACTCATCAACGCAACGCCGGATCTACTAAAGATAGAAATATGAAATGTGAACAGATTTTTTTAGTGACGTTATCTATACTAATATTATAAAGAGGAAAGATTTGATTGTTTGTTTGTTTATTTGTTTGTTTGTTGGTTTGCATCGAATAGGCTCCGGAATTACAGGACTGATTTGAAAAATTCTTTCACTGTTGGGAAGCTACACTCTTTGCGATGAACATAAGCTTTATTTATTCCCGTATTCCCACGGGAACGGGAACTAAGCGGGTGAAACCGCGTGACGTCCGCCAGTGATACTATATGAAGGGGTTTCTTTTCTCTTTGTCTTTTTAAGTGACTTTTAAACAACCGTTATAATATGCCAGTCCCATTGCACCTTTTATACATATTATTATAACTATTACATGGCTATCTTAAAATCGTAATATAGTAATTTTTATACATAGAGCCAGCAGGTGTAGGTACCTGCACAAAATTTGTTTTAAGATTCCTACATTATACAGGTTTAAGTTTTTACTCCTCCCTGGCAGACCGATATCTAGCACATTTCGCCAGCAAGTGTAGAACGTCTTCCACATTACCACAAACCTCACAGTGGTGAGTTTTCGAAGAAATAGGGGGTTTCGAAATTCTTCCCCTATGGACACACTCAGTGGTGAACTACTATTTTTGGCAATAGTAACCAAAAGCCTAACGTGCTTTCGAAGTACAGAAACTCTCGTAAATAGTAATGCCACAAGATGGTCACCCATCTGAGGACCAGCAATTGCCAAAGATGCTTAACACAGTGATCGTTTACAGAACACTGAGTCAACGTAGCTTCGAGCGCTTTCATCGATACATATGTATATAGGTTTGCGAGTGCATCGAACTATAATCACCTTAACATTCATCTACCCACAAAGCTCTCAATATTAAAACAGTTCATAAAATTCTTATATTAATAATTCATAAAATACGTTCTCGTATTCAATAAACTTTTAATAGTAACAATAATATTTCCTCCAGTTCATAAATAAAAACATGGTTCGTATTAAATTTATCGTCGGCTGGGGATTACATTAAGCTATAAAGAGTTTTGTTTAATGGTCGGTAATTGGTTGGATAACATAATTTTTATTGGCATTGTCTCGGCTAGGTAACAATCGCTTCTACTTCAAAAACTCGTTCTCATTTCTTTTAAAAATATTTGTCTCTTTAACGTCGTAAAAGTAACTTTCGTAAAGTATTCATCAAACCTTTATTTCTTTTTTAAGCGTGGAAATCTGCAATGGATGATAATATGTAGGACTCTAACCGTCTAAAACTACACGTGCCCTACCACTCTATATTCGGCCGCAGTGGAGCCCAGGGTAAACCTTTAGACTTACCCGGGGCTTTGTCCTTGTCCCAGAATATCAAAATATAATATCAAAAGTTTCAGTTACTCTTTCAAAAGCATTGACGATACCCACTGGTATTCTTTAGACATATCATTCTCTAGTCTTGTTTACAAAGATCCTGCTAATAATAATAAAAAACCTTTGAATTTATAATGTCTTGAGTATACATATAGTCAAAGAAACAAACAATCTAGAGCCAAAGTTTTAAAATTAATAAATTAATTTGTAATGTGGATCACCAACGAAGTTCAGAACTAGCTAAAACACTCCATGAATTCCTAAAATTATTCCAAACAATCCTTTCATCTACGCCTAAAAATATTTCAATTCACGAACCTACATCGAAGATTCGATGACTCACAATCGAGTTGTAAGCGGTAGGGGTCACACATCTTGCTGCGGGTCAATAAATAAATAAATCTCGAAGCTGCCGTTTTTTAGCTTATTTTTCATTAATATCGTAATTATGTGAGTTGGCATCGAAAACAAACCGCAATTTAGTGGCCAGCCTTAATGGTTTAGGGGTCAATTATAGGCGTCATAATAATAATGTTGAGCGATCTTTAGCCTTAATACTTACTAAGATTAGTCATTCGTTGATTGTACACTATTTAAATTAAACGTCCATACATTTTTGCAGGTCTTTCGTTTTTTTTTATTGTCTCTTTTGGTCTGTCATCATAAAATTCTCGTAACATTGCTAAGTTTATTTCCTGTTAAGTGTTTTCTTGATATAGTTATTATAATGAATCAAGCTACGTCATGAATCATCTTCCTGTCTGAATATGAAACTCATTGCTGGTGGTTAGCCTAAAGCCGGACTACAATTAGCCTATTCTAGGAATGATCAATGAATTTAAGGTTTTTGATTGATTGGTCCTTGATCCTCTGCTATCCCTATTGCTTGCTAAGTTCAATAGCTACTGTCCTTATTCTTTTTTTTTTAATTACATAGCTAAAGATGCAGTTAAATATGGCACATTCTTCTGAAGAGACTATAGCTAGGCACCGTATGGTTTTAATTGTAAGGATTTATTTTTGCATGGACTTTTGCAATCGTGTCACTTATACGTCTAAACATGCCACATAAGTACAAGGAGTTTGTGGATTTTTTCCCATGTGGAAATCCCGTTGTTACTCACGCAATACAAGAGAAGCGCTCGTAACCCCAAAGACGCAGTGTTCTGTAAACGATCACCGTGTTAAACATCTTACGCTATGGCTGTTTCTCAGATGGATGACCACTTTGTAATGTTTTCGTTTACATGCTTTAATGATGATGATGCCTCCGACCGATTTCGGCAATGGCGACCACTTCGACTCCTAGTCGGCTAGGCGCTGATGGCTAACATAGCCGATCTTCGCGGTGAACTCTCGTGTACACTGAAGGCACGTGAGAACACCACTTACGTAATAGTACTGAATGACAGCGGGTGGGCGTAAATCAACATGCCGTGTAACAAGCTTTACCGTACTTCTAAAGGTACGTTAAGCGATTGTAACGTGGCAGTCGATAAGCTAAGTTGAAGGCCTAATGGATGGTTTATAAATTCAACTGCGGGTAGTCACAACTGCGCCTGTCTATTTCAAAACGGCAATAGGTTCAAGATATGCGGGCTACATACTACATTATATGTTTCTGCTTACCCCTTTAGAATAAAGGCTTGTTCACATGTAAATGTACGTTTATTTGTATTATGTAAAAAATCTTATAAAGTTTATTCACTGAATACCGTACATAATTATATCCAAACCGTCTTTGACAACACGCTGTATACGTATAGAGACATTCAACAATATTGTGTTCTTCAGTGCTTATAGAGGTGCACTCATATTCTGTTAGCGCTCCCGCAGTGGATCGGACGTGTCGTGTAACATCACTCATGAATGACTGAACCGATAGTGAACAACTATCGATATTACGAGTACCAGGGCGATGAGTGTGAACATTTTTGGGAGAGCCTGTGTTTGTGTGTGTGAGCTATAATTAATTATGTTCACACATCTACTAATACATATCAATAAAATTGGAATCTCTCTGGAATTCAAATTCAGCTTGCACTAAATATGTGTACACACTTTTTTTTTAATTTTACGTGAGGGAAAATCCTCAGGGATGTTATGCCGGACTCCTACCGCCTAAAAACCCCACGTAACGCCCAACAGCCTATGGTTGTGAGCCCCAGGTAAGCCCTCGGAAGGATGTCCCAGGCCTCCTACGTGTACCCACTTACATAATACAAGGACATAGATATGGTAGGTAACAAAAAATATTAAACTACTGGATGACGCACGCGGCTTCGCCCGCGTGAAATTCGGTACCCGTTCTCGCTTCCCGTGGGAACATATTCCCGGGATGAAAAGTAGCCTATGTGTTTTTCCAGACTATTAGCTATCTCTGTGTCCAGCCTAATCCGTTCAGCCGTTAGAGTGTGATTGAGTAACAAACATCCAAAAATTTTAACAAACTTTCACATCTATACTTATAATAAAACTGTTGAGGGTCGAGAGTCTGTACATGGAAGATATTTTGAAAATTTCGATTGTAGGGCGTTCTATAATCGATTCTGAAGCCGAATATGTAATTTAAAATTTTCATGTCTGTCTGTCTGTCTGTCTGTCTGTCTGTCTGTCTGTCTGTCTGTATCCCGACTAAGTATCACGCCGAAACTACTGAACCGATTTGAATGATACTTGGTACATTCCGAGCTTATAGTCCGAGGAAGATTCTTGGATACTTTTGATCCCGATATTTTGCGCGGTTCCTGCGGGAGAGGGGATGAAGGATAAAATGGTTTTTCAGCTGTAAGTTTTCACCGCGCGGTCCGATTTCAAATATTTTTTTAGTGTCAGAAAGGGAATGTTTTTAACATTGTTCCACACAAGTTTCATTATTGAGAATTTCGTAGTTCAGAAATTAGAGGCATAGAATGGACTTAATCTTTAAGCTCTTTTATGATTAAGCAAACAGGGCAGTTTCATACGCTCCCTTGAGCTTCTGTTGAAAAAATACCTGTCCTTTCATACACCTTATGTGGCGTAAACGAAGTTGCGAGGGTCAGCTAGTTTATAATATTAGTAGAATTTGTCTGTCAGGTTGTTCACAGTCTCACAGACTTTTGACAGTGGCCCTCAAGTTCGCGGCCCCGTGATGTGCCTCTTCACGCTCCTCTTGAAGAACCCGGTATTGTAAGATGAGGGAAAAACGTGTGCGGGCAGGTCGTTCCATTTTTTTATAGTTCGACAGAGACCTAAGCCACCTACGGTTAGCTACCTACGGCCTAAGCTCTCGGGAAGATGTCCCAAGAGAGAGAGACGTGTATTACAACCTACTCAATCCGTGCAGGAAGCTGGCCATCCAGCTGCAAAATTGGGGCGGTAAGTCATATGCCGGAAGCTTGGAAAGCAGCGACGCGTGCCATACTCTATCGAAGGCTTTAGCGATATCGAGGCTTATAGCCAACGACTCGCCTTGCCTCTCCATAGCCTCACCCCATACATGCGTCACGTACGCCAGGGGTCACCCGTAGACCGTTTTGGCCTAAAACCGCATTGTCGACCATTGAGAAGCGAGTGATCCTCGAGGTAACGCATGAGCTTTTTGTTAATAATCAGCTCAAACATTTTACAATTTTATTTATCACAATACGTCAGATATTCCACGCGTATAAAATTTCGCGTTCGACACGAATTAAGTTGATGTTATCAGCTGTGCATCTTAATTCTGATGCATCGTCATTATGAATATTCCATTAGGCATTGTAAATCTGTGAAATTTCACAATAAAATAACGTTATGGATAATGTTACTAATAAATTCCAGTTAGGTATCTACCAATTTATGAAATAGCTACCTAACTAAAATACCTAAGGAAATTCGCTCGAGGGGACATATAGGTAGTACCTAGGTATTTTCTTAATGTTTTCGTATGTGACTTTGTAGAACTAATTCAAATTTTTTGAAGCGCTCGTGTCCCCGCGGACACAGTGTTCTGTAAACGATCACTGCAGTAAGCAACATTTACTATGGCCGGATATGGATGGGTGACCACCACGTGGACCACTTTGTGACATTTATTTACGAGCGTTTCCGTGCTTCGGAAGGCACGATAAGCCGTTGGTCCCGGTTGTCAGTAAAATGACAGTCGTTAAGCCAAGTTGAAGGCCTTACGGGCGGCTTGAAAAATTTCAACTGTGGGTCGTCACAACCTGCGCCCGGGTCGGCAGCGCGTGTGTAGCGCCTCTGGTGTTGCAAACGTCTATAGGCTACGGTTACCAACCTTCCGGTGGGCCGTAAGCTTGTCTGCCACCTAAGTAGTATATAAAAAAAAATCACAGTATTTCATCTTCATCTCAGCCGACTTGACGCCCACTACTGTGCATAGGCTATGTACGTCACGCGATTTCACCCGCAGAGCTCCCGCTCCCGGGGGAATACGGGGATAAAATATATTACCGGCTATGTTACCCGGGGATAGTGTAGCTTTCTAACAGTGAAAGAATTTTTCAAATCGGTTCATTAGTTTCGGAGCCTATTCGATGCAAACAAACAAACAAACAAACAAATCTTTCCTCTTTAACCTAATTATAAGCTGTTTCAGCTGTTTCTGTTGCCTACCCCGCAAGGGATTTGGCGTGAAGATAGTTAGTTTTTTTTTTTAGTTTCAGCTGTTTCAGGCTGTCCTGGGCGACCTGGGTGTACCGCATCCAGCAGGCTTCCGTGACCTATATTGGGTCTTCTGTCTACCTTGATTAAAATTATAATATGTACTTACTTGGAATTTAATACATAAACAATTATTTAGTATTATTTTAAATATTTAAAAACCTTTTTTTTTTATTTACATAGATTAACCGCATTTTTTGATTTACTGCCATCTTGCGGCAACTATTAAGACTACGAAGTATCAGGATGGACTATGTATGATAAACTCAAATTAATTCGATTTCACATGTATAGATGGCAGTGGTATAGCTCAAGTAATGTCGCCACTGAAACTAGATGGCGTTGTAATCAAAATGATGAAATAATCAAGGCTTTGTTTTCGTAAAAAAATAATGTTATTTATTTGTGTTGTGTATGTGCATCAAAAATTATAAAATTAGTGCCGTCAAAGGAGACAGCCACACAATAAGCACAATGTCTTTTTGCCGTCCTTATCATGTCATTACTTCTTACTAATATCCTAATATTATAAATGGGGAAGTTTGTGAGTGTGGATGTTTAACTCTTGCACGCTCAAACCGCTGAACGGATCGGGCTGAATTTTGGTACAGAGATACATTATAGTCTGGAATAACACATAGGCTACTTTTTATCCCGGGAATAAGTTCCCACGGGAACAAAATTACGCGGGCGAAGCTGCGTGCATCAGCTAGTACCAAATATCGTAAAAAAAGTAGCGTCGAAAAGCACACTTAAAAGACGGGGTGCGCGAACACAAGCGAGGCTTCTATTTTTTTTTAAAGTAGGTACAATATTCGCGGTTATGTCTGTAAAGCAACCGGTGCAAGCTTCTAGCAGGTCTCGAGTAGATACCTATCCCTGTAGTAAATAAATAACATTGTCGTCATACAATTACACCTATACCCGCTTATAAATAGCCCCTAGGGGCCGGCATGGGTGATTTACCTGTTTATTTGGCGAATAGTACCTATTGTTGTTTCTACCACGTAAAAGCATAGTAAAATCAGAAGTAACAGGCTTACCCCCTTTATGGAGCGCTTTTAATACACATCCACAAATAAAATCTCTGTAATTTGAGTAGTAGATAATTGTACATACATACACTATGGTCACGCCTTTTATCCCGAAGGGGTAGGCAGAGGTACATTATAAGCCCAAATTTTATCTTTTTAGAATTTGTTCCACGTAATAGGTAGTGAGCCGTTGCCGTGATAAATAATCGAATAAAGGTAGGTAAATTCTACAAGACAGATTACCTAGTAGTGCTCTTAGTGAGTGCAGCACTCGAAATTTTCCTCACTAAACCCTTCAAACAATGTAAAGGAAAAGCAGAGGTAAGGTAAAAATTCATTTATTTTTACTATCCCATAATGTCCTCATTATACATTCAGTTTCTTAACTTAAAGCAAAAGGCTCATATCACAGCTTATCAAGACCAGACGACACTCCTATACTGCCTATCACATTCAATCTTATCTTATAACAAATACATGAGGTATCACATTAGCACCTAAAGATTAGTAATAGATAGAGACCTAGAACAATGTCATAAATTCCTAAAGATGACTAAAATCAAATATGAAAGCTTTAAGATCCAAAAATTCTTAATTATCTTGATTAATATAGGTATTTTTGTAAATAACTAGTGCTATAAGTAACATGGACATAAATATAATTAAGAATTATATGGGTAGATAAGGGTTTCTTTAAGGCGGTTTTGCCAATAAATTGCTTATTCATAAAATCTAACAGTTGACGTTACAATATCCATCGAAAAGTTTGATCAAGGTATACAATTTTACTTACCTTACTAGAATTAGAACCCGTTTAAAAGAACTTGTTGTCACTCATTAACATCTAGAACAACTTGTAAAACAATAACAAACATCTGCAATGAGTTTATCTCCAATACAATAAGTGCCTCCGCTATTGTTCACCAAAATGTTAATCTTTAACTAACTGACCTAAATGCTTTGTATAAAAACTCAACTGAAAGCTATTAACAATTCAACATAGCTATTTATGAACCTGTCAAGTAGTGAAATAATAGTTTATATTTCGCTGCTGATATTCTCATAAGTGACTATTGAGAATGCAAGCCTTACTTACAAGTATAATAATCTAATTCTTCAACACAAGTATCACACTGTACAAAACAACAGTTCACCATTCTACACCTGCACCTCGAGCTCACATTCTGTTTGCCAGTAATGTGCCCTCTTCCACAACACAACGTGGCACAATTGTGTCTATCTTTACAAGTCCTGCCTTTCGTACTAACACATAAATTCGGAGTCTTCTGCAAATAAACTAGAGTTTTCCTGTTGACACGTAATTTGTTCCGAATTCTCGGAGCAATTGCTCTTTTGGTAGTATAGTTCATAGCTTTTCTTTTAACAGCATGGTGGTAATGTTTTTTCAATAAACCCATAGCTGAGTTAAATGGCCCGATTCTTTTCCAACAAGTTTTTGTCGTACAAGACCCGGAAAATCCATGGCATTTGCATACTTCTTTCAACTGTTCTCCAATAGAATCTATACCAACGACGATGTCTTGTTTTAGGGTCTCTCCAATCTGATCATTACCGGCATGTTTGTAGTCTAGGAAATTCTTAGTAACTCTTTTTCCATGTTTGAAATCATCACCACATCCAGCCACTTTAAAAGTTGAATTTTTGCCAAAGTTTCCTATACAAGAGCACGACGATAGTTGCCCTGATGCGCAGGCTTTTGCCACTGAGTGTGTTATTGACGCCGCCATCAAGGCATAAACGAAGGCTGTTTCTCTGTAAATTTTGTTGAAAATACTTCTTTTTGCTTTTTTATTGAAAACTAGGGAGCAATTCCATCTATCGTACTGAAATGTTTCTTCACATGCTGTAATTGCTTGCTCTTTTGCAGCCGTCAGTACCGAAGATAACCCTGTGTCTCTGTCGCACATTTTGGTTTGCCGTTTTGCTGATCTCAATATTTGACATGAACCGGGATATGCCCTGCTGGGTCTTTCTTTGTACAAAGCTTCAACTGTTCTTTGTAATATTGGTTGAGATCTGTGAATTTAAACAACAGTAAATTATGAGAATAAAAAAAGAAATATTTTTTATTAATTGGTTTCCCCAAATTCGAGTTTACGAGCACAACAATGACATTTTTGGAAACCCGTGCTGTGTGATATCTGCCCATAGATGCCCATAGAGTTAGCCTGCAGGTGAGTCTGGCCTATATCTCTTATTTATACCTACTAATAATATGGAATGAACAATAACCTGGCATGGGTTTCCTCAAATGTAATTACAAATACTTCAGGAATTGGACTTCCTAAGGGACTATAAGTAGTGTGGCAGCCAACAATTTGCTATTGCAAATCACGTCCGGTCCGGGTCGCCATAAGTAGCAATTTATATACTCGAACCACTTAGATCCAAATCAGATAATTTAAAAAAGAAACTCACCCTTCAACAACTTTAGTAGCAAAAATAGAGACAACACACAATAACAAAACATTAAAAAAGCAATAACTGAACATGTTTAAAGGGTAATTGTCACATCGTCACCGTTTGAACACCATTTACAACACGAAGTTCATAATGGTTTGGCACTCGGCTCACACGACGATACTTATCATTAAAGGGTGGGTCTGCCAAAAATGGTAAGAACAAACTCAGAAATCAGACTATTTGTCCGTTGTTTAAACATTCAAGCGAGTCATGCGTCCATGTGGAATGACGTAGACAACCTCTTTTATTTGTTTGGCTGGCATTTTGTATTGATATTTGAAATGATAAATAAATAGGTATAAAACGGTTTTACCTTTCTCAGCCGCACGCCTTTTATTGTAACTTCTGTAAATCGGGAGCTCCAGCAATGACCAAGACCACAAAAGTTACACCGAGCTTGGAAATTTGCATCGAAATCAATCGAGAGGGAAATTTGGAGGAGTTATATAGAAATAAACTCCTTAGTCCTTCTTTACAAAGGGTAATAGTGAAATACAGATTCTATATGAGACCATTCACTCCTTTTTCTCCAAAGTCACTTCTTTATCCCCGAAAAGGTAGGCAAAGGCATACTACAAGACCACATTTAACTATTTATTTGCATTTTGTCCCACATGACCGTGTTGGTGAACCTATTGCCATGCTGAAACGGCTAGGCGCATTGGTGGCTACGTGCTATAGGTACACATTTTCAAGGCCTTCAATTAGACCTAACCGTAACCAGAACCAACGGCTTAAGGTGCCTTCCGAAGCAATGAATTATTGAAATGCCATAAATTGGTCACCCGTCCTATGATCAGACACAGCGTAAAATGCTTAACGCAGTGATTGTTTACAGAATACCGCGTTATTGGCGCTACGAGTGCTTCCATCATTACATATTTGGCATCAAATAATTATATCAAGCACGTAAATTCTAAAGTTGACTAAAGAACGCAGTGGAAAACCCCAATATGTCCAAAGTAAACTAATAGAGTTCGTCACTTCTAATGCGAGAAACATACGAAAGTATATACCTACATCTATAGTAAGAGGAATTCTCAAAATTAATGAATCCTCACCCTTTCGAACCTTTGTAGATGTTATAGTAATTACATCCGGGTGTGGTTGTGTACGCTAGCAGGCGCGGGTCGATAGCGTCAACATGTTGCTAATTCAGTTCGTTCACTCGTTACGCCATTTCCTAAACTTGATTCTTCTTCTAGGCAAAATACTAGGTAAAGAGGTACTCTTTACCGGTTAAATGGGTAAGCGATAAGCTGAATGCTAAATTTTCTGGCAACCTATTTTGAAGCCCCGATCCATGGCATAGTAGCAGCCGAATGGATAGACCGATTTCGATGAAGTGTTTTTTTTTCGAAAGCCAATGTGACCAGGATGGTTATAAGATATTAATTTTAAAGATCATCAGAGCACTTCCTTCCACCTTCCTATCATAAATTATTTATTTTATCACTTTTAAACATCTAACCCAGGGGCTCCCAACCTGGGCGCCGTAGGAAGTCCAGAGGGGCTCTGTACGTAAGAAAAGATAATAAAAAAATATCATAAGTATGCAATTAATCAATCATTTAAATCAGCCTATGACAGTCCACTGCTGAACGCAGGCCTCTCCCAAGTCCCAACTAACGCCACACGGTCCAGGTCGTCGGTCTATCTGGCGGGTGGTGGTATAATTATTTTTCTGTTTTAGTAGTTGTTGTTGTAGCGGCAACAGAAACACATAATCTGTGAAAATGTCAGCTTCTACCTATCATCGTTCATGAGATACAGCCTCGTGACGGACAGACAGACAGACGGCGAAGTCTTATTTAAAAAAAAAGTCTACAGATAAGGAAACCACGTGGGCAGAGCCACGGGCAATAGGTGGTTTATAATGATGAAAAAAACTTTAAACAAACGCCTCTAAAAGTTGCAAGTGTAATCCCAATGAGAGCAACTCAATAACTGCCAGAAGTTTTCTAATATCTTATTGTGCCATTATTCGTTATTGCCTCATAATACTTGTGACGAAACTTTTATATTATGGCACTATATTTTATGCTCACTTTGTGTTTTTTCCGCTACGGTGTTTGAAACACGTAGCCTACACACGTGTCTACGCTTGAAAGCCCTAATGACGTAAAGTTGGAAAACTTGTGTAAACGTTGTATGAAAATTAATATTAAAGTTTTACAAGATACTTCTCACAACACTCTTGTCTAATATCTACACATATAGTCACGCCCGAAGGGGTTGGCAGAAGGTTAATACATACACTTTCACTGTTTGCATTTGTCCCATGCAATAGATGATGGGCCTATCGCCGTATTGAAACGGACAGACGCAGACTTCCTGGATCAAACTTTCCTTCAAAAGCATGGAAATTCTCGTAATAGAAACGCCATATAGTAGCTACTTGTCTTAGGAAAATACATAGCGAATCTGTGGCGTAGTCGAACTGATACCGCCTGCGGCGCTGGAGGTCCTGGGTTAAATTCCTGGGTCGGTCCAAATATTTGTGTGATCCACAAATGTTTGTTTCGGAGTTTGGGTGTTTTCTATGTATTTAGAAACATATAAGTAAGTACATCATGGCAGTCGTGTAGATCCCATAGCACAGGCATAAATTAGCTAAATTTGGGCTAGATGATGTTGTGTATGAATGTCCACAAATATTTATTTATTTTATCATTTACACAACACAAAGTTACATACTTATACTTTGTTTTTCTTTTATACTGTGGAAATTCTCATGGATGATATCCTATTGATTAAAACCAAACGAGACCGATCCATCTCACTACTATCTATATTAAAACTGGTGAAATGTGGACGTTCATTAAGCTTCTACTTATACCTTCGTAGAAAGAGACGTGACTATACTATGTAAGATAGAAAATGAGTGCAATCTATACTAATATTATAAAGAAGTAAAGTTTGTGTGTTTGTTAAATTGTAAGGGGTAATCTCGGGATCTACTGAACCGATTTTAAAAATTCTTTCACCAACAGAAAGCTACGTTATTGTGGAGTGTCATAGGCTATATAGCATCACGCTACAACGAAAAGGAGCGGAGCAGTAATAGTAAATGTTTCAAAAACGGGGGAAAAGTTATTCCTTTTGAGAGCTTCGTTGCGTCTGCTGCGTAAATATTAAAGTTATGTAAAAAATATGTACTACAAAATTGTTTCACTACAAAATTGTTTCTCTTAAAAAAGGTTCCAAAAAAATTGCGCGATGGCATGTGTTTGGGTTGGTGCACAATAACCATTTTAATGGCAATCAATTTTTTTCTACAATAATGCCAAGGGATACCTCTTTCATAAACGAAATTGTTCTTAAATATAATGCGACGGGAATACACGCGACGAGAAACCTTTCTCTCTCTGTCTCTCTCTCTCTCACGTAGTATTGAATATTAACGACGAGACGCTACGGGAGTAAACGCACGCGACGGGAGTAAATGCGACGGGAACAGGCAATACTCTCTCTTACGTGGCGCAAACGATGTTGCGCGGGTCAGCTAGTAGTACATAATTTCATAAAATAGCTGCCAGTACAGTATCCCTAAGCAGCTTATATTATCGTACCAACACACCGCCAGAAAACTAAAACGGTACTAATACACGAATAACAAAGAGCGACTTATCTCCTCTCTCCATTGAAACGGCTTGCTGAGTTTATTGACCTCCCTGAACATGAACATGCATGGTAAAGATTGGTAAGAGTTAGAAGAGGATCCCACAATGTAAGTACCTATTACAGCTTTTGATAAATGTATAATGAGTATTATTTCATAAATATACTTGTGAGATGCATTATGTTTTCATGCGATGTTCAAGTCAATACTTGAACATCGCATGAAAACAATGTAACTACAACTATTTACTTAATCAAAACATAAAATATTTTAAATTTTGGTTACGGACATTGGTTTGGTATAACATACTATTGGCATTGGCACTACTTCTTACGGTAGAAGAATTGAGTTGCGGGACTTGTTTTTTTTTGTTAGTTTTGTTTTTGATGGCTTAAATAGACATCCTCAACATCCTGATAAATATGTTGTATTCATCAAAATATTAATGAGTCGTGGAGTTTTCATATATTCTAGTCAAAGGGGCCTACGAATACTCAATGTTGAGAATCTTGAAAAACTCCAACAGCGTTCTTGAATATTCTTAGCAAAGGTTGAGAGACTTTCTTTCTCAGACAAGAGTTCAGTAACTCTTTGTAAATTGAATATACATTTTCCATTTCAAATGATAATTTTGACACCTTAGACTTTCAGAAAACCATTTTACATTTATGTGTTTATCGTGTTCACTCATGTTCTAAATATAAAATAACGTGGATTTTATATGTTTTGACAGGGGCTTTGAGCTACGATATAATAATTTAATAAGTAATACCTAAACATACTTTGACGCAATCGGTGGGATGTGGGACGATGATGGAGCTTATACAAGTTTTCGAGAGAATTTCACTAAAAACTACAACAGTATAATATATGCATCTAAATATTTTTGAAGGAATGTAAGAGGGGTTTGAAATGCTTACGTTGTGACTGAAGACACAGAACAACCGTTGGTTTTTCCATAATAAACTGTTTAAAGCACAAGCTAAAACCTCAATAGTAAGTAAATAACAGTCTCCGAGTATGATAACTTTGTTACCCCGAGGGGTGACTAGCTCCGCAAATGCTACGAAATGTCATTGAACTTTGGGAAACTTAGATGTGACAGCAGCACGACTTCACATCTTCGCTTTTTTGTTGCAGAGAGATATAAAAGTAACAAACGGCAAATGTGTTTTAGAAAGCTTGAAAGCTTACTCTTTAAAGGAGAATAATATTTGTATTTACATTGAAAGATTTCAGTTTGTTTCAGTACGGTTCTGTAGCTTAGCGGTCACAACGTTGCCCATAATAGGCAAATGCTATGGGTTCAACTCCCGTGTAAATCAAATTTTCTCTGTTTGCTTTAAATTACTTTGTATCATGAAAGATAGTAGAAAATGAAGGTTTTCAAATGATTCGAGTATTGGTATGAATAAAGGGTATTGAGGATATCATTCAAGGTTACGGTGTGAAGCCCGGATTCCCGCCTGTTACTGTTATTTTATATTCCCACTAAACTCAGGTCTTCAGAACATTGGCATGCCATCGAGTATTGGTATTAACATCATTCAAGGTTACGGTGTGAAGTCCGGATTCGTGCCTTTTATTGTTATTTTATATTTTCACTAAACTCAGGTCTTCAGAACATTGGCATGCCATCATTCTCTCGATAGTACTTATACCTAGCATACGTTATCATTTACATACGAGTAATTACAATTTGTTCTTAAATATGTAATCGGCAAACATTGTCCTATCATACAAATCCTATTTCCTACTAACCCTACTAGTCCTACTAATCCTACTAATATTATAAATGTGAAAGTTTGTGAAGATGTTTGGATGTTTGTTACTCAATCACGATCTAACGGCTGAACGGTTTGGGCTGAAATTTGGTACAGAGATAGTTTCTAGTGTGGAATAACATGGGCTTCATCCCGGGAATACGTTCCCACGGGAGGCGGGAACGGGTACCGAATTTCACGAGGGCGAAGCCGGGAGGATCATCTAGTCTAGTATTATAAATGTGAAAGTTTGTGAAGACGGTTGGATGTTCGTTACTCAATCACGCTCTAAAGGCTAACGGATCTGGCTGATATTTGGTACCGCAATATATTATAGTCTGAAATAGCACATAGGCTACTTTTCATCCCAGGAATATGTTCTCCTGGAAAGCGGGAACGGGAACCAAATTTTGCCGCTTCGGCAGGAGCCGCGAGCGTCACCTTGTTATTAAACAGTTGGCTTGGAGGTGGGATGGTGGAAAATACTTTGCAACCTATTCTCATAGCGGCCAAATAGGTACAAAACAATTAAAATAAATAGTTAAGTTGCCTCTAGACACACCAAGATTAAAGAGAATCTGTATCTTACTTATATAATATTATAAATGCGAAAGTTTGTGAGTGTGGATGTTTGTTACTCTTTCACGCTCGAACAGCTGAACGGATCTGGCTGAAATTCGGTACAGGGATACATTATAGTCTGGAATAACACATAGGCTACTTTTTATCCCGGGAATAAGTTCCCACGGGAAGCGGAATTTTACGCGGGCGAAGCTGCGGGCATCAGCTAGTATTAAATATTACTCTTGTTTTTAGTTCAATATAAGTCCTCTACCAAAATTAAGTTCTCTAAACTTCTTAGTAAAAGGAAAAGTCGATAAGAAAATTTACAGAGCCCTTTTCGAATCCAATATACCTCTAAGTAATGAATGTTTTTACACCCAATTTCACGTAGAAACTTCTCACTAACTTAGTTTACAAAAGAATTCAAATCTACATTCCTTTAAGCAGACTCTAGAGTCTAGATGGTAATGTTTTTTTTTATGACGATCATAACCGTATGAAGCTATGAAGGTCTTACATTGCCATCTTTTAGCGAATTGGGAATAACTCTTGACAGTTATCTTCAGATTGGTGGCGACCCGGGGTTCTAAACGGGTTCGGGGTTCTCTAAAAAGGAAACACGTGCACTGAACGTTCCAAGTTTCTATAGCTCGACAGAGATACGACCTTATTAGATAGAGACTGTAATAAGGAGAGCATAACCCTTATAGGTGAAATCAAAAGTGAATTGTCTGTAAAGTGACTAGAGACTATACTATAATAATATGATATGTACAGTACACCAAAATCGCAATAAGATAGTTCAAAATGCGTATAATTCTGGCCAATGTATCTGTTTGTCCTCAAAAACAAAGATAGAGCGACAGCAGATACACATAGTCTAGCTACTTCCTTTTATTTCTGATACTATGTTAATTAGCAAAAAATAATCCTTATGATGAAGCCTTTCGATCAGTATGATAAAGCTACAGGGTAATAATTTTTTCTCATGTAGTGGGTTCGATTTGCGGCTCAACCATGTAATTATTTAAAAATCTATGAATGCAGTTTACGTTGTTTTTTAAATTAAAATAATGTCTTCTTTCAGTAAAATGTTCCATCTACAATATTTAAGGTACTTTCCCTCCAAGTGGCATAGCCGTGGGGCATCCTGAATATGACGTTCACATGCAGTACTACAAGAATAACACTTTTGTTCTTAATACTTTTATGAAATAATATATAATAAGCTATATAATCTAATTTATAATAATATATAAAATTTATAATCTAATATATAAAATTCTCGTGTCACAGTTTTCGTTGCCATACTCCTCCGAAACGGCTTGACCAATTCTCATGAAATTTTGTGAGCATATTGAGTAGGTCTGAGAATCGTCCAACATCTATTTTTCATATACCTAAGTGACCGGGAAGCGGGAATAACATTCCACGCGGGCGGAGCCGCGGGCATCAGCTAGTCTAATATATAAAATTCTCGTGTCACAGTTTTCGTTTCCGTACTCCTCCGAAACGGCTTGACCGATTCTCATGAAATTTTGTGAGCATATTGAGTAGGTCTGAGAATCGGCCAACATCTATTTTTCATACCCCTGTGACCGGGAATAACATTCCACGCGGGCGGAGCCGCGGGCATCAGCTAGTAAAGTATAATAAGCTTTTCACAGCGATGTTTGTATGTCACCGTCAACCACGTTGTACCAACACTTCACTTTAAAAGGTTCTAAGTAAGCCACTTCTTGTTTCATTGTCACATTTGCTGAACTCTGGAATCTAAGCGCACGGCAGTGCGCAGGCCAAGTTCCAGCAACAGGCCGAGTGCATGCCGTACTCTATTTACACGAACCGCTTCGACCCACTTTTGACCCCCCTGTAGCTCAGTGCCTATTGCAAGTACAGAAATAAAACTGTACGTACGTAATCATATACTAGTACTTAGGCAGTGTACCAAATTTCATAGATGTAGCTTTAGTAGATCCTGAAATATGACCCTGTGAATATAGCTAATTTTGGCAGTGACTGACTCACTCACTGACCGGTCATCAAAACCTCTAGGCCACTTCCAATTGTCCTAGCGTTATGAAATTTGGCACACAGATCGGGTGCTATATGTAGATTAACGAAAAATTGAGAAATTTAAGAAATCGGTCAAGCGTGAGTTGGAAAAGGGTTACAAAGTTTGTATGGGACCACAGGATTCCTTGGTCGGATCTTATTCAAATTTTGCATAAATCATCCCTAACATAAATGATGGAAGATGTTTTTGTTGAAGTATTTTATTGAAATTCATTTCAGAACATGGCTAAAAGGGGGTAACAATTGTTTTCTTCGGGGGTTTTGATTCGAATTTGTATCAATACTTCTTAGTGATGAGAGGACTCTTTTGATTTAATTTACTTTTTATTTTCACACATGTCATGTTAAAAAACTCAATCAGATTTGAGAAAGATGTTGTCAATGTTTTGATTAATGTCAATCAAATTCTCTATACATACAAATTATGGAAAAGTCAATACTGCGCATTGAATATTGTTGTTCATATTTGTGAAATATTTGGATCAAATCCGTCCAGTAGTTTAGAGATCAGCAAGCATTCTAAAGGATGACTCACGCTAGACCGTGCCGGGTCCGAGCCGAGTGTCGGCCGTAGCACGGTCACCGAGCTGGTTGCTTTCACGACTGCTCGGGCGAATCCCGGCGGCACTGTATTCATGCAACGGGCCGTGGCCGAGCCGAGGCGGGACCGAGTTGTTTCCGAGCGCTTTCCGTAGTTCGGCTGTCACTCAGTTGCCGCTCGGTTTAACGCGTAGATTTAGCGCGAAAAATTCTAAATCTATGGTTTAACGTGAGTTTGTTCACACAAAATACATATATCCTACTAATATTATAAATGTGAAAGTTTGTGAAGATGTTTGGATGTTTGTTACTTAATCACGATCTAAGGGCTGAACGTATCGGGCTGAAATTTGGAACCGGGGTAGATTATAGTCCGGAATAACACATAGGCTACTTTTTATCCCGGAAAAATGTTCCCACAGGAAGCGGGAACGGGAACAAATTTTCACGCGGGCGAAGCCGCGCGCATCAGCTAGTAATAATATAATATGGACCTTGCTGCGGCCGGAACTCGGCTCGGACCTGGCACGGCGTAACGTGAGTCATCCTTTTTAGGGTTCCGTACCCAAAGGGTAAAGAACGGGACCCTATTCATGAGACTTCGCTGTCCGTCTGTCTGCCTGTCCGTCAGGAGGCTGTATCTCATGAACGGTGATAGCTAGAGAGTTGAAATTTTCACAGATTATGTGTTTTTGTTGCCGCTATAATAACAAATACTGAAAACAAAAACATAATAATATTTAAGGGGGGCTTCCATACAACAAACGTGTTTTTTAGCGACTTTGTCTTATATATTCGGTAATAAGGTATCCTTCACAATTTAAATACGTTAGTTAATTTGAACATATCATCAAGATCATTCGTTCCCTTTACACTATGCAAATTAAATGAATACTTTAGGAGGTATAGCACAATCAAATGTTGCTCAATGAAATTAATTTCGTGTCGCCATGATTGAACATTAAACGGGTCACATACTAACTTATTTTTCGACTTTCATCGTAAATATTTGTTCTTTAAAAAGTGAACAACGCTTTCAGCAGATTACTTTAGGTAGGTGTAATATTTCAATGATAGCTATTTCATAGGAAATAGTAAACAAATAGTCCATATTTTAGATTTTTCTCCAGTATTAACAATTTACGTACAAACACACAATTTATGTTGTAGACGTAGATATCGTGTTTATAATGTCATCATTCAAATGTCATCAATATTATGAATAAGAAATTAACCATAGAGTTTACAAACTCTTTTTGAAATATATACTGTACCTACCGTAGAGGATCTATACAAGGATAGTTAACACTATAGAGCAACGCGACCTGTCTAATGACGCGCGTTGTATAACACTATAGAGCAACGCGAACTGTCTAAAAACGCGCGTTGTATAACACTATAGAGCAACGCGAACTGTCTAAAGTCGCGCGTTGTATAACACTATAGAGCAACGCGAACTGTCTAAGGCGCGCATTGCTATGTGTCAATAAGTAATGAGGGCAACCAGTAGACGCTTGAAATACTCACAAAATATCGAATATTGCATTTTCATAAAAAAATAATAATTGAAACAAAATGGACCTTTACTGGGACACCCTTTCGAGAGCTTGTCTTGTTGAGAGAGAGTAGTCCGGCATATCATCCGTTAAGGATTTTCCATCTCGTTAAATAAAAAGAAAAAAGGGGGGCTCCCATGCAACAAATAGGTACGACTTTTTGTTGATTTTTGGTACGGAACCCTCCGTGCGGGAGTCCGACTCGCACTTGACCGGTTATATTCCAAACATAAGCTATATTTTAATGTAATGACATTAATATACATTTATATATAATCACACTAAATAACCTTGGGGGTCAGCAGAAGGCTAATAAACTATGTAAACTGGGGATTAACCTATTGGATTGATTAAACTGAAAATCTTGCACAAATATTGTTAAGAAGTATGTAAGCTTTAAACCTTGGACTTCATATTATAACGCTTGAGTTGGCTTAATCAAAAATCGATGTTTTTTATAAAAATATTTATGAATCAGTGATAAAATGAGAATACAATGAGGAGGGGGGGGGGAGGAGAGGGGGAGGGGGTATAAAATAATATCATGTATACATAATGCACACTTTAAAGCTTATTAAAAAAAAATAGGTACGGTTTCTTGAAAAAAAGTAGAAGATCCCACCAAAAACATCCCTGTTGAAAAGGAGGCCAAGTTCCTATGGGCTAATTGTTGGATGATTATGATCGATTTTAAAGTACATCTAAACTTGGCATTGGATTGGATTTCAACCCTTTTTTAACCGACTTCAAAAAAAGGAGGAGGTTCTCAATTCGTCTGTATGTATTTTTTTTTATGTATGTTAAGCGATATTTCCGACAATTATAGACGGATTTCAAAATTTCTTATTTTGTTGAATAGGGTTTACTTCTGAGGTGGTCCCATTTTCACCAAGTCAGGATGTGATGATGGGATCCAGGAGAAAACGAGGGCAACCACCGAAAATTGTAGGGACAACTAGTGCGCTTGTTAACTTTTTAATTAAGTGCTTTAATGTTCTATATTTTAATGAAGGTCTGGAGTCGATCTGATGATAGAGTCGGAAGACAGTCGAGGGCATTCCTTAACAATTTACAGCAGTTACCTTGTGTTTGGGCTTGATTGATTTGTATTGATGAGAACTTTAAACTAAGATTGATAGATACGAGTTTTAAAAAAAAGGAAGTTCTCAATGTTTTATGTATGTTCACCGATATTTCGTCAATTATAGACGAATTTCAAATCTGCTTTTTGTTGGATAGAGTTCACTGCTGAGGTGGTCCCAATTTCACCAGGTCAGAATCTGATGATGGGATTCAGGAGAAATCGAGGGCAACCACCGAAAATTGTAGGGACGACTAGTGCGTTTGTTAACTTTTTAATTCAGTGCTTAAAGGTACTACAATTTAATGAATGTCTGGAGTCGATCTGATTATGGAACCGAAAGACAGTCGAGGGAATTCCTTAACGATTTACAGCAGCTACCTTGCGTTTGGGCTTGATTGATTTGTATCGATGAGAACTTTCACCTAGATAAATAATATATTTTTCGATTCACACCCGTCACTTAAAATGATGAAAAAAAATTTTTCAATAAAAAATAAAACCGACTTCAAGCAAATCCTGAAAAATAAAATTTACTTAGCACAAAGTAATATGTATTTTGATTTATCATATTTAATTCAATATAATATTGAAGTTGGTGCCATGAATATAATACCTACATAAAACTATGGGTTTACTTGGCGCCGACTTTAATATGATATTGAATAAAATCTGATAAAATCAAAATACATATTACTTTGTGCTAAGTAAATTTTATTTTTCAGGATTTACTTGAAGTCGGTTTTATTTTTTATTGAAAAATTTTTTTAGGCCAACAATTAGCTCATAGGAACTTGGCCTCCTTTTCAACAGGGATGTTTTTGGTGGGATTTAGTGTTACACTAGATAACAGTTCAGAAATAAAATATTTGTATAACATTTTATATGAATTAAAGAACGAACGCGTTCAATTTATTATTGTTTCAATCTGCTTTTGTTACTTTAAAAATCGTGGCGCTATCGACCCTCGTGTATATTCGGCGTGAGCTTAGGTCAGTTGGGTCAACATTTGTGACTTGTGTCATTTACATTCGCAAGATTTCTGATTCTTTAACAATGACTCATCAACAAGACGTATTAAATTCAGCAGCGTAAAAATATAGGTAAAGGTATCTTTTTTGAAATAAAACTTCAGTTTACTATTTTGGAAGTGATCTTAGATGGAAATTTTGCAGTCGTCGACCACGTGAAATTGAAAACCCTACGTGAAAACTATGTTGCAACATAGGGATTCACGTTGGTTTTTACGAAATTACATGACTTAGTTGCATGTGCTAAAGAACGCTGGTGCACTATTGGGGCAGCACAGCAAAAGTACCATTACCACCCTGACTCTACCATTACTGTAGGTGGTCCTACAGGTTGATCTTGAGATTTTAAGACGCGTTTTGTCTATACTAATGTTATAAAGAGGAAAGATTTAATTGTTTGTTTGCATCGAATAGGCTCCGAAACTACCGAAGCTATTTGGAAAATTCTTACACTGTAGTGAAGATACACTATCTCCGGGTGACATTGGTTATATTTTATTCCCGTATTCCCACAGGAACGGAAGCTATGCGGGTGAAACCGTGTCACATCCGCTAGCATTATATGACTTTTTTTTTAACGTGGGGGAAAATTCATCATGGATGCTATGCCGGACTCCTGCCGACTAAAAAACCTCACGTAACGCCCAACAGCCTATGATTGGGAGCCCCGGGTAAGCCCTCGGAAGGATGTCCCAGGACTCCCAACAGACCCACGGCTACCACTGCAGCCTCGCCAAAGGGGTGGTTCGGGTGCTATCCCGCGTCTTTGGGGGGTTTCGGGTGTGATCCCGCTTCTAAGGGGGGGGGGGGGGGCGTGCGTGAATCTCTCACGTCACGCTGCCGTCGAGGGCCTGCTTCTGGCTTACATACATTAACCCTTTTAACATGGATCATTTGTTTAAATGCGTTTTGTAGCCGTTTTTGTGTTTAGTCCTCAGGCCCTCGGTCATGGAGGCCGATGGGGGGGGGGGCGTGCGTGAATCTCTCACGTCACGCTGCCGTCGAGGGCCTGCTTCTGGCTTACATACATTAACCCTTTTAACATGGATCATTTGTTTAAATGCGTTTTGTAGCCGTTTTTGTGTTTAGTCCTCAGGCCCTCGGTCATGGAGGCCGATAGTCTTCTGCGAAGACACGTCGGCGGCACCCAAGCCTCCGACTGCGGAACTCTGGTGGAAGAGTTCTCTCCCGTTCCCACCCCGCCGCCTCTTTCACGAGCATGACCTGCTCGCAGAAAGAGGCGGCGCAGTCCCACTTACTCCCGCTGGAAATCCTGGCTCGCACCATGGTCTCGAGCGAGAGAGTGTCCACGCCCAGACCCACTGCGATGACCAGGCGCTGTTGCGTCCACACCGTGCGCTTCACCAGCGTTTGGAGCGCTGTATCATCGCTGCGGTCCTCGCAGTGCTGACACTCGGTCGTGGTTTCTCGGTGTCTTCGACACATACTTACCGAAGCTATCGTGCCCGGTAAGTATCTGTGACAACCAGTAGAAGAGAGCACCGTGTCTCCTCTCCAGCCACTCGTCCATGACCGGTCTGACGGCCTCAATTGTGACGAATCCCCCCTTTGGTTGCTCAAGTCACACTTTCTATGTCTCCACGGTTTCCTGGTGGAGCAGGGACCGCTGGGCCTCGATTTCCCGAGACGCAAGCCTTTGGCCCCGCTCTAGCGCCTCCTTGCGCCTTCTAAACAGTGACGCAAGGGCTCTCAATTCCAAGTCCCATTAAGGGATTCCAGCTAGGAGACATGCCGCCTCACCTGAGATCATGCGGTATCCCCTTATCACCCTGACGGCCATCGCCCCCTGTGTGATCAGCAATCTAGCCGCATTGCTGGCCGTCAGGGTCTCCGCCCATATGGGGGTCCTGTATAGGGTCCTACTTCGCACGATACCCAGGTACAGTCTCCTATAGGAAGCGTTGGGTCCCCTGATGTTGGGAATCAGTCGCGCGAGTGCGGCTGATGCCCCCCTCAGTTTTGGAACCAAACTTCGGAAATATTATATAACTAGGGATGTGATTGAAAACATGTTCTTGTAAGGAAGAGGTTTCCAGACTATTTAACCGGGATAATGTGTGTGAAGAGCTTTTAGACAGATATCAACTGAGTTGGAACTAATATATCTACCATCTGAAACGTAAAGGTTCTCATTGATTACACCTGACATAAACAACGAAAGGAGCGGGTGTGGAAATTAGGAGATCGTAAATTCGCAACTGTAGTTTTTATGACAAAAGTTTCTCTCGAGTAATAAATTTCTGTAAAAGTATAATTTGTAACTTGCCTCCCTTTTATTGAGGTACTTCAACGTTTCAATCCACACAATTTCTCCTGAAGTCAAGAATCAATCAATCAATACATATAATAAAATCGTAACAGGTCGCTGTCTGTCAAAGGACCGTCAGCGGGCCGGATTAAATGCTTTGAGGCTGGCCCGCAGGCCAGCTCCAGCCCGCGGGCTGCACATTGCCCATCACTGGGCTATGTACCACTACATTTGGTAGATCGTATGCTTTTCTGCCACCGTAGTGGTATAAAATAAGCAGTACACGCCAATGGAGTACCGCACATTTAGCCAGGGGCTTAGACCGTACAATCTTAATCCTTTATTAAACCAAACCCTAAGAATTACCTCTAATTGCAAGTTGGTCATAACATATTTTTATACTGCAATGACAAAACACATAACAATAATAAGTTAAAATGGATTGACATTTTATATTATCAAAAATAGAACGAATGAGACTTTGTTCAAGTATCTGGTCATAATAGATCAATCATAAGTTCCTAGCGTTGGAAAAGTTTAGGTCATCTTTATATCTAAAAATGTATCCCCTATTTTCGTTGCTCATATCTTGAAAATGGCTGCACAAATTGTATCTTTTGTTGCATTCGTTACTGTTAAAAGAAGAATTTAATTCAAACCCATTTCAAAATTGAAAATGTAAGCCATACAAGAACGGAACGTGTTGGGATTCTGAGACGGTGCTAAGTCCTTCCAGACATCCAGCTCCTGTTAAAATCGGCTATCTAGTAAACGTCTTATACAAGTATATTAAAAGTCAAGCATGTATTAAAAATTCTTCGGAATCAGCAGACACATATGAACTTTTTCTTTCTTGTTGAAACTAATTACCATCCGAAACAATTACAAATTTCACAAAATAATCAAAAATTTTTTTGCGACAAATATGTGAGAAATACCTTACCACAAGATGGTTCAACTAATTCCTGTAAAGTAGACAAAATCCAGGTATTCATTGGGGCGCTGAACCCACAAGGCTAGACAGGCAACGACCTAGCTAACTGAGTTTATGTACTGTAATCAAGTTTCAGTTCATAAAGGGTTTGAAACTGTCTTAAAGCCTACCATAATGATGTTGTTAACTATTTTAATTTTAAGAAAATAATGTAAAGCTAAAACAAGAAAACCAAAATGGTGAGCAATTTTCTTTTTTTTTTATCAAGGTGGGACCCTTTTTACACAGTGTCATCTCGCCAAAAAAAAATTATGCTATGGGGATCTGGACAACTTATAAACCAACTTACTATACTAAATTCTTATATTTTAAGATTCATTGATTTACTGATTTGATGTACTTTCAAGTATAAAATCACTGTGATAATATTGTTATTTTGTTTCTTTTATACCTCTAATGTGGCAGACAAGCAAACTTACCTAATAGAAAATGTTTATTGTAGCATATGGACGTTTGCAAAACCAGAGCGCTTCACACCACGTAAAGGAAAGTTACTGATTACCAATTACTACAAAATTACCCTTCTTATTTCACTGAACGCAGTTTGATACTGGGTTCACGGTTTAAAACGACACGTTCTTAGATTAATTAAGTTTCGGATTCCTGATACTAATAGCACTATCAGTGTTCTTGTCCAAATTATTTTACCATTAGTAAGTCAAATTATCACTACGTAACATAGGCTACTATTTATCTCCGTATTTATACAAGAACGGAAATTACATGGATGAAACCGCACTACTATTTTAATCTGATTGTTAAATATTAATGTTAAATAAGCTTTATTCTTTTCTGTTTTAAATTTATATGTAACAATAAAAATAACTACAAATAACTTGATAGGTTACGATATTATCACGTCTAGACTGGCCTACCCCGGACCGTGATCTCTGCAATCTGATCGAGACGTATGAGCAAGACCAAAGGAGACCCTTTTACTTCTACTTGCAACTGTGTTGCTCTGTAAAGTCATATCTAATCCACAGAGCAGTTCATTTTAAACTTAATGCTTCTTCAGAACGGGAGCCTTCGTGATCATGACGTTTGCAACAGTCTTGAAATATCGGATAACTATTACACATAATAACACAATACAAAGCATTCCAGTAACTCGATTTTTTTTCTATTATACATCGGATCCTGAGGTCCGCTTTGTCAGGTTCTTCACGTCGTCAGTCAGAGAGGTTTCCATTGCACTTTTGTATTATTCTTGATAACTCGCAAACACAGACTTAGATGAGTCTGAATTTTTCTGTTCTTCCTGCCACTTGAGGTCAGTCAGCAGACGTCCCCTGCAGTAAGGCCCCTTGATACTCCACAGAAGCACTTACTAGCAAGAATAGTAGCAATTTACAAGTTTTAAACGAATGTGATTCTATTCTAATCATATTGAACTTCTTCTCCTGATGGTGGTAGCCAAAGTCGACCAGGAACCCTGGAACACCTTCCCAGGACTTTCCCAGGACTTTCCCAGGACTCCCGGCCGTAGACAGTTGTAAGGAATTGTGTGGTTTTAGTTGGTAGGAGACCAGTATAGCATCCATGTAGGATTTTCACAAGTTAAAAAACTCCTTGTCTCCTCATATTTCCGTAACATTTTTGTGTAGACATATTTATCCATATACCGAAGCATTCCGTGTAATTTATTTATTATCTTTTCTGATGTGTATTTTCGTAATTTCACCCAAGTGTTAAAGGTGAAAGCATTTTGTGACATACCACGATAACATTATTTCTTGAAAATGCTTAGTTACTCCCAAATCGTACTTTTGCGCTATCAAAATAAAGTTGATTTTGAGAAGTTCGTGTAATCAGATACTAAGCTCGTATTTCACCTAACGCCACCGTGTCCAATGTGTCCATTTATAATGGCTAAATCGCAACGGATAGATGTAGACACAGTGCGCTCTGTGTTCAAACTTAGTTATAGGTATCGTAGAGGGTTGCTACGCTTGCGCAAAGCTACTCTCAAACAAACGGGTCTCTAGTTGAGCGTCGTTTCAACGTCCGACGGTCGCCTGCTCGTGTAAATCAATTTGTGTCTTTATTTAAACAAATATTTGTGTCTAAAATATATATAGTTTAGTAAAATCTACAGCTTTTAGTACAATTTTGTGGGTGTCTTGTTAAGTACATGTGCACTTAATAGTTGATTCTCTCAGTTTGTGTTAGAAGTATAAACTGTTGTTATTTGGGTGTGTTTAGTGATGCACTGCTGATCAGGTAAATATGCTTCCTATTATTTACACTTAAATGACTTGTGAAACTATATAATTATCTAATACTCTAAGCCCGTGGCTATTTACAAGATATTTTCTAGGTATAAGCAGATTATTCAACCTCTGAATTTCTATTCATATTGGCCCGGCTTTTCAGAGAGCAAGCTCTCAAATAGTCGGGTCGCATTTTATAAATAAATCATTATTTCCTTGATCGTGTATAAAAGTACTTACATTTATTTGTGGCATAATTATGTCTTTATGTAAAGAGTGTAATTGCAGATGTGTAACATCGGCTCCGGCTTTTGGAATTTTGGTTCGAATTACAGAACGGTTATAGATTTCCTCCTGTATAAAGTGCCCGCTATCAACAATAGACCTCCTGACAAAGTGTGGGTGTGCGATTGATCTATGGAGATATTGGCACGGTTGACCACCAATTAAATTGTGTAATACAAGTTTTTGATTAACAGCTATTGGTGACGTTATTGACAACATTTTGAAAATTTAATAAACATTTATTGTTAAAATTACAGAGAAACATAATTATTACATATCTATTAACATTATTACTATCTAAACTAAACCTAAATAAGGCCCCAGTGGCATTGTGCCCAAAAGACTAGCAGCATTCCCCCTTTGAATAGCAATACCTATTCGCTGAGCAAGAAAACTGTCAGCCCTTGGGTCACCAGTCGACTACAAATGACGCTTTTTACTTTTGACAATGCAGTAGGTACCTAACTATACCTAACAGTACCGTCCAGACTTTTTTAACAAGCTATAACTATGCATATTTTTTCAAAATCTCATTTTATCTTAAATGACTTGTGAAACTATATAATTATCTAATACTCTAAGCCCGTGGCTATTTACAAGATATTTTCTAAGTAAAGGGTGTTTTTTTTCGAGGTATAGAACTTTGAAATGGAATAAAACGAAAGTGATTGTTTTTATTGATATGGAAATGACTTTATTCGAAAGGAAATCTTCTGGCATTATAATTTAAATATGATTTCTGGCATATAACCGCCATGGCTGGCTCGGACGTAGTCTAATCTAGAGGTCCAATTTTCGATGACTTTCCCAACATTTGTGGCCGTATAGCGACAATATCGCGCCGAATGTTATCCTCCAAGTGGTCAATCGTTTCGGGCTTATCGGCGTAGACGAGCGACTTCACATATCTCCACAGAAAATAGTCAAGTGGCGTAAAATCGCACGACTCTGGAGGCCAATCCACGTGTCCAAAACGTGAAACTATGCGGTAACCAAACGTTTCCTTCAATAAATCAATTGTGGCACGAGCTATGTAACATGTTGCGCCGTCTTGTTGAAACCACTACTCCTGCACATCATGGTTGTTCAATTGATGAACGAAAAAGTCAGTAATCTTCGCTCTAGAGCAGTCACGATTGACTGTAACATTCTGGTCAGCATCGTTTCTAAAGAAGTACGGACCAATTATTCCACCAGCCTATAAAGCACACCACACAGTCAGTTTTACTGGATGTAACGGTGTCTCAACATACACTTGAGGATCATCATCACCCCAAATATGGCAGTTTTGTTTATTGATGTATCCATTCAACCAAAAGTGAGCTGCACCGCTAAAGAAAATTCGCTTATGAAAATCACGATACGCATTTCGGACAGAACCATGATTTTCAGAATAAATTTGCACAATTTGGAAGCATTGTTCAGGCTTCAGTCTATTTATGTTAAAATGCCAAACCATACTAAACATAAATCACTTTACAGCTGACAAAAATACCGCCGGTTAAAACAGCTAGGCCAACTTAAAGTTCTATACCTCTAAAAAAAACACCCGTTATAAGCAGATTATTCAACCTCTGAGATTCTATTCATATTGGCCCGGCTTTTCAGAGAGCAAGCTCTCAAATAGTCAGTTCGCATTTTATAAATAAATCATTATTTCCTTGATCGTGTATAAGAAAAGTACATTTATTTGTGGCATATTTATGTGTTTATAAAAAGAGTGTAATTGTATTTTGGAATTTTGGTTCGAATTACAGAACGGTTATAGATTTCCTCCTGTATAAAGTGCCCGCTATCAACAATAGACCTCCTGACAAAGTGTGGGTGTGCGATTGATCTATGGAGATATTGGCACGGTTGACCACCAATTAAATTGTGTAATACAAGTTTTTGATTAACAGCTATTGGTGACGTTATTGACAACATTTTGAAAATTTAATAAACATTTATTGTTAAAATTACAGAGAAACATAATTATTACATATCCTGCATTGTGCCCAAAAGACTAGCAGCATTCCCCCTTTGAATAGCAATACCTATTTGCTGAGCGAGAAAACTGTCAGCCCTTGGGTCACCATCGACTAAAAATGCCGCTTTTTACTTTTGACAATGCAGTAGGTACCTGACTATACCTAATAGTACCGTCAAGACTTTTTTACCAAGCTATAGCTATGCATATTTTTTCAAAATCTCATTTTATCTGTACCCCGCCCCAGCTGAGCTGGTATTTACTTATTTATGCATTTAGGTATTTATGTAGGTACTTCCACATCATTACAGTTCGTAGGCTACGGTGACCACAGTCCATCAGGGAGGTGCGTAAGCTTGTTTGCCACCTTAGTGGGCAATATACAATTTTTAAGGAGTATAACATTCATTGAATACATTATGTGTATGTATTTTACATAAACAATTATACATACATAAATCTTTCTCTGAAATCACTATATTCATTAGGTACATTAAATCCACGAATCTATTCAAAGAAGGATATCTAAACAAACATTTATTTACCTTATATTATTAGTATAGATACACACTACAGCCTCAAGATAACTACCTGGGTGTTTTGGGACCGAGGCTTGTCTCAGTATGTTACATGACGAAATGAAAAACCCGTCTTTAGGGTAATGTTGATACAACTTGTAGCAAAGATATTCAATGTAAGGTTTAGGTATATTATACCGTTATTTGCATAGATATATACTCACAGAACTGTATTGTGATGTAGGAAAAATATCAAATTAAATTTTCTATTTCAGATCAGAAACTGAATAATTGGAATTTATTTAAAGTTTGTTGTAAGTACATGAGAGTATAATTATAACGCATAAACGTCTGAGTATTTGGTCGAGTAAAAATTTGCCTCCATAAGCTTAATATGTTACCTTAAATACTTACTGGTCACCTAATAGGATTAAAAATTGTGTGATAAACCCAAAAACTCTAACTGGCCCTAATATAGTACAAGCAGCTGCAGAGAAAAGGATTCAGGGCCGCCCTGTAAGCATTGAGTTTTTTTAAAAACTCTTGCATATATTTTTATGAAATTTGCTATGGTTATTAAATTTGTGTAATTCTATAACTATGCAAAATCTCATAAAAATATATTTAAGATTTTCCGAGAACATTCAAACCTTAAAGGGCGGCCCTGTTTACTTTTCTCTGCAGCTGACTGTACTTACATCAGTTACGGGTGAAAAGCTCGTAGCCCCGCTTTCTCAGAGTTCTGTAAAGGATCACTTCGTAAGCTTCTTTCGTTACGGTTAGTTCTGAGATGGGTAACCATTTGTGGTATTTACATTTACGAGCGCTTCCGTTCTTTGAAATAGAACGGCTGTCAGTAACATTGCAGTCGATAAACTAAGATTATGGCTTTATGGACAGCTTGAAAATTTTCAACAGCTGGAAGCCACAAGCTGCCCGTGTACACTTCGAGATGGTAATAACGCACATCACGAAATAAGGCTTTAAAGTTGCAGATATCTTTTACTCCTGCTAAACCCTTACAAATGCTATCGTAGATGTACCTTCTCTATCATTTAAAGATAAAACGGTGAAACAAAGCTATAAAGCTACTTATCCTGCTCTTAATATTTATTCATCTATCTATACTGTATTTATTTTGGTCAAATCCATTTGATCCATTGATTTGATTTGATTTTTATTTGATTTAAGTTGTATCTCTTTAATTTTTGTAATTTGATGACTATTTTAATGTACTTAATCAATTTATTTTAGTGTAGTTTTTTTAATGTATTCAATTTATTTTAACGTAAGTAATTATTATAATATAAGCAACTTCTACTCTAATGTACATACTTTGGGAAATATAAGGCTATTATTATTATTATTTATTTTGGTCATGAGACAAAACATAAACAAAGAAAACAGTAGTTTTTTAGCCGTGTGGGGCGAAAATGTATTGTGTTTAATAGATAAAAATGTGAAAATAAAATAAGACTAGGCATTTTCGACATGCTGTCTATATTTAGTTTAGTGTGAAAAGTAGGTAATAAAAAAAATTTTTAACAAAAAAGAAACCGACTTCAAACATAACTAAAAACTGAAAAATAAAATTTACTTAGCACAAAGTTAGTATATTCTGATTTATCAGATATAATTAAATATTATACTGAAATCGGTGCCCAGTAAAACTATGTAGGCTTAGGTAGGCATTATTAATCTCTCTCATAGTCATATTGGCACCGACTTCAGTATTATATTTAATGATATCTGATAAATCAGAATATACTAACTTTGTGCTAAGTAAATTTTATTTTTCAGTTTTTAGTTATGTTTGAAGTCGGTTTCTTTTTTGTTAAAAATTTTTTTTTTCACCATTTTTAGTGACGTGTTGACTGAAAATCTATCTATCTAGTTGTAAAGTTCTCGACAGTACAAATTAATCAAGCCCAAACACAAGGTAACTGCTGTATATCGTTTGGGAATTCTCTCTACTGTCTTTCGTCTCCGTCATCAGATCGACTCCAGACCTTCATTAAGTTGTACTACTTCAAAGCCCTTAATAAAAGAGTTTACAAATTTCCTAGATACTCCTACAATTTTTAAAAGTTTCCTTCGATTTCTCCAGTATGCCATCATCAGATCCTAAATTCCTAAAAATGGGACCACCTTGGGACTATCTATTTTCGAACGAAGAAAAAAATTTTCAAATCGGTCCATAAACGACGGAGTTCTGCGCGAACAAACATAAAAAAAAATAAAAAAAAACTTATATACGGTCGAATTGAGTAACCTCCTCCTTTTTTGAAGTCGGTTAAAAAATATAAAAAGTAAAAACATTTTGTCTCACGGCAAAGTAAATACGGTATAGCCTAAGTGCTCTGCGACTAAGGTGAGTGCTCTCAGTCATCCTACAAGACATCCCACCTCATCTCGGACGCCTTAAGTCTTAGTTTAATCTCAACTAAACACGTTTCTGAGACATCTTGACGTTTGATAAACACCTGTTCAGAATTTTTCTTACACATTTTAATTATAAAACCGGTCAGATTAACTTGTGTTCTGAAAAATTTACCCTGAAAATATTATTCTATTATAATATGCAAGTCTGCTCGGTTGGTTTAAACATATACTTGCAAGCAGAGAGAGCATAGCATTGAGAGCGCTCATTAGAAATTCATCTATAAATGGTTGTCCAACACTAATCTGATCTTTTTAATTCGATCCAATAGGTATTTTCTGAAATTAGCATTTTAAACAAAACAAAAAAACTTCACTCTTCAGTTTTTAGCCCCTCTCTATAGGTATAGTCACGTGGATCATCTGTTCAAATTTTGAAATAAAACAATAATGACAA
The DNA here is from genome assembly GCA_933228765.1 of Miltochrista miniata. Classification (NCBI taxonomy): domain Eukaryota; kingdom Metazoa; phylum Arthropoda; class Insecta; order Lepidoptera; family Erebidae; genus Miltochrista; species Miltochrista miniata. The sequence goes on from OW121751.1 coordinate 30,717,965, forward strand.
CGTCAATCGGATTGAACTTTCTCTTTCACAATAAACGTGTTAGAGCGGGACGGTCTGATGAGAACGATCTCATGTTTTGTATAACATTAGTAAAGATTCCTTGAAAATGAACAATGCTATCCCGTCCTCTGAAATGAAAGTAACCAGTTGCAATACCAAGGGTGATGTTGATTAAGCGGCACTGCTTCGACTGAATCATTTTATACTAACAATAGCATGTCTTTTCCGCTTACAAATTTATTATAGGACTGGGACCTTGCGGCTCCCTCGCCTCGATCTCACGGGTAACTACTCTATTACTACCAATTGGTAATACTTACTTTTAATGGAGCATTCTGTTTAGATGTCCGACACTTCTCACGGAATATGCAAAGACTTCTGTATTATACCTACATTGTTTCATGTTCAGTAAACAGTGCGTTGAGCTTCATACCCTACGGTCTTCAGATGGGTGGCCGTTTATGGCAGTGCCATTTACCTGTGCGTTATGTTTTTCTTTCTAAAGCTATATACACACACTGTCTTTTTTCGTTTATTAAGGGTATGTGTTCTAGTCTAGCCAAGTCCTAGCGCACGTAAGGCCTGCCCACCTTATGGCGCAATTTCATTAGTCGATAGGTACCGCATGCGGGGTGCGGGAGATTTTTGTAACGCATGCCACAGGGCCCGCATTCGGGGAACCGTTTTCATTAGTCGATAGGGCCCGCATGAGGAGTGTAGCTGTGTGGTATAGCCTAGCATAGCATAACATTAATTATTGATCCAAAGATCAATAAATTAATGTTATGTGAAGCAATTTTGACTGTTTGTGTCATTATCTTTATCAGCCATTTTGCGCAGCGTCTTTTTAATCCAACAAGCAATCACGAATGAAATTGAATAATGAAAAGTATTTGACTCACTACCCGCAAGCCGTATATCGACCGATGAATTTCATTGGTCGATAACACAGTCAGTATAAAGCATGCGGGGTACCCCGAACGCGTATCGACTTGTTGACTTTCATTGGTTGTTATCTCGCATGCAGGGACTCCCTGCATGCTGTATACCGAACGATTTAACGACCAGTGAAACTGCGCCATTATACGTATGAGCTATGACAGTTGAAAGCATAGCGCGCGTTGCCAAATAAACGTTCTCGATCCGGCAATATGGCGGGCGAAGAAAAAGAAATTACATTAAAATTTGTTGAAGACTACAGAAGAAAACATTAGAGATAATAGGTATCGTCAACACATTTTATTTTATGACTACGTATGACCAAATAAGTCACACATAAGTATTCTACCAAATACTCGTAGAATGTTCTCGTCGCGCATACTTTAACAAGTTGATATGAACTCGACTACTGACGCATTTCCTTGAATGCGTCAAATGAAAATTGAATAGAATGATGACGACGAAAGTGTAAGATAAGATGACAGAGCACAGTATGAAACATTGCTGCTGCGTTGATTTACGCTTGTTTGTAAATAAACGCGTTATTAGACGTATCCTTGCGGTTGCGAGACGTGGCCGGTAGCCAAGCGACTCATACAGGATGAATAATTGTTATTACCTACTCTTCGCAAAGGGTTTACGAAGGATCTTACTGGCTGAGACTAAGCCTCAGAATGTAGCGACCTTGGTGTTGCAAATGTCTGCTGCGCTGATTTTTTTATTAAATGTTTCGTATTTCTTTCTAAAACTACTGTGGTATAAAAATAAGAAAAAGATAATATAAACGAGTGACATCACGCGGAGGCATCATAATTATAAGAAGTACCCGCGTCCCCGACAGCTTTTATGCTAGCGTAGGTAATAGGAGGGTAGTGCGGCCTTGTGAGAAAACTTTCCTCAATATGCAGACAGTACGTGCCCGCAGGAAAGTAGACCCAAAAACTCGTCGATCAGAGGATGATAAGCCAATTGGCCTTATTACAAGGAAACCCGAAGACCGTAAAAGGGGTAGGAGAAAAGTACATAATTGACTCCCGGGCTGCGGAGCATGAACTTCGGGTGCAACCGCTCTGATAATTATGATGATCAAAGTAACAAACAGGGCTACGGACTCAGGTGAAGAAAAACATTATTAGAACTTCAAAGTATATCTATAAAGTCTTATAGTCTTCTTTATTCAAAGTTTATGGAAGGTATGAGTGTGTTTGAGTAGGCATAATAACCATAACGATATCTTAAATTGTGAACCTTTTAAAGAGTTTTTCTACCTAAGATACGAAGGACAAGCACTATTTGATATTCTCGCCAGCACTCGTTGAACATTATTTATGTCTGCCAATATTTCAAGATGATATTGATCTTTTTAAACCTAACTGGAAACCTTCTTAATACAGACTTGTCAAACGTGTGCGTGTGTAAGGATTATAGTAGTTTCAGCGAGGAAATCCCCTAAGACGTACAAACCGCCACCGGTCATGTGGAGGCGGGGTTGGAGCAAAATAGAACGAAACGTTTTAGTGGGGCTACTGTAATTCAATGAGAGAGAAATTTTTGTACCCAAGAATTGTAAGACTTCATAAGTCTTAGAATTCTTCAAAGAAGAAAGAGGGAAACTCGATGTAAATATACAGTATCAATACTAAATTAAGTTGACATTACTGCATAAGCATCTATATTAGAAAAGAAAACATATTTTAAAGCAATACTGAGTTCATCGGGAGTTGAATATGTATTTTACCAGATCAGATAAAGAAATGATTTTTTAATGGGCAATTCTACTTTTTTATACGTGGAACAAAAATTTATGCTGAAATGCGGGCATATTATATCTTGGGCATATTATTCTCTTGTTGAGGCATGACCTTAATGTATGTATGTAAGTATGTATGTAATCCTAATAGTTGATTCTACCAACTCCGAGTCTGTTTACAAGCTCCAAAACTGAAGTTTATTTCAAGGCCAGTTCCTCGTCTCACTTTTCTAAGTGGTTACCACTTAAAGAGACTATACACATTATCCTATTAGATGGAATTAGTCAGTAAGTAGGGTTTTATATTGGGGCCGAGGGCAATGGCGGAGATAATATCAAGATGGAAGAGACGTATGGCAGTTTTACCAAAGATAATATAAAAGTACCTATTACTGTATATAGAATAATTGTATTATCTGTGGTATTACCACAGATTAATAAATAGTTACTACGTAGTATTACATGGTTTTACTACTAAGTGGAAAGATAAATATTTCAGGTCAGAATAAGACACATCGTAAAAGATTGTATTAAGACTGTTGATGGATGGCACTTGGTGGAACTTGCCACACACAGTGAGAAACATGACTTGTGTTGTTGTGAGAAATGCTAAATCTATGGTTGCATCACAATATTTATTTTATAAACTTGACTTGTTACGTTTCACCGCTTAAGATTAACTACACTCGAGAGCAATGAATCCGGGTCACTTAAAGAATGTTAAAAATCTCGGAAACTAAAAATGATAGGTTAATGCAATAAATTGTATTTAATAGACAATGTAATACTCCTTAAATGAAAGTAAAAAAAATATGAGTCACCATACATTTTATTAACACAAAATTACATAAAGAAAAAACTGCTGATCTCTCCTTAAAACAAAAATAGGAAACATGAAATTTTTGAACTTTATTACGATTTTCTTGAATTTTAATACTTCGTATTGCCTCCTCGTGCTTCCATTACTGCGTTTACGCGGTTTGGCATGCTGTACACCAAGTTCCTTATACGATTTTGGGGAATATTCTCCCATTCCTCTGTGAGAGCAATTTTGAGCTCACGAAGCGTGATTGGGGGAGGGTTTCGTTGTTTTACGCATCTGCCTAGCTCGTCCCAAGCATGCTCGATCGGGTTGATATCCGGGCTGCGCGCTGGCCACTCCATACGAGTAATGTTCATCTCTTGAAGGTAGTCATTCACAATCCTAACTGTATGAGGTCGGGCATTGTCATGCATAAATATAGCATCCTCACCTAAATTGACCATAAATGGACCAACGTGATCATTGAGGATTTCTTCCACATATCTTACGCTAGTTAAAGAGCCGTTTTCTATGATCACCAGCTCTGTGCGACTTTCAGAAGAAATTCCGGCCCACACAAGTACAGACCCACCACCGTAGGCTACTTTTTCTTCGATGCATGCTTGCTTGAATCTTTCCCCTGGTCTTCGATACACTCTGTGTCTTCCATCGTGCTTGTAGAGCATAAATTTTGATTCGTCGGAGAACATAACTTTTGACCAATCTTCAATACTCCAATTTACGTGGCTCTGGGCATACCTTAGTCTCGAAATACGATGCCCACGCTCCAGTTTAGGGCCGTTTGCAGGTCTAAGGGGTTTTAAGTTAGATTCAGCAAGCCGACGTCTTACTGTCCATGCACTTGGGTTACTTCCTCCGAGGCGTCGAAACTGATTGGTGAGTTCAGTTCCTGTGAGAAAGCGATTTCGAAGCATGGTGTTCACCAAGTATCGGTCTTCTCGTGCTGTGGTACACCTGGTTCTGCCCGTTCCTGGTCTGCGTAGGTTAGAACCAGTTTCTTCGTAACGTCGGAGAACTCTTTGTACTGTTGACAGCGACACACCGACAGTCCTGGCTGTATCGCGCTGACTCCGGCCGGTTTCCAGCATTGTAAGTATTCTGGTGCATTCTTCAGGCGTAAGCGACATAATTTCAGCTTGATTAATGAATATAGAGCACTATCAACATGGTTTATGTACCCACATAAATGACAGATTACAAACAAAAGCAACACCAAATGCTGTAATTTCGTAGTTCCATCTTCGAAAGTGGCCCTTTTTCAAATTTGATTTTTTTATGATATAACTTTACAATAACTAAGAAGTTTTAATACCTTCATTTAAGGAGTATTACATTGTCTATTAAATACAATTTATTGCATTAACCTAGCATTTTTAGTTTCCGAGATTTTTAGGATTCTTTAAGTGACCCGGATTCATTGCTCTCGAGTGTAGATGACTATACTGTACTATGTAAGCAGCCTTGCTTCTATTCCTGATTTCTTAAGATCACTCTAGATCGCCTCGGTGCCATCGGTGGCTCGATGCTAGCGTATGCGACTGACGCACTGAGGTCTTAAATTCTGGGTTGGATGAAATATTTGTGTGATCCATCAATGTTTGTTACGAAGTTCGAATGTTTTTAAAATGTGCCTACAAATAGGTATATAAGTTTGGGTATCAGTAGTCTAGATCTCACAGTAATTATTAGCTTCATTTGGTCAGATGATTTGGTTTTCTTTTTGTTTAACGCGAGAAACGTCCTACATGGATGCTATGCCGGACTCCTACCGACTAAAATCCACACGGTTTCTTCCTAACAACCTACGGTTGGAAGCCCCGGGTAAGGGGACTCCAAAAATATTTTTACTAAAGCCAGAACATAATAAATGTTTCACGTCCCAAGTAGACGCCCAGTAATAGGTTTGCATCTCGATTAAATATTTACGAAGCCACAAAACCGCGTCTTTTATACAGTACGTTTAAAAAACATATTCACGTAAGGTTATTCCTATAGCACGGACTATCCTCGGTAGTGAAGCCGAAGCAATACAAAGAGAAACCTTTTATTGCGTGTAATAGTCTCACCTTTAAAGAGCGTTTAAAATAGATCAGTAAAAAACGAAGAAATTTGTACGAAAAACAGTCTTTCCAATTCAACTAACTGGTTTTCTTTCTTTGTAGTGGCTCATAAGACTCATCTCTTTTAGGGCATAAGTCTCGACTAGGCGAAATGTAGTATTATTAATAGGTACAAAAACACATATTATTGTTTCCTAAATGGAATATGAGCATCAATTAACTTCCAAAAAACTACCGTGACGAAGGAACTACCGCACAGTTCAAACCGTTTTGAACAGATTTGGCTCAAATTTGACACACGTATGCTATGTATGCTACGTGTGTCAAATTTATATTTTACTAGCTGACCCGCGCAACTTCGTTTGCGTGATAAATGAAGAACCGCTCGACCGATTTTGTGCAAACTTCACATATACACAACAAACCATCTACTAAATAGTCCGAACAAAGCCTAAACATTTGGTTTGGATAGGTGAGCCCGTTCTTGAGTTATAAAATTACAACGAAAAGTGGCATTGATTTTTATATATATAGATATACTAGCTGACCCGCGCAACTTCGTTTGCGTCTCATAAGAGAGAGAGAGAGAGAGACAGAGAGAAAGAGCGCTATAATTTTGATATCATGTTTCCCGTCATTTACCCCCGTTGCGTTTACTCCCGTCGCATCACTACTATTCATTATTTTAGAAATAATTAACGTTACTGTGATCGAAAACCTCCCAAAAACGCAAGATAGCGCCCCAACCCACTTAGGTGAGGCCATAGTGGTAGCCGTAAGTCTGTTGCAAGTTCTGGGTTGACTACCGAAGGCTTACCCGGGGCTCCCAACCGTAGGCTGTTAGCAGGATACGTGTGGTTTTTAATCTTTAAAAGTCCGGCATAGCATATATGTAGGAATTTCCTCACTTTAAAAAAAATTAATAAATAAATAAATAGGTATTGTGTTTTAGAACTTTTTAAGAGGAACAATTTTGTAATAAATTATTTTTATGTAACTTTAACCATTTACGCAGAGGCGCAACGGATACTCTAACGATTAAATGTTTTCCGTTTTCGAAACATTTCTCATTGCTGCACCGCTCCTATTAATCTTAGCATTATGTTATGTAGCCTTATGCCATTCTCAATAAATGAACCTACTACTATCGAACAGTTAAAGAGTTTTTGAAACCCTACCATTAGTTTCAGTAAGGCTTGCCTTGGTATGATATGATCATGGCCCCTTTCCAGCTACACTTCCGTTTGATCTGTTGGTGGATAGGGATCTCACTGCAGCGCTCCAATAGGCTTACGTTGGTGATTTTCCCGGGCCCGTATATACCGAGTATCCGTTGAAGGCAGCGGTTGACGAAGACTTGTAGCTGGTAGCTGGTGCGAAATGTCTTTAGTGACCTTCCATGTCTCGTACCCGTATAGCAGTTAGCTGTACAGTTTTAACGTTTACTTTGTTTTTGAGTTTCACTTTTCGAGTCCATTTTCGCGACCGCCTATAGAATCATGAAGATTATTGCACCCAGACCAGATACAGAAATCAACGTGCTCATTATACAAAGAGATTTGTTTTCAGTGGGAAACGAACCTACAATCTCCGGTTTGAGCTGTGTGAAGGTTGTTCTAGCCTTGGCGAGTCTCGAAATGATGTAGGGTACTCTCAGGAGTGTCATGTCAGAAACTGATGAGATAGACCATTAGTTTCTGACACGACACAGTGCCTATACCACATCTCCTGCGTCTGTCAATTTTATTTTCAGTCCAGCCATTCGCTGCCTCACCCTGCACGTTATCCTGCAGACATGCATGACGGCGTGGCCTGGAGGATTAAAATGTCGCCGATGACCTGTGCCTCAGCAGGCAGCATAGTTCCCATTTTATGCCGCGCCGCTTGTTCTTTGCCGTATTCAGCATTATACCATCTATTTTCTATGGATGGTTGTTAACTATCCTGTTATCTTCATAACGATTCTCTAAGGTAGGTACAGTATGTATTTTCAAAAGAGTTTGTTCGCAAACTCTTTTGAATTTCTTTTTCAGAATATTGATGACATTTGATTGATGTCATTTTATACACGTTACGTCTAGTGCGTCTACTACATTGATACATGATTAAAATTCTAACACGCCGGTGTTTGTATGTAAATTGTTTATACTGAGGAAAATTCTATACGATATGAGGAATAGCTTTAATCATTAAGCTCTATTTTGATTAAGCAAACAGGGCAGATTCACATGCTACTTGATGAGTATGATTAATAAATACCTCAAATTTCATGGACCTTATGTGACGTAGACAAAGTTGCGAGGGTCAGCTAGTTTAAAGATAAAACAATAGTTTTCTTCTTACCTACTTAAAAACTATTTTTACGAATTTTATGGTAATAATAGACATTCTTTGAAATGTGCATTTATGGTATTGTTGTGACTTTTATGACACGTTTAAAGTACATAGGTATGGGATAGATGGCGCTCGCGGCTACGTCAGTGTGAAATTTTACTTTCCGCTTCCCATGGGAACGTACTCCCGGGATAAAAAGTAGCCTATGTGTTATTCCAGACTATAAGGTATCTCTGTACCAAATTTCAGCCCGATCCGTATAGCCGTTTGAGCGTGAAAGAGTAACAAACATCCACACTCACAAACATTCACATTTATAATATTAGTAAGATAGTAAGAAGTAAGATTAAAGGAATCCATTTTGCGCACATATTCAGTTGCTCGTCAAAGATGTTCCTCACCAAAGAAATACTGTTTAAAGAGAAATTTGTTTACACGTTAGGTGCAAAGACTGAATTTCAGAGGTAAACGATTCAGTAGGTACGCACTGAGCACAGAAGTCTGAATGGCTCTGTGATATTATTGACCAGCATTTTTACCCACGTGCAAGCTCGTGCACCTGCTGAACAACGGACGAGGCTCTGACGGCGGCGGTCCATTTCAACACGGCGATGGGCTCACCACCTGTTACGTGGGACCGAATTGTACACGGTGAAATGTGGGCCGGTATAGGCCTCTGCCTACCCCTTCGGGGATAAAGGCGTGAGTATATGTATGTATGTATGTATGTATTTTTACCCACGATGGAACGGAGACGGTATATGTGTTTGGGTGATAAGGATGTTTGTTTGTGTATAACTTTTCTTTTCAATCAATCAATTAAATCAGCCTATAGCAGTCCAGTGCTGGACGTAGGCCTTTCCCAGTTCACGCCACAATACACGGTCCTGTGCCTTTAGCATCCAGTCCCAGCCTGCGACCTTTACTAGGTCGTTGGTCCATTTGGTGGGTGGACGTCCCACCCTACGATTACCGCGTCGAGGTCTCCACTCTAGAACTCGTTTGCTGTATCGGCCATCGGTTCTTCTACAGATGTGGCTAGCCCATTGCCACTTTAATGTGCTTATTTTGCGAGCTGTATCGACCACTCTAGTTCTCCGCCGAATAACCTCATTTCAGATTTTATCCCACAAGGATACACCAAGCATGGCTCGTTCCATAGCTCGCTGTGCAGCTTTAAGAGTATGGACTAGCCACATAGTAAGTGTCTTACTATGTGGCTAGTCTTACTTAGTTACTCCTGGACAACCTTAAGCCTCGGTCCTTCGACGCAGATTCGTCCTGGTGTAATGTGCTCATTGAACTTGACCTTGATTTTCTCCAAGTTCATGTCGAGACCAACATGTCGAGCCGCACCGTTTAGGCTGTGCAACGTTCCGCCCAACTGATCTAGCGTCTCCGCCACTATGACGATGTCGTCGGCTAATCGAAGGTGGGAGATGCGCACGACCTCGATGTTCACGCCACATGCTTTCCAGTTCAGCGTCTTGAAGATGTCCTTCAGCGCATTGGTGAAGAGTTTCGGGGATATTACATCGCCCTGTCTTACACCTCTGCGCATTTCAATGGGACTTGTTTTTGGTTCTCCAGCTGGATGGTCATGGTAGTGGTTTCGTACAATTATTTCAACACCTCGACATAACGCGAATCGACTTGACATCGTTGCAGAGCGTCCAGGACTGCCCAGGTTTCAACTGAGTCGAAAGCTTCTCGTAGTTCACGAAAGCCAAGCACAGCGGCTGATTGTACTAGTTTGTCTTCTGTGCAATCTGCCGAACATTATGGATGTGGTCCACGGCACTAAAGCCTTACCGAAACCTGGCTTGCTCCTTTGGCTGAAATTAAGCGAGTTTTCCGGCGAGGCGGTTTGTGACTACTCTCGAAAACCACTTTAAACATGGCTCAGGAGTGAGATGAATCTGTAATTCTTCAGCAAGGTAATTCTTACCATTTTTGAAAAAGAAAGCCAGCGCACTCCCGCTCCACGCTTTAGGTGTTTGTTCCTGATGGAGGACAAAGTTAATGATACTCGTCAGCTCTTTGAGAACTGGAGTCCCAACAGTTTTGAGTAATGCCGTCTTCTCCAGCTGCCATATTTTTTTACTTTTCTTTTGCTGAAGTCCAACTGGAACATCGGTTTATTACTATTAAGGAACTCTGAAAAGGCTTTTACATTGTAGATCACAAGAAAAAGCAATCGTTTGAGTGTATACGAATAGGTCTATTCACTTAGATAAATGGACGTGTTCACTCATACGAACGATTGCCAGAATATTCCGTGGTTATAAATTATTTAGTAGGACATGAAAGCTTTATTGTTTTGTTATGAGATGTTCGCCACACTGTTACTTACGTGATACGGATGGTCGCACTAAATTCATGTAGGTATCAATAAAATCAAAACAGCATATGGCCGTCCACTGCTGGACGTAGGCCTCTACCAATTTACGCCACAACACACGGTCATGAGCATGAACCTCACTGTAAACTGGTTTACTGTTAGGGCTTCAAACTTGTTTTCATTACCATCAAAAGTGTGTTCAATTGTAGCAATAATATTAGTGTATGTGTGCGCGCGTGTCTGTGTGTGTATGAACGTGTGTGTGTGTGTAATCACTGCTTGCACATAATTATGTATATACACCGACACACACACGAATAATTTACACCTTTATCCTCGAAGGAGTAGGCAGAGGCATAGTATAGATACGCCCACATTTCTCCTTATAGATTTTAGCCCCAAGGTGGTGAGCCTATTGCCCTGTTGAAATGGAGAGGCACCGGTTGAAATGCTTCAAACCCCTCATAAGGCATTCAACTCGACTTAATGACTGCCATATTTCTGACAACCGGCACCAACGGCTTAACTCTCCGAAGCACGGGGCAAATGAAAATATCCCAAAGTGGTCAAGCGGTGGTCACCCATCCAAGAAACAGCCATAACTAAAGTTGTTTACTGTACTGATAGTTTACAGAACAATGATTAAGCGGGGCTACTAGCGCATCTGATCGAATATGAAACGAATAATTATTTAGATATGAAATATTTTCGTAGAAGCTACGGTGCTACGAAATATTCGTAGCACATTAAAATTGTGTAGAACATTAATTATGATTGTTTTGCAAATTACATACCATAGAAGTCAAATACACAATACAATGAAGATTTTCAGTACAATCGCTGATCTGAAGATGGCCTTCTCCACACTATCTTAATAGACGGAATAAAATAGAGATTTTGTTTACTCGTGGAAATAGGGTTAGGTGTTGACCTATACAAATTGTACACCATCGCGCCTCTTCTATGCGGATATTTTAGATTTATATTATTCTAATCTGTCTGTGTATTAAAGTTTATCAAAATTGGGGCTGTGCTTCAGGTATACAAGCATAACCGACCAGGCCCTAGACGACAGCCCCCCCCCCCCCCCCCCTAAGAAGCAGAATAACACCCGAACAACCCTCAAATACGCGGAATAGCACCCGAACCCCTTACCCCCTCCTAGGTGAGGCTACAGTGGTAACGGTAGGTCAGTTGGGAGTCTTGGTCACACCCGGGGCTCCCAACCGTAGGCTGTTTGTTAGGTAGGATACGTGGCGTTTTTAGTCGGTAGGCATAGCATCCCTGTAGGATTTTCCTCACGTTAAAAACAAAGAAGAGATCTGACCCACAGTTTATTTTAACGTCACAATTCTAAACAAAATATTTTCTAAGGTATTAATTATAAGTCTTCTATTGGCAAAATTTAATTAAATTCGCGCTTCGGGTAAAAATTTACCTTTTTATAAACCGTAAACTCGTTGTATTTTTTTCCATAATTACTTAAAATATTGTAGTCTCGAAAAGTCTCATGAATATTTTCATCCCATTGTTTTATAACTAGCAGACGTCACGCCGTTTCACCCGCGTAGTTCTCGTTCCCGTGGGAATACGGGAATAAAATATTGCCTATGTTCAGCGCAAAGAGTGTAGCTTTCTAACAGTGAAAGAATTTTTCAAATCGGTCAAGTAGTTCCGGAGCCTATTCGTTACAAACAAACAAACAAAAAAACAAAAAAACAAAAAAGCAAAAAATCAAAAAAACAAATCTTTCCTCTTTATAATATTAGTATAGATACTCATTAAATTGCTGAAAAAAATATAATCATGATTTGAAACAAAGTACTCGTTAACAAGTATCAATGTCCTGATACTTGTCTAACGAGTACTTGGGCTTTATCCGCCCTTGCCCGTAAAGACTTAAAAAAATTCACCCCCTATTTTACTCAAGTAGGATGAAAATTTTAAAGATCTTTTCATAGAGGATGCTTACGTCACAGGGGTAAATTACCCTTAAATCTTGAAGTTTCTAAGTCCAAGGGTTTCAGCCTTTCAGCTGGGTGTTATAAGTGAATGAGTCACGCGGTAATTATAATATCAAATAGCAATAAGTAGCAAGGATGCCTAAACGGCTTTCTTAGAACGCGTTGTCAGTTTACGGAAAAGTAGATCATTTTTAGGATTCCGTAGCCAAAGGGAAGGGAAGAAATTTAATCTGTCAGGGTCTACCCGTCTATCTGTCACAATTTCAATTTCGACAGATGGTGTATTTTATTGACGCTATAACAACATAATAATATATTAAACATACATACATACATATATTCACGCATTTATCCCCGAAGGGGTAGGCAGAGGCATAGTATACTCCCACATTTCACCTTGTAGTTTTATGTCCCAGGTGGTGAGCCTATTGCCGTGTTGATATGGACAGGTGCACAGGTCGCAGCGACCCGCAGTTGAAATTTTTTGAGCCACCCATAAGGCCTTCAACTTGGCTTAACGATATTATTTTACTGAAAACCGGGTTATATTTCTAGTTTTCCGTCTCTACGCAACGGATCTTTTTGCGAAAGTGTTCCCTTAGTCGCCTCTTACGACACCCTCGGGATGTTTTGGGATGGCGACATCTTGTACTCTTACCCCCGTCGCCACACACATAACATAATATATACTAAAAAATCCGTGCGCTAGTACGACTCGCATTTAGCCAGTTTTTACAATGCACACTTGAACATGAATTCGCAAGTACGATCTTTTTCTCGACCTATGATTTGCAAATTCATTCCTTAATGTAAATATCATTTAACATAATATTATGATTTATTCAATAGGCCACTGATATAAATATTGAAGATAAACTCAAAATGTATGTGGGTTTGAGCACTTAGAGCTGTAAAGAGAAATAAAAATGTCAAGCATAATCTAAAATTTCTTATAAATTATTCAATATTACAATTTGATCATTATAATTCAAGCGAAATTTTCATTCACTCACAGTTATAGGTCCGTTTTCCAATTTAACTTATGTACTTATGTAATTATTTAATAAAAAACTTAACAGGTATATACGTTAATTCAATTATTTTAATATAAACCAGAGGTTTACGGGATTATGAATAGGTCGTAAATTTTTTACGAGATCATTAAATGAAAATTTATGTTCCAGTTAAATACAGCCAAGTGAGCGTCGAATTCGCGCACAGAGGGTTCCGTATCCACAAACGGCAAAACATTAAATTTATCGTATTGGAGCCACTTAATTATTATTATTTTTCTGTTTTTATAGCGGCTTTTATAGCGGTAACAGAAATAGGTACATAATTTGTGAAATAATAGGTATCTACATAATTTGTGTATTTTCAACTTTCCAGCTATCATGACTCATGAGATACAGCCTGATAAGAGACAGACGTACAGCGGAGTCTCAAAAACAAGGTCCCGTTTATCACCTTTGCGTACGGGACCCTAAAAAATAATAAACTTGGCGAGTGACGCTCAGTAGGCGTTTCATATTGCTTTATGGTAACTTTAGCACATTTCCTCCCTTTTAAGTGTAAAGTTTCTTAATTATTTTGTAAAGAACAAGATAATGAAATACATGTACAATCCGTTGAAAAGTTATAAACCAACACTTTAAAGACTTTTGATGTACTGATGCATATAGAAAATTGTAACTATGATATATATTATATACTTAGGTACGTAGATTTCCTTTAGCTTAAGCCTTAAGCAACTCACACCTCATACGTACATTACTAGGATATACTCCACTTTCACATTATGTACTTAATTCAATTAAGATTGAGAACCCCGGTACCCATACCACAAGTTAAATCTTACTTTGGGTACCAGTGGTCAACAAATTAGTGTGTACTACATTGTGAACGTCGATTACCTACTTATGTGTCATTGTCATGTATTTTTCAGAAGCAATCAATTATTATCTTATCTTATATTTCTTTTATTATATTTGTACAAACAAATTCATGTCACCATTTATAGTGCAGAAGTTTGCAATATCTATACAACTTGTACCTATAGAACCAACTCTTCAGAATGCCTTGTTGATCAAAAAGGACCATGGGAGTCATTGCAGGCAGTAAAAAGATAAGATAAAATAGTAAATATACGTCAATAAATTAGTACATAGCAGTCTCTTGCCTCTCACAATGCGGTTTTAAATAATAATATGTTATTTTTTGTTGTACAAAAAGCATAAATCTGAATTAAAAAAGCAATTTCAAACATGAAATATACCAATACTTTTAACATTATATATAATTTAATATTCAAACTGTTCTAGAAAAGAGTATCGTATTTATATATGAAAAGTTGTACCGATTCAATTTTACGACGGTGGATGAAGCGATGTTTTAGGAAATTCAACAATAGACCTCGAAAGGGATTGATAATATCAAATGATATGATAGGTAGTTCGCGTAAGGTACCCAGTGACGAGGGTGCATAGGGAACATGAGCTTATATAATCTAGAACACCTTCGGCCGCCGTGGAAACTGGAACACGTGTCATGGAAGTGTGTTTGATAAAGGAAGAAAGAACCCCTTTTATAAGATCGATTTAGAAAGATCGTATTCAAACGTTGAACAGATAATCCACTTGACCTAGAGACGTAGTTTAATGCAACAGAGTCGCAGACTACAGACACAAGTCTAAAAGAGAGGGGCTAAAATGAGTAAGAACCATCTTCACTCACACAGTCTGCAGTACCCATATTGCAGTCAGATAGAGGTTATAGACATGTTTAAGTTTTTTAATCTAAGTTTGCCACGGCAGATTATTAAAGCAGTATTTTCAGGAAGACATGTACACTGCACTGCATTTAAGGTCATAATGCTTATTAACTATACAATATTTCGATTGCCTCAGTGGCGCATTCTGTGGTTTAACCGCCTGCCGCGCTGAAGTCTATTCCTGTATCGGTCCAAATATTTATATGATCCACAAATGATTGTTTCTAGAACATGAATGTATTTAGAAATATACATATAAGTATGTTTATCAGTCATGTAGATACCATAGCTTAAATTGGGCTAGATGACGTTGTGAGAGCATTCTCTCCACAAATATATATTTATTTATATTGTCCATTCTAATAATCTCGTGTATTCACACTATACACCCAAGTGTTCTCATGCGTTCGTGTGTGTGTGTGTGTGTTTCTACAAGAATGAAACGATGCAGGTTAAAGAATAGGTACTCTACGAGCTGAGAGAAGAGTCTGAACAAAATGTTCCAATTTGCTGCAAATGAAGATATTGTATTGGGGAGCGATTTGAAGCAAGTTTCTCCGAGCATAATGATGTGATAATATATTATCAAGCTCGTTGAAACCTGCTTTAAACCGACTTGCAAATCATCTACGCAACGAAGATTCAACTCCGGTGAGTACTGCAGTAGTTATTATAAGTATTATGAGAATATTATGTGATACACTGCTATTGTAGACATCAAAAGGTTAATAGGTATCTTCTTACCTTCAGTATCTTCAAACCGAATGGAAGATTTATCAAGAATGCATAAGTCATGGTACTTACTTCAGCTTACTTCACTGGGCGACAGTCGTACCAAAAGTTGTCTTGTTTGTTTGTTTGTTTGTTTATTTATTCAATAACGATTTACATCATATTTGAATTCATAAGTAAACAGTCAATATTAAGTAACTACTCAAAATCACATCAAAACATTCTAACTAATTAAAAAATAAATCCAAAATCAATCCATAATAAATAACATAAATACAGTCAACACAGTCATATTCAGTACTATTGATAATTAAAATAACATGAGAACTATCTTTAAAAAAAATCGAAAATCAATCAATAACAAATAACATATAAGTACAGTCAGCACAGCATAACATATAAGAGCAGTCGCTTGGCGACTGTCGCCGTGTCGCCGCGACTCCCCTAGCTCAGACTAAAAGAATATGTTATTATTTTAATCTGAGTCCCCTAGCTTCTCGCCGAGTCGTAGCAACACATGCGCCCAGAGTGTGCGGAGCTTAGAACAAAATATTGTATGCAATTTGGCACCCGCAGCTTGTCGCCCAGTGTGTGCCTACTGTAAAAGTTACAAATACCAAACTAAGTTTCAAAATTCTGTTGGAAACCCTGGGCTTTCCATAGCCGCAATTGAGAGATCCAGCGTGCAATCATAGACAGATTTGATAGGTATGTACGTCATTATTACACTCAAAGGTACAAAATGAAATCAAATACTTAGTAATTCAGGCAAAAACGGTTTAACTCTCGAATTTTCATATTCTAATTTCAAAAGACAAATACCTAATTATTAAAATTTGTAAAATTTTAAATCAAAGCCTTCCTTCAACGAATAGCGGTGCAAAGGTCTGTCTGTACCCAGCGATTGACCATTGCCTGCGTGGTAACGAATTCATTAAATAATTAGATCTATATTAGTTCTATCGAGATATGTATAACACGCAATTTGATCCGTTTTAGTTTTTACACAAAATTACTTCTATAACAGTTACTCAGCGATGTACTTTTTAATTACGCACTTTAAAAAAACAAAATCTAGACAGGCGATTAGATCTACATTAAATCTAACTACTTATGTACTTTTTACTTATAAAATTCATTACATTAAGTTAAAAAAGACAATTGAAAGAAGTAAACCTAGCGATGTGAATGTGAAAAATTACTTTTTCTATAACGGGTAATATTCAATACTACCCTCAAATTATTTCTTACGACCTTATTTTATTTATAAGCACACGTAATTAAAACTCACATAAAAGTAGAAGCTACCTACGTTTCGAAAGAAGATTATGATTTTCAACACGATATATCTTTATTAGATACAAATATAAAATGAAAAATATTAATAATTCCTAATTTGAATTGTAATGGGGACAAAACTGTCGCATTATAAGCGCACGAAATTGATTAACCACATCGCTAGGTTTACTTTTTTCAATTGTCTTTTTTAACTTAATGTAAAGAATTTTATAAGTAAAAAGTACATAAGTAGTTAAGAGTTAATGTAGATCTAATCGCCTGTCTAGATTTTGTTTTTTTAAAGTGCGTAATTTAAAAGTACATCGCTGAGTAAGTAACTGTTATAGAAGAAGTAATTTTGTGTGAAAACTAAAACGGAACAAATTGCGTGTTATACATATCTCGATAGAACTATTATAGATCTAATTATTTAACGAATTCGTTACCACGCAGGCAATGGTCAATCGCTGGGTACAGACACACGGTGCAAAGATATTTTCGTTTTCTCTGTGCATAATCAAAAAAAAACCAACCAGGTCAGGCCATGTTTGCATAGGTAAAAATCTGAGCTTTTTGCCACATTTTCGCTGAGCGTCTCAATTGTGCTATTGGAACCTAAAAAACTACTTAGGTATGTACCAATACGTGACAAAATATCACCCCATATTTCAACAGAATTACAGGCATTTTTCTTATTACATTGTCCAAACTCCTTTTTATTTTACTTTTAAGATAATTCAATAACAGAAAGCAGGAAAACAATTTCTTCAATATGTCGCGAAACAGGCAATTTAATTCCTGTATGAAAACAAGCCTGTTTAAGAGCAAAGGGAAAAGCTTTTATTTAACTGGCTTCTGTAAATATTTAAGCGATAAATGTACACTTGGCAGTACAAGCAGAGAAAGCAAACGATAAGTTACATTAGGTGCGACATAGACGACAGACTTATCCGTGATCCGGAGTCTTTAAAAATCTGAAAATAATCAAATCAGCCTATGGCAGTTCACAGCTGAACGTAGCCTTTCCCAATTTACGACTCAGCACACGGTCCTGAGCTTTCTGCATCCTGTCCCAGCTTCCAAACTTTTCCAAGTTGTCGGTCCATCTGGCGGGTGGGCGTCCTACGTTTGCCTAGTCAATCTCCACTCAAGAATCCGTTTACTCCCTCAGCCGTCGGTTCTTCTGCAGAAGTAGGTAGCCCACTGCCACTTTAAGAAAAAGAAAAGTGCCTTTTAGAAAGAGAAAAATCTGCTATGGTCAATGCATGACAAGTAGTTTCTTTGTGCGCCACAGATTCGATCGCATGAAAGTCTGTCGTATGCGGCGCACTTTATTGTAACATTACAGTGATAGAAGCTATTATTAATACACGTACAATTTAGAGATACATCGGTTCTCGGCATTGTTAATAATAATTTCTTATTTATAATGATTTTTTTTCGTTACCCGTGAACGTAAGTAAAAGATGGAATGTTCTGGTTCGATAGCATTTCTCTCGCCGGGAAAAGCCACACGTAATTGGAAGCGTGTTTTTTTTTCGATATTAAACAGTTTTTTAAATGATCTTATTTATAGTTTTAGTTTTGATTCAATTTTGACACTTTCATACATACATCGACATATTTATAGTCATGCCTTTATACCCGAAGAGGTAAGCAGAAGCACAGTATACACACATGAATGAAATAAAGAATTGAATTGAATTGTCCTCAGGAGTAATGTACTTACCCTTACAGTAGATAATATCAGTGAGTGAAGAGTGGGACATTTTTAATTTTTTTTTATACCATTAAACCTGCAGACTTCGGTAGGAAATTCTGATTTTAATACGAACGATTGAGAGCATGAAAAGGGAATACAGGGTAGAAAAAAAAGAAGTATTTTCTCCGCCTGAACAAAGCTATTCAAGAGATCGTTTATTTGCCGTATCGTAGTAGCTTGGAACGAACCCCGACGGCTCCATTTTTAACCCTGGATTCTTCAAGGGGAATGTGAAGAGGCTTATCATTGGGCCACCAACTTGAGAGTCACTCTCGATAGCCGTGAGGGTTTTTTCCTCAAGTAGCTAGATGTAGCCAGTCTATCCAACAATTTGATCAGCTAAATATTAGAAAAAAACTAGCCAAGTGCGAGTCGTCCTCGCACACGGAGGGTTCCGTACCAAATAAACGGAAAAAATCACTTTTTTTGTATGGGAGCTCATCTTAATTATCATTATTTTTCTAATTTTAGTTTTTCTAGTTATAGCTGCAAAAGAATCTGTGAAAATATCAGCTCTCAAGCTATCACGGTTCCTGAGATACAACCTCGTGACGGACAGACAGACAGACGGACAGCTAAATCTCATGAATAGGGTTCCTTTTGGCTACGAAGGTCTAATTTTTGTCTTACTTAAAATGATAATGAATATGAAAACCTATGTTTCATTAGTCTTTTCTAAAAGTAACAAGCCTGTATAATTAATGATGAACATTATTATTCATTTCGTTTGAAAAAACTTCCTTTAAAAGATGAAAAATAAGGTACAGGCGGCGTTGATTTATGAGAAATAAAAAGTCTTTTTAATTTTGAGGGCTGTCAAAACTTCCCAGAAATTATAATAAGACAAGATCACTCTGCATGTAATTTTTCTTGGTAAAATCAACTAGATTTTGAAACCTCATTATTATTACCGTTTCAATTTCGTTGACGCGGCTCTCTATTTTATTTTTTCTAAGATAAAAGTAGCCTAAGCTACTCCTTACTTAATCAGCTATCTGCCGTGAAAGTCCCGTTAAAATCAGTTCAGCCATTTCAAGAATAACAGTTATGGTATTTTACGAGTGCACACTGGTGTACATGAAAGATATTTTGAAAATTTTAATTGTAGGCCATTATATAATCGATACTGAAGCCGAAAATGTAATTTAATTTTTTATGTATGTCTGCCTGTATCCCGAATAAGTATCACGCCGAAACTAATGAATCAATTTGAATGATACTTGCCACAATTCCTGCAGGAGAGGGGATGAAAAATAAAATGGTTTTTCAGCTGTAATTTCTCACCGCGTGGTCCGACTTCAAATATTGTTTTAATGTCAGAAAAGGAGTACTTTAAGCACTGTTCCACGCGAGTTTCAAAATTGAGAATTTGTATTTCAAAAAATAGAGACATTTCAACTTTCTTCTTTCTTCTTCAACTGTTCGCTTAATTATAAAAGAGCTTAATGATTAAGGCTATTGTAAAATAATTCTTTTAGAATAGACTTAATTGTTTTAGAATAGACTTAATCTTCAAGCTCTTATATGATTAAGCAAACATGATGAGATGAGTCTGATGAAGAAATATATTTCCTTTCATACACTTTAATGTGACGTATTTTAAACGAAGTTGCGAGGTTCAGCTAGCCTAAGCTAAAACTAATTCAAAACAAAGTGTAACTAAGACTCTCGCCGCTTTAATTGCGTGTCTAATTCAAATTAACATAATTAGGACGTCCTTAAGTAGGCTGTAAAGCTACATTTCTTTGTTTACCCTCGCCATTTACTTAAGGCGCCCCTACATGTGCGCTTCTTGAGCGTCCTCGTTCAACGTAAGTGTGAACTGAGTAACCAAAGTGGAGTTTGCAAAATAAATTTAGTACCTATGATATTGCAAGAGTCTTTTTTTTACATTCTCACACGACACACGTCTAGATCCCATAACAATAGCAAGTTAAGCTCATTATTAGCATGTTCTATGGGATTTAGACGACTGACCGACATAAAATAAATACATACAATATACCACAACATTATAAGAAAACATCCAAACTCCGAAACAAATATCCGTGGATTTCACAGATATCTAGATTAAGCCCAGCATCCAAGCGCGCCAGTTATACTACCAATATGCATCACCGAGGCTGTTTTCAAACAATAGTAGAACAAATCTGGTAATTGATCAAGAGATCTACAAAAATCCCATTAAGTGCGCTTACACTTCGAACTCACAGACCACTGGCTGATGGTCTACTGACTAAGAAAGTATCAGCAAATAGCCGGCGCCTCCAGTGTTCAGGGAGCGGGGTAAGGCGGTTGTATTAAGCCACTGTACACGAAACAGAAGAAGATAACAAAGAACAGTGTCGCTCGTTTAAGCGTCGCGTTATCGAACAAACACAGTACCACATGTACTGTGTTTGTTCGATAACGCGACGCTTAAACGAGCGACTCTCCAGAAACGCTAGTGTGGGGAATCCTTAACTGTGAAACTGAAACAGCACCCTTTATTGTGCTTAGAGCGTTGAAACATCTTAATTTCACATTATGGTAGACATTTATGGCAAACATTTTATTTCATACCAACTTCTCCTGTGAATAAAATTATTATACTCGTAGTTTATTTTACGAGATTGCTTAGTCTACAGGATACACTTCTCAAATAAGTTCTTCTATACTAATATATAAAGAGGAAAGATTTGATTGTTTGTTTGTTTGCATCGAATAGGCTCAAGAACTACTGGACCGATTTGAAAAGTCTTTCACTGTTGGCCCTGTTGGGAAGCTACACTCTTTGCGGTGAACAGAGGTAATATTTTATTCCCGTTATCCCACGGGAACGGGAACTTCGCAGGCGAAACCGCGTGACGTCCGCTAGTCTCACATAAGAATAAAAAAACCGGCTTAGTGCGAGTCGGACTCGCTCTCGGAAGGTTTCCGGCAAAAATCACGTTTGTAGTATGAAAGCACCCCTAATTTCCCCATTTTTTCACATTTCAGTATTTATTGTTATAGCGGCTACAGAAATACATCATGTGTGATAATTTCAGCTGTCTGTATATCACGGTTCTTTAGATACAGTTTCGTGACGGACAGACAGACAGACAGCGATGTCCCATGAAAAGGGTTCTGTTTTTTACCCTTTGGGTATGGAATCCTAAAAAGTAATTAAGAGCCTAAAATGCATTGAAAGTATGGAAATTATTTAATGAAGTTTGAATTTAAACCTCACACACAAAACTTTAGCCACATTCCATTTGGCGCTTTTGAATAATTCAAGAACCTCTCTTAAAAGACAGTCCCATTTAGAAGTCCCTACTTTTTTGAAGACTGATAAAAAAGAGATTAAGAAAGAAAGAAAAAGAACGAAAGATATAATTACCATCTATCAATTGTACTATATAACTTTCGTACTGCGGTATCTCCCAACGTTTTATAGAAATTTAAAATCTTTAACCCGACTGCAAATTACAGCTAAACCCGTCCAATAGTTTAAGCTATACTTTGAGATATCAGTCACTCACGATCATCTTTATTTAAAGTATATCTTTTCTCTCTTTTTTTTTAACGTGAGGGAAAATTCTTCATTGATGCTATGCCGGACTCCTACCGACTAAAAAACCTCACGTAACGCCCAGCAGCCTACGGTTGAGAGCCCCGGGTAAGCCCTCCGAAGGATGTCTTTCTCTGCTGCTTCTTTATAAATAAGAGCCAATTAAGGACAGCCAATAATATTGAGAAATTCGATCAGATTGTGATGACAACTTTTCTATCGTTTCCGAGAACTTTGAAACAACTTGAATGCTAAATTGGACAAGAGTCAAACATCAATTTCCAACAGCAGATTTAATGTTCGGGCCACACTAAGGGGAAATGTCATTAATTATCGCGTTGATGGACGTTAAACGTTAGTGTAACCACCGAATTATCGCGATAATTCGACAACGGCATTCACATTGCCGTTTGACGTTAGGCGATAGCTCAAGTGGCGGCACATCAAAGAGATTAACGCGAGAATTATTACGTTGAAGCGGCCACACTACGTGTGTCAGTGCGCACCGTGAGAGTGTGACCGTTTTCAGTATTTTAATACTTTTTCGGTATATTTTATTGACTTTTTTCGATATCAGTATATTTTTGGGTATATTTTGAATAAAAGGTTAGGGTAATAAAGGTGCTCCCTCACCGGGAGCATTCGCCTGTAATGTAACAAATTAGATTCGACTTTGAGCATTACGTTACGGCCTGCCTCCCTGACCGACGAGCGTTCGCATGTAATGTAACATTTATAGATTCGACTCGAGCATTACGTTACGATGCTACCTCCCTGACTGACTCGAGCATTCGCGTGTAATGTAACATTTATAGATTCGACTCGAGCATTACGTTACGATGCTACCTCCCTGACCGACACGAGCATTCGCGTGTAATGAAACATTTATTATAGACTAGCTGATGCCCGCAGCTTCGCCTGCGTGAAATTTTGTTCTCTTTTCCGCGTCTCTTGGGAACTTATTCCCGGGATAAAACTTGTATCATTTCAGACTATAATCTATCTCTGTAGGTGATTACATGATAATTTTCCAATATGGCCGCCGCGCCGAAATCACAAAATTTCATGATGGGTATCGTTTAAGGGGGTTTTTGGTATGCTGAGTACGAATTTCGGGTTAATTTAGAGATCCAATATGGCCGCCGCGCCGAAATCACAAAATTTCATGATGGGTATCGTTTAAGGGGTTTTTTGGTATGCTGAGTACGAATTTCGGGTTAATTTAGAGATCCAATATGGCCGCCGCCCCAAAATCACAAAATTTCATGATGGGTATCGTTTAAGGGGTTTTTTGGTATGCTGAGTACGAAATTTATGATAATTTTGCAATCCAAAATGGCCGCCGCGCCACTATCACAAAATTTCATGATGGGTATCGTTTAAGGGGGTTTTTGTTTTCATCATGAAATTTTGTGATAACGGCGCGGCGGCCATATTGGATCTCTAAATTAACCCGAAATTCGTACTCAGCATACCAAAAAACCCCTTAAACGATACCCATCATGAAATTTTGTGATTTCGGCGCGGCGGCCATATTGGATCTCTAAAATAACCCGAAATTCGTACTCAGCCTACCAAAAAACCCCTTAAACGATACCCATCATGAAATTTTGTGATAACGGCGCGGCGGCCATATTGGATCTCTAAATTGACCCGAAATTCGTACTCAGCATATCAAAAAACCCCTTAAACGATACCCATCATGAAATTTTGTGATAACGGCGCGGCGGCCATATTGGATCTCTAAATTAACCCGAAATTCGTACTCAGCATACCAAAAACCCCTTATACGGTATCCAACATGAAATTTTACAACGGTGGCGCGGCGGCCATCTTGGATTGCAAAATTGACCTTAAATTCGTACTCAGCCTACCAAAAAACCCCTTAAACGATACCCATCGTGAAATTTTGTGATAACGGCGCGGCGGCCATATTGGATCTCTAAATTGACCTGAAATTCGTACTCAGCATATCAAAAAACCCCTTAAACGATACCCATCATGAAATTTTGTGATAACGGCGCGGCGGCCATATTGGATCTCTAAATTAACCCGAAATTCGTATTCAGCATACCAAAAACCCCTTAAACGATACCCATCATGAAATTTTGTTATTTCGGCGCGGCGGCCATATTGGATCTCTAAATTAACCCGAAATTCGTACTCAGCATACCAAAAACCCCCTTAAACGATACCCATCATGAAATTGTGTGATTTCGGCGCGGCGGCCATATTGGATTGCAAAATTATCATGTAAAACAGCTGGGTGTGGGGCTCCCGGTCCCGGAACGGGGCCGTCCTACCCATTGAACCTGGTGGTATTCCTCCTCCCTATAGCCGGGAAAGCCGGAAAAATTCTTTGGCTTTCGGCCAAAGAATTTCCAAAGATTATTCCCGTCGAGAACCGTTCGGCGGCTCTCCTCGGGGGAGCAAGATGGGAGGTTCCCCCGGAGCTCGCTAAGGACCTGAAAATATAAAAACCCAATTCCTCATCGCAATGATTTTTTTCTTTGTAGGGTTTGTTGCAATAACATTCGGTAATTTTTTTTTTACGAAGCGTGTTGCAGGTGAAGGACGTTGAATTCAATACTTCAAATAAAATGTTAAATGTAAATTCTAGGTTCTTTTATAAAAATAAGGTAGTAATTAAAGAATAAACACGTTTTGATAATCGGTATTTTTATCGGTATATTTTCTCTGTGCCAGTATTATATATAGATACATTTCAGTATATTTTTAAGGAGCTAAGGTATTTTTGTAAAATTTAATTCGGTCACACTTAACGTCAATTTTAACGCCAAGAATGGGCATTCACGCGAGAATTATTACGTTGAAGCGGCCACACTACTCAAATGGTGACAATATTTATCGCGATGATGGGCATTGACGTTTTCTTTAATGTGGCCCCGGCATAATAAATAAACGTTTAAACATGACAAACTTTATTTAATTTGATTAAAAGTCTGATCGGGTGCTTGAATTTCTGATTTAACAGTGGATCGAGTAACATTTAGCCTTATAAATTCGCATTACTGAATAATTCAAAAT
This sequence comes from Miltochrista miniata, assembly GCA_933228765.1. Lineage (NCBI taxonomy): Eukaryota > Metazoa > Arthropoda > Insecta > Lepidoptera > Erebidae > Miltochrista > Miltochrista miniata. The sequence continues at coordinate 30,743,298 of OW121751.1, forward strand.
ATTTATACGGGTTTGACGCATTTGGTGCACATCTCAAATTATAAAAAAACAAAAATAATTTTAATTAAACCCTACATAATCAATATAACATTTTTATATGAATTAAATTTAAATAAAAATGTTGTTGTGATTATGTAGACCTTAATTGAAATTATTTTTGTTTTGTTATAATTATTTCGCAGTAGGCAAATCTTTCTTACATATTTTTTTTATTACTTTCGTGTGACTTTTTATATTAGGTATTAGGTTTTGAAATTTTTTTAAGTTTAAGTACCCCTAAGTATGTACCTTGTTGAAAGGAATTTGTTGATTGTATTTTTAAGAAAATTACCTACGCAAAACCAAAGAGTCTTTCATTTTGAAAATTTACTATTTGTTTCTAGTTTTACATGAAAATCTTAATGCGATTCACAGAATACATCTACATACCAAGTTTCAATAGCATAGGCCTTATAGTTTCGGAGAAAATTGGCTGTGACATACGGATGGACAGACAGACAGACAGACATGACTTGTTGGCCAGTTTCCTGCACGGGCGACGTATACGTGAGTCCAGCATAGCATCCATGTAGGATTTTCCTCACGTTCAAAGAACCCCTTTGAGTACGGAACCCTAAAAACAGAAAATCAACCGCGCGATGCTGTTATTGTATCGAATTGTTAACGTCCGATAAATCAGACACTGATTTTTTGTAGAAGAAAATTAGAACTTATTGCAAGATTCCATAAAATCATTGTTCAGAATTGGTTGGTCGGATTATCCTTTATCGATAAAAAAAATTCTAAGCATTATATTGATGTCTAGGCGACAAAACACTGTGAAGAAAAATAAAGCTTTATGTTATTGTTAACACTGAAATTCTATTTTCTCAGAAAAAAACTGCGTAGGTATGTCTTTTCGTTGTATCGAAAAATATGTTGGAAGTCGTATTAATATATCGTTATTTTATCCGCAGGGCACTAGCTAATATCAACATTAATAATATTTATTTTCTATTGAATAGGTAGCGATAGATAATATAATAGCCGGGGTCGACCGACTAGATACGAAGGCGGAGAATCGTTTTTACAGCAATAATTATAAGAACAATGGATTCACAAATTTGATGAAATTTACTTTTTAACTTTTACTAATACGTATATGTATTAGTCTATTATATAAAAATAAGTCGGGTTTTCCTTCCTGACGCTATAACTCCAGAACGCACGAACCGATTTCCACGGTTTTGCATTCGTTGGAAAGGTCTCGGGCTCCGTGAGGTTTATAGCAAAGAAAATTCAGCAAAATTTCACATACAGCGCCATCGCGGGCGAAGCTGCGGGCATCAGCTAGTATTGTATAAACATTATAATATCTTGTGTAGTTATTTGGTGCCTGTTTTATCTATTTGTTCGACGTAGTCATCATATTACACTGTGTGCAAAGCTCTGTGGTTTATTTCAGTGTTAGAAACTAGTTAATGTGTGTTGTTTTCTTATTATGCTAATAAAAAAATAAGATATAATATTAAACGGTGTGTTTTCCAATAAAAGAAAATAAATAAAGCCGCTTTTACCTATTAAATCGCAAATACTAGCAAAAGAAATACCATAAGTAATACGCGGAAGTGAATACACTCTTCCTAAAAGGATCACTTTCATTATATCGGAACAAAAATTGAAAAATCAGGCAACCGATAAACGTCAATCTCAGGCATTTTTAATGCGTCCCTTTTGAAATGTTTACGTCAAGAGAGGGTAGGGTACGTGGTCCATTGTTCCGTACAAACAACGAGAAAATGGCTGAAGGAACTTCCATTATTTAGTAATAGAGAAAGACCGAGGCTCTACCAACCTTAAATTTGGTTTACCCTCAAAAATGTTTTTCAGTGGGTAAAATATGTTTTTCTGGGATAAAATGCCCGTTTCACTGCTATTATGCAGTGAACTGCTAAAGGATAGGCTGACAACTGTCACCATTTTAAAAATCACGCCTGTCCATCGACCTGGAAAGATTTTTAAAACTAACTCCCACCCCACCACAACTAAACTGGTAACACCAAGCTCCAAAGCCAGAGAGAGTTTGAAGGCAAACTAGACTATACTTTTTACAGGCACAAAATCTGTTAGACGTAAATTAAAATAAACGAAATCTTCATGGACCTCAAATTACCATCTCATTATATACATTGTACCTAATCAACCTAAAAAAGACAGGCTGTTCAAGTAGGTACTTATACGAAGCTGAAAAAATATCTTGATTTCATTTTTCATTTCAATATTTGCCTAGGGCTGGTTCACGCTTATTTCAGTACTACCCGTTCGCTCTAAGTTTGCCGCTGGCGTAGAGGTGTTTACTCGGATTTTTTATTAGACGAAGTAAATTGACAGTAGCTAATGTCACTTCGTCATAGAAAATAAGCAACATTGTATGAAGAAGTGACATTAGTTGCAGTCAATTTACTTCGACTAATTAAAAATTCGACTTTAATGGGTAGCCGAACGGCAAAGTTAGAGCGAACGAGCATTAGTTCACACTTCGTTACGTTCTAAACGGACATGAAAATATGAGGTGTTCGTCCATGTAAAGTGCCAGTATAAAGTGGCTTGTCAGAGAGCGTCGGAATACCGCTAAATTGTCATAAGTATTAATTTTCTGGTTGAGTAATATGAAGTATTTCATACTTGTTTTTACCGTTTAGGATGTGTAATTTGTTTTTGAACATGTTTTGAAAAAGTGTAGCATACAGACTACATTTACTTTGCCGACATTTCGATATCTCTAACGGTCTTTTTTACGTATTTTGAATTCGACATTAAGTATTCAAATTTGCTAAAAGTATTCTGTATACTTTATTGATTACTTTTATAATTATGTTTTCTGTATACTTTATTCAAATTTTTACAATGCATTCTGTTTAGTTTAGATATTACAGGTTTCATACTAATATTCAAATTTAAGCGTTAGATATAATTTTTCTCTTTACTTTATTGGTTATTAGATGACACCCGCGGTTCCACCCGCGCGAAATTCTGTTCCCGTTCCCACATTCTATGGGAACTTATTCCGGGAAATAAAAAGTAGTCTATGAGTTACTCCATACTATAATTCTATCCCTGTACCAAATTTCAATCAGATTCTTTCAGTGTTAGAGCGTGAAAGAGTAACAAACATCCACACATCCTGTATGGACACTTACAAACTATTGCATATAATTAAGTAGTAAAATAATACTTAATAGCAGAACCTCGAGAGGTAACCGGAGTTTCAATAATGCTAATGATACGTGATAAAGTACAGATAATAATACATACATACATACATACATATCATCACGCCTGTTTCCCATCGGGGTAGGCAGAGACTATGGCTTTCCACTTGCTACGATTCTGGCATACCACTTTCGCTTCTTCTACTTTCATAAGTGCTTTCATACACGCTCGCCGGTTAAGGGTACTCTTGACCTGGCCTTTTTCCAGCAGGTCATCAATTTGGTTACCATGCGTACGCCGAGGATGACCCCTACCAGCTTGCCCATTCATTCTTGCCTTATAGATCTGTTTAGTCAGTCTATTTTCATCCATCCTCTCAACATGTCCAAACCATCTAAGCATCCCTTTTTCTATCTTTGTCACTACATCTTCAGTTATACCACATTGTTTTCTAATCACGCTATTCCTTTTTTTGTCCATCAATTTCACTCCAGCTATACTTCGCAGACTTCTCATTTCCACTGCATTAATTTTACTTTCATGCTTCTTCTGCCACACCCAACTTTCACTACCATACATAAGTGTGGGGATAAGCACACCCCTATGCACAGCCACTCTCGCCTTCTTAGACACGTTTTGACTGCTCATAAAGGTATGCATCGCCCCATTCACTTGATTTCCTGCCAAAACTCTTCTCTCAATATCCTGGTCACACTTTCCATCCCTCGTAAATTTTGAACCCAGGTATACAAATTCTTTCACCTGTTCCACTCTTTGCCCTTCGATAATAATAGGGCAATTCGTCATACATTTCTCTCTTTCAAAAACCATTACTTTAGTCTTACTTACATTCACTTTCATTCCTCTACCTTTCAGCGCCTCATGCATAATATTAACCATCAACTGCAACTCCTCCGCCGATGCAGCTAAGATCACCTGATCGTCAGCATATAGGAGGCATTTGATGGTCAGCTCGTTCAGTTTTATACCACACGCACTCTCTTGCAATTCTTTCAAACAACTGTCCATGTACAGGTTAAACAGCCACGGTGACGCTACACAACCCTGTCTCACACCCCTTTCTATATTAAAGAAGTCCGTGCAAGCTCCGTTGATCCTGACACAAGCACTCGAGCCCTCATAAAGAGATTTCAGTGCTCGTATCAAGCTGCTGCTCACCCCGTACAAAGACAATGTTGACCATAGTTCATTCCTCACCACTTTGTCATAGGCCTTCTCCAGATCTACGAATACGCAATATACCTTTTGGCTTTTCGCCAAAACTTTTTCTGCTATGCATCGTAAGGAGAAGACCTGATCCGTGCATCCCCTTCCTTTCATAAATCCTGCTTGAACATCCCACATTTTTCCTTCACTTTCATTCATCACTCTTTTTATCAACACTTTCGCATACAGTTTACCGACGATGCTGAGCAGGCTTATGCCGCGGTAATTTTTGCACTCTTGCTGCGACCCTTTTCCTTTGTACAGCGGCACAATGACGGCTTTGGACCATTCTTTTGGTACGCTGCCATTCCTCCAGCACAGATTAAAAAGGCGGTACAGCTGGTCAATCACCACGCCACGTCCTGCTTTCAGCATCTCAACGGAAACCCTATCAATCCCAGCAGCCTTGCCTAGTTTCATACTATTCAATGCTTCCACTATTTCTTCCATGCTAATGTCGTTTTCATTGCCGATTTCATTCATTTCACAAAAATGAGTTTGCGCATTGCACTTGCGCATCCTCTTTATCAAATAGACTTTCAAAATACTCCTTCCATATTTTTAGCACACACTCTTCTCCTCCCACAAAACTTCCATCCTGATTTCTGATCTTATTAAGCGGTGATGTGGTCTGTTGACTCCTCACCGCTTTTATGGACTTCCAAAAGAATTTTATATTCTGTTGGAAGTCACCAGATAACCTTTTATCAAATTCATCTCTATCATTCTCCTTCTTTCTTACTAACACCTCTTTTGCCACACGCTTATACCTTTTATACTCATCGTTGGCCATTCGTACATCCTCATCCGTTGCCTTCTGCATTCTTTGATTGGCCTTTGTAGCCAGCAAGTTCAACCATGCTTTCTTCTTATCAGACAACGCTTTCAGAACTTCCGCGGTCATTCTTTTTAACTTACATCCTTGGCTTCTCTTGCTCACACCACACAGTTCAATCGCAACTTCCACGAGTCCTTTCTTAATCGGCTTCCATAATTCTTCAATCTCACATACTTCATCTAAATTATCAAACTTTTTGCTTAGTTTGCTCACAAATTCCTCTTTTATACCTATCTCTTGCAAATTCTCAACTTTTATGCGTTCTAGTACACTAACAGGTTCACGCACACGGTGCCTCCACTGCTGAAACAGACCTCTTACTCGGCTGACAACCAAGAAGTGGTCTGTGTCAATCCCAGCACCGCGGTAGGCTCGAGTGTCTAGTACTTTCTTTCTCATCCTTGCGTCAACAATCACAAAGTCAATCATGCTCCTCTTACTTCCTTCTTATCTCGTAACCAAGTGGATATCTTTGTGGTGAAACATGGTGTTAGTCACCACAAGATTCCTCTCCAAACATACTTCAAGCAAACTTTCTCCATTTTCATTCACTCGCTCATCACCAAACTTTCCCAATACTCTTTCATACCCATCACGCTTGACTCCAACCCACCCATTAAAATCGCCTAACATTACTATCCTCTCATTTAGTTTGCACTTACTCAAAACATCACTCATGCTCTCCCAAAATGCAGATAATAATAGGTACCTATAATACATTTATACTAATATTATAAAGAGAAAAGATTTGTTTTTTGTGTTTTTTTGTTTGTTTCTTTGTTTGTTTGTTTGTTTGTAACGAATAGGCTCCGGAACTACTAGACCGATTTGAAAAGTTCTTTCACTTTTGGAAAGCTACACTCTTTGCGGTGAACATAGGCTATATTTTATTCCCGTATTCCCACGGGAACGGGAACTACGCGGGTGAAACCGCGTGACGTCCGCTAGTTCTTTAATAAAAGCCCAAAAATCTAAACGCAATATCGTATTACACATAAGACATTTACAAACATCTTCACTTTAACACTAATATACTAATTGTAGGTAGGTACTCTAAATCTTTACTTACTGTTGCTTTCATAGGGAATATACAAATATAACATCCCAAACCCAAACAACAAAACATTGGGAATTCAAATTACTGGAGTTGTTTCCCAGCCGAAGCGTGTCCCAATTTATTCATGAGCCATTGACATAATAAATGTACACACACACAGTCCACACAGATACCGTGAAAAGTACGCTTCGTGGCAACCCTATTTAAAATTTAACCGACTGTCGCAATTTTTACATGGGTTGAAATATTATAGCTGCAGATTATACTAGCTGACTCGCACAACTTTGTTTACGTTATAGCTCGGCTTTTCTGTACTGTAATATTTATGTTATAGTATATACATAATATCGTATAAGTCTTCCTCTTGAATCACTCAATCTATTGCTAAAAGAAGAGCCCCGGGTAAGCCCTCGGAAGGATGTCCCAGGACTCCCAACAGACCTGCGGCCTCGCCCAGGGGGTGGTTCGGGTGCTATCCCGCGTCTTTGGGGGGGTTTCGGGTGTGATCCCACTTCTAAGGGGGGGGCGTGCGTGAGTTCCTCACGTCACGCTGCCGTCATGGGCCTGCTTCTGTAAGGACGGTGAGCGATCCTCTCACCGACCTCAGCCCCCCGGTCATGGAGGCTGATAGTCCTCGGCGAAGACACGTCAGTTAATAAATTTAAAAACTTATAAAATTTAAATTGCGCCAGAAAGCTTATATATTATAGCATTAAAGACTTTCTAGAAGACAAGGCTGCCGGGCAGTGACACGAATTGCTCCAATAAAATATAAAATAAATAAAATAAAATAAAATTTATTCCCTTTGAAATTTTTAAAAAATTATTTAGGTTAGTCAAAAATTTTGTGACTCTACCGGGGGTTCGGAAATGCTACAGACTGAGAAGAACACCCCAAGAAACTCAGTCCGGTCCCTCTTATTCATCTTAGTATCTAATACAGTTTTTTTTGGAACGAAGTTCCTTATCGCGCGTTGTGAAAGTGGGCTAGACGGAAAAAATTCTCACGAAAAGTTGTAACGACACTTTTGGTAGTGATAGTGGTAGTGATAGTGGTAGTGATAGTGGTAGTGATAGTGGTAGTGATAGTGGTAGTGATAGTGGTAGTGATAGTGGTAGTGATAGTGGTAGTGATAGTGGTAGTGATAGTGGTAGTGGTAGTGGTAGTGGTAGTGGTAGTGATAGTGGTAGTGATAGTGGTAGTAATAGTGGTAGTGATAGTGGTAGTGATAGTGGTAGTAATAGTAGTAATGATAGTGGTAGTGATAGTGATAGCGGCAGTGATAGTGGTAGTGATAGTGGTAGTGATAGTGGTAGTGATAGTGGTAGTGATAGTGGTAGTGGTAGTGATAGTGGTAGTGGTAGTGATAGTGGTAGTGATAGTGGTAGTGATAGTGGTAGTGATAGTGGTAGTGATAGTGGTAGTGATAGTGGTAGTGATAGTGGTAGTAATAGTAGTAATGATAGTGGTAGTGGTAGTGATAGTGATAGTGATAGTGGTAGTGCTAGTGCTAGCCAGGGGATGAACATGAACTCTACGAGCAACACCAAAGCAAATAGGAGTTTCGCTCTATTCAGTTTCAGTCGCACGTAAAGTTTACACGCACTCAGTTTTTTTTTATATTTGTTTTCTTTTTGTTTTTGCTTCTGTTTTTGTTTTTGCTTACAATAAAATTTTAAAATTAAAATAAAATTTTATTACAATTCCTTCACTTTAATCGAAAGGAACTTCGTTCCATCCGGGTGTCCCTTGACACCTCTCAAGTTTTGTCTTCTAGAAAGTCTTTAATGCTATAATAAGCTTTCTGGCACAATTTAAGTTTTACTAGTTTTTTAAATTTATTAACTGACAAACCTGTTATGGCTGTCGGCAATGTATTGTAAATTCGAATACAATTGCCCGCAAAAGAATTGCTTATTTTATTAAGCCTAAATCTAGGTACAGCCAATTTATTCTTATTTCTTAAGTTTAGGTTATGGATATCACTATTTTTAATAAATTTACTGTTATTTTTATGAGTATATAATAAGTTTTTATATATGTACTGTGAATACACAGTAAGGATGTTGATATCCTTAAACTTTTCTCTTAATGACTCCCGAATCCCATAGATAGCCCGGACAGCCCTTTTCTGCAACACAAAGATACATTCGATGTCGGCAGCGTTACCCCATAATAGTAAGCCATAGGTCATGACACTGTGGAAATAGCTAAAGTAGACAAGACGCGCTGTTCTAATGTCTGTCAGTTGTCGGATCTTTTTAACGGCATAGGCTGCAGAGCTCAGTCTGCCCGAGACTTTCTCGATATGAGGCCACCACTGCAAGTTGGAGTCTAACTTTATGCCCAGAAAGACAGTTAACCCTTTCTACATGTTAAAAAAAACTGTATTAGATTCAAAGATGAATTTTGGTAGGGACCGGACTGAGTTTCTTAGGGAGTTTTTCTCAGTCTGTAGAATTTCCGAACCCCCAGTAGAGTCACAAAAATTTTGACAAACCTAAATAATTTATTTTTTTAAATTTCAAAGGGAATAAATTTTATTTTTATTCATTGTCCTACTGTTCAGCAGTTCTACTGTTGATGGATTTGTTTTTTGATATAGAACTCAATTCAGACCATTTTATTCTTATAACTTTCTTCGTCATACTTACATACATTAAGTCCGCCTTTGTGCAAATTGATTTTGTGCATAAAGTTTAAATAAGTAAATAATCTCAAACCACCTATGAACATGTCTTACCCATGTGTGCTCCCAGGGGCAATACTGTGTACAATATTCGTACAACCCATAAACAACCTTTGTAGTATTATTCTTAAATTGAACTGATAAATTAATGGATAAGGAAAAAGTTTTATTTTGTCAGCTCTAATGGACTGGAGTGGTAAGTAATGTGAGTAGTTGATCTTCAACTCTCTGTATACTTAGGAAAGTTGAACAAATACATTATGCTTGCCCCAACACAATGCTGACAATATTCGCAGGAAGATAAGATTGTCACATTTTACCGTCCAGTGCTGCAAAGTACACTTTTTGACGTGACAACGTCTTATAATTCGATGAAGCCGGCTCACACAGGTGAGAAATACGAAATTCGCGGTCAAAATTCAAAAAAACAAAGATACTCTGTTTCAAAAGTAGTAACCTAAATTAGGAACGAGATATATCCCACTATCTAATAATGATCTGTAAAACGTTTCTTACATATTATTCAGACATCCACAACCTTGAACTAAAACAGTTATGCTAATGGGGTATTTTTTTACAATTATGAACATTTGTTTTAACTACAATTTTTAAATATTATAAAGTTGATTTTAGGTGAATAACGTATGAAGTCTATACCTTAAGGTATGTTTATTGTTTCTAATTAACTAAAACACTTACATGACTTACTATTTTATATATATATAGCCTTGAATAGAAGACTATACTTTTCCAGTTCCTTTATTTTTTAAACTGTGAAAACGTCTATACTAAAGTGCACTTAATCAGCATTTTTAACACATTTCTAAAGCTTATATGTGTAGCTTTCACATTTCACTAAATTTAGCTGCAACCACCTGCATCACCAGAACAAAGTAGTGCTAAATATAACAATGTACATGTATGAAAAAAAATAGGTACTCACAAAAATGTTAATGATAAAATTATCTATTTTTTCATATAATTATTATAAATGTTACAAAATAATGATAAGTATTTGTACTTTTATAATGTAATTGTATTATTTTTGGACTCTCTAATTTTTAGGGTTCCGTAAACCCTTGTAGTTTCACCATGTCCGTCTGTTCAAACAGTTAGTGCTAGAAAGCTAAAACTTTGCATGGATATGTGTGTTTACCACGCCTACAAAGTATTAAAATAAAACCCCAAAATAAATGGGGGTGTATCCTCCACCCTGGGGATGACATGGTGAAACTACAAGGGTTTACGGAACCCTAAAAATTAGAGAGTCCAAAAATAATACAATTACATTATAAAAGTACAAATACTTATCATTATTTTGTAACATTTATAATAAAAAAAATAGATAATTTTATCATTAACATTTTTGTGAGTATTTTTTTGCTTTTTTTACTTGGGTCTACTCCATTGTGTGGGGTATTATAAGATAAGTCTCTTAAAAGCGTTGCAAAGTTGCTAAAATGTGTTTTTGTTATTTAGGTATAAATTTTTATACTACTGAGGTGGAAGACAAGCTTACGGACCCACCTGATAGTTGGTTACCGTAGTCTATAGACGTTTGAAACACCAGATGCGGTACACACGCCCTGCCAACCTAGACGCAGGTTGTGACCCACTGTGGAACTTTTTCAAGCCGCCCACAACGCCTTCAACTTGGCATAAAGACTTTTATGATACTGATAACCGGGACCAATCGCTTAAAGTGCCTTACGAAGTACGGAAACGCTTGTAAATAAATTTCGCAAAGTGGTCAAGTGGTGGTCACCCATCCAAGGACCGCCCATAGTGAAAGTTGCTTTCTGAAGTAAACATATACATTAAACTGAGTGCTCAGAGCGACGAGCGGTTCAAGCTATTATTTTTATTTTTTTTATTTATTTTTTTATTTTATTTGAACATTTTAATTAATTATTTTATTTTATATATTTTATTAGCAAGAAATCTAATTTTAAAGCGCATTTTTTGTTAAAATAGGGCGTCTCCCATCCCCTCTCTAAAACCTAATCGGTTGGTTCAAAAAATCTGAAAATATTCTTAAATTTAGTCTATTTAATAAACTTTGAAGGAATTCTATAACGGCTGAGATTAATTTCTTAGTTTAGGAGTTATAGGGTCCACACGGAGTGACTATGAAGTTCTTTTCTATACGCGACCTAACACGCGCTTTGCCGGCCTATTATTATTAGTAAGATTAAATAAATCAATGACACATAGTGTCAATAAAGTAAAGTTTTAATAAAGCACCTTCTAATTACTATTTTTGACTAATTGCAGCAATATATAGGCGATAATAATAAATTATGCTTAGCGTAATAATGACCGTCTTTTCGGCATTTTTCACCTGTGTGCGGCTGCCCGAACGAAAAAAGATGACGCAATATGTCGTTACCTCCCTCGCGTTACCTCGCTCTGGCTCGCTCTGAGGCGTTCCATTTATTTTAGTAATGTTTTCAATAATCAATTGATGTGTTTTTATTTATATTTCTTTTTGTTTTGCAATGTTAATTTTATTTTTATTTCTCAGTAAAATATACAATTACATCAGCATATTATATGATAGTTTTACTTTTATTTATGATACTTTTCTACGTCATCGGTCCATCTGGCGGGTGGGCTTGCTCCCCCATATATACCAAACCCTGGTCTTTACTACAGTATTTGTTGGCTCCGTCGGCCATCGTTTCTTCTACAGATGTGGCCAGCCCACTGCCACTTGTAAGCGCTTACTCTGCGAGCGATGTCGACCACTCTCGCACTCTAACGGATAACATCATTTCGAACTTTATCCCTCAGAAACCTCCCAGGTATGGCTTGCTCTAAGACTAACTGCACAATTTTTAAGGGCATGGCCATAGATATAAAGTATTAGACTTTATAGACTAAGGGCATGGCCTGGCCCCACAGTAAATGCCCAATTCTCAACACCGTAGGTCATTTCGGAGATCAGTATATAAAATACAAAGACTTCCCCTAAAAAAAATTGTATTTCAAAGCAAATATCCAGACATACCTCTTAACAAAACCTGTTACCATAACAAAGGAGATTACCAATTAATGGCCATCGCTGTAAACAAGGACGCCTATCGCGAACAGCCGTTAATATTATTCGGTAATGGACTTGCGAGTTAGTTATGTAAACATGGATTAGTGGAATATCAATGGCGCCTAAATTGTGTCTGAAGGGAAATTTCTTTAATATTATTTTGTAGGTAAATCTAAGATCTAAACGATAAGACAGCGAAAGCGAATTTTAAGCTTAAAACTGTTCTCATTTGAACCTTCAAATGTAGATAAACTTCATCTAGAATTTCACATATCCCACGAAGAACCCTTTATTGCGTGTCTAACCAACCTGTCACATCATATTTTTCGGGAACCAACTCGACGGAAAAGGAAATTGAAATGTAATTTCAGGTGACATTTCTTTAGTACATAGTACCTAGAAGGTATATTGAGCTAACACAATCACAAACGATGAATGGCGGAAACTTCAAACGAATACAGACATACATACATTAAGCCTTTTCCCCGAAGGAGTAGACATTGCATACGTTCGCATTTCATAAATTCTACTTTGCTGCTGGTAGTAGGCGAGGATTTTGTCATGTTGAAATGAACAGGCGTTTTACCCGTTAAGAACTATGGAACTGAAGACATACACACAAACACACACACAGACACACACACTAAATTTAAACGTCCACTGCTGGGCATAGACAACCCACACTTTATGAACATTTGATGAGATAACTATAGATTGAAGCGTCGAAAAATCGAAAAATACAATCAGAAAAATCAAAAGTAACAAGACAAGAATAATTATGTAAATATCCTTCAGAAAATTCACCTAAAAACCTTCAATCTTTTACATGGTATGCAATGAAGTCGCTTTCTTTGTCTGAACGCTGGGATCATTTTAACTACTCAACGGATTTTAATGCAGTTTACAGCAATAGATATGCTTATTATATAATAAGTTACTATACTGTTCACATGACAACATGTAGTGAATCACTAAAATGAAGTTTTCTAATTTAACTTTTATTTAAATAATGATATTTTATTTTAATATTTATTTCTAAATTTATTGTAAAGTTGAATTCAAGAGGAAGGTTTATTACTTATTTGCCATGGTATAGTGAAAAAGCTGAACAGTTTAAAGATTTGTGATAATTATGTCGTATGTCGAATGATGTCGTAACAAACGTAAACGAAGTCGCATGCATCAGCTAATACTAAGCACCTATTATAATAAGTGTGAAATGATGTTTACGATGATATTTGCTAGGTACTCTTCAACCCCTAAACTAATTTGTCTGGAGTTTTGTATTTTCCTCTCTTAAATATTTACCTTTTATTAACCCCCGACGGAAACCCGGACGGGGTGTTATAAGTTTGACGTGTGTGTGTGTGTGTGTGTGTGTGTGTGTGTGTGTGTGTGTGTGTGTGTGTGTGTGTGTGTGTGTGTGTGTGTGTGTGTGTGTGTGTGTGTGTGTGTAAGTCTGTCTGTGGCATCGTAGCTCCCAAACGGATGAACCGATTTTGATACTGTTTCTTTTGTTTGAAAGATGGGTTAGAGGAGAGTGTTCTTAGCTATGTTTTATAAAAATCGGTTAAGCCATTTCAAATATATGAGGGGTGAAAGTGGGGATGAAAAATTAAATTTGTTCAAATATACCCGTGTTGGGTATCAAATGAAAGGTCATAAATAACCACTAACAGTTTGTCTCGTCGGGGACCGCTCACCTAATCATAACCTAACCGTACGTCTGTCTCTGTTTAGGTATAGAGCGGTCCCCCCGACGAGACCAACTGTTAGTTAACAATATGAATACGTAAATAATATAGCTACCTATAATAATAATACAGGTTCAATACTTAGGGTAGATAGGTCATAATATAATAGTTATTTTTTTACTTTTTACAGGTTTTTTTATTGTTCTTTTTTTGTGAGTCGGGGTTTTTTAAATTTTTAATTTAATTATTTATATCCGGAACAAGTTGCTCTGTGGAATACAGGTAGGTACGGGAAACTTTCACCGTGTTTAAATGGTCATTCAATTCCCACAGGTGTAATAATGTTTTATAGCTCGTGGGTGTTAAAACCATTTTCAAACTAACCCTACTTAATATTCATCAGCCGACCTTCCGTGGTTACTCGACGATAATTTTTTAGATAGTGAGATGAGCATATAGGTGGTTGGGATTGTTTCTGCTGACCACCTATGTGTAATAATAACGCTCCAAAACTTGTTTGATCAGTATAATGTTCGATTCTTTACAAGATCAAGTTTTACAATCTCGTTGTGATAACTTATTCTAGCCGTCTGACATCTTCTATATCTCTCTGGCCAGACCATAGACCCGCAACTAGTCTGCGTCGTTAAGGCTAGTTGCTTGGGTGGCGCGAATTGGTACTAACGCCGCCACACCACCCCCCCACGGAGGGAAGAGAAAGAAAAAGGGAAAGAGGTTAAAAACAAAAAAAAAATCACAAATCGAAGGGATTAGCAAATTTAACTTTCCTGCCCGACCGTGTTGTGTAATTCTTTGACACAGGTGGGGGATTTTGAGTGGTGTTTTGTAAAAGTGGCTTGTGTGAATGTAAATGTGGAATGTCTGAATAGGTAAGGGCCGGGGTATCGGTAACGTTATTAGGGTTTATAATCTTAGCATGATTGGAAGGGTGTGAGTCAGTGTTTACGTCTATGTAAGCTGGCTTTACGCGATCTACGCTCACAACTACTTCCCTAGTGCCAATAGTGATGGTTAGAGTTTTGTCGTTTCGCCTTACAACCGGATGAGGACCTGAATAAGGTGATTCCAAAGGAGGTTTGACATGGTCTGCCCGCAAGAAAACATGTGTTGCAGTTTCTAAATCTTTAAAAACGAAAATTTTCTTTTGACCGTGACGCGAAGCTGGAACAGGTTTCAAATCCGACATGGTTTTCCTTAATTGAGTTAAAAATGTGGATGAATCGGCAGTTTGGTTTTCAGACGGAGTAACTATCATCTCGCCGGGAAGATGCAACGGTTCGCCATAGACCAGTTCAGCTGACGAAGCCTTCAGGTCATCCTTAAGCACTGCACGCATGCCTAGTAGGACGATAGGTAAAGCCTTTGTCCATGAATCCTCATGGCACATTAGAGAGGCTTTGAGCTGTCTGTGCAGACGCTCCACCATCCCGTTTGCACAGGGGTGATAACTTGTTGTCCTGAATTTTTTTGGTGCCTAAAAGAGACAAAAGCTTACGAAATAAGTCTGATTCAAATTGTCTGCCTTGATCCGTAGTGATGCGGAAAGGCACCCCAAACCTAGAAATCCACCCGTGTAGCAACGTCTCGGCAGTTTCCTCCGCGGTGATACTACGCATCGGCCATGCCTCAGGCCAGCGTGTGAATCTATCCACAGCAGTGAGAAGGTAACGATAACCTTCGCTGACGGGAAGTGGACCCACGATGTCAATGTGGATGTGCCTGAAACGACTTGATGGTGTATGGAATTCGCCGAGTGGGGCGACAGTATGTCTCGTAACTTTATTACGTTGACAAGAAAGACAAGATCTAGTCCAATCACGAACATCTTTACGAATTGACGGCCAAACGAATCTACTCGTAAGAAGATTAGTTGTAGCACGAATGCTTGGATGACTGAGATTGTGGAGCTTTGTGAAAAATCTACGGCGAAAATCTATAGTAAGGAACGGGCGAGGTTTACCAGTGGACACATCACAGATAACTGTGATGTCAGTTCCAGGTAAGGCAATTTTCTCTAATTTAAGAGTGGAGTCGGAGTTAATAAGTTCCTGTAACTGCTCGTCGTTCTTTTGCGATTCGGCTAAAGCTGCATAGTCATGATCCAAGGAAATGGTCTCCACTCGTGACATTGTATCAGCCACGACGTTATCCACACCCTTAACGTGTGCAATATCAGTCGTGTACTGAGAAATAAAAGAAAGCTGGTTAAGTTGTACAGGCGGCAACTGCTCTCTACGCTGTGTAAATGCGTATAGCAGAGGTTTGTGATCTGTAAAGATAGTACAGTGTTGTGCTTCCAAGATGTGGCGGAAATGCCGTACAGCTTCGTAAACAGCCAGTAATTCCCTATAATAAGCGGGTAACGAAGATTGACGGGGAGTAAGCTTTTTGCTGAAAAATGCCAAAGGCTGCCAATCGCTGCCGACACGTTGTTGCAAGCAGGCACCTACTTGTGTACCGGACGCGTCGGTGAAAAGACCTAATGGAGCGTCGAAAAGTGGGTGTGCCAGAAGAGTCGCTTGAGCAAGACTTTCTTTACAACATTGAAAAGCGTTCTCCAACTTCGGTGTCCAGGGTACGGGTTTGGCACCTTTAAGCTTCGAATCAGTCAAGACGTCTATCAACGGCGCCTGCATTTCAGCCGCACGAGGCAGAAAACGTCTATAATAATTGATCATACCCAGGAACCTGCGGAGACCTTGGACAGATTTTGGAAGAGGAAATTCCTGAAGAGCAGTGATCCTTTCTGTAGGAGGACTGACGCCGTCCTTAGACACTCGATATCCTAGAAAGGTAAGCTCGTTTAGCCCTAAAACACATTTTGCTGGGTTTACAACGACGCCGTAATCTGCCAGCCTTTGAAAGAGGATGCGCAGATGATGAGAGTGTTCGTCTTCGTCGCGTGAAAAAATTAAGATGTCGTCTATGTAAGGAAAGCAAAAGTCAAAATCTCTTACAATTTCGTCCATGAATCGCTGAAAGGTTTGCCCTGCGTTGCGTAATCCGAATGTCATATACGGGAATTCGTATAATCCGAAAGGAGTGATGATTGCGGTCTTGCAAATATCATCTTCATGCACAGGTATTTGTTGGTATGCTTTGACTAAGTCCAAAGTGCTAAAGATTGTACAACCTGCAATGTTATGGCAAAAATCTCCAATATGACGTAACGGGTAGCAATCTGGAATGGTCCGGGCATTCAAACCGCGATAATCCCCGCACGGTCTCCAAGTAAGATCTTTTTTGGGCACAAGTTGTAATGGCGACGCCCACGGGCTCTTGGACGGTCGCGCTGTGCCATTCTTGATCATCTCGTCAAATTCTTTTTTGGCGGCCGCGAGTTTCTGCGGTGCTAAACGGCGAGGACGGCATGAAACGGGAGGGCCATCTGTGGTTTTGATGTGATGAAGTGTTGAATGTTTTATCTCCCGTTGTGGCCCTGGCGGTCGTGTGATGGACGGAAAATCAGCGAGAATGTCGTTAAACCGCGATTTGGAGAGCACAGTAATAGTCTTAACGCTGGGTTGTTCTATAGAAGCAACAGACGTAGCGACAGCAAGGCCAGTGGAGCTGTCGAGGAGGCGCTTGTTACGACAGTCCGGTAAAAGTTGATAATGTGCTAGGAAGTCTGCACCTATAATAGGAGTACTAACATCAGCCACAACGAAATACCAACGAAAATCCCGGCGCAATCCTAAGTTCAGATTGAGGGCGGTAATACCGTAGGTCTTGATGAGACTACCGTTGGCTGCATTGAGTTGGTACTCAGTAGGCACAGTCTTTCCACTAGTTGTCAACAACTGCCGTGGGTAACAGCAAAGGTCAGATCCCGTGTCAATTAGGAATCTGACCTTTGAAGATTTGTCGGTAATAAACAAGCGACGGCTAGGGTTGGAGCAGTCAGCTGCCGCCACTACTGACTGTCTTTGCCGTTTTCCGGTTTCCAAGAGCATGGACTGGTACATTTGGTGGCCTTGGCTTTAAAATTTTTATGGTACCAACACCAACCTTCCAACAGAGTATTTGTTCGACTGTTTTGACTTTGTCTAGGTTTGCGGTCTGTGCTACGACTGTGATCACGCGTAAGCGCTGCAACGCACGTCGTCAGGTGCTGCATCTGGGTAGTTAAAGCGTGCAAGCCAAGAGGATCAGGTGTGGAGGCTGTAGCATCTCCAGAAGTAGCAACGGCGTGAATTAGACGTGGAGATGATGTTGCTATGCTGGGAGCCACTTCCAAAATTTTGTCAGCACGGGCTGCAATGTCTTCTAGAGAATCAGCACTGGAGGCCAAAATCGCCTGCAAATGCTCAGGCAAGCGGCGCAAGAAAAGGTGACGAAGAATGCCTTCGTCAGTTAACGCTTTCCCTGCCAGAGACCGTAAATGTCGAAGGAATTGGGAGGGTTTTCTATCTCCAAGTTCCTCCTCTGTCGGTAGCTGCCGCATTCGCTGTTCCTCAGATGTAGAAAATCGTTTGATAAGCATTGTTTTTAAATGCTGATATTTACCAATCTCTGGAGGGTTGATCAGTACATCTTCAATTTCACACATGGTTTTCATGTCTAAATTTGAGACAATGTGATCAAATTTTGATTGGTCGACGGTTATATTGTTGACCCTAAATTGAGTTTCTATATGGGCAAACCATACAGCAGGTTTTTCATTCCAAAATGGGGGTACTTTGATAGCAACTTTACAGACTGTCTGATTTAGGTTGGGCGACTCTAATTTATTTTTTAATTGTTCATTTTCTTTAGAAGATGCGTCTAATTGTGACTGTAAAATTTGCAATTGTTGCTGCATGGCTTTTAGCTGCTGTGAAATGTGTTCCTGTTCAGACATTGTTAGTGTTAAGTGAGAACAAAATTGATCAAAGTCAGGTAAATGTGTGAAGTTTTTGTTAAATTGTGAAAATAGAAGTGAATTAGTGAGATGCGTTTGGTTAATGACAAGAAAGTTAAATTAGTTATTACATATCACATGCAGTAACATTAAACTAGTTTTTACCTTAACCTTAACTTACAGTTAACAATAAAAATCACAAAATTTGCTAAGCTCAATCCTCGGTATGAGGGAATCAGAAAAAGTTAACACGGTTAAACGACAATCCTATAAACTTATTTATAGCTTTTAAGTAAGAGGTATGCACAACTAACACAAAATAGCAATACAAAACAAACACAATAATGCAATTAATTAAAAAGAAATGTCTTTTTTGGTTTGATCAGCAAAACGGCACGTTAGTTCTTACAAGCAGGCAGGCTGGAGAGAAATAGCCTTGAGGTTAGCCAGTAGTTTTCATCAAGTCAGTGAGATGCGATGGTGTAACACAATTTTGGGGTTGTATATGTGGTGCAGTGAGGTAGTAATGTAATAATGCCGTCCGCTTAGCGATGTACGTCGACGTAAAGTCTCGTCCGCCGATCAATGTATGTCGATATGTACCAATGTTGCAAAAATATATTTTGAACAAAGTGGTATTTCTCGAATAGGTACCTTGATAATATGATGAAATGCGGCTTTAGATTATTGAGAATGCCCAAATGATCTTGAACTTGTCGGTGAGTAGGTATGACTGTACATATAACCATACGGTACTGACTGATTTGCAGAAATATGTTCGGCAGGAGTAAAATAAACTTCTCGTACCTTGAAAGTCTGGTTGAAAGTTCTTGAATCAAAACAAGTAAAACACAGATCAGGAACGTGTTCGGTTTTGGGGTCACCAGTTATAGGTGGTTGGGATTGTTTCTGCTGACCACCTATGTGTAATAATAACGCTCCAAAACTTGTTTGATCAGTATAATGTTCGATTCTTTACAAGATCAAGTTTTACAATCTCGTTGTGATAACTTATTCTAGCCGTCTGACATCTTCTATATCTCTCTGGCCAGACCATAGACCCGCAACTAGTCTGCGTCGTTAAGGCTAGTTGCTTGGGTGGCGCGAATTGGTACTAACGCCGCCACAAGCATAATAGCCTTTAGTTGATGTCACTTTTGATTATTTTCTAAATACTGGGTGTAACAAAATTTACTCTACAAATTTCATGAGATGACTTGGCATCGGAAATCAAATACAAATATTTAATAAAAAAGGAGGGTTATTTTTTTTATTTTTCTTTGAAATTTTTTGTCGCACATTAAGAATTCGTTTTTTACCGCGGCAATTCGAATTAACATGTGGCAAAACAAACACGGAGCACCCTTCTGGCTGTCGTTATCGCTTTCTACTGCCGCTCAGTAGCGATAGAAAGGGTGATAATAAAAATTTATAGGACCTTTAAAACGGATTTACGTTTAAAGTATTACATACATACATATCATCACGCCTGTTTCCCATCGGGGTAGGCAGAGACTATGGCTTTCCACTTGCTACGATCCTGGCATACCACTTTCGCTTCTTCTACTTTCATAAGTGCTTTCATACACGCTCGCCGGTTAAGGGTGCTCTTGACCTGGCCTTTTTCCAGCAGGTCATCAATTTGGTTACCATGCGTACGCCGAGGATGACCCCTACCAGCTTGCCCATTCATTCTCGCCTTATAGATCTGTTTAGTCAGTCTATTTTCATCCATCCTCTCAACATGTCCAAACCATCTAAGCATCCCTTTTTCTATCTTTGTCACTACATCTTCAGTTATACCACATTGTTTTCTAATCACGCTATTTCTTACTTTGTCCATCAATTTCACTCGAGCTATACTTCGCAGACTTCTCATTTCCACTGCATTAATTTTACTTTCATGCTTCTTCTGCCACACCCAACTTTCACTACCATACATAAGTGTGGGGATAAGCACACCCCTATGCACAGCCACTCTTGCCTTCTTAGACACGTTTTGACTGCTCATAAAGGTATGCATCGCCCCATTCACTTGATTTCCTGCCAAAACTCTTCTCTCAATATCCTGGTCACACTTTCCATCCCTCGTAAATTTTGAACCCAGGTATACAAATTCTTTCACCTGTTCCACTCTTTGCCCTTCGATAATAATAGGGCAATTCGTCATACATTTCTCTCTTTCAAAAACCATTACTTTAGTCTTACTTACATTCACTTTCATTCCTCTACCTTTCAGCGCCTCATGCATAATATTAACCATCAACTGCAACTCCTCCGCCGATGCAGCTAAGATCACCTGATCGTCAGCATATAGGAGGCATTTGATGGACAGCTCGTTCAGTTTTATACCACACGCACTCTCTTGCAATTCTTTCAAACAACTGTCCATGTACAGGTTAAACAGCCACGGTGACGCTACACAACCCTGTCTCACACCCCTTTCTATGTTAAAGAAGTCCGTGCAAGCTCCGTTGATCCTGACACAAGCACTCGAGCCCTCATAAAGAGATTTCAGTGCTCGTATCAAGCTGCTGCTCACCCCGTACAAAGACAATGTTGACCATAGTTCATTCCTCACCACTTTGTCATAGGCCTTCTCCAGATCTACGAATACGCAATATACCTTTTGGCTTTTCGCCAAAACTTTTTCTGCTATGCGTCGTAAGGAGAAGACCTGATCCGTGCATCCCCTTCCTTTCATAAATCCTGCTTGAACATCCCACATTTTTCCTTCACTTTCATTCATCACTCTTTTTATCAACACTTTCGCATACAGTTTACCGACGATGCTGAGCAGGCTTATGCCGCGGTAATTTTTGCACTCTTGCTGCGACCCTTTTCCTTTGTACAGCGGCACAATGACGGCTTTGGACCATTCTTTTGGTACGCTGCCACTCCTCCAGCACAGATTAAAAAGGCGGTACAGCTGGTCAATCACCACGCCACGTCCTGCTTTCAGCATCTCAACGGAAACCCTATCAATCCCAGCAGCCTTGCCTAGTTTCATACTATTTAATGCTTCCATTATTTCTTCCATACTAATGTCGTTTTCATTGCCAATTTCATTCATTTCACAAAAATGAGTTTGCACTTGCGTATCCTCTTTATCAAATAGACTTTCAAAATACTCCTTCCATATTTTTAGCACACACTCTTCTCCTCCCACAAAACTTCCATCCTGGTTTCTGATCTTATTAAGCGGTGATGTGGTCTGTGGACTCCTCACCGCTTTTATGGACTTCCAAAAGAATTTTATATTCTGTTGGAAGTCACCAGATAACCTTTTATCAAATTCATCTCTATCATTCTCCTTCTTTCTTACTAACACCTCTTTTGCCACACGCTTATACCTTTTATACTCATCGTTGGCCATTCGTACATTCTTTGATTGGCCTTTGTGGCCAGCCAGTCCAACCATGCTTAAAGTATTCATGTGATTTTTTTCTTCATTTTTAGGGTTTCGTAGCCAAATGGCAAAAACGAAACCCTTATAGATTCGTCATGTCTGTCTGTCTGTCTGTCTGTCTGTCCGTCCGTGTGTCACAGCCACTTTTCTCCGAAACTATACGGCCTATGCTATTGAAACTTGCCGCATTAAGATTCTTATATAAGACTAGAAAAAAAAGCAGTAAATTTTGGGGGTCCCTATACTCAGAACTGAAACTCAAAATTTTTTTTTTCATCAAACCCATACGTGTGTTGTATCTATAGATAGGTCTTCCAAAATGCTGTTGAGGTTTTTAACATCATTTTTTAGGGTTTCGCAGCCAAATGGCAAAAACGGAACCCTTATAGATTCGTCAT
The DNA here is from genome assembly GCA_933228765.1 of Miltochrista miniata. Taxonomy (NCBI): domain Eukaryota; kingdom Metazoa; phylum Arthropoda; class Insecta; order Lepidoptera; family Erebidae; genus Miltochrista; species Miltochrista miniata. The sequence continues at coordinate 30,765,707 of OW121751.1, forward strand.
GTCTGTCTGTCTGTCCGTCTGTCTGTCCGTCCGTGTGTCACAGCCACTTTTCTCCGAAACTATAAGGCCTATGATATTGAAACTTGGTAACTAGATGTATTCTGTGAACCGCATTAAGATTCTTATATAAAACTAGAAAAAAAGCAGTAAATTTTGGGGGTCCCCATACTCAGAACTGAAACTCAAAATATTTTTTTTCATCAAAACCATACGTGTGGGGTATCTACACTCGAGAGCAATGAATCCGGGTCACTTAAAGAATCCTAAAAATCTCGGAAACTAAAAATGCTAGGTTAATGCAATAAATTGTATTTAATAGACAATGTAATACTCCTTAAATGAAGGTATTAAAACTTCTTAGTTATTGTAAAGTTATATCATAAAAAAATCAAATTTGAAAAAGGGCCACTTTCGAAGATGGAACTACGAAATTACTGCATTTGGTGTTGCTTTTGTTTGTAATCTGTCATTTATGTGGGTACATAAACCATGTTGATAGTGCTCTATATTCATTAATCAAGCTGAAATTATGTCGCTTACGCCTGAAGAATGCACCAGAATACTTACAATGCTGGAAACCGGCCGGAGTCAGCGCGATACAGCCAGGACTGTCGGTGTGTCGCTGTCAACAGTACAAAGAGTTCTCCGACGTTACGAAGAAACTGGTTCTAACCTACGCAGACCAGGAACGGGCAGAACCAGGTGTACCACAGCACGAGAAGACCGATACTTGGTGAACACCATGCTTCGAAATCGCTTTCTCACAGGAACTGAACTCACCAATCAGTTTCGACGCCTCGGAGGAAGTAACCCAAGTGCATGGACAGTAAGACGTCGGCTTGCTGAATCTAACTTAAAACCGCTTAGACCTGCAAACGGCCCTAAACTGGAGCGTGGGCATCGTATTTCGAGACTAAGGTATGCCCAGAGCCACGTAAATTGGAGTATTGAAGATTGGTCAAAAGTTATGTTCTCCGACGAATCAAAATTTATGCTCTACAAGCACGATGGAAGACACAGAGTGTATCGAAGACCAGGGGAAAGATTCAAGCAAGCATGCATCGAAGAAAAAGTAGCCTACGGTGGTGGGTCTGTACTTGTGTGGGCCGGAATTTCTTCTGAAAGTCGCACAGAGCTGGTGATCATAGAAAACGGCTCTTTAACTAGCGTAAGATATGTGGAAGAAATCCTCAATGATCACGTTGGTCCATTTATGGTCAATTTAGGTGAGGATGCTATATTTATGCATGACAATGCCCGACCTCATACAGGTAGGATTGTGAATGACTACCTTCAAGAGATGAACATTACTCGTATGGAGTGGCCAGCGCGCAGCCCGGATATCAACCCGATCGAGCATGCTTGGGACGAGCTAGGCAGATGCGTAAAACAACGAAACCCTCCCCCAATCACGCTTCGTGAGCTCAAAATTGCTCTCACAGAGGAATGGGAGAATATTCCCCAAAATCGTATAAGGAACTTGGTGTACAGCATGCCAAACCGCGTAAACGCAGTAATGGAAGCACGAGGAGGCAATACGAAGTATTAAAATTCAAGAAAATCGTAATAAAGTTCAAAAATTTCATGTTTCCTATTTTTGTTTTAAGGAGAGATCAGCAGTTTTTTCTTTATGTAATTTTGTGTTAATAAAATGTATGGTGACTCATATTTTTTTTACTTTCATTTAAGGAGTATTACATTGTCTATTAAATACAATTTATTGCATTAACCTATCATTTTTAGTTTCCGAGATTTTTAACATTCTTTAAGTGACCCGGATTCATTGCTCTCGAGTGTAGTATAGATAGGTCTTCAAAAATGCTATTGAGGTATCTAACATCATATTTTTCTAAACTGAATAGTTTGCGCAAGAGACACTTCCAAAGTGGAAAAATGTGTGTGTCCCCCCCCCCCCCCTCTAACTTCTGAACTAAGAGAATGATAAATCTAAAAAGAAGATATGATGTACATTGCCATAAAAACTACCAACGAAAATTGGTTTGAACGAGATAGAGCTGGTAGTTTTTTTTTATACGTCATAAATCGCAATTTTCGGTTAGAAAAATCAATACTACTGCGAATGTGTTAAAACATCAATCAAAGTTACAACGAACTATAGAACTTTTATATTATGTTACTTGCTGCTACGAAACCCTTCATGGGCGAGTCCAACTCGCACTTGGCCGGTTTTATTTCTAAAGTGAATAGGTTGCGCATGAGGGACTTCCAAAGTCGAAAAATGAGTGTCCCCCCCCCCCTCTAACTTCTAAACTAAGAGAGTGATAAATCTAAAAAAAATATATGATGTACATTGCCATAAAAACTACCAACGAAAATTGGTTTGAACGAGATAGAGCTGGTAGTTTTTTTTTAATACGTCATAAACCGCAATTTTCGGTTAGAAAAATCACTACCACTGCGAACATGTTAAAACATCAATCAAAGTTACAACGTACTATAAGAACTTTTATATTATGTTACTTGCTGCTACGAAACCCTTCATGGGCGAGTCTGACTCGCACTTGGCCGGTTTTATTGTAATGTTTCTTGACTGATGCCACGTCACGTGACGAAATTTGGAGAATCAATTTTGTTACACCCAATATATTTTGATGAGTACGTAGTGGAAGTTGTGAAGTTGGTGGGACCTATACGTTAAATTAGATGGTTTGTAAGTACCTACTCAGATTTTACTTGTCGACTTTTTTCCTGAAAATTTATTTGATGCAGGAATTGAACCCTCAATTTTTGTGTTAGTAAGGAGATAAGACTACCTTTTCTAGTCATAACAAGACCTATTTTTGACTGATCCACCCTAAAATTCATAATTATTTTTAGATATCAAATTGAAATGCAATTTAAGAGGTAATGCACAAATTAGCTTTTTAAAATATCAGTAAAAGGCGCGACTGATATTTGACGAATTTCTCGACTTGACTGACTCGACTAAGAAAGTCACAAGCCTGTTCAAGATACAAGTATACAGACGACCGATCTGTCTTAAACAGACAGTATCATTCGTATACAAACAACTATTACCTAAATACATTGGTAATTCGTATACCATCATTTTATTCCTTACCTTCAACGTCATTGAACTTAAAGAAGTATTTTTGACCTAAAAAGATTTAAAATTACAACACCTCAAGTTTTTGTATAGTCATTTATACTGAAACGCATGCATTTTAGTGGAAGATGCGGATGGTGTCTCGCGAAATTAGCTTCCCATTTCCCCCATAGAAACCCTGTATGGCGACGGGGCCCTAGATGACAACGGGAAAGAGTGTTACCTCAATTCATCCCGAGGGTGTCGTAAGAGGCGACTAAGGGAACACTTTCGAGTTTCGCAAAACGATCCATTGCGTACAGAAGGAAACCTCGAAATGAAACCCGGTTTTCAGGAAAATGACAATCGTTAAGCCAAGTTGAAGGCCTAATGGGCGGCTTGAAAAATTAAGGTCACGACCGGGGCGCCTGTCCATTTTAACACGGCAATAAGCTCACAACCTATTACGTGCGACATGAAACAATAAGGTGAAATGTGGGCTTATAGTTAGTATTACCCCACATTTAACCTTATACGTATAAGCCTTATACTATGCCTCTGCCTATTCCTTCGGGGATAAAGGCGTGTTTATGTATATTCCCCCATAGCGGTGAAAAACATCCCTTGTTTTGTAAACGCCTAGATGATAAGGGTAACTTACACTAAACAAATCAAGTTTCTAGGTATAAAAATTACGACTGAGCGTTAATAAGTGAGTGACCCGGTAATTTCATTAGGATAGACATGGATACAAACTTTTTGAAATCCCTTTAGCCGAGGCTAACGTTACGTAAACAAAATAAGAGCCCAAACAAACTCAAATATTTTGCCAAACGCTAATCCCACGCGCGACTCGTAACCAATTAACTAAATGCCCAACGGAAATGGGACACGTTTTACCCATACGCAATCACGCTTGAATATTCACCAAAAAGAAGAGATGTATTGGGCAATTCTTGTGGAGTCAAATCAATTCTACCAGGTCTTTTTAGTTGAATGCGGCTCAGAACGTTGAAAATTAATCTTTATCTATACTAATATTATAAAGAAGTAAAGTTTGTGTGTTTGTTAAATTGTAAGGGGTAATCATGGGATCTACTGAACCGATTTTAAAAATTCTTTCACCAATAAAAAGCTACGTTATTGTGGAGTTTCATAGGCAATATAGCATCACGCTAAAACTAATAGGAGCGGAGCAGTAATAGTAAATGTTTCAATAACGGGGGACGACGGAAACAGGTAATACTCTCTCTTATGTGGCGCAAACGAAGTTGCGCGGGTCAGCTAGTCTATTATAAAGAGGAAAGTTGTAACTGTTTGTTTACATTGAAGCGACTCGGAAACTAATGCACCAATTTTAAAATTCTTAAACCAATATTTAATAGTACTGTACAGTACAGTACCTACAGTAATTTTTTAAGATTCGCTCACAATAATCTCCTTTCTCTATAATAATGACTATTAGCGACTCCAAGCGACACGGGGGTAAACGCGACGAGGGTAAATGCAACGAGAAACATGATATTATGTACGTACCATACCTCTCTCTTAGTTGACGCGCGGGTCAGCTTTTACGTGTATAAAATCTTTACTAATATTTTAAAGAGGAAATATTTGATTGTTTGTTTGTTTGCATCGAAGCTACTGAAACGATTTGAAAAACTCTTTCACGGTTGGGAAGCTACACTATCCCCGGTGAACATAAGCTATATTTTATTCTCATATTCCCACGGGAACTAGAGCAACGCGGGTGAAACCGCGTGACGTCCGCTAGTCACTATTAAGCGTGTTCTTTGATACAACTGTGAAACTTACAATATTGTTGCTAAAGACTCTACAAAGCTTTCGGTTTGGAAGCAACAAAACACAAATTGACTACAAAGTCAATTTATGTTTATCTCCCCCTGGGCGAGGCCGCAGTGGCGGTCGTAGGTCTGTTGGGAGTCCTGGGACATCCTTCCGAGGGCTTACCCGGGGCTCACAACCATAAGTTGTTGGGCGTTACGTGAGATTTTTTAGTCGGTAGGAGTCCGGCATAGCATCCATGAGGATTTTCCCTCATGTAAACAAAAAAACCATAATTTAAAATATTTGGTTATTAAACTATACCTTTGGGAACCTACCAAATTCAAACAACATTATGTTAGTATTAATGCAGTGGAAATGAGAAGTATGCGAAGTATAGCTGGAGTGACATTGATGGATAAAGTAAAGAATAGTGTGTTATGGGAACATTGCGGCATGACAGAAGATGTAGTGACGAAGATGGAGAAAGGGATGCTCAGATGGTTTGGACATGTGGAGAGAATGGATGGAAATAGGCTGACGAAACAGATTTATGAGGCGAGAGTGAATGGGCAAACTAGGGGTCGACCTCGGCATACTCATGTCGATGATACGATAATCTTCTGAGAAAAGACTAGGTCAAGAGTATCCTTAACCGAAGAGCATGTATGAAGACACTTATGAAAGTTGAAAAAGCGAAAGTTGTTTGCCAGGATCGTAGCATGTGGAAAGTCATGGTCTCTGCCTACCCCGTTGGGAGACAGGCGTGATGTTATGTATGTATGTATTATGTTAGTATGGCAAAAAATCGCTCCTCTGTCGAACTATTTAAACTTGGAACGTCCTGCCCGCGCATGTGTTTTCCTTCTCTTATAACCCTGGGGGTTGGGGCTGCTAATTTCAAAACCACTGTCAGAAGTCGTACGATTTGTGAGAATGGCCCCCAATCGCTAGATGTAGCTGAGGCTTTCCAGCAGGCGGGCGGCATTAATTTGGCGAGCTTAATAATAAAAAAACCCGAAAGAGGCGAAATAGGATTACCGCGAGCATAGCCGCGTGTAAAAGTTAATCAGTTTGCTCCGTTAAAAGAATACAAATCTTATTGGATTTAAATATAAAATACTAATCCAATCAGGAGTTTGTCTATTTTGGACAGTTTGTTTCAGATTAAATTTCAGTCGGCTTTTCTAAAGGCGATGTTGCCTTGAAATCAAATTATCTGCCGAAATTGGGAAATCCAGTAACATCTAGGTCGATCAATGAACGAACTTGAAGTTTTGACGTGACAACTTTTTATAATTCGATGGAGCCAACTGCACGCACGAAAAAACATGACGTATGCGGCGTTACCTCGCTCTGAGGCGTTCCATTTAAGGCTGAGTTGTCACGTTCAACTATCGTCAGTAAACTGACTTTACAGACAACCGATTTCTTTTTTAACCGACTTCAAAAAAAGGAGGAGGTTCTCAATTCGTCTGTATGTATTTTTTTTATGTATGTCAAGCGATATTTCCGTCAATTATAGACGGATTTCAAAATTATTTATTTGTTGAATAGGGTTTACTTCTGAGGTGGTCCCATTTTCACCAGGTCAGGATCTGATGATGGGATCCAGGAGAAAACGAGGGTAACCACCGAAAATTGTAGGGACAACTAGTGCACTTGTTAACTTTTTAATTAAGTGCTTTAATGTTCTACACTTTAATGAAGGTCTGGAGTCGACCTGATGATAGAGTCGAAAGACAGTCGAGGGCATTCCTTAACAATTTACAGCAGTTACCTTGTGTTTGGGCTTCATTGATTTGTATTGATGAGAACTTTGCACCTAGATTGATAGATCCGCCGTCAAAAAAAAAGGAAGTTCTCAATGTTTTATGTATGTTCACCGATATTTCCGTCAATTATAAACGGATTTAAATTGTTTTCTTTCTTGAATAGGGTTTACTTCTGAGGTGGTTCTATTTTAATCAGATCAGGATCTTATGATGGGATCCAGGAGAAATCGAGGGCAACCACCGAAATTTGTAGGGACAACCAGTGCATTTGTTAACTTTTTGATTCAGTGCTTTAATGTACTACAATTTAATGAATATCTGGAGTCGATCTGATTATGGAACCGAAAGACAGTCGAGGGAAATCCTTAACGATTTACAGCAGCTACCTTGTGTTTGGGCTTGATTGATTTGTATTGATGAAAACTTTTACCGAGATAGATATATTTTTCGGTTCACCCGTCACTTCAAATAATGAAAAAAAAAATTCAATAAAAAATATAACCGACTTCCAACAAATCCTGAAAAATAAAATTTACTTAGCACAAAGTAAAATGTATTTTGATTTAAGTATCAGATTTTATTCAATACTAGCTTTTGCCCGCGACATCGTCCGCGTTTTCGTCGTTTTTCGTAAAAAAGTAGCATATGTCCTTCCTCAGGGTTCAGTGGTTTTGATGTGAGAGACAGATTAAACCTGATGAAGCCACGGCAAGAGCAATTTTACGCTGATTTCGAACATAAGCTAATATTAATTTAGTCAAAAAGGTTTTCCCAGTTCCTCCAGGTGCATCTAAAAACCATATTGTTCCCAAATTATTCTGAACACTCTCGCACACGCGATCATAGACTGAACGTTGTTCTGCAGTCATCATTGGGACACCGTTTTCTAATGTTGCTAGCAGTTCCATTGAGCTGTAACCAATCTCTGCGGAATATTTTCTATTGGTAACCTCTCCGACTGAGGTTGGTGTTGGCAAACCATATTCACAGAGTGATTTACCCGCCTACTGCTGTTAAGTCTTCCTGAAGAGCTAATCAGCACTGATTTATGGCAAGATCTCGGAAATTATTATTTGTCGCGCCTTCATCATTGTGAGATGTATTCCGAAGAAAGTCTTCTGCAAACTTTTCCTTATATCTTTCCCATAATTGGACAGGGTCTGACAAATGACAAAATGTGAGCAATGTTACAAATAAATGACGTAACCGTCGTGGATTATCACTAACACAGGATTTTGCTAAAGCGTCATCCCAAATGCTGATCATTTTCAAGCAAACGACGCGCTTGGCAAGCTGCATGATAAGTTGGATGAACAACATCGTCTACTTTTCTCAAATCTACAAATGATGTTGGTCCTCGCACTGTATGTAATAATAATCTCAAATAGAAACACTCGGCGTTGTTAGGATGAACGGTATACACTCTACCAAGAACATGTTTTTTGAAAATACCTGACTCGCCATCTACAGGCCTGCCACGGCGTCTACGGTTAAAGACACCTCGTTGCTTATCGTAAGTATAATATGACGGAACTTCCTCATAAAAAAGAGATTTTGCTAAATTGTCAGTTTGACAAAGTCGAAAGAATGCTAATAAAGTTGTTTGTCTAGGGTTCTCTAATCGTTCTGTAACATTTTCGGCGTTGAAATATATACGTTGACCGCCTTCGAGATGAACATCGAGATGGGTCACATCCATCTTTCGTGGATGTTGAAACTTAAGATCCGCCACACAGCTTCTGAAGAGCTGATATACCTGCCAGACTGAAATTTAGTAACTTCATCATGTTCATTTCTCAACGCAAACGTAGCTTGGTCACTGCCCTTGGTAATATCTTTACAAATATATTTTATTGACTCTACACTATTACACATTTTTACATTAATGTGAGCTTGAAATGCTCTAGACAACACCGGCGAATACGGAACGACCCACCTATTATCTAAAGTAACCTGTTCTCCAGACACTCGCTTTTCAACAGTAAAACTACCATTGTCTCTTGAACGGCGACGATATAATGGGTATCCATCATGACCTGTTACAGTTTTTTTTAGACAATTTTATGTAGAATACGAATATGTATTTCCGTCATACATGATTTCTATGTAACTTTAACCATTAAGGGGACTAGTCGACAAAGTTTGCGAAAAAGAGGTGCAAATGAAGACATTGTTGTCGGTATTAGTAAACGAAAAATGATAGCCAAAAGTAGATTTAAAATCTACAAGATGTGTTTCAAAAGATGGTTTTGTCAGAAATTGTGTATTTATTATAAATAATTAGTAAAACATCATTGAAATCGCCTAGAATTTTTTAGATAAAGACGTTTTGTGACGTCTAGTTATTAATGAATGATAATAAAATTTATATCAAAGACTAAAGAAAACATAGACCTCTAAAATGGTTTTCTTCAATTTGGAATAAGTGTAAATTTAAACTAATTATGACTAATAATGCATTCAACGAATACTTCAAGTTGCTTGCATCCCCGCGCTCGCCTGAAAATCTAGTGCGGGGGGAGTCGTGTTGCTAGACGGACGTGTGTCGCTCTGGTCTGCAAAATATTCTCGTAAAATGTTATATTTTCATTCATTTACAGAGTAATGCGTGTAACAGAGCCCGAGTTACACAATGCATACTGCATTGCATGAAAATATAATGCATTTCAACTTATTTTATGTATTGTTTTATTAAATTACTTCGAAAGGTAGTCATGCTTATATTGTAAGTGGTACTTAATCATTTCAAAATAAATAAATGACGAAATATTTGTGGACATTCTTACACAACTTAAGCTATTCCTTGTGTTAAGGAATATAGACAACTGATGAAAATACTTACTTATATTACAGTTATTATTAACACACTGCTTTTTTGAGACACTGCCCTCGACCGTCAATTCTTTCAACTTATTACGTCTTGGGGCGACGTAGGCACCATCTACTGGCAACTTGGTTAAGGTAATAAAGTGAAAGAATTGACGGTCAAGAGCAGTGCCTAAGTGGTCCAAAGGTAAGGGCGTCTGGTCCGGCAAACCAGAAGACGCTGGTTCGAATCCTGCTCGGGACCAAAAATTGTATACAATTATTTTCCAGCAGCCAAAGAATTTTTCCAGACTTCCTTGTCTAGGAAGTCTGGAAATGATCTGCTGGCTCAGTTGGATTCTCAAACAATGTGTTATTATTTTTTAAGTCTAAAGGTATTATAGTAAGTAGAGCACTAAAAAGAATAGCCCGCCGAGTTTCTTGCTAGTCTATGTCTATACATAGGTTTTATATTAAAATACCAGAAATCTTTGCCTTTACTTAAAATGCATTAGACCAAAATACCCGAATTCGAAATACCTTAACATTCAAAATACCTTATTTCAGTACAGCTTACCGTAAAACGTCTTTTTTTTTTTTTTTTTTTTACGTGAGGGAAAATCCTCATGGATGTTATGCCGAACTCCTACCGACTAAAAAACCTCACGCAACGCCCAACAGCCTATGGTTGTGAGCCCCGGGTAAGCCCTCGGAAGGATGTCCCAGGACTCCCAACAGACCTACAGCCGCCTCTGCAGCCTCGCCCAGGGGGTGGTTCGGGTGCTAATCCGCGTCTTTGGGGGTGGGTTTCGGGTGTGATCCCGCTTCTAAGGGGGGTCGTGCGTGAGTTCCTCTCGTCACGCTGCCGTCATGGGCCTGCTTCTGTAAGGACGGTGAGCGACTCTCTCACCGTCCTCAGGCCCCCGGTCATGGAGGCCGATAGTCCTCGGCGAAGACACGTCGGCGGCGTCCAGGCCGCCGACTGCGGAACTCGGGGGGAAGAGTTCTCTCCCGTACCCGCCCCGCCGCCTCTTTCACGAGCATGACCTGCTCGCAGAAAGAGGCGGCGCAGTCCCACTTACTCCCGCTGGAGAGCATGGCTCGCACCATGGTCTCGAGCGAGAGAGTGTCCACGTCCAGGCCCACTACGAGGACCTGGCGCTGTTGCGCCCACGCAGTGCACTCCACCAGCGTATGGAGCGCTGTGTCATCGCTGCGGTCCTCGCAGTGCTGACACTCGGCCGTGGTTTCCCGGTGTCTTCGCCACAGATACCTACCGAAGCTACCGTGCCCGGTTAGTATCTGTGACAGCCGGTAGGAGAGAGCACCGTGTCTCCTCTCCAGCCACTCGTCCATGACCGGTCTGACTGCCGCGATTGTGGCGAATCCCCCCTTTGGTTGCTCAAGTCGCACCTTCCATGTCTCCACGGTTTCCTGGTGGAGCAGGGTCCGCTGGGCCTCGATTTCTCGAGGCGCAGGCCTTTGGCCCCGATCCAGTGCCTCCTTGCGCCATCTAAACAGTGACGCAAGGACTCTCGCTTCCAGGTCCCATGGAGGGGTCCCGGCTAGGAGACATGCCGCCTCACCGGAGATCGTGCGGTATCCCCTTATCACCCTGATGGCCATCGTTCTCTGCGGACTCAGCAGTCTGGCCACATTACTGGCCGACAGGGTCTCCGCCCATACGGGGGCCCCGTATAGGGCCATACTTCGCACGATCCCCAGGTATAGTCTCCTGTAGGGAGCGTTGGGTCCCCTGATGTTGGGCATCAGCCGCGCTAGTGCGGCTGATGCCCCCCTCAGTTTTGGGACCAAACTTCGGAAGTGATGTCCGAAGTTCCACCGGCCATCGAGTACGAGCCCCAGATACTTCATCGAGGGCTCGATGCCGATGCTGACGCCCCCTACCCACAGGCTGGATCCCGCAGGTGGCCCCTTCCGAGGTCCGTGGAAGCACAGAGCCTCGGATTTGTGAAGGGCGACCTCGAGACCCAGCCGCCGAATTCGACCCACGACTTGAGCAACCCCTGCCGTGGCCTTTAGTGCTGCATCACGGTGCGTTGCTCCCCGCGCCGTAACGAGGGTGTCGTCAGCGTAACAAGTTACGCCGACCCCTCGGAGCAACGGACCACGCAGCACCCAGTCGTAACCGATGTTCCACAGGAGCGGCCCTAATACCGATCCCTGTGGAACACCGCACGACACATCTCGCCGACCCGGCCCTAGCCAGCTCGGGTAAGTTATGACCGTAAAACGTCTAAATATAAAATACAAATAATTATTATATCAGAATTCAAAATACAAATTTTCAAATATCCTTAATTTAAAATACCGAAAATAGAATACAATGTGTCCACTGTCACTCACACGTTTTGTTATTTGGCTTTAACTTATTTACACGCCCCCCCCCCCCCCACCTCTCAGGTCTGTTGGTCCTTGGGTATCCTTCTGAGGGCTTACCCGGGGCTCCCAACTGTAGGCTGTTATGTAGGATACGTGTGGTTTTTAGTCGGTAGGAGTCCGGCATAGTATCCATGTAGGATTTATCTCATGTTAAAACAATTTGATTCAGAGTTACAAAAGTACTACAGTGGGCTAACGAAAAATCAAAAAAAAATAACCACGAAGGCTAAGGCGGGAGCTCCGCTTCGCTTCGCTCCCGCCTTAGTCTTCTAACCTAACCTATCCGAGTCGGGATACTCTGAGTCGGGGTGTTAACCATTTACAGATATATAGCATCCATGTAGGATTTAAATCATATTAAAAAAAAGGTATTTTGTGTTTGAACATTTTAGGATAAAGTATTTGATAAATTTATTTTTTGAGTTTCGGTTATTCGACCGTAAGGCATTTTAAATTATTAATATTATAAATATTTGCCTAATGAATATTGATATTTCGATTTCGGGTATTTTGGGCTACGATATTTTGAGTTAAGGCATTATAATTTCTGGTATTGTGACGGTATACCCTATACATAATAATAAAACTGTTGAGGGTCGAGAGTCTGTACATGGAAGCTATTTAAAAAAAATGTACGCGTTCTCTAATCGATACTGAAGCCAAAATGAAATTTAAAATTTTTATGTCCGTCTGTATTCCGAATACGTATCACGCCGAAACTACTGATTTGAATGAAAATTGATACAAGTTGAGGTTATGATCCGAGGAAGGTTTAAGAATACTTTTGATCCCGATATTTGGCACGGTTCCTTTGGGAGAGGGGATGAAAGACAAAACGGTTTTTTTAATTATAACGTCTCAATGCGTGGTCCGATTCCGATTTCTTTTTCAGTGTCGTAAAGGGCGTACTTTAAAGATTGTTTCACACAAGTTTCAATGTTGAGGGTTTTGTAGTTCAGGAGTTAGAGACATTTCAACTTTCTCAAAACTTCGAATTCAAGAGTTCCTTTGAATGTGAGGGTAAATCTAAACCTGTGTGTTGGCTTTATTCAAAAATCAAAATCTAAATTATATTTATTTCACATAGGCATTATACAGATGCGCTTGTAAAACGTCCAGAATATAAAACAAAACTCTACCACCAGTTCACAACGCGACCCACCTGAGAAGAACTGGCAAGAAACTCAGCGGGTTGTTCTTTATTTTGCTCTATTTACAATTTTAAAGAATATAAAAACTATGCATATTAACGATTTTTTTGAGAATCCAGCAGAGCAGGTCATTTCCAGGCTTCCTTATCCAACAAATAATCATTGATTGTATAGTAGCCCCTGCACTTTTAATTTCGTCTGGTAGCCTGTTGTAAAAGCGTGTACGGTTACCCATGAAAGAATTGCTGGTTTTGTGCAATCTGCTATGAAAATCATTTAAGAGCAATTAAGAGAGAATTTATCATATAAGAGCTTAATGATTAAGGCTAGTGTTAAATATTTCAACCGCGCCGAAGACGTGGACTAAAATTAATTATTTAGAATAGATTCTAAAACAATTCAATCCACGCCCTCGGCGCGGCCTGAATTATTTTACAATATGCTTAATCTTTAAGTTCTTCTATGATTAAGCAAACAGGGCAGTTTCACCCGCCGCTTGATGAGTCTGATGAAGAAATACCTCCCCTTTCATACACCTTAAGCGTCGTAAACGAAGTTGTGAGGGTCAGATAGTTACATATATACATACAATAGCTGACCCACACAACTTCGTTTGCGTCACATGAGAGTGAGTAAGAGAGTGGTACCTATTGTATTAATACTTTAAGTAATATAGTCCCGTCGCATTTATTCTCGTCGCGCTTACTCCCGTCTCGTGTCTCATATTTATTAGAGAGGTAGATAATAATATTTAAAGTGATATAATTTTTCTCACGTCGCTTATATTCATCCATTAGAGTTGACCCCCACAACTTTGTTGAAGTGATATAATGTTTCCCGTCGCATTTATTTTTGTCCGTTTTTTGGTACGGAACTCATCGTGTGTGAGTCCGACTCGCACTTGGCCGGTATTATCTTTCATCAGTTGACATCGTGTGCGAGTCCGACTCGCACTTGGCCGGTATTATCTTTCATCAGTTGACTGGCTACTACTGCAGAAAACGTTTACTTCCGTCGTCGCGTCACATGTTTTAAAATTTAGAGGGTTATTGTAAATGAACCTAAAAAGATAGGCATATGCTGTGCAGGTCTTTTTTTTTAATTTTTTGAAAAGGAAAAAAATTGTAGTACACTATTTTTACGTAACTTTAACCATTTACGCAACGTACTCAATGGAAGCTCTCAAATGAAATAAATTTTCCCCGTTCAGAAAACATTATTCATGGCTGCTCCGCTCCTATTTGTCTTAACGTAATGTTATTAGCCATTAGCCATCCTCAATAAATGTACTTTAAAACTCTGAAATTATTTTTGAAATCGAACCGGTAGTTCCTTAGATCCTAGCGTTCAACCAAACAAACAAACTCTTCAGCTTTATAATATTAGTATGGATTATGGTCACGCCTTTATCCCCGAAGGGGTAGGCAAAGGCATATTATTATGCTCCTACATTTCACCTTTTTAGAATTTGTCCTACGTAATAGGTGGTGAGCCGTATTGCCGTGTTGAAATGGACAGGCGCAGGTCGTCATTTTAATGGCTACCGGGACCAACGACTTATCATTAAACGGCCTTTTGAAGCACGGTAACGCTCAAATAACTGTCACTAAGTGGTCACATGATTGGTCACCCATCCAAGGACTGGCCATAGAGAAAGTTGCTTACAACAGTGACCGTTTACAGAACAATGAGTCTGTCTGCAGTGCCACGAGCGCTTCTTATTTATACATAACTAGCTAACCCTCGCAACTGCGTTTACGACGCTTACGTAGGTACGTACATATTTTTGTTTGTTTGTATTAATCAAATTTCAAGCGAGTGAAAGATCTCTCTTGTCTGGATTTGTAATAATTTAAGTACAAAACAAAGAATATAATAAACATTCGTCTTTGTGAATTCGTGACGAGACTTTGTCTGTGACTCTGTTGCATTAAACTACGTCACTAGGTTACGAGGATCATCTGTTAAAAGTTTGAAATTAAACAAAAATGACAACGGCAATCAGATTGAACTTTCACAATAAACGTTTTAGAGAGGGGCAGTCGGGTGAGACCGTCTCACGGCTTCTTGTTTATTTGGTGAAGCGAGGAACGCATTTCCGCTACTATTTTCTTCTTCTTCCGTGGTTCTTTTACTCTGATGTCTCTGTAGTTGCGCTACTCTATGTTGGCGAGTCATATCGCCCATATGCTCAAGGTCGTTAGCCCTGGGTATGGCCTCACGCGACGGAAGCTTAAATAAACCGGCCAAGTGCGAGTTGGACTCGCCCATGAAGGGTTTCGTAGCAGCAAGTAACATAATATAAAAGTTCTTATAGTTCGTTGTAACATTGATTGATGTTTTAACACGTTCGCAGTGGTAGTGATTTTTCTAACCGAAAATTGCGGTTTATGACGTATTAAAAAAAAACTACCAGCTCTATCTCGTTCGAAATAATTTTCGTTGGTAGTTTTTATGGCAATGTACATCATATAATTTTTTTAGATTTATCATTCTCTTAGTTTAGAAGTTAGAGGGGGGGGGGGACACATTTTTCCACTTTGGAAGTGTCTCTTGCGCAAACTATTCTTTTTAGAAAAAAAATATGTTAGGAACCTCAATAGCATTTTTGAAGACCTATCTATAGATACCCCACACGTATGGGTTTGATGAAAAAAAAAATTTTGAGTTTCAGTTCTGAGTATGGGGACCCCCGAAATTTACTACTTTTTTTCTAGTTTTATATAAGAATCTTAATGCGGTTCACAGAATACATCTAGTTACCAAGTTTCAAAGGCCTTATAGTTTCAGAGAAAAATGGCTGTGACACACGGACGGACAGACAGACAGACAGACAGACATGACGAATCTATAAGGGTTCCGTTTTTGCCATTTGGCAAAATGGAGTAACTTCTCCCGTTTTCCCAAAATTTCTCTTCACTACTCTGCAGGAGCAGAGTAGTGAAGAGAAATTTTATATCTATACTTATAATAAATCTGTAGAGAGGTCAATTCTGTACATGAAATATGTTTTCAAAATAACTATCAGGGGGTGATTAGTGATCGATACTGATGCCAAAAATGCAATCAGTAAAATTTTTGTCTGTCTGTCTGTCTGTCTGTCTGTCTGTATGTTCCTTATAGAAACAAAAACTACTCGACGGATTTTAACGAAAATTGATACAATTATTCTTCATACTCCTGGGCAGGTTATAGTATACTTTTCATCACGCGAAAACGAATAGGAGCGGAGCAGCAATCAAGAATGTTTTGAAAACGGGGAATTTTTTACCGTCTGAGAGCTTCCGAGGCGTACGCTGCGTAAATGGTTACAGTTAGGTAAAAATTGCGTATTACGAAATTGTTTCTCTTAAAAAGTTCTAAAAAAAAGTCCGCGACAGCATATGTCTATCTTTTAAGGTTCGCTCACAATAACCTAATTTGTCTATCTCTTAAGGTTTGCTCACGATATAATGAAACTGAAGAGTTTGTTTGTACTAGGATCTCAGAAACTACTGGTTGCATTTCAAAAATTATTTTACAGTTTAATAGTCCATTTATTTAGGCTGGCTAATGGCAATATAACATCACGCTAAGACGAATAGGAGCGGAGCAGCCATTAATAATGGTTCGAGGACGGGGATTATTTCTTTCTTTTGAGAGCTTCCATTGCTGACGCTGCATAAATAGTTAAATTACGTAAAAATTTTATACTACAAAATTGTTTCTCTTAAAAAGTTATAAAAAAAAGTCCTTGACAGCAAATGCCTATCTCTTAAGGTTCACTTCCAATAACCCTCTTATTAAGTTTTAAGGGTCCGTTCACACAGACCGGCTCGGAGAGCATCGCCGCGCACTTTTGTTTTCACACAGACCGGATCGTATACGCTCGGAGCTGGTCGGAGCGGAGCCGCCAACTATTTCACATAGACCGGCTGGAAGCGATCTGAAAGCGGATGCGCTCGGAGCCGGTCGGATGCCCTCGCAGCCGGTCGGATGCTCTCACAGCCGGTCGGATGCACTCGCAGCCGGGTGGATTCACTACAAAGGCAGTACCAGTATCCACGCAGTCCAAGTTTTGTTTTCGGTGACAACGTGTGCTTTTTGGAACATGTTTGTAGATAGCACTGATGAAGAAATATATTAAGTTTTTATCAGTGATGTTTTCGTATAAGTACACACAACTGTTCTGTTTAAATTGTGCTATCAAAATGGCGGTCGGCGTGGGGCGGCGCGAGCCGATCGGCTGCGCGAGCGGGAAAGAGCACGCAATCGGCGCCGATCGGCTGCGCGAGCGATAGAGCATGCAATTGGAGCTGATCGGCTGCGCGAGCAAGAAAGAGCATGAGATCGGAGCTGAACGGCTGCGCGAACGAGAAAAAGTACGCGATCGGAGCCGGTCAGCTCCTCTTATTATTTCACACCAAGCGCGTTCAAGCATTCTTAATGACAAAAGCAGTGCACATGCAAAAATAAACCTTACTTCAAACACTAAAAACTCTGTTTTCAACGTGATAAGAATCTGCTCTCCTCTCCGAGCCGGTCTGTGTGAACGGACCCTGAAGTATGAGCGACGTGACGTGAGTAAGTTTGGTCTGCAGTGGCAGCCAGTCAACTGAACGATCAAAACCGGCCAAGTGCGAGTCGGACTCGCACGCGATGAGTTCCATACCGGAAAACGGATGGGTGGAAGTAAAAGCGACGGGAAACATTATATCACTTTAACGAGAGGTGTTAAAGTCACATCCTTCTCACTCTCATGTGATGCGCCATAATGAATACAAGCGACGCGACGCGACTATAATAAGCGCGACGGGGGTAAATGCAACGGGAAACATTATAATACCTACTCGAAATATTAATACCATACCTCACTTTCATGTGACGCAAACGAAGTTGCGCGGGTCAGCTAGTTTTGAAAATATATTTCATGTACAGAATTGACCTCTCTACAGATTTATTATAAGTATAGATAGATAGTATTGAAGTTGGTGCCATGAATAATACCTACATAAACCTATGGGTTTACTTGGCGCCGACTTTATTATGATATTGAATAAAATCTGATAAATCAAAATACATTTTACTTTGTGCGTGCTAAGTAAATTTTATTTTTCAGGATTTGTTGGAAGTCGGTTTTATTTTTTATTGAAATTTTTTTTTGCATAAATAAATCTATTATCATGCTAATAATTATAAAGAGTTATGTTTATTATAAAGTATATGTTTGTTTGTATGCATTGAATAGAGTCAGAAACCGATTTAGAAAACTCTTTTACTGTTGGGAATCTACACTATCCATAGGTACAATGGTACATTCTCCACTATTAGCGACATAAGCATTATTTATTACCGTATTCCCACGGGAACGGAAACTAGTGAAACCGCGTGGCGTTCACTAGTTGATAATAAATATCACTTTATAATGCTGTTACTTTGTTCACAGACCATAGACAATGGAACTAAGAGCGCCTGATGATGAGGAAGCATCCACAGATCCGGCAGCTAGGAAGAATACCCACCATGATTACACCGAGCAAGACTTTGAAGGTAAATTTTATAATGAAGAAAAGTCCTACAGCTTTAGTTAGTGAAAAGCCTTTAGATACGAACAATACAGTAATCGAAGTTTTGGCGGTCTTTGAGAAGGCAAATGTCCATCAGTTTCACTGGCTGAAATGATGATGTACTAGGTTTAATATACATACTAGGTTTTAGGTAGCAAATGCAATATTTACTACCGAGCAATGGAACCTAACGGTGGCCCGCGACCCAAACGGTTTCATTTGAGCTGAAGCGCCGCTGGAGAATGATATTCAATGCGCAAACTCTCTTAGCTCCATACAGGATCTCTAGTGAAAACTTTCACGAGATGCAGTATGGTTAGTATCGTTTGCTGTTGGCTGTGTAGGCAGTTTACACTGGCGCTGGTCGGCAAAATGGATTACACTCATAAACCTCAAAACATAATAAACACAACTTTTTAATGAAGTCGTGTGTGCGTTTGTCCAACTTTGCGGTTCCGGTTTTCCGGTTCATGAAATGAGGACGAGGGTATTTTCATTCAACGCTTTACTCTTACTGTTGGTATGTTTCGCATGCTACAGCGATTTTATGATGCATACAGCTTAGAACAATATCACATAAAAGACAACTACATTAGCAGCCGAAATTTCCTCTGCCTTTTGAGTATAAAGCTCGTGATGGAAACGCTTCTACTCCTATATTACTATTATGGTAATTAGAGCAATTTTACTGAGCAATAAACACTTTTTATGCTCTCTTTTATGTCCCTACTTTGAGCTTCTTCATTTAGAATTTATTGTTTTGGAGTGAACAGGAGCATGGCCTTGCTTTTGTTTAGGGTATTTTCTTTTTATTGCTAAGAGATTCGAAACAGTTGTCGAGTCGAACTATTACCTACTATACATTTCATATCAGAATCGTAGGAAGTAGAAAACAATTTAGAAATGTTTGCATACCTACTGCAACGAAAGAGGAGTGGAACTTTACGTTCTGCTGACATTGGGTCTATCTCATATTTAGCTATGAGTAAATACTAATGCAAATAAATTTCATACTGTATAATGATTAAAAAAGATGCGTTTCAATGCTTTTATAGTAAAAACGATAATAAGATTACAACGAAGTATTGAACTAAAGTAAGAAGGAGGGTTTGTCTCCATAAAGTCTATGGTGAAAATTAGGTCAGGGGGAGTATCGGTAGGGGAGCGAAATGTAGCCATGCCGATACCCGGACAACCACTCGGTTGTGTCGTTATGGGGCAAATAATAACATCCGGGTGTATTGGGATTTTCTGTGTGTGCATATGAACTCTCTCTCTTTTTATATTCTCACACATGGATACAAATTGTATGTTGTTTTTTATCACAAAACATTGATATTATGTTAGTTTATCTTTCCACTACCGATGCCACGCGGTGTTACCCGCGTAGTTCCCGTCCCCTTGGGAATACGGGAATTAAATATAATCACCCGGGGAAAATGTAGCTTCCCAACAGTGAAAGAATTTTTTAAATCGGGGAAATACTTTCGGAGCAAATTCAATGTAAACAAATAATCAAATCTTTTCTCTTTTCACAAACGTTCAATACAGTAATACAGTAATACGGACCCTGAAGTATGAGCGACGTGACGTGAGTAAGTTTGGTCTGCAGTGGCAGCCAGTCAACTGAACGATCAAAACCGGCCAAGTGCGAGTCGGTGAAAGAATTTTTTAAATCGGGGAAATACTTTCGGAGCAAATTCAATGTAAACAAATAATCAAATCTTTTCTCTTTTCACAAACGTTCAATACAGTAATATTATTGAACTAGCTGACCCTCGCAACTTCGTTTACGCCACAACTGACTCATGGGAGCGTATGAAACTGCCGTGTTTGCTTAATCATAAAAGAGCTTAAAGATTAAGCCCACTCTAAAATGAGGCGGCATGTCTCCTAGCCGGGACCCCTCCATGGGACCTGGAAGCGAGAGCCCTTGCGTCACTGTTCAGATGGCGCAAGGAGGCGCTGGAGCGGGGCCAAAGGCCCAGCGGTCCCTACTCCACCAGGAAACCGTGGAGACATGGAAGGTGCGACTTGAGCAACCAAAGGGGGGATTCGCCACAATCGCGGCCGTCAGACCGGTCATGGACGAGTGGCTGGAGAGGAGACACGATGCTCTCTCCTACCGGTTGACACAGATGCTTGCCGGGCACGGTAGCTTCGGTAGGTATCTGTGGCGGAAACACCGGGAAACCACGGCCGAGTGTCAGCACTGCGAGGACCGCAGCGATGACACGGCGCTCCACACACTGATGGAGTGCACGGCGTGGGCGCAACAGCGCCAGGTCCTCGTAGTGGGTCTGGACGTGGACACTCTCTCGCTCGAGACCATGGTGCGAGCCATGCTCTCCAGCGGGAGTAAGTGGGACTGCGCCGCCTCCTTCTGCGAGCAGGTCATGCTCGTGAAGGAGGCGGCGGGACGGGTACGGGAGAGAACTCTCCCACCCGAGTTCCGCAGTCGGCGGTCTGGGCGCCGCCGACGTGTCTTCGCCGAGGACTATCGGCCACCATGACCGGGGGCCTGAGGACGGTGACAGGGCGGCTCACCGTCCTTACAGAAGCAGGCCCATGACGGCAGCGTAACGTGAGTGAGACAATTCACACACGCCCCCCCTTAGAAGCGGGATCACTCCCGAAACCCCCCAAAGACGCGGGATATCACCCGAACCACCCCCTGGGCGAGGCCGCAGTAGCGGCCGTGGGTCTGTTGGGAGTCCTGGGACATCCTTCCGAGGGTTTTCCCGGGGCTCCCAACCATAGACTGTTGGGCGTGACGTGAGGTTTTTTAGTCGGTAGGAGTCCGGCATAACATCCATGAGGATTTTCCCTCACGTTAAACAAAAAAAAAGAAAAAAAAGGGATAAAATAGCTTAATGATTTTAATGACAACCAAACGGTATGTAGCCTACAGTCTACACTATGGTGTAGACTGTAGGCTACATACCGTTTGGTTGCCTACGAAATTCATATTTTTGACATTTTAAAATAATTACGCACTGTAGCTGTTGGTTTACACTCTCAGCTAACGAGTTGGTACTGAATAAAATACCTAGGTGGCATAACTTTTCGCAAATCGATATTTATTATTCGGCGGTCGAGACATTTGAAAAGTAGCAGTCGACTCCTATTTAAAAGTGTGATAAATAACTATAATATGCTGCTTGTTTTTTAAGATTTTTATTGAAAACTTAGACAGGTAAGTGTCGTAATTATACTGTACAATATTGTTTTTGACGATTTTTTATGTTGAAATTTGATTTTTTGGGGAAATCTTGTTTGTAGCCCGTAGGCTACATTAGGCAAAAGTGTCATATTTTGGTTGGTGTTCATTCTCTTTTTACTGTGTTTCAGAATGTCTCGTAGAAGTTTCCTGGCAACAATTACGTAAATCTTGTGCTGCACAATGCTTCTGATAGTGAAGGAGGTCTATATTTTAATGGTGATAGCCTTGCCAAACTTGTTTTTGGTCCTGACTTAGAAAATTTCGACGATGAGGATCCAGGGATAGATATTGATGTAGAATCGATAATAAAACCCTATAATGTAATGATGAAGGTTCTTCTTCTAGTTGGAAAGCTGCATTGCTACACGACAGTACTGCAGAACCCTCCCAAGCCAAGAGAACTCGACAAGATGCTGCAGGAAAGCCTGCTTGGCTGAATTTAGGCTGGAAAGCAAAAACAATTAGAATTGACTGCCAGAACAGCTTATGCATGCTCATAGTTACGAAAAATAAGAGCCTGATCAAGAGATCTACTTGAGTTAGACACACCCATACAAGTTTTTTCTGTTTCTTCTCACAAGAACTTATCACGTAAATGATTGAGTAGATAAAGTTTTATCCAGTTCTAAAGATCCTACAGGACTTTCCGATTCCATAAGTCTGTCGTAGGGCAATAATTTCATTGCTGAGGTATACTTAAAAACTGGCCAACATTCACTAGAGTTACCACTAGAGCCCCATACTTGGAAACCTTCTTCCAAACGAAACAATGACGTCGAACAAATTTGGAAAAATTTTAAATAAAAAATAGAACCGACTTCATACAAATCCTTAAAAATAAAATTTACCTAGCACATTGTAATATGTATTTTGATTTATCAGATTTTATTCAACATCATATTGAAGTCGGCGCCAAGTAAACCCATAGGTTTAGGTAGGTATTATTAATGGCACCAACTTCAATATTATATTGAATAAAATCGGATAAATCAAAATACATATTACAATGTGCTAGGTAAATTTTATTTTTAAGGATTTGTATGAAGTCGGTTCTATTTTTTATTTAAAATTTTTATTTTTTAATTTTAAGTGACGGGTGAACTGAAAAGTATTTCTATCTAGGTGTAAAGTTCTCATCAACACAAATCAATCAAGCCGAAACACAAGTTAACTGCTGTAAATCGTTAAGGAATTCCCTCGACTGTCTTTCGGTTCCATCATCAGATCGACTCCAGACCTTCATTAAATTTTAGTACCTACATTAAAGCACTTAATCAAAAAGTTAACAATCGCACTAGTTGTCCCTACAATTTTCGGTGGTTGCCCTCGATTTCTCCTGGATCCCAGCATCAGATCCTGATACCCTGGATATGGGACCACCTCAGAAGTAGCCTCTTTCAAACAAAAAAAGAATTTTCAAAATCCATCCATAATTGGCGCCGCTATCGCGTAACATACATACAAAAAAAACAAAAAAAAAAAAACATAGCGTACGAATTGAGAACCTCCTCCTTTTTTGAAGTCGGTTAAAAATCCATCAAATTTTGCGCTTCACCAACAATAATAATAATCATCCAAGAGAAAATCCGGAACATGATGATGTCCAGTAGCGGACTTCTTGAATATAGCATACAGTCGAGTCGTATAGGAAGTGGACATTTGTGTGTATGAGCAAATATGATCCACAAAAGCGACAGGGCTAATTGACGGTAGTCCTCAAGTTGGCTGCCCTATGATGTGCCTCTTCTCGCTCCGCTTGTAGAACTGTTGTAGGGCTGTAAGAGGAGAAATGCACCAGTAGGTCCATTCAGGGTCCTTTATGAATTTCATAAAAAAAATAGTTTGTCTAGACGGAGGACGCTGGAAAACGAGTTTCAAGCTAAAAAGCAAAAATGACCTGCTCAGCATGTACTACCAAAAGCGACGAGAAGAGACGAATTAGTCACTGACCGCAGTTTTTACACAATGTATGACATGAGACATCCGGGGTGGCGTTATATTACACCCAAACCAGAAAATTCCTAAGATATTTTCATCTTTCCTAATACACAGTATGCTCATAAATTATGGCCACTTGCCGCAGTGTTGCCTACAGGCAACACTCCCTATTCTTGTAGTTTTTTCCCAAAATATTTAAAAAAATAAAAAATCTAGAAATACGTGTATTTTATTTTTTTGATGTCAATTTGAATCCAAAAAATCAATTAAATCCCATTTCTTGAGTGATAGAGGGTTATGATTAATCCAACACGCCAGTTTAGATTTAACCTGGCATTCAAAGGAATTTACTGAATTCTAGGTTTTGCAAAAGTTGAAATGTCTCTAATTCTTGAACTACAAAACCTTCAATATTGAAACTTATTTGAAACAATCCTTAAAGTACTCCCTTTCCAACACTAAAAAAAAATTTGAAATCGGAGTACGCGTTAAGAAATTACAACTGAAAACCCATTTTGTCTTTTATCCCCTCTCCCGCAGGAACCGCGAAAATATCGGGATCAAAAGTATCCTAGAACCTTCGTCGGACTATGAGCTCAGAATGTACCAAGTATGATTCAAATTGGTTTAGTAGTTTCGGTGTGATACTTATTCGGGATACAGACAGACAGACAGACAGTCATGAAAATTTTAAATTACATTTTCGGCTTCAGCATCGATTAGAGATCGTCCTACAATCAAAAATTTTCAAATTATCTTCCATGTACAGACTCTCGACCCCCTACAGTTTTATTATATGTATAGACTAGCTGACCCTCGCAACTTCGTTTACGTCACAAAAGGTGTACGAAAGGAGGGGTACTTGTTCATGAGATTCATCAAGCAGCTGTGAAACGGCCCTGTTTGCTTAATCATAAAAGTGCTTAAAGATTACACAATAGCCTGAATCATTAAGCTCTTTTATGATTAAGCCAACACGCCCGTTTAGATTTACCCTCACATTCAAAAGAACCCTTGAATTCTAGGTTTATCGAAAGTTGAGATGCCCCCTAATTTCTGAACTACATAACCCTCAATATTGAAAATTGTGTGGAATAATGCTTAAAGTACTCCCTTTCAGACACCGAAAAATATTTGAAATCGGACCACGAAGTGAGAAATTATAACTAAAAATCTATTTTGCCTTTCATCCCCTCTCCTGAAGGAACCGCGCAAAATATCGGGATCAAAAGTATTCTAGAACCTTCCTCGGATTATAAGCTCTGATTGTACCAAGTTTCATCCAAATCGATTCAGTAGTTTCGGCGTGATACTTATTTGGGATACAGACAGACAGACAGACAGAAAGACAGACAGACAGACAGACATGAAAAATTTAAATTACATTTTCGGCTTCAGTATCGATTATAGATCGCACTACGATTAAAATTTTCAAAATATCTTCCATGTACAGACTCTCGACCCTCAACAGTTTTATTATAAGTATATAGATAGATAACTGTCACATATTTTAAGGCAACAAACAAGTTCTAAGAAAAAAATTAACATTTAAAGCCCCGCTTGCTGTTCTACAAACGATAAGCAACATACGCTATGATCAGTTCTGAGTTGGGTGACCGTTCGTAACTAGTAGTTTCCCTTCTTGGTGCATTCACCAACGCTTATATGCTACCATTTGCCAGTAGAACCATTGTTCTACTGGCAAATGGTAGCATATAAGCGTGTATCATACCTATGCCTTCCTCTTGGGGAACGTTAAGCCGTTGATCTCAGTTTCCAGTAAAACGATTCTTGTTAAGCCTTATGGAATTGTCTTGAACATTTCTTTGAAAATAGCCACAACCTGTCTGTCCATCGAGACTAAATACTAATAATAGATGAAATTTTCGCGCATACTATAAGACTTGACTATATGTATAACTAGCTGATAGTCGCAGCTTCGCCCGCGTAAAATTTGTTCTGGTTCCCGCTTCTCGCCAGGAGCTCATTCCCGGGATAAAAAGTAGCCTATGTGTTTTTACAGACTATAATGTATCCCTGTACCAAATTTCAGCGAGATCCGTTCAGCCGTTCGGGCGTAAAAGAGTAACAAACATTCACACTCTCAAACATTTGCATTTATAATATTAGTAAGCTTATAGTTATGTAAAGGACACAAGAAAGATCAGAGAAACGGTTCATTCCGCTACAAATAACTCAGACGCGTAGTTTCAAATATCTTAATAATCTCGCAATAGAAGTAGGTATATAAATAACGTTCTCAAATGTATACAATTTCTGAGAAATGATAGCTTCCTACGCTTTTTCCGTATAAAGGGTTGTATTCATGAACGAAAGTAACATAATATTTCTCATTTGTAACACATAATAGGTACAGCCTGTTGCTTTCGGGAAAATTATGAAGAATAACGAGCTTGCACGATGATTGTTATGTCAGTATCTTTAGTAATATTTCCTTAGAAACTTTTGGTTACAAAATTATTTCTTGTTATCGTGTTTCTTACCAGATCTTACTAGAAGAGCTGGTGAAGTCAACCTCACCTAAAAGTGGACCAACTGACGATGCTCGGTCGCAGACGTTCCCGTTCCCGCTTCCTATGGGAACTCAATCTCCGGTAGCTTATGTGTTATTCCAGACTATAAATCTATTACTGAAACAAATTTCAGCCAGATTGATTTAGCTGTTACAGAGTGAAAGAGTAACTAACAAATACACCTACACATCCTCAGAAACTTTCGCACTCATAATATTAGTTGATACTGTTTTCACTACCGTGAATTTTACAAGGTATACAAATTTTGCATTATGTCTATTTTGCTTTGTCAATAAGAATATTTATAGTAAATCCAAAGCAGTATGGAGCAACCAAGCTTATCAACAGTTGGGTATCTAAGGTAAAGTAATCTTCTGCACAAGTCGTAAAAGTCAGCGATGCAACGACAACAAAAATATGCTACATAACGTTTACTGTCGTAAAAATAAATAAACTTGCAGTATAGAACACTAGCATACATATTCTTTACAAACATACACAAGTATTTATTACGCCTTTATTCCCGAAGACCGAAGGGGTAGGCATACTATATGCCCAAATTTTACTATTAGATACCACATAATAGGCGCTGGAGCTGTTTTGCCGTGTTGGAATGAACGCAGGCTGTCACGACTCGTACCTAGTTGAAATATTTTAAACTGCCGATAAGGCCTTCAACTCGGCTTAACGACTGCCATTTTACTGAAAACCGTAACCAACAGCTCAACGTGCCTTCCGAAACAAATAGAAATGTCAAAAAGTGGTCACCCATCTGATGACCACCTACAGCAAAAAATAAATAACTTTCGCTGTAGCTCGTATCGTTTACAGATCACTGAGTCTACGGTGCTACGTCGCGCGTGTTCGCTACGAGTGTCTAAACGGTTTTAAAAAAGAAAATGCAATTCCAGACTATATGAAAAGAGCGACCGTAAGTTTTATTGCCAGGTTCTTCCTCACAGGCTCTACCTATTGCCTTGCGAATTTGGCAGTAAATGTAGAATCAGAAATCTTGACGTTCATAAGTGTTACCTCGTGACCTACATAAATAAAGATATTTTCATTTCATTTCAAAAGATAAATACTTATAGGTATTCTACAAGCTGTAAGAACAGACATAAAACAAATTCTCTATGTGACTCACGTACTCGTCGAGAGTCGTGACATGATTTAGAACGAAGTAATCCAATAACACAAGTTGCTAACATTGTTCTAGCAAAAATGTGTCACATAACTATTTGTAATTGACAATTTCACATTAAAAAGATCAAAGAATCAAAATAACAATTTCAATCTCGATCAAAAGCTCGTATATCTTTACTTCTATACTAATACTGAGGGAAAAAAATATAGTTCGTTTGCATTGAGTAGGCTCCGTAACTACTGGACCGATCTCAGAAATTCTTTCACCAGTATCAGCTATTACTTTAGCCCTGTCTTGAGATGGGCGACAGCTTTGAGAGCATTTCCGTGCTTCGAAAGGCAAAGTAATAACATTAAAAACTTATTTCACGATGAACGGTAGAGATATTGAAGTATAAAGGAGGACACATTATTAAAACCCGTCGCGACGCTACGTGTACTACTGCGCATAGTGACGCATCGAATGTTGGAAGTGTGACTCTAGTCATAGAAAGCAAAACAAATTGATTCAACGCAACACGCGTTGCCTTCCATCGGATCACGTCGCATTTTAGCCATGTGTTTCCGCCTTAATAAAACTTAAAACCATATTTCAAAATAACATCAAGTACTTTTCTGAAATAAAAACAAAACCCAACAAAAGCAAATGAAATCAAATCTGTTCGTGTCTAAAAGTACTTCAGCGCATGAACATAATAACATAATCAAACAAAAGTAGCCAATTCATTGATGTTATCGAAAGGCAGAGGCCACCAATCAAATAAAGACAAGTGCTTTCTTGCCTTTTAAAGCTTGGAAAAAGAAAGATTGAAACGTTTTTTTAGTTTAAACTAGCTATTGCCCGCGACTTCGTACGCGTGAAAATTATGTTAAAATGCCAGTTTGATTGCTCTCTGCTTAGCCCCTAGGATATGTAGCATGATAATATATAGTCTATTTAAAGACCCTATCCCTAGTTAATATTTGTGCAAAATTTTAATCAAATCTATTGAGTACTTTTCTAGATCCTTCCGGACAAAGCAAAGCAAACAGACAAACAGACAAAAAAAATCTAACTATATTTTCGGCTGAGGTATCTTATGTTGAACGCCCAGCGAGTTTTTTTTAAATATTTACAATGTACAGTTTTGACTTTTCTATCATTTTATTATATGTAAAGATAGCTTCTAACTAGAGCCTAGAGCTGGTACGTGACTGGATATTTTTAACGTCCTTTTTAGTAGCTAACTTAAAGGATCACGTAAAATCTTTGATATTCCAATCGAGTAGGGCTTATTCATCAATTTAATCAGAGTCTAGTCTTTACTTGTCTAAATAAAAAAGTCTTGCGTCGGTTTTACTTTTCCATCAGAATTCAAATTATCTGTAGGCACCCAAAGATGATTCTAATTCTGTAGGAACATATCTCTGATCTTTAATTTTTTGATCTCTGTCTTTACAAACTGACTCCAGGAGAGTCCCTCGTCTATTTATAATCTCAGATTATTTTAAACAGGGCGTGAGAAATACATTGTGTTTTAAATTATTTCCTGACTTTTAAGGTAAGCGCACAAATAACATTTTTTTTACAATAATTTTTATAATTACTTAGAACGTCTTTGCACAAGAAGAATGGAAGCTGGAGTGCTATGTGCGAGTCCACCGGTAATCCTACTAGTAAGGTGAAAGGACAGGTATATCCGACCAGGTGTATAATTTATTATGTAGGTAGGTACGTAGTCGACGCAGTGCTCGCAACATTTTACGATGAAACAAATAATGGCTCCCATTTGGATTTCCCTTGTAGAGGCGTGCGTTGCTCTATAGGATTTCTTTATAGGCAATTTTTTCATAATACATCATGCCATAAAACCTCCTCTGCCTATTCCTTCGAGAATATTCTCAAACGAATAGGCAGAGGTAAAATACAAACCAGCACTTCACGAATCGTTTTGTTATAGGGTCCAGCTTATTGCCCGCTATTGTACGGGATTCATTGAACACCGTATACCTATAAAATGTGGCGCTGCACTCAAGCTGCCGACCCTACAACATGCAAGAACCTATTAAGACCTCTTTTGAAAAACCCCATACTGTAGGAGTTTGGAAAAACCGAGGCATGGACATCATTTCACAATCTGAATGTGAGCAGAAGAAAGCCCTTATCCGTCCTTACCGTGCTCAAACTCCGCGGTTGCTAAGTATGAGGATGAACACCCTGTCTGTGGCGATGATAGAACTTCGACCGTAAATCAGCTTATGCACAAACTTGCAATGGAAGTAGAAATTCTCACTCATTCGTTACTAGAACTTTACGTTTAACGACTTTGCAAGAAAAAGCAATTAAAGTCGCACTTTATTGTAGAACTTTACCAATGTTGTGAAAAGTTTTGTGCTCATAAAATATTGCGATAGTTAGATTACATCGTAATGAATGTAAAACTTCTGTGGCGAAGAAGCTGATAGGACAATGAACTAAAGAAACTTTTTGTTTACATACTACTAGTCTACTAGATTACTAGATGATGCTTGCGGCTTAGACCGCTGAAATTCTGTTACCTTTCCCGATTCCCATGGGAACGTTATCCTTTGTGTAATTGCAGACTAAAAGCTATCTAAATCTGTACCAAATTTCAGCTAGATCCGTTCAGCTGTAAGAGCGTTAAAGAATTACAAACATCCTACACTTACAAACTTTCACATTTATTATACCTACAGTATGAATAGGACAGTAGGATTTCGTCTTTTCGTTAGGTCATAAGTAATTTTACTTTTTCTAAAATTCAGTTGCCATGGGTCCTGTTGTGTGTATAATGTAGAAATCACTTTCAAAGATTGCTTTACATACCTACATATGTTTTTAGGGTTTCGTAGCCAAATGGCAAAAACCCTTATAGATTCGTCATGTCTGTCTGTCTGTCTGTCTGTCTGTCCGTCTGTCTGTCCGTCCGTGTGTCACAGCCACTTTTCTCCGAAACTATAAGGTCTATGCTATTGAAACTTGGTGGCTAGATGTATTCTGTGAACCGCATTATTCTATAAAACTAGAAAAAAAGCAGTAAATTTTCGTGCCCCCATACTCAGAACTGAAACTCTAAATTTTTTTTTCATCAAACCCATACGCGTGGGGTATCTATAGCTATCTATAGATACCCCACGCGTATTCTTCAAAAATGCTATGGAGGTTTCTAACATATTTTTTTTCTAAAGTGAATAGTTTGCGCAAGAGACACTTCCAAAGGGGAAAAATGTGTGTCCCACCCCCCCTCTAACTTCTAAACTAAGAGAATGATAAATCTAAAAAAAATATATGATGTACATTGCCATAAAACTACCAACGAAAATTAGTTTGAACGAGATAGAGCTGGTAGTTTTTTTAAATACGTCATAAACCGCAATTTATGCCGTATGCTTGTCTGCCACCTTAGTGGTATAAAAAAAATCCGGTAGTGAAATCACTACCACTGCGAACGTGTTAAAACATCAGTCAAAGTTACAACTAGCTATAAGAACTTTTATATTATGTTACTTGCTGCTACGAAACCCTTCATGGGCGAGTCCAACTCGCACTTGGCCGGTTTTTTTTCATACGAATGGTAAATCCGTCATGGATGCTATTCCGGACCCTTACTGACTAAAAACCAACACGTTCCCTACCTACTGCCTTCGGTTGGAAGCCCCGAGTAAACCCTTGGAAGGATGACCCCAGGATTCCCAACATATCTCGGCTACCACTGAGGCCTCACCTGGGGGGTTTGGGTGGTATTCCGCATCTTTGGGGGGTTGTTGGGGTGTTATCCTGCTTCTTGGGGCGTGTGGCGTGCGTGAAACTATCACGTCACGCTGTCGTCTTGGGTTCATACATAGGTACCTACAGGTCAAGAAAAAAACAGC
The DNA here is from genome assembly GCA_933228765.1 of Miltochrista miniata. Taxonomy (NCBI): domain Eukaryota; kingdom Metazoa; phylum Arthropoda; class Insecta; order Lepidoptera; family Erebidae; genus Miltochrista; species Miltochrista miniata. The sequence goes on from OW121751.1 coordinate 30,796,929, forward strand.
GTATTAAAGTGGTACCCAATCCAAGTAAACAAAATGCTTCATCGGAAATAATTCCTAAAATTGCAAACAAAACTGATTGTACCTACTCTTTTTGTGAATTGAGTTCGGATAAGATTTCCTGCATTGCTTACTGCGCTGCGCCATTTCAGCGATGGATTGCATCGATTTATGCAAAATGCATTTACATCAGAAATGAAGTTATCGGCACATGTCGCGTTCAATCTGTTACATATATTCGATGATACAGTTGAACATGAATATGTATTTCAGTATTTTAGGACATTCTCACATAATCACCATCTAGCCCAAATTGAGCTTTAGGTGCGAGATCAGGACAATACTTCTGTTCATACTTAAATATATTTCTAAATACGTGCATATTATACAAATTCCGAAACAAACATCTGCAAATCACACAAATATTTGTGTGATTTGCAGATGTTTGTTTTTTTTTGATGATGTTTTTTTTTGATAATAGGTATATGATAGCTCTCAAAAAGCTTGCACGTAATGATAAGTAACACGAGGGTCCAGTGTTCTGCAAGTACCTAAGTAAAGAGTCTGTTTTTCTATTGTCATTGTCAATAAATTTTTCATCCTCCACATTTGCTAATTATATGCCTTAAGTTGAGAGATGCGTTTGAATTTTCATTTCCAGGCCAAGAATAGTAATAGTTATTATTAATAGCCTATTAATTTCACAAGTTACTAGTAATTGGTTGTACATATTTGTTCGAACTCGGTTTCAGACACCAAACCTCAGCACGACAATCGCAATGAATTCAGGTGCTACGAGGCGGCAATCCATTGTAGAACAATAATAACAAAGGAGCCACCTCTCCCTCTCATCCTTTATTTTCGTTCTGGAATTGGTTTTATTTTAACCTAAGCTCTACGAGTGTTTCCATGAACTTTTAAAGAAACGCTACAAAGATTTTGAAATTATATTAACTGATTTTAATTTATACTACTAAGGTGGCAGACAAACTTACGGCCAATTCTTTATTCGACGAATGGCAGACTGTGAAAATTATATTACCTTGTAACTTTACTTCGTATACTTTATTTTTTCAATTACGACTTTCAAATAGTCCTAGCCACATTTTGATGAAAACTTGAAAAGCACGCCGAAAATCCTTTGAGCAAAAGAAGAAAGGATTGAATCTTTACAAGTTTAACTACTTTTGTAGGATCGGGTCGGCGTATCTCTAGTTCAGTCGGTTGGAAATGTTTAATCGTATGCTACAAACTAACTCTGCAAGGGTCAGTGATCGATTATTGTTACGACAAGTAATTGAATTTTACTCAGTGAAAGGGAAACTAATCTGTTTTGACAAAATCTACATCCCTTACATGTGTATTTCATGTAGGTTGGTAGGATTTCTTTTTACGATTCCTATTGATTTTTACGATTGTTAGGGTTCTGTAAAATCGAGACCTTATTACTACGCTGTCCGTCTGCTTGTTTGTCTGTCTGTCTTCAGGCTTTATTTCAGGAACCGTGACAGCTAGTCAGCTGTAATTCACAGATTATGTTTAACGGTTGCCGAGTTATTTTTGAGGAGAACTTCCATAAACTAAACGTGAATTTGCACCGTTTTTTAGTACAAAGCCGTCCTTCCCTAATACAATGGTGTAGGTAGGACTCGATTTGCCTTGCCTTTTTTAATTTTACGCGAAATCGCAATTTTTGAAGTAAAACTTCTTTAGGCGCGATTTAGATTTTTTTTCTGACGGAAGTAACGCTTGCTATTCGAGTTTTGAATAGCGGAAACATAATCATCTACCGAGTTCATTACCAAACTCAGTACATAAAGCAAACCTTGATCTAAAAAAGTTCGTACATTTTTATACCCACCCATTTCAAAATGGTATCTACAAAAGCACTCAACATAAAACCTATAATTTGCATCAACAAACCATTCCCCGACTATTGTGTGTGACTACAGACTGTCGTTTCGTCATTGCAAATGAACCAAATTACAACGTATGAGCACTTTAATCCCGTTGGTAGTGCCTTTTTATTACTGCTCTACGTAAATGAAATGTTCGTAGCTCGTATACCTACATAGGGCCAACTATCTACGTTTGTTACGTTTTGTTGAGTTCAATAATATAAGATCTAGGATTCAATGTGTTGTAAACACTGCAGTAAGCTATTTTCGCTATGGCTGGCCCTTGGATAACTATATTTCGGGTGGATGACCACTTTGTGCCTTTTTATTTTCGAAGTTTTCCGTGCTTCGGTTGCAAGTTAAGCTGTTAGCCCATTATCAGCAGGTACCATGGCAGCCGTTAGTCGTTCAGCCGAGTTGAACGGCTTATTGACGGCTTGAAAAATCAAGCACAGAGTTGGTCTGTCTATTTAAAAATCAAACATTAAAAAGGCGAATTGTGGGCGTGATTATTTCTTTGCAATTGTACAAGTATATACAATTCACACAAGATTAACAAGAATTTGAAATTCAAACAATTTCAACAAATCAGTTCTAGAAATGGCAACTCAAAATGTTACCCAAACTTATTAAAGTTTGCTTCGTATCGTAGATGCATAACTCGCACAGTGTACTTTAATGTACCCTTCGTTCCTGTATAATTTTAAGGTGCGAAACGTCTCTTACGGAAATAGCGTTGATAGAACAACGCTGTCAGAGAAATACAATAGTGTTTTATTTGAACCTGAATGAAACTATCACTTATTATCTTTCAAGATCTTTGTTTTTGATTAGCCGCTATTCTTACGAATATCTATCTTTGACAATAATAGGTCTGAAGACAATTGAGCTCCAGCACATTCTTGACATCCACTTAAAAGCTTTGGATGCTATAGGTCGCTCCGATATCCTCTGGATCCAAGTCAGTCTCACCTGCTGGGTAATAGACCAAGTCATGCCTGTACCAACCCGTCACACAAGGGCAATAATGATCTCAATACATCCACAGATATCATTTTGATTTCTGTACCTATGTCAAACAGTGAACTTTTAATTGCCTGATTCCGAAATCTATCAATATGAGTTACGCTTTCTCAAATGTCAAAATAGTCCTATTATTTCTTGACAACTTTATAACTTTAGTATAATAGGTCTCCGCCAAGATCTTCGCGGCTGAAAACAACCTCACCTGCAAGTGAACTACAAGAACAGCGGACGGGACTCGAGCACAGATGTAATTAATTACAGGGTTGACAGCTCATGGGCAGCACTACAACTGCCTTGTGACCGGGAAAAACTTGTAATACCTCGAGAAGATGTCCCTGAAAATCTATAGGCAATTAACACGTAACTTATTCAAGCGCGATTCTACCATCAAAATACTTATTTCATTTCTACATCCGTTAAATCTTCAACCAACCACTGTAACAGAACTAAAACATATTTTACGTTACCTATTCCTACTAGTAATTTTGTATGCAGTGCACATCACTTGGTTAAATGCACTTGTGAATGAGGCCATGCATTGGACGTTTTCCGTTTCTCTCAATAGGTAGGTAGACTATTCAGAAAATGTCTATTGTGACATAAGCATTTCATAGGCACATTTATGGCTAGTTAGAATGCGGCAGTTTCATAAGTTGCTTATTATAGCACTTGTTATCTTCCCTGAATCGTAAACTCTGAATAATTAATATACTTTCTAATAATATACAAGATATGTATTTTCGTACGTATGGTTGTTACTAATCAACTTAGAAACTAGTTAACTGATTTCGATAATTCTTTCACCATTAACTCACGTTATCACTGAGTAAGATAAGCAATTTTTTTATTCTACCCTGCAAGATCTTGTATCTTCCAGTCGGGACCGATAGGATACGGTAAAGTCTAAATACATACATACTAACCGTTCGCTCTAAGTTTGCCGGTCGCTTCCCCTGCTACGCCTCTACACCAACCTCTACGCCAGCGGCCAAACTAAGAGCGAGCGGGCAATACAAATATGGTCATTTGGTCATGCCTTTATCCCCGAAGGGGTAGGCAGAGGCATATTATATGCCTTTTTAGAATTTGGCCCACGTAATAGGTGGTGAGCCGTATTGTGCCGCCGTGCTGAATCATGTATGGAAATAAGTTTTTTAGCTGACCAAAACGACGCCGCCCATCTGTTGGACAGCCATGATGATGTACCTCTTCACACTCCGCTTGAAGAATCTGGGGTTGTAAAAGGAGGGAAGCATGTAGGCGGGTATATCGTTCAAGTTTTTATGGATATGTACTCCTATATGGAAACCTTACATTTATTTTGTGACAGCCCAGTGCTCGTGAAACGTAGTATATTTGTACATCAATGTTGTTAAATAAGAGGATTTCTTTGTGTTATACACGTATAGGTTTATCTTGACTTTAAATAACTTTGCCAAAGAAACAAATTTGCTTTAGGCGGTGTCTCGGAAGACTTACAAAGCCTGACGGTGTGCTATTTCATTACGGATTCTGTCTGTTTCAAGGCATAATAATCTTTCCTATATAGGTATTGCGTAAATCTACTATAGAGGTTTCATCTCATCGTAATCACAGCATTGGTGTATTTTATTATTCCTATACTAGCTGGTGTCCGCGACTTTGTACGCTGCATTTTATATGGGATTCTTTCGACTGATATAACTATTTTATTTTTGAACCCATTGACATCAAGGAAACACTAAATGTTAAGTGGAGCAAACCGCAACGCAATAAAGAAAACCGCATTGCAATCGGTTGAGCGGTTGCTGAGATTAGCGCGTACAGACAAACAGACAAAAATTCTAAAAATCATTGTTTAGGGTTCTGTTGCGTTCATAAAGCCCCCCTATAAAGTTTTTTCTTATATATCTTCAATGTACAGACAGCGACATGTTACGATTTTATTATATGTATGATGATGGTGATGATATGATGATATGATGATATGATGATGATATGATGATGATTGTGTCTTTTTACTTCCTATGATCCTGAATTCCTGACATACCTATATGATAACCTTCCTTTCTTCTACTTTATGAAAACAACAAAATTTATTTTGCCTCTTCCTGGATAAGTCCGCGCTTTGTACTTAATGAAGGTATAATCTGTTTATATGAATGTTTAAGTTGGTGTGGAATAAAGTAATTCAATAGGTGCATTCACTTTTGTCACAATACAAAGCCAGAATTAGAATTAACAGCAGCTCGTCCCCGTATTGGTTTAATACATGGAGCAACGTAATCAGTAAAATCATAATTCGTTTTGCTCTGTGGTTTATTACATCAAATTGGCATCAAATATTTACATCAAAAAAACGCAAATTCTAACTCATATTTCAGGTTTTACATAAACTCACTTCTAACCTACAAGTTTCGCATTTATCAAAGTTAGTCCTGACGATTGCTATTACTGCCAAAGTTCATGTGTCAACCATGTGCAGCGACATTTTCACACAAGTAGGTACGAACTTTATTAACTGGGAAACCTAATATTACTTAAGGCTGCAATGTTCGACCTTGACAAATCTAAGGCAATTCGAACGATTGCAGCGTACGCTTTTGCCGGATGTCATTCGATTCTAATACATTATATTACTGTTATAAAATCTGAGGGGTTTTATGAAAAAATGTATACGTAAAATATTGTTCTAAAGACCTATATCTATCTATTTTATGACAAGTTTTTATGAGACTGAAACTCATTTATTTAGATAAAAAAAAGACGTGTGGCACTCGGGGACTGCCGCGGTAAAGCTATTACATAGCATTTTTTACCAACTATGCTAGTATAATTATTTCTATATAAGAATACTAGCTGATGCCCGCAGCTTCGCCTGCGTAAAATTTGTTACCGCGGGAAGTTATTCCCGGGATAAAAGGTAGCCTATGTGTTATTCCAGACTATAATGTATCTCCGTACCAAATTTCAGCCCGATCCGTTCAGCGGTTTGAGCGTGAAAGAGTAACAAACATCCACACTCACAAACTTTCGCATTTATAATATTAGTAAGAAGTAAGATTTTAAGGCCTATGTTCAACAAACTAAAGTACCAAGTGCCTACTTGACTGTGGACATTTGGGCTTTTGGAATTTTGTTTTAGAACTTTTTAAGAAGAACAATTATTTTGTAATAAATTATTTTTATGTAACTTCAACCATTTACGCAGAGGCGCAACGGATACTCTTATAACGATTAAATGTTTTCCGTTTTCGAAACATTCCTCATTGCTGCACCACTCCTATTAATCTTCGCATTATGTTATGTAGCCTATAGCCACTATCAATAAATGTACCTACTTACTATCGAACAGTTTTTGAAAGCCTACCAGTAGTTTCAGTAAGGCTTGCCTTGGTATGATGTGATTCATGGTCCCTTTGCAGCGTGTGTCCAATCCAGCGCAGCAGCTACACTTCCGACGTTTGATCTGTTGGGGTCTCACTGCAGCGTTCCAATAGTCTTACGTTCGTGATGTTCTCGGGCCCATATGTACCGAGGATCCATTGGAGGCAGCGTTTGACGAAGACTTATAGCTGGTAGCTGGTGCGAAATGTCTTTACTTTAGTGACCTTCCATGTCTCGCATCCGTATAGCAGTTAGCAGTACAGTTTTAACGTTTACTTTGTTTTGAGTTTCACTCTTCGTGTCTATTTTCGCAACTGCCTACGGGGCGCAGCTGTGTAAAGGTTATTCTGGCCTTGGCGAGACTCGAAATGATGTAGGGTACTCTTCTATTCCATCAGTTTCTGACACGACACTCCCGAGGTACGTGAATTAGTGCCTCCACCACATCTCTTGCGTCTGTCGATTTTAATTTCAGTCCAGCCATTCGCTGCCTCATCCTGCTCGTTGTCCTGCACGTTGTCCTGCAGACATGCATGACGGCGTGTGTGTGCCTCAGCAGGCACAGGACATCGGCATCATTAATATCCTCCAGGATATCAGTATAGGCCCCATTCTATGCCGCGCCGATTGTTCTTTGCGGTATTCAGCATTATACCATCTATTTTCTATGGATGGTTGTTAACTATCCTGTTATCTTCATAACGATCCTCTAAGGTAGGTACAGTATGTATTTTCAAAAGAGTTTGTGAACTCTATTTTTAATTTCTTTTTCAGAATATTGATGACATTTGATTGATGTCATTTTATACACGTTACGTCTACTACATTGATACTACATTGATAATAAAATTCTAACACGCCGGTGTTTGTATGTAAATTGTTTATACTGAGGAAAATTCTATACTGAGGAATAGTTTTAACCATTAAGCTCTATTTTGATATAGCATACAGGGCAGATTTACACGCTACTTGATGAGTATGATTAATAAATACCTCTAATTTCATAGACCTTGTGTGACGTAAACAAAGTTGCGAGGGTCAGCTAGTTAAAAGATAAAACAATAGGTTTCTTCTTTCTACTTAAAAACTATTTTTACAAATTTTATGGTAATAGACATTCTTTGAAATATGCATGTATGGTATTGTTGTGACTTTTATGACACGTTTAAAGTACATAGGTATGGGATAGATGGCGCTCGCGGCTACGTCAGCGTGAAATTTTCTTCCCGCTTCCCATGGGAACGTACTCCCGGGTTTGGTTATCTTTATAGCAGTATTATATATAAATTAACAAAACAAAAAATGATACTGCATTGGTGATAATAATAATAAAATGTATGTATATAGAGTACTCACTCATTTTCTTTCACTATTTTTCGTGACTTTCTACATTAATAAATGCACTTTGTTTATTTATATTTAAAACACTTTTTACACAAATTATACGAGTACAGTTCACTGTTGTACATAGATGATGAATACCTATACACCTATAGTCGAATTTTTATTTAGACGAAGTAAATTGACAGCAACTAATGTAATTGACAGCATCGAAATTGTCATTTCACATTAAGAACTCTAAATTCGACCAACACTCTTAATTCAACTTTGGTCGAGTGGTTAAGACGCGGATCGGTACGCAGAAGGCGCAAGATCGATTCTGGGTACAAGCATCAATTTTTGGATTATTTGACATAATAATAATAATATATAACGACTGCAGAGTTCATAATTGACGTAAACAAAAAAATTATGAATTGCTAGACTAGATACACGAACGTGGCCGAAGGTAGCCGAGAGTGTGACTCGTTTTCGTGACACAATTTCTGGATTCGGTCTCCACGCAAGGCCCGCGATAGAAGCTATGCAATAGCTTAAAAGTAAATTACTTGTTAAGATTTCTGCAATATTTCTCATTTTTCGAGAGCGATTTCGATCGAACAAAGTATTCCTAATCGCGTTTTGATACGTTAAAAAGCAAGAGCATCTAATAAATTACAATAATATAGTTTTATTGATCAAATCGAAGAATATTTCCTAGTATAAAGTTCACCCCAAGATGAGTCTCTTTCGAACAAACAAGCCTTTATAAATGAAGTGTTCGTTTCACAAAATCGACTTTTTTTAAGGAAGATGCTATACAGATATGTACATTACATTGAGACCCATTTTCTCGAAATGTTCCTTTCCAGAGAGGCATAAATATTTGCCCACATTTCACCTTTATTTAGAACTTATCCCACGTAATAGGTGTTGAGCCATATTGCCATGTTGATACTAACAGGCATAGGCTGTGACTGCTTGCTGTTGAAGTTTTATTAGCCGCCCATAAGTAACCTTCAACTTGGAATTTTCCTGGCAACCGGGATCAATGGCTTAACGTGCCTTCCGAAACACGGAAAAGCACGCATTAGCGCGTGTATATCAGTCGTCCTGATTCCATAGCACAAGCTTATATTAGCTTAGTTTGGGCTAGATGATGTTGTGTGTGAATGTCCACAAATATTATTATTCCTATTTACTCATTTTAAATTCATATAAATTTACATTTTTAAATAAGTATACATAATTATAAAAAAGTACATTTCAAAATATAAAAACATAGTATCCCACCAGCATCGGGTACAGGGACCAAGCTACCGGTGCAGCGGTGGTCAGGGCTCCAGAGACAGGAATCGCCTCACAATACGTGCCGTGCTCAGTAAAACCGCCTTTTGCATCAAGCCCTTGACCCAACTGCCTAACGCGAGCCTCTTAAGATATTGATCGAGGCTCTTGGCAATCAGACCGTGTCCTGATACGACTATCGGAACAATAATCGCTGAATTTACATCCCACATGTCGACAACCTCGTGAGCCAAGTCCAAATATTTCAATTGTTTGTCTTTTTCTGCTTTCACGAGATTCTCGTCATGTGGTACAGTAATATCAACGATTATTGCGAGGCGCTCAGAGGGGCAAGTGCGAGTTTCATTTCATTCACGGGTGAGCGCGTTATCGGCGATTTGTATGTAATCGAGACAAGTTTCCGCGTTTACAGCTAGGTGGCGGGGTCTCGATTCCATACGAATTTGCGCGCCGTGAATGTCGACAAGCTCACGCAAAAACTCGCACTTGCCCCTCTGATCGATCTATTACCACTATCAGGCTTATTGGCTACAATAGTCCTGTCAGTGATAATAGACCGATCCCAGTACAACGTGACACGACCATTCTCTAGAACTGGGTCGGGCACATACTTGTAATACGGTACCTCTGAATCGACTAGTTCATATTTAAGTGCAAGTTGCTGATGGACTATCCTGGCCACTTGGTTGTGTCTATGCAAATACTCGCCGTTGGCAAGGCGAGAACAACCAGAAATAATATGTCTGAGAGATTCACCCGGTAGGTGACATGCCCGACAAATGTCAACCGTACCATCTCTCAAAATATATTTCCGATAATTATTCGTCATAACAACTTCGTCTGTAATCGCACAAACAATACCTTCGGTTTCGCCGAACATATCACCGAAACGTAGCCAGGATACAGATGCTGTTAAATCTACATCTGGCCTGTGTAGGGCCCGATAAAATCGTCCATGCAGTTCTTTGCTCTGCCATATCTCCTTGCGATCATTGGTAGTTAGTATTACTGGTTTGTGCCAGTTCTCTTTGGCAAGTGCAAGTGGGGTCAGTCCGTTATCTATTCTGCCACATCCCGATGCATACCCACGTCAGCATGAAGGAAATATTCCCTAAGGTTGTATACCTCACGCTTGTGTAAAGTCTTGGCATTTAAAAAGCCGCGACCTCCACACTTTCGTGGGATATACAACCTCATTACAGACGAACGTGGGTGATGCATTCGGTTTATGGTCAACAGAGAACGAACTTTCCAATCCAGGGCGTCTAATTCAGTCTGAGTCCATCTTAGTATGCCGAAGGAATAGATTACATGCATGACTGCACATTTATCTACACCAAATTCCATTTTGATAGAATTACTGAAAGCTTCTGTGACTTTTAGTAACTCTATCAAGTGAGAATCGGTGGAGGCAAATAATTTTAAGTCATCCATGTACAGAAGGTGGGAAACAACTTGACCTCCTCTCCGAAACTGATAACCAAGCCCTGAACCCTCCAGTAAAGTTTTGAGAGGATTCAGTGCTAAGCAAAACCATAATGGACTCAGACTGTCACCCTGAAATATACCCCTCTTGATCTTGACAGACTCGCCATTACCAAGAACCTGACGACATCCTGGATAAACAAGAGCCGTTGTCCATTGCCCCATGCATGCCTTTAAGAAGGTGCTAAGAGTTGCATCAACTTTATACAACTCCAGCACCCTCAACAGCCATGTATGGGGCACTGAATCATAGGCTTTCTTGTAATCAATCCAGCATGTCGCCAGGTTTCTCCGGTTACGACGAACCTGCTGATTAATGGCCATGTCAAGAATAAGGAGTTCTTTAGTACCACGTGACCCGCTTCTACATCCATTTTGAGAGTTGGACATTAAACATTATATTAAACTATTATTATTATATTAAACTATTTGCCACAGTTAACTTTTACCGAACACAACACACAGGGGTTTACGAGCGCTTCTTTAAAGACATTAAAGTTATGTGGGAAAATTCTATTAGGACTCTTGAAAGCTATTTAATAAAAGGTCCTGATTTATAAAAACTCGGTCTTCAATGCCTCTTAGAGATAAGAATAGACAGTAAGAAAGTTGAATCGAGGAAAATGGATTGAACTACGGATCAGTTCAAAAGATCTAAATATACCATTTTTCTCATTATTGATGAATACGATAGATGTACTCTATACCACCTACGTACAATATCAGTTCAAATATATCTGCGATAGCTTAGCTCATTTTATTTCCTTACTAGCTGATGCCTGCAGCTTCGCTAGCGTAATTTTTTTTCCCGTTCCCACTTTCCGTGGAAACTTATTTCCGGAAAAAATATAGCCTATGTGTTATTCCAGACAATAATCTATCCCCGTACCAAGTTTCAGTCAGATCCTATCAGCCGTTAGAGCGTGAAAGAGTAACAAACATCCACACATCCACACTCACAAACTTTCGCTTTAATAGTATTAGTAAGATTGGGTTCATTTCACCAATGGAACTCTTACAAAAGTAACACTTTGACATTCATAACACGATCTACGCTCTCATCCTCACTACATTATTATAAAAGTAACTCCTATAACACGTTTGTTTCTCCATTTGCGATAAAGTCAAAGACAAATGAACGGTTTTATGCGATTTTCTTTAAAAGATAGATTACCAAATTCATTATTTATTTACATAATTAGCTGTATGTCGCAGGTTGAAAGCGCCCAACTATCCAGCTAAGCTAGTAACTATTAAAAAGATTTGACTAACATCTTTGACTCTCCAAACCTAAAATTATCCCCTTAATAAATAATCAAGTAAATTTATTAAGTAAATAGTTTATAGAAAACAGGCAGACGAACTTTTTCACAGTTATATTACTTACTAGCTGATGCCCGCACAAAAAGTAGCCTATGTGATATTTCAGACTCAATTCTATCCCTGTGCCACATTTCATCCAGATCCGTTGAGCCGTTAGAGAGTGAAAGAGCTACAAACATCCACACATCCCGACTCACACACATTCGCATTTATAATTATATTAGTAAGATGACAAAACACAAGACGTACAACAAAGCTTAACGGCAGGCTTCACAAAAAAAAACACAGCCTTACAGAAAACAGGACAAACAAACTCTTCCGCAGTTATAGTACTTATTAGTACGTACATAAAGCGCTCAAAGCTCCGCTTACCAAGTGTTCCGTAAACTATCAGTGCGTTAAGCGTCTTACGACTCGGTTAGTTCTGAGAAAGGGGACAGTTTGTGGCTTTTCCTTTACAAGGGTTTCCGTTTAATGCTTCATGCTTCGGGAGGCACTTTTAGCCAATGGTCTCAACTGCTAGTAACATGGTGTCGTTAAACCAAGTACATCTTGGATGATGGGCGGAGAAAACATGATATTTGTTATTCAAATACACCTCTATCTTTCTATCTCTCGCACGCAAATGAAGTTACACGGGCCAGCAAGTAAACCATAATACATGAACTATAAAATCTAACATGAACATCCTCCTCTCACCCAACTGAGACACAATAAAGGGTATATAATATTGACACCAATTTTCATAAAATGATAATAAAAGGAGGGGAGGGGGGAAGAGGAACCCGCCTCACACCCTCGATTCGTCAATCCTAACTTACAACCGTTAAGGATAACCCCAATTAATTGTATGGGAGGAATGACGAACCGAACTCCTCAGGAAAGGAATTTTGGATGTGGGATAGGAAAAATTACCTGTGCCCTCCAGATTGTTGGTAATTAGCACTACTCCGCTTAACAATGTGACTAATCTGTCAACACGTGTTTCGCCTACACACGAGGCATCTTCAGGACTGCTTGGCACTCCTTTTATTATCATTTTCCGCTATGTAACGCCTGATTCCATTAGCTATACCAATTTTCATTCCCAAAGTGTCTAACCCGGTCCTAATTCAATCCCTAAATATAGTCCATGTTCAAACTCAGGTATACGTATAGATCATGAATTGTAATACATTGGTCATCTTTTCTTTGAACACGACTCGAGAGTCAGCCCCAGCCCCCCGGCCCCCGTTACATAATATATGGACAACAACGATAAAAGCTTAACCATACGTATTGGTGATTGGTTTACAGGTCACCGCGCACACAGCGTGTTCGTGGGCGTACACGTGCCAGCCCGCAGACATTCGCACAGGAAACACAAACACCACTACCGCGACGGTGAAAAAGATTCTGATCGACCTGGTAATTATGTTTTACAGTTTTTATTAGCTTTTCATCCTGTCAAATTCTACCTGGATTTGTATCCTTCATTTGACTTTTGATTACCGGCATTGTTAAAAGCGAACTGTTGACCCATATCCCGCTCAAAGACGCCTACGTTGCCTTGTCTGTCCGTTTGTCTGTTGGTGCAACGCTAGCAAGTGAGACCGCTTGGGCCGAGGAATTAATCCTGGTGAGGCTACGCCCATAGCTTTTATTACTTACTAGCTGGTGCACGCGGCTTCGCCCGCGTGAAATTTGATTCCCGTTCCCGATTCCCATGGGAAAATATTCCCGGGATGAAAAGTAGCATATTTGTTATTCCAGATTACAATCTACACAGGTACTGAATTTCAGCCCGATCCGTCAAGTCGTTGGGGCGTGATTGAGTAACAAAAACATCCAAACATCTAAACATCCATACATCTTCACAAACTTTCACATTTATAATATTAGTAGGAAGTAGGATAATATTTTTATTGCACGAGGTTTTAAATGGCAAAAGGTATGATTTGGAATGAGGAGTATTTAAAGCGGTTGCGTTATAGTATACTTACATAATATATTGCTTTGTCTGGGTTCATGATTGTACAGTTCACTTTAGGTACTCGTTATAGGTCACATTAAGAAACTTCGCTAAACGCATGAATACGCTTTACTAACAATGATAGTCGGGTCTTATTCGAGATTTATTAAAAATTGACTCATCGCTTTCACGACATTTCGGATATTACTAAAGCAGCGCAATTATCACGAGTTACGTAATGACTACTGAAATATTGCCGAAAAGTTAGGAGCTGGTCGATGTTAATAATACGTGAAAAGTAATCTAAAACCATAATAAATTGTATAACTAGTTAAGAATTGTAGATATTATACTTTTTTTTTAAGATTCTAAGACTTGTTCCTTAAATACACATAATACCTATTCCTAATCCATAGGACCGGGCCTAATGACACGAGTTAGAAGATTAAGCGTCACAGATGACGGTGAAACATGTAAGACATCGTAGAAGAAATTTCTGTTATATTCAAATTTATATAATTTCATTACTAATTCAACGCTTTATTTCAAGAAATTCTGAATAAGCATGGATTACTTAACATTTCAAAATAATTTCTCTCTGACAATTGTTTTGCCTTTTTTTTACAGCTTACGCTTTATTCATTTTCTCTTTTTGGGATTATTTGTAGTACTTAAATGTTGTTGAGTATTCTTACTTTGAAATAATGATAAAGATGTTTGTTTTTAGTAACACCACCCGCTCAAAGAGTACAATTTATTCTTGGAGAAGATCTTGATGATGCTACTTTTGAATCACATCCGTTGTTTTCTGAAATGGAAGAGCTGGTCAAAGACGGAGATGAGCTTGAATGGAAAGAGACTGCTAGATGGATAAAATTCGAAGAAGACGTTGAAGAAGGTGGAAACCGATGGTCTAAACCTCACGTAGCTACGTTATCACTTCATTCACTATTTGAATTAAGGAGTCTTTTACTAAATGGGTCTGTAATTTTGGACATGGAGGCTAGTTCTTTAGAACATGTAGCAGATAATGTTCTCGATAATATGGTTGCTGACGGCTCCTTAGAATATGGTTGCAGAGAGAAAGTAAAAGAGGCTTTACTGCGACGACATAGACATCAACATGAGAGGCGAAATCATAACAATATGTCAAGACTTCCTATAATACGGTCATTAGCTGATATCGGACGAAACCATTCTTCAAATAAAAGTGAGTACTCTTAGCACTTAAGATTGATAAACATAATTTCTATATCTATTTCAACAAATTCATGGGTCATCTGATCCTATCAGATTTTCAGGAAGGTGGCTCTCGACGCTCCAGTTCGAGGAGTTGTCGAGGGTCCACCTCGTCTCCTCACACCGCTCTTCTTCAAGCTTCAGATGCCAGAGGTTCTTATCTAGCAGTACCAGGTTAGCCATGCGTGTAAAAAGATAACACTCTGCTCACTGACTCACTTCCTTTTAATAACATCCACTTTAGCACGCACTAAGGCTAATGTTTAAATTTTAATTATTGTGTACTTTATTTATCTATCGGTGTATAATTACTTATCTATGTGTGTATCGAGATTATCTTTAAATAAAGCTAACCATTATTATTATCTAACTTACTATTTCACTACCTTTGATCTAAGACTCCTGTGAAAATTGGCATTATATTCCTTTCAGTTGAAGAAGGCGGTACCACAAGCGGACACTCTCACAAAGGCGAATTCAGTCGTTTCCTAGGCATCCCCAACGCGGGTAACCGCTTATCCTCATCAATGTTATTTCTTCTCTTTTTCACACTTCCAAAATCTTTCATTCATTTATCATTTCTATGTAAAATTCTTGTCAGTGTCCATCCATTCAGCTACTACCTACAATAGCTTTCATTGGCCATGTTTTCTTTTACATAAAAAAAATAAATGTGGTAGGGTGTTCTTCAAAAATATATTACTACCCGTTCGCTCTAACTTTGCCGTTGGCGTAGAGGCGTTTACCCGAATTTTTAATTACACGAAGTAAATTGACAGTAGCTAATGTCACTTCGTCATAGAAAATAAGCAACTTTGTATGAAGAAGTGACATTAGTTGCTGTAAATTTACTTCGTCTAATTAAAAATTCGACTTTAGTATGGAGCCAAACGGCAAAGTTAGAGCGAACGAGCAGTACCTACGTTTTATTTTATTTATATACATAGCTAATCATGTCTCCGTGTATGTAATGTTTTTCGTTTTTGTACGTTTTCACTTCTATGTTTTACGCTTGTAACCTATTAATATCGCATAGTTTTTATAAATGGTATTTGTTGAAGACTTGTAACATAATCTACTCGTACATTCACTTAAAATTAACATTCCAGGTGCGGGACACGAAGATGGTATGGTGAAAAGTCCAAGCAGCATATCAATGCCACCTAATCATAGCTCGGGAGACTTCTCAATGAACGGAGATATTAACCATAAGTGCAATACAAATTTCATGAGAAAAATTCCACCCGGTGCGGAAGCGTCCAATATTCTCGTTGGCGAAGTAGATTTTCTCGAAAAAACGTTATCGGCTTTTGTGAGACTTAAAACGGGAACCATAATGGGTGATTTGACCGAGGTTCCAGTGCCTACAAGGTTCATGTTTGTTTTACTGGGACCACCAAACAGCAACTCAAGTTTTCACGAAATTGGTCGTGCTATGGCTACATTAATGTCTGATGAAATATTCCATGAAGTTGCTTACAGAGCAAGAAAAAGAGATCATCTTTTAGCTGGTATAGACGAGTTCCTTGATGCTGTAACTGTATTGCCACCCGGGGAATGGGATCCGGCTATTCGTATAGAGCCTCCGGCAGCAATACCCTCACAAGATCCTCGAAAACGACCTAATGATACCAGCCATAAAGAGGAATTTGATGAAGAAGAAGAAGAACAGAAACAAAGAGAACAATCAGGATTAGCACGATCTGGAAGACTTTTTGGTGGCTTGATCAATGACCTCAAACGGAAGTTACCTTGGTATTGGTCTGATTTCCGAGATGCGTTAGCTCTGCAATGCATTGCTTCGTGGATATTTTTATACTTTGCTTGCTTATCACCTATCATTACTTTTGGAGGACTATTAGGAGAAGCTACAGGAAAAAATATGGCTGCAATGGAATCATTAGTATCAGGATTTGTGTGTGGGATGGGTTACGGTTTCTTTTCAGGACAACCACTTACAATCCTGGGGTCAACTGGTCCAGTGTTAGTATTTGAAACGATCGTGTATGAATTCTGTCGACAAATTGGTTGGAATTACATGTCATTTAGGTTTTGTATTGGCACATGGATAACTATTATTTTGATTATATTAGTAGCACTTGATGCCAGTGCATTTGTTTGTTACATAACAAGATTCACTGAAGAGAATTTTGCTACACTCATTGCATTTATTTTTATTTACAAGGTAAAAAGCTAAATTATACATTTAACAAACGATGAATCAAAAAAAGCTTTATTTTACATTACTTTCTAATTTTGCAGGCTGTGGAAAATGTAATTTCAATTGGAAAAAAATTCCCGCTAAAGACGCGCCCTGATGAAGTTCTCAATTATGAATGTTTTTGTTTGCCAAGCAATTACTCCAAAGTGCCAGAGCAATTTAATTGGACATCGGTGGATAAAGTGTCTTGTCAGGTACCTATTAATTCAATTTAGTTATAAAACTCCATAAAAATGATTAGTTACAACAGTGGAATTTTATTCGTTCTCGTACAAACTATTTAATATTTGTTTTCAGCTTTACAATGGAACTTTAGTCGGTGCAGGATGTAATACTAAAGTTTATGTACCAGATGTTTACTTGATGTCTATTATACTGTTCCTGGGCACTTTCATTATTTCAGTGATTTTAAAGGATTTCAAAAACTCGCTATTCTTTCCTTCGAAGGTGAATATTATTGTATTTTTTTTATATTATAACGTACTCCTATATTGCTGTCTATCTTTAATCATGTATTTGTTTCTTTTAGGTCCGACAAATCATTAGTGACTTCTCCGTAATCATAGCCATACTATCGATGTCATTCTTGGATTATAAAGTTGGTGTAAAAACACCAAAACTGGAAGTACCTTCTGAATTTAAACCAACATTACCATCTCGAAACTGGGTTATTACTCCTTTTAGTGGAAATCCCGTGTGGTCCGTATTGGTAGCTATACTGCCAGCGTTGTTAGGAACAATTCTTATATTTATGGACCAACAAATAACAGCTGTAATAGTAAATCGAAAAGAGAATAAGCTTAAAAAAGGATGTGGTTATCACTTAGACCTGTTCGTACTGGCAATACTTATTCAAATATGCTCAGTGATGGGACTACCATGGTTCGTAGCAGCGACAGTTCTGAGTATTAATCATGTAAATTCTTTAAAAGTTGAATCAGAGTGCGCTGCTCCAGGAGAAAAACCACAATTTTTAGGAGTTCGCGAGCAAAGAGTCACTCATATTTTGATATTCTTAATGATAGGATGCTCAGTTGTGTTGACGCCAGTTTTAAGTAACATCCCGATGCCTGTTCTGTTTGGTGTATTTCTTTATATGGGAGTGGCATCGCTGAAAGGTCTTCAATTCTTCGATAGAATTTTAATAATGTTTATGCCCCAAAAATATCAACCAGATCACATGTTTTTACGACAGGTAATTGCTGTTTTATATTTTCCTACTATGTATGACTTAAATTGTGGCATGCAAAACTACCGTGTGGTTCAACATTACTTTTATTTTGTTCGTAGGTGCCAATACGTCGGGTACATGTATTTACAGCCATTCAACTAACATGCCTAATCTGCCTGTGGGTAATAAAATCATTTTCAATGACGTCAATACTTTTCCCACTGATGTTAGTAGTAATGATTGGTATCAGGAAAGCTCTAGACTTGTTCTTCACAAGAAGGGAAATGAAGATACTGGATGATGTAATGCCAGAAATGACAAAGAGGAACCAAGATGAACTGCGCGAGCTAGGAGACGCTGAGGTGGGATGGCTTGCAAAAATAATAAAACTTTGGCGTTGAATCTGTAATGTTTCACATAGCTCATTTTGATTTACTTTGTCATCCTTTACTTTATATGTTTTGTTGTTTATGTACCTAATTTGATGTTCAACGAAATAAAATCATTGTTATGTTCATACATTACACGAATTTTATTTTTGCTGTCATACAGATTTTCCTCACATTGATCGTTTTTATTTAGACGGTACTATTGCACAGGTGAGTACTTTTATTCATTTTACTGTAGATATTTCATGTGACTTGTTGTTAAGTCTTACGTAATTTCTTTGAAGAAATTTCTTAGGAAATCCCCTTGTAGGAAACCAACAAAAGCAACCCGCCTGCGTATCAAGAGAATCTTCAAATTCCCCTAATTAACGGCAACATAATGAATATACCGCTTACATCAATAAACATAACAGAGGAAGTGAATAAAACCGGTATTTGGAAGCAAGTCAACCACAATAACGTTGTAAAATGCCGTGATGGAAAAGATTTGAAATCGGGAAAGAGGTTGGTATTTTTTTTATACACCACCAAGGTGGCAGACAAGCAAACGGCCCACCAGATGTACCGGTGGTCACCGCAGCCTATGGACGTTTGCAACACCAGAGGCGCCACACTCGCGCTGCCGACCCTGTAAAAACCTTCTAAGACCCCTCTTGAAGAACCCCATACTGTAGGCGTTTGGGAAAACCGAGGCAGGGAGATAATATTAAATGTATTGTTTTCTTTAAATTTGTTTAAATATCCGAAAGGTTAAGGTAACCTAGCGCTGGGTACCCACGGAACAATATCCTTTGCTCCCGCGAGGTGAATGAACAATCTAATAGAGTTTGGGGAGGCTTATGAATATTCCGCTAACATCAAGCGTTGGATGATGTCCAAGGCTGGATGTACGCCGATTATTGTATGATATTAGATGAGATGCGGATATTTTTAGAAGTCCAAAGATTGCCATTGTCACAACAAGAAAGGTCATTAACAGCGGTGCTAAAATCGTATTCAATAAGGAAACAAATTTGTTAACATAAAAAATAGTTGACGAATAATTACCTAGTTGCCATTCTATATTAGATAATAAACGAGAACAAAAATCCTTCCACAGTAACAAACACAAGAAACTGATCTCTAAAACTGCAAACGCACTATCTGAAATTGAAAGGCGACTCTCCACTATGGCCGAAGTAGAAGAGGATGATCCCATAGTAAAGGTGGCTGTCAATGATACCAAGTTTTGAGTACAGCATGTTTGTTTCACTCTGGAGGACACTGCATGTACCCTACTATGATTTCCACCAAGTGCATGTTATACAAAATGTCTAGATTTAGCATATTTTCGTCTTAAAATTGTAGATACTTTTTTATCAAGTTTAATTGTGGTAATATTTACATTATACAATTATTTACTTAGTTTTAATGTATTTACAAATTTACATTATGAAAATTAAAACATATTTCGCCGTGAAATGTTGAGAACAATAAAAATCCTTATTTACTTACGTAATTTACGACTGAAATGTCTTTTGTCTCGTGTTTTGCCGTTTAGAGTTAAGAGACAAAACATTAATGGGTCTATTCCTGGGCAGGTCAGTAGTTTCTTATTTGGATGGACTATCAAAAGATGCGTTCTTATATTTATTTGTATGTAAAGTGTAAATTATCAATACTTACACGAACTGAATTCTACATATATACGTAATTATTTTATAGATAATACAAATAGTTTTAAACATAGGTACACTATGACTACTGTGTTCATAAATTAATAGCACGAACGAAGCCTAGAACCCAGTAAGACGTTAGTAAATTCCTTGTTCCTTAGTAGTGACTAGTGACTATTTATAAGCGGACCAGACACTGATTACCTCCAGCTAATGTAATGACGACATCAATATAACTAACTTTTTTCACATCGTTACGTTGTAATGACATTGTTTATGTAATGACATTACTTGTGTAATATTATAATTAATGTCGGTGTCTGGTCCTCAATATGATTATTGTACACTACACTACCTCTATATGTTTAGATTTATATTAAAATATTTCACTGTGCCATTAAGTATAAGTGGATGAAAGGCAAATGTCGTATTATAAGCTTTATGTGTTTTAAATAATTGTATATCTGCACCTCCTATGGTTTACTGTAAATAGTTTACAATTGTAAATTTATTTTATTTTACTTTATCTGCATGTGTCTGAAAGCAAATACCCACCTAACTATTCGCGACAGTTTTGTTCAGGAAATGTGTTGATTAAATTTCACATTTTTCAAGGTCATATACTATTCAAGGTCATATACTATCAAGGTCATATACTATTGTAGAAATTTTGAATCATTCTTTTGTGAAACTTTGTTGGTGATATTAAAATTTTGGTATTTGTTTTTTGAGGAAACTTTTTAGCAACCTACTAGTTATGTAACTATGTTTGGACTTCAAAATGGTTTTCAGACCGACATCGTAAGGCGCAAGGACTCTTGGAGCAGTGGGATCAAGAAGAGCGACTCTAGGAAAAATAGCACGTCTGCTGAAACTTCGGTCTAAAAACGTATAACATCATAATAATTATGTTAGGAAATGTGAAACCTTTGCATAGATGAGGAGTACTGACTACATAGTCATTTTTATTGAAGCAGCAATCCTATACGAAGCAGAACAGAATAACTGCTTCAATTAGACATCTAGTCTTAGCCCACTGCTGATGTATAGAAGCAAATAGGCAACTTTTATGTCAAAAATATTGTCATTTATGTCTTCTAAGGTCGTTATTAAAAAAGTTGCATATAATATTCTTACTACACCGAATGCTTAAATAATTTGCTTAGCAGTTTTATCATGATGCGAAATGGATATAGCTGGTCAGTGTTTTATGTCGGAAATGTTTATTAGCAAAATCATTTTATAGGTATGTGTATTGAGATAAGTAGAAGTTTTCCTAGAAGTAAAGTTGTTGCCAAGTTGGTACAAGGGTAAAGTGCAGTTTTTTTTGCACACTTACAGTATATAGTATGCTACTACTAAATGTATAAGGCAATTGGCATAAAGTGTAGCGTTTTATTCCATGTAGGTACTAACACCTAGGTACCTACCGACCTACCTTTCGTTGATTACAAAGCAAAAAAGATAGCCAAAGCGAAAATTTGAGATGCAAAAACATACTGATCTCCATAATAGTCTAGTAATTAGAGTACCTGACTAGAAAACCAGAAGGCACTGGATTCAATTCTGATAATTGAGGGGTGCAGTATAAAATAAAAGTAAACGTAGATACCTAATTATAATCGAGGAAATAAGCGTAGGTATTATGGTAAGGCGTAATTAAGAGAAGCACGGAAAGACTTGAGGAATGTGATATAAAGGGCGATTATTTCCTTGATTGTATAATAATATATTTGTCTTGATCGATAAGTGTTTTTACTATAGCCGTGAATCATGCTTTTCAAATTGATTAGTATTTTTAAGAATGTTAGCTACCATAATTCCTAATACTAGTGGCTCGTTGGCCGTTGAAACTGGCCAGTAATTAATTTAAAAAACTAGCTTTAGGATGCACTTCTTCTCTCATACATTACTTTAACTGTGTAAAAGTTCACGTGATTCACGTTCCCTGCAATTTTCTTACAAGTGATAGGTACCTACTTACAAAGCCTTCATGTCACGTTTTAATTTCTAAATATTTACCTAAGTGGAGATACCTACTTACCTACCTACATTTCCTCTAACCGAGCGGGTTCAAGTTGGACGAGTAATTGACTCAGGTCGCGTGCGTGTGGACTCAAATCCGACAAGTAATGACTAACCTCCGCTTCTTTTACACCGGGAAGCAATTTATATAGTAGAAGTATATTAGTTTACTGAGACACCCATGAACAATCAGCTGCGTAAAACGTCAAACGACATTCTCAATGAAATATTAACTTTTTGTAGCAGATAGACCCTCTGTCTAAAATGGGTTGTTATAAATTTTCGATGTACTTATTAAGTGTAAGTTAAATGGCCACAAAAGCTGTTGTTCTGTCTGTAGCCCTAGGGCTATCCTTCCAAGGGTGTACCGGGTAAGCCATGGGCAGATGGAAGGGCTCCATGTAGTTTTAGTCTGTTGTAAGTTACATGATGGCACCGAAAAGTGTTGGAGTGGCGACCACGTACCTATCGGAAAACGCAGTGTTGGTAGGCCTCCCGCAAGGTGGAAAGATGATCTTATAAAGGTCGCAGGAGCCTGCTGGATGCGAGCGGCTCAAGACCGACCGTTGTGGCGATCCTTGGGGAAGCCTATGCCCAGCAGTGGGCGTCAAATCGGCTGTTATGATGATGAAGTAGGTACAGACGAATTTGAGAATGCATGGTCAATCCGAAACGAAATTGCTTTGCACTGAGAATTGACGCCATCTCTCGGATAAAATTGGAAGTCAAGTATCTAGACTATCTAGCGTTGCCGATTTTTTAATACCTCACACAGGAACGCGATTATTGTCAATATAGCAACTCATTAATCTTTTGAGTAATGTAAATATGCCATCTAGTACATTTTTTGTGATTCTAAGGTGTCTATGCAATATTATATTCGAGTAAAGTTGCGCCATCTAGTGGAGTTTTTGTGAATTTCGACTCAAATGTGCATGGGATTATATAGATCTTAAGGGGCCCATGCAATATTGGAGGTGACTGTAGGTACATGATGATATCCATACGTAAAAACAGTGCCATTTGTTCACAGCATTTCAATTTGCAAAATGAATGGACAAATATAGCCTAGAGCCCTAAATATTGTCATTGTAGTCGTAAAATAGATTAGTGTTAGAATGGTAGTTTGAACACGCATAATTAATTAAACGAAGTGCCAATAGAGTAACACCACTAGATGTTAAATTTGGATACATTTTTGCCCATTTAGTAATTTTGGAGCCAAAAAGTACTTATTTACTGTAATATTTAGAATCAAGTTAGGATGTTAACATTTCAAGGCAGTTTAAAAAAAACACAAAATTGGCTTTGGTTTACATAGCAAAACTATTAAATGTTATTAAATAGATTCACATGTTAAATATAACTTCCATAAAGTCAATGTATAACGATTTTAAATTGTATTAGACGTGTAATTAAATCTATTATTTAGGTACTAGGTAAATGTGTATCACCTATAAGTGTCCAAAATTATAATTAAAATCTAAATGTTTCCCTTCGTTTTGTAGCTGCATACATTATCTACAATTCTAAGAGTATTTTCAATAAACTTATCTTGAAATTCAGTTAAAATGGTGTAGATTTAGAGATTTTAATGAAAGGAAATTTCTTTTCAATGAAAACGTAGACCTCGATAGGAAACACATTCATACAATTTTAGCTTGTTAATGATTGTATTCTTACACTAAATGTTATTTGTAAACGTAGAATAAAATAATTATAAGCATAACAATTATAATTTGTACCTGGAGCGTTTGTTACGATTTATATCGTTTTTGGAATACTTTTGTGGAGTGTTATCATTAAATGGATTTTTATAAATGTGCTTGTGCTGTTTCATTCATATAAAAAAACATAAGGTACCCATCAATCCTACGACGACTCACCGACAACTTACGACCTGAAAAAGGTCTCAGGAACTTACTGGATGGATGCGGAAGGCGCAGGAACGTGCATTGTGAACGTAATTTGGTCCAACGGTGGACTGCCCTAGGGACTCATTAGAATAAAATATAATGACAATATAAAATACAAACAACCATCGCTGATCTTCAATACAAACAAAAAGAAAATGGAGCAGCTTTTTTTTAACGTGAGGGAAAATTCTCATGGATGCTATCCCGGACTTCTACCGACTAAAAAAACTGCCCACGCAGCCTAAGGTTGGAAGCCCCGGTTAAGCCCTCGGAAGAATACCCCAGGAGGGAGATCGGGTGCTATACAGCATCTTTGTGGGGTTTTTCGGGTGTTATCCCGCTTTTTAGGGGGGGGGGGGGGCGTGCGTGAATTCCTTACGTTAAGCTGTCGTCTAGGGCCTGCTTCTGTAACGACGGTGGGCAGCCCCCTCACCGTCCTCAGGCCCCCGGTCATGGAGGCCGAAAGTCTTTGGCGAAGACACGTCAGCGGCGCCCCCGCCGCCTACGGCGAAACTCGGGTGGGAGAGTTCTCTCCCTCTCCCGCCCCGCCGCCTCTTTCACGACCATGACCTGCTGGAGATCATGGCTCCAGCGAGAGAGTGTCCACGTCCAGACCTGCAACGAGGACCTGACGCTGTTGCGTCCACGCCGTGCACTCCACTAATGTGTGAAGCGCTGTGTCCTCGCTGCGCTCCCCGCAGTGCTGGCACTCGGCTGTGGTTTCCCGGTGTATATCTAAAAACTATTAGGGAAATTATCTAAAAGCTACAATACCTTGTCAACATCTCTCTCGTCTAAAGATACCTATAGGTAAGCTCCAGCCAGTTTACTTACCACATTATGGATAACCGAGATCTGACAATTGCTTTTCTTTTCTTTTTTTCTTTTATTATACCACTAAGGTGGTAGACAAGCATACAGCCCACCAGTTGTACCTACTGGTGGTCAATGTAGCCTATGCACGTTTGCAACACTCGCACTGCCGACTGCCGACCCTTTGAAAACCTTCTAAGACGCGTTTTGAAGAACCTCATCGGATCTAACCGTGCTCGAACGCATCATCATTGGGTTCATTCTCGCACTCGCTCGCACCCTCACACTTTGCGTTTTAGACGCAAAGTGTGATGAACACAATGAATGATTTTCTTGATGATCTTCACCGCTGCAATGCACCTGCTGATCAGTCACATTGCTGGCCCATCATCGATGGATAGTGTGCTTACGGATACAGCACCGAGTCCTCGAGGCAGCCCACGTACCTAATGGTGGCGTTACTCGAGTGTCGACTTTTACTTAATTCGTGTAGAATTTTATTTATGAAGTTTAACGTAATTATACTTATTATATAATACTGGATAATGCTCGCCGTTTCACCCCCGTGAAATTTGGTAAGTACCCGTTCCCGCTTTCCGTGGACATATATTCCCGGGATGAAAATATTAGCCTGTGTTATTCCAGCTTATCTCTGTACCAACCGTTAAAGCGTGTTTGAGTAACAAACAGTCTAACATCTTCACAATTTCACAAACTTAGTGAAAATGAAGATGAAAATATCTTTATTCATATAGGTCATAAAGTAGTTATAACACTTTTGAACGTCAAGAGAGTAGAACTATGAGCTATCTCTGTACAAACTTTCAGCCTGATCCGTTTAACCGTTAGTGTGAATGAGTAACAAACATCTTCACAAACTTTCACATTTATAATATTAGTAGGAAGTAGGGTACCTATTTCGTTACCTGACGTTTCGATCACGTTGCGCCGCCGGCCTTGGTTACGGGTTGGGCGCCGATTCTCGATCTCACGACTTGAATGCGTCGACGAAAGTTTACTGTTGACATGTCTTTTGTCTCATATTTTCCCGTTTCTAAATATATGAGAAAACTAAATAATTTAGATAGTTTAAAAAACTAAAAAACACGCTTGTTTTTTTATAGTTTATCTTGGATGTCCGTTATGTTAGATTTAAGTCACGTGACTATTTTTTCGTATTCCTGACGGCAAACCCTTTCATTTGATACCCATATCGTGGAGGTGCATTTCAAATAGCCTTTCCGCCATCTTGGACGTCCGACATATTAGATTTAAGTCGCGTGACTATTTTTTCGTATTCCTGACAGCAAACCCTTTCATTCGATACCCATATCATGGGGGTGGATTTCAAACAGCCAGTCCGCCATTTTGGGGAGGACGCCATATTGGATTTGTAATGACGTTTTTAGCTAGTCATGTATTGTCATCAGAACTCTGAGCGTGTGCAAAATTTCAGCCTGATAGAAGGACGGGAAGTGGGTCAAATTAACATTCCAATATTTTCTTACACACATAGTTACAAGTGAAGCTAATAAAAGCGTGTTAATTACATTTCATCAGTAAATTTTAATCAACGAATTTAAGTTATATACTTACTATCCTGACAACTGACGTCGGGGAACATCTCATCTAAATCAGCAATCTGCCAGTAGTAGATAACTAATCATCAGTTTAACCACAATGTTTGTTTTACAACTTTTAAATATTCGTTGAATCCAGAAACATCCTTCTTGAAGTTTGACGGTGCGGTAGATAGAGGGTTGGTTTAGGTTATTGTAGTTTAGTAAATTCAATTCGGGCATGACATGCGAGGAACAATCAACAAAAACACCATTTACAAAGTAATACTATATTACACTAATCAGATTAGATAGCTTAATAAACAATAAAAATAAATTAAATATACAATTTTTCTAATACATATAGTAGGCGGTTAGTTTTTGGTCTTCTTTTTGTCTGGAAGAAAGCCCATTTCTTCTTGATATCTCTTGATAAGCTGCTCTTGGACGTCTGGTAAGCACGGCGAGTATCGACTGTACTCCATACTGAATTCACCTTTGCCTTGTGTCATTGATCTGAAACGAGATGGTTCTAGTATATTTTTGCCTTTATTTCCCGTGGTCCACCTCGTAGTCCACCCAGGTGAACCACGGGAATTTTTTTTTACCCGTGGTCCACCTGCATAGCCATATGTTTGTAACAGTTAATTATATAATAAAATTATGGATATACTTATGATCAAAAAAGTAAAAAATTACCAGTAGTACTACTAAGTGGTCCCAGTAGTACCACTGGTACTTAAATTTTACCCATGGTACTACTGGATCAAAAATAAATGAAGATCGGTAAAAACAAATGAAGATCGAAAAAACAAATGAAGATCGAAAAAACAAAAATGAAGATCGGAAAAACAAATGAAGTTTGAAAAATCAAATGAAGATCAACAAAAACAAATGAAGATCGGCGAAACAAATGAAGTTTGAAAAAACAAATGAAGATCGGCAAAACAAATGAAGATCGGCAAAACATGCAGATCAATAAAACAAACGTCTATAAGCAAGTTCATAAGGTCAAAAACTATTCGCAGCTATATTTTGTAATCTAGATGCGATTGCCATTCAAAAAAATAGGGGCAAGTAATTCTCGACCTTAACGACACTTATTTAAAAATGTGCTTTTAGGCGTTTATAGACATCACTGATCACGAATATATAAAAAATAAATAAATATTATGCATGCTCCTAAGGTCGAAATTCGCTTGGACCCATTTTTGTAATCTAGATGCGATAAACATTCAAAAAATAGGTGCAAGCAATTCTCGACCTTATAAACATGCATAATATTTATTGATTTTTTACATGTTCTTGATCAGTGATGTCTATAAACGCCACAAAGCACATTTTTGAGATGTGTCATTAAGGTCGAGAGTTGCTTGCACCTATGTTTTTGAATGGCAATCGCATCTAGATTACAAAATATGGCTGCGAGTAGTTTTTGACCTTATAAACTTGCTTATAGTCTTTTGTTTTATTGATCTGCATATGTTTTATCGGTCTTCATTTGTTTTTTCGATCTTCATTTGTTTTGCCGATCTTCATTTGTTTGTCGATCATAATTGGTTTCGCTGATCTTCATTTGTTTCGCCGATTTTCATTTATTTCGCCGATCTTCATTTGTTTTTGTCGATCTTCATTTGTTTTTTCAAACTTCATTTGTTATTCCGATCTTCATTTGTTTCGTTGATCTTCATTTGTTTCATTGACTTCATTTGTTTCGTCGATCTTCTTTTGTTTTGTTGATCTTCATTTGTTTTGAAAACTATTTCATTACTTTATACATTTTACCTTTTAGATGTTCTTCGTATACCACAACCTATAATGGATCTTTTTCCACTGACATGTCCTAAAAGATCCATTTTTCATAAAAAATACTTTAAGGTATTAAAGTGGACATGACATGTCCACAAAGTTCCATGATGAATTTTTTTAATGGATTTTAGTGGATAAAGGGCACTTGCATAAAAAGGTTACCATAGCTGTAAGTGTTGATAGAAGAGCGCTAAGTGTCAGGTGGACCACGGGTAAAAATTATTTCCCGTGGTACACCTAGGTGAACTACGGGTAATAAAAAAATTCCCGTGGTACACCAGGTGGACTACGGGTAAAATAAAATTCCCGTGGTTCACCTGGGTGGACTACAAGGTGGACCACGGGAAATAAAGGTATTTTTGGGGCCTCTTTGGAAACTGTGAGGACCTGTTTGACAGGTAAAAGGGCTAGACTGTCTTAAAAAATGTCCTAAAATATGCCTGTTCATACGCCACTTGAAAAATGACGGTAGAACTGAATTTACTTACAGCTTGGCGAATAGTCTTGCAAACAAATTCACGTCATTCATTGAATAAATCAAGTAAATGCTACTTACACACAGCATAGTATAATATTAATCTGGCAAATAAAAGTCTAACTGCTACTTAAATATAATTTCTACATCACATTATACGAGGTAAGATATAGACAGAAAGCTAATACTGGAAAAATGGATCTTTCGAATTCAATTGGGTTTATAGATAAAGAAAGATTACAATATTCGAAGGCGGCCCTTATAAAGTGGTTACTACATCGGCGTCACAATTGTAATACCGCTGATGTTTCAAAAGTGAATAGGTCATGTTGACCACTTTCTCGGCGCCAATTAAATCTGATACCTTATTGCTAAAAAAGAATCTACTAACCTTAATTCACCAGCATATCCAAACATATTATTGAGAGGCACTTCAGCGTATATCGTGGTCCATCCCTCGGCGCCTTCAGTTCCAGTAATGATACCGCCTCTCTTGTTCAGTTGGCCAATGACTGTACCGTGAAACTCGTCCGGTAGCGTTGCTTCCACGAACATGATCGGTTCTAGAATTTGCCAAGCTCCGTCGTTGTATACTGGAAAACAATAATTTGTGTATTTTTAACCAACGTCAGAAAAAAGGAGGACGTTCTCAATTCGACAGTTTTTTTTGGGTGCTAATTAAACCACCTTCTTTTTAATAGCATTATTGGCCTCCGCAAAAATACTTTGCATCCTAAATTAATAAGTCAGCCACAATTAATAAGTGTCATAATTTATAGATTATAGCCACCATTTAACTTCTTTATTAGCCACTGTTAATATAATTCAGCAACGTGATTATTTTTTGGCATATAATTTTTTAACATGCATTCAAACAGTAAACTTCAAAAATACTAAAAAATAGCATCAAAACAGACATTATTTATTACTATCGTAGCTTCTAATTCAGCATGTTTAAAATGTAACTCGTCCCACATTAATGGATCATCAAAGTTAAGTAAAATTGCCATCAAAAAACAAATTATGGCCACTAATATTACCTAAATAGCTAGAACTACTTGTAGCTACTGACTCAGTCTTTTGTAAACGATCACTGCAGTAACTAAACTAACGCTATTGCTGGTGCTCGGATGGGTGACCACTTTGTAACATTTGATTTGCAAGAATTTCCTTGCTTCGCAAGGCACGTTAAGCTGACAATGTGGGGTGTCAAAATATGGTGGTAACGGACAAGCGAGTCCGTTTCAACACGGGAGCGGGGGACAGACCTTCGGGCAATAATGCTTTTATTTATTACTAGCTGACCCGCGCAACTTCGTTTGCGCCACATAAGAGAGAGAATTACCTGTTCCCGTCGCAATTACTCCCGTCACGTTGCGTTTACTCCCGTAGCGTCTCGTCGTTAATATTCAATACTACGTGAGAGAGAGAGAGAAAGGTTTCTCGTCGCGTGTATTCCCGTCGCATTATTTTTAAGAACAATTTCGTTTATGAATGAGGTATCCCGTGGCATTATTGTAGAAAAAAATTGATTGCCATTAAAATGGTTATTGTGCACCAACCGAAAGATAGACACATGCTATCGCGCAATTTTTTTGGAACTTTTTAAGAGAAACAATTTTGTAGTACATATTTTTTACATAACTATAAATATTTACGCAGCACACGCAACGAAGCTCTCTAAAGGAATAACTTTTCCCCCGTTTTTGAAACATTTACTATTACTGCTCCGCTCCTATTCGTTGTAGCGTGATGTTATATAGCCTATGAAACTCCACAATAACGTAGCTTTCTATTGGTGAAAGAATTTTTAAAATCGGTTCAGTAGATCCCCAGATTACCCCTTACAATTCAACAAATATACAAACACAAACTTTACTTCTTTATAATATTAGTATAGAAAAATATTGTTGGACATTCTCACACAACATCATCTAGCCCAAATTAAGCTATATGCTTGTGCTAGCTGATGCCCGCAGCTTCGCCGGCGTGAAATTTGGTTCCTACACTGTCTCTAACCTCTCTCTGTAGGTACCAAATTCCAGCCAGATACTTTCAGCCATTACAGCGTGAAAGAGTAACAAATTCATAATACATATTATATGAGTTATTAGCTGACCCGCGCAACTTCGTTTGCGTGATAAATAAAGAACTGCTCGACCGATTTTGTGCAAACTTCACATAAACCATCTACTAAATAGTCCGAACAAAGCCTAAATATTTGGTTTGGATAGGTGAGCCCGTTCTTGAGTTATAAAATTACAACGAAAAGTGGCATTGATTTTTATATATATAGATGTAAATTTATTTATTAAATACATTTCTTGATTCATTGGCTAGACTACTACTCGACTCAACTTCTCTTCTAAGCAATTGACATCGTAACTTAGTTCCTTCTTCAGCTAGTCCCAGTCATACTGTAAGCCTACGACGCGAGACGTATGGGAAAACCGAACTACGGTAGACTTTTTCCTCCTAATACACTTAGTCCAACCAAGGCCTGTTAACTTAATAACCATGTATATTTCATCTGCTAAGCGTTCATGTTCATTTTAATGGCTCTTTTTACTTTTCAAATGTAATCTTCGTAGAGGCCATTCCCGTATTTTTCAAAGACTTAGTGAGTTTGCGTCCTGCACCGAATGCAGCCAGCACTATAGAATAAGGTTCATACCTTCCATGACCAGTCGCTTAGGGCTGTTGACAATCTTTCATTCTAATGCACAGTGGACACTACCTGCAGCGTGGTCTTTCATTATTCCTGGCTAGCCATCTTCGAATTTTCTTGTTCTTTCACAGATTTATTGTTGGTTATACAAAATATAATAAAATTAACAATAATATTTCCAATAGTACATACTTAAAGCAAAATCATGAAAATGACAATGATAAGCGGATTAAACTTCCTTAAATGTGTCAAAATAAAAAGTAATTTAAATCAAAAATAAGAGTATTTAAGGAGTATTGATATCAACTCCGGAAAAAATCTGCTCTTAAATAATTTACATTCCCTTTTTAGGTTGATAACGTATAAATTTCAATAAAATAAGGAACACGTGTGTATAATAATAATAAATAAACTTTATTGAAATTCAGTATACCTTTTTTATACCTTAGGAGGTAGAATTTGCAAAAATGGTAAAATTACTTATTTCAAATTGTTACAAACAACGCTCATGCTGAATTTCATCATCGTACCATTTACCGTTTAAGCAATAATTGATAATAACTTTATACGAATTAAGTTCGTTTTTTATTTTATAATAAGTATACTTTTCAGGGATGAAAAGTATCCAGTGTGTTGCCCAAGATATTAAATAATAATTATACCAAGTTTCATCGTAATCGAACCGGTAGTTTTTGCGTGATGCCTGAACAAACAGACAGACAGACAGACAGACAAAATTTTTTTTAATCACATATTTCGTTTCAGTGTCGGTCTAGTAACACCCCCTGCCATTTTTTTTTTTATATTTTCAATGTACAGAATTTTCACTTCTACAGATTTATTATAAGTATAGATTATGTGTTACCTGCAGTCTTTATAATTCGGATTTTCTATATAATACCTGCATTCTAAGGAATACCTGACCCAGACTCCAGACGCCCCGTCCGAGCAATGTATGAAACGTTTTGAATAAGTACATATATTATTATGATTGTTCATACTTTTTTTTTGTTTGCATAGAATACCTGCTGGTCCAGCGGCAATGTGTAAAATAAATAGGTCTTGGGTCACCACAAAATTGTAAATACCGCAAAATTATAAACTATCGAGAAATTATAAATTGTAACATAATGCAAAATGTTAAATTTATATGACATCTGGCGCTCGGCGGCCACTGCCTTCGTTTGCTCGCATTCGCGCGTTAGTGGTCACTGTTCCAACCTAACCCAACCTTTGCAAGCAGCGAACGAACCTTCCATACTCTCGTATATTTCATACATTGCCTTGTCTGCAAGTTTCCGGTTTTGTATAGAATGCCTAGACATTATACTGATTTCGGTCGGTGACATTATGTATGCATGTAATACAGATTATAGAACTAAAAACAGATAGCGCTTTCCAAACAAAAAGTACGACCCAGAAAGCAAATACTAAACCCAAAAGTGAGTACAATAACGTGGAAATGATAAACACAGTTCACACATAACGAGTAATTTCTCGTGAATATTTATGAAGACATTATCCACGTATATTTATTGTTAAAAAATCTCCACATATTCACTTAATGTATATATACTAAACTCAAAAGTGTATAATGTATTATACACTTTTAAGTTTAATATTTGCTTTCTTGACCTCACTTTCTGGTCCGGTAAGCGTAATCTGTCTTTAGTTATAGTGGAATTCAGCAGATGTAAATAATATAGTAAACAAAACAATTGGATCTTGACTGCTCCATAATTACTTACATTTAATTATCAATCCTGATCATAGTCGTTTCAAGGAACTCTAGTTAGATTTATGCGGACATTTCGACACTAATAAACCTTTAGATTATAGAATAACTAGCTGACCCGCGCAACTTCGTTTGCGTCTCATAAGAGAGAGAGAGAGAGACAGAGAGAAAGAGCGCTATTATTTTGATATCATGTTTCCCGTCATTTACCCCCGTTGCGTTTACTCCCGTCGCATCACTACTATTCATTATTTTAGAAATAATTAACGTTACTGTGATCGAAAACCTCCCAAAAACGCAAGATAGCGCCCCAACCCACTTAGGTGAGGCCATAGTGGTAGCCGTAGGTCTGTTGCAAGTTCTGGGTTGACTACCGAAGGCTTACCCGGGGCTCCCAACCGTAGGCTGTTAGCAGGATACGTGTGGTTTTTAATCTTTAAAAGTCCGACATAGCATATATGTAGGAATTTCCTCACTTTAAAAAAAAATAATAAATAAATAAATAGGTATTGTGTTTTAGAACTTTTTAAGAGGAACAATTTTGTAATAAATTATTTTTATGTAACTTTAACCATTTACGCAGAGGCGCAACGGATACTCTAACGATTAAATGTTTTCCGTTTTCGAAACATTTCTCATTGCTGCACCGCTCCTATTAATCTTAGCATTATGTTATGTAGCCTTATGCCATTCTCAATAAATGAACCTACTACTATCGAACAGTTAAAGAGTTTTTGAAACCCTACCATTAGTTTCAGTAAGGCTTGCCTTGGTATGATGTGATCATGGTCCCTTTGCAGCGTGTGTCCAGCTCCACTTCCGACGTTTGATCTGTTGGTGGATAGGGATCTCACTGCAGCGCTCCAATAGGCTTACGTTGGTGATTTTCCCGGGCCCGTATATACCGAGTATCCGTTGGAGGCAGCGGTTGACGAAGACTTGTAGCTGGTAGCTGGTGCGAAATGTCTTTAGTGACCTTCCATGTCTCGTACCCGTATAGCAGTTAGCTGTACAGTTTTAACGTTTACTTTGTTTTTGAGTTTCACTTTTCGAGTCCATTTTCGCGACCGCCTATAGAATCATGAAGATTATTGCACCCAGACCAGATACAGAAATCAACGTGCTCATTATACAAAGAGATTTGTTTTCAGTGGGAAACGAACCTACAATCTCCGGTTTGAGCTGTGTGAAGGTTGTTCTAGCCTTGGCGAGTCTCGAAATGATGTAGGGTACTCTCAGGAGTGTCATGTCAGAAACTGATGAGATAGACCATTAGTTTCTGACACGACACAGTGCCTCTACCACATCTCCTGCGTCTGTCAATTTTATTTTCAGTCCAGCCATTCGCTGCCTCACCCTGCACGTTATCCTGCAGACATGCATGACGGCGTGGCCTGGAGGATTAAAATGTCGCCGATGACCTGTGCCTCAGCAGGCATAGGCATAGGCAGATATCAGGATAGTTCCCATTTTATGCCGCGCCGCTTGTTCTTTGCCATATTCAGCATTATACCATCTATTTTCTATGGATGGTTGTTAACTATCCTGTTATCTTCATAACGATTCTCTAAGGTAGGTACAGTATGTATTTTCAAAAGAGTTTGTTCGCAAACTCTTTTGAATTTCTTTTTCAGAATATTGATGACATTTGATTGATGTCATTTTATACACGGTAACGTCTAGTGCGTCTACTACATTGATACATGATTAAAATTCTAACACGCCGGTGTTTGTATGTAAATTGTTTATACTGAGGAAAATTCTATACGATATGAGGAATAGCTTTAATCATTAAGCTCTATATTGATTAAGCAAACAGGGCAGATTCACATGCTACTTGATGAGTATGATTAATAAATACCTCAAATTTCATGGACCTTATGTGACGTAGACAAAGTTCTCGCAACTTTGTCTACGTCACATAAGGTCAGCTAGTTTAAAGATAAAACAATAGTTTTCTTCATACCTACTTAAAAACTATTTTTACGAATTTTATGGTAATAATAGACATTCTTTGAAATGTGCATTTATGGTATTGTTGTGACTTTTATGACACGTTTAAAGTACATAGGTGTGGGATAGATGGCGCTCGCGGCTACGTCAGTGTGAAATTTTACTTTCCGCTTCCCATGGGAACGTACTCCCGGGATAAAAAGTAGCCTATGTGTTATTCCAGACTATAAGGTATCTCTGTACCAAATTTCAGCCCGATCCGTATAGCCGTTTGAGCGTGAAAGAGTAACAAACATCCACACTCACAAACATTCACATTTATAATATTAGTAAGATTTCATGAAAAATACTCGGATGGTAAAAATTTAAGACTGTCATTTTTGCTTGTCATTAAATTATTTTTTCTCAGACTTGTTTGTCTTTGCCATAGTGTTGTAAAACTGTTGTACTGGCCAATTGATTTTAAAAGGAGGTCATTGTTTTATCAATCTGTGAGTTCGAAAAATGTACTTACTTTAATAATATAACTTATTGACCCAGAGAGCGACGAGTGCGAGTCTTTGCCCCTTTCACACGTACCGGTTGCCGGGTGCCGGGTACCCGGGTGTATGGCCGTGTACTATAGCTTTCACACGTAACGGCGTGATTTGCCCGGCAACCGCTTGCATTCGCCGCCGGTTACCCGGCACCGGCTACCCGGCAACCGGTACGTGTGAAAAGGCACTTTGAGTTTGGGTCTTCGATTCTACAGTATAGACGATTTTGCTTTCGTCCGTATGTGTGTGTGCATGTCAGTTTCGGTCTAGAAGACGCATTTGTTAACCAATTTTCTCCAAACTTGGCACACATGTTCTTTGATTTAAAATCATTGATCTACGAAAAGATAAAAATACAACTTTTGTCGAAAGTTTTTTTAATAGGGCGGAAAATAAGGGAGAAAAAGGGCCCCGTTATATATGATGGGATCATAAGGGATATAATTCCTCACAGGTTGTTTTTTCCTGGGCGCTCGCGAGGTCTACTCTTCGCAGAAGTACTTGTATTAAATTGGGACTAACTAAGTATTTGTGCGACCCAGAAATCGTCAGAAGAATCCGGTTAGGCTTAGTACCGTGTGGAGGAGTAAGTTTAAAGAGGCTAACGTCCATCAGTGAACTGCCAAAAAGATAATCTATTGTTTCGAACGCCATAAACATTTAAATATGAATAAAAAGAAAAGAAATAATGATTCTTTAGGGTAGACTGGGTACGGTTGACGGTGGATGGTTAAAATATTCAGTCATTTTTTACACAACGCTATCTGATCCCAAAGTAAGCTAGGAATGACCTGCTTGTGTAATGGGTGTCCGACCACGAATATTAATACGACCTTTGATAATGCTATTATAGCGAAATATGTCAGGTGTTTTTAAAATTAAAATAAAAGTGGAATAGTACAAGTGAATTTTCGTAATGTATTAAAACAAGTTCCATCAAGTGCCAACAATCAAAAGTATAACGGATATTATTTGTAACTTATTTTTTTGTAAATACATATTTATGATACATTCATATAAACAACCAGACTCTTAGGGCCTTTAGTCGTTTCGTTCGCGGTATGAATTGCCAAAGAGCTCTTTTTAAATGAGTCGTCCCTAAACTAATATATTATTGTAAATAAATGATTATACTATTAAATTTTCTAAAAGT
This sequence comes from Miltochrista miniata, assembly GCA_933228765.1. Classification (NCBI taxonomy): domain Eukaryota; kingdom Metazoa; phylum Arthropoda; class Insecta; order Lepidoptera; family Erebidae; genus Miltochrista; species Miltochrista miniata. The sequence continues at coordinate 30,833,920 of OW121751.1, forward strand.
TTCTTTTTTTTTTTAAAGATCCTTTAATTAAATTAATATAAAAAGTTATTGCACATAATATATATAGATATACCGAATTACATGATTTGATGTATTTGGCGATTGATTAACCGAAGTAAATGAATGTACGGTGAACTAGATATAACTCAATGATTACTTACATAATTAGAATCAGTTTAGTTACAACACTATGATCATAGACAACTTCTGTCAAAACATGACATGTTTACATGATTGCTGAGCTGTCCAGAAAAAGACTATACAAAGTGATATCAAATAGCGCTGTCTGATTGATGCAAATGGCGGGTCGCTGTCGTCCTTTGCACTTGCGTCAAACCTTGCAGTGGCTATTTTCACGAAAAAAGAATAATGATATATTTATTTTACACGCTCAGTTATATAAACTGATGTCTATGGAGGCTTAAATTATAATTTTTTGAGGCTCTTGTTTTGAAGTGGTAAAATATAAAATGGTGATTACATTTAAAATCTGTGGCTGAATTAGTAAATTAGGTGTTAATGTATTAATACGCACGACAAGTTAAAATAATTGTTGATCTTTATTTGATGCTTATGATGGAATGTTTAGGTGACGTTGTAAAGAGGACGAATTAGTATATTAGAGGCTATTTCATTTTCGCGTGGCTTAGTTATTAAATCAGAAGCTAAATGCCGTGGTTGAATAAAACTTTTGAGGCTCGGTTTATTATATCCCGTTTTTTTTATGTTTGTTACCTCATAACTTTTGATCAGGTGAACCGATTTCGAAAATTCTTTTTTTGTTTGCATGCAGGTGTTTCCCATTTGGTCCTATTACAAGGAAACCAGGATCTAATGATGCCATCCCAGAGTAATCGAGGGAAACCTTTAAAAACTGTAGGAGCGACTATACTCTGTAAAATGTAGCTTGATCTCTGTGACAATCATATTAACGTAAACAAAATTTACTTTTATTTCAAAGGCATAAATTTGTTATTTACAGTTTGCACCTCTGTGTTCTCACTCTCTGCATTTCAACCACAAAAATCTTTATGCAGTTGACATAAAGTCCATTCTTGTTTACGTTTGTAGAAATGTCGCAGAGATCAAGCTATATTTTACAGAGTATAGCGATTTTTTTTTTTATACTTTAAAGCACTACTATGTAATGAAGGTCTGGCGTCGACCTGAAGATCGACTGATGAGTTCCTGGAGACAGACTGACGGACGGACGGCGGAGTCTCATTTATAGATACTGTGAGTCCAAATTTCACTATTTTGTCTAAAGCAATAGGTGCCGTTGATATTTTTATACGGCACATATGCTAAAATTACGATAATGAATGTCTCAAACATTTAAAAACTCCTTCTGACTTGCAGCTAATTTAAAAAAGGTTTATAACTGACCATACACGGCAATAGGCTCAACACCTGTTACGTGGGACATAAAACCATAAGGTGAAATGTGGGCGTATACTATCCTCTGCCTACCCCTTCGGGGATAAAGGCGTGACTATATGTACGTTTGTATGTATGTATAGTTGACCAAAAAACAACAGCTTCCTCACCATCTTTCACAGCTCCTTTGGCAGCTAAGAAGAAAGCCAGTTCACTGGAGTCCACAATGTGATGTGCACCATCTTGCAAGCGGAACTTCACTCCAGACACTTTGTGGCCCGACAAGTAACCCTTCTGACACGTGTCTAAGAACCCCTTCTCTACGCCAGGAATGAATTGCTTGGGAACGTTTGTACCTATGGTTTCGTCGACGAATTCTAGCACTGAAAAAAAAAATAGTTTCTTAGTACTTAGAATCGTTAGGACAGTATTCATGAAATTCGAGAAAAAATATATAATACTAGCGAACGTCAGGCGGTTTCCACCGCCTAGCTCCCGTTCCCGTGGGAATCCTACTATCCTATCCTACTAATATTATAAATGTGAAAGTTTGTGAAGATGTTTGGATGTTTGTTACTCAATCACGCTCTAACGGCTGAATGGATCTGGCTGAAACTTGGTACAGGGACAGAGTGTAATCTGGAATAATACATAGGCTTATCCCGGGAAAACGTTCCCACGGGAAGCGGGAACGGGAATTTCACGCGAGCGAAGCCGCGCGCATCAGCTAGTACGGATATAAAATATAGCCTATGTTCACCGGGAAGAGTGTAGCTTCCCAACAGTGAAAGAATTTTTCAAATCGGTCCAGTTTCGGAGCCTATTTGTGCAAACAAACAATCCAATTTTTCCTCTTTATAATATTAGTATAGATGTGTATAATAAATTAAATCAGCTGTACCTGCTCTGTTGGCTTTACAGTTTCTAAGGTCCTAAACTCATTTTAAGATCTATAAAACCAAATGTTGCTTAGGGATATTGAAAACCGAAAATATGGAAACTATATTCAGCGTATGCGTGTTATTTGTGTTCCAGTTCCGATGCTACTCACACTTATTCAGCTCCATTTAGCTTTTGCAGTATATTTATCTTTTGATATGGTTTGAACCATCAGCAATCAGAGTGAGATACGCATTCTTACGTGTCCACGACAGCGAACGCGGGTTGCGATAATTTAATCTGAACACTGAGTTACTGATCGTTCAAAGCATTTGAATAAGATATGATATAATATATTGAAGTTGTATAAGTGTGAGTAGTCCGTAACTCATTGATTCCAAATAATGTGTAAAATGATAACAAGCAGTACAATGTACCTGTATTCTGATGCGCATCCAGCGGCTCAATGATCCCAGTGACCCTGGCGTACTGGCCCGCACCACCAGACTGCTTCTTGTGTAAGTAATCGAACTTGCACGGCGACATCATTGTTTCTCTAAAATACGGACATTACCGTAAATTTCAATAACCAGCGGACGTACCCGCTTAGCTCCCGTTCCCGTGGGAATGTGGGAATAAAATATAGCCTATGTTACTCAGGATGAATGTAGCTTTCCAATGGTGAAAGAATTTTTGAAATTGGCACAGTAGTTTTTAAGTTTATTCGTTACATTACAAACATACACACACACAAAAATACAAATTTTTCCTCTTTTTAATAGTAGTGCAGATAAAGCTATTACAATGTTTGTGATAACTTTTTTTTTCAGATAATAGAAGGTTTCTATTACTTGGGACTAACATAACCTTCTGGTAAAATGGGATGTCTAATTCAGTTCTGCCTACCATATCGAGGTTATTAGGCGTGATTGTTTCACCACAGCCGATTCAGGCAAGTTATTATAGGCGTAGTAAACAGAGATATCATGAGTTGCAAAGTTTTTTAAGTCACGTCTTAAAATCAGACTGAAGAATATTTCTGGTCTCGTGGGGTAATACAATTTGTACGTGCGCCGTTTACGTGGGAAAAAATATAACAACGAAAAGTGAGCGTATAGTACGCCTCTGATTATCCTTTCAGAAAAGTATTACCGAAGTATTATTTTCTATTTTCAGGGTCAACACACACACAACAGTGTAAGCAGTAATGTTCACTAACTTGTAAGCAGTAATGTTCACTAACTTGTAAGCAGTAATGTTCACCAACTTGTAAGCAGTAATGTTCACCAACTTATAAGCAGTAATGTTCACCAACTTGTAAGCAGTAATGTTCACCAACTCACAACGTTATTTATTTAAGTTATAATCTGTCCAACCGTTTATTTTACTTCTGATTTTATTATTTTATTTTTTGTTTTTTTAATGGGTTAAGTATAATTAACGTAGATAAATATGATTAGGCAGTTTATCTTTTACCGCGTATTTCAAAGTTCCCTTTTACGAATAATGGAACATTAACGTTCTCAGGCCGCTGTCAAAAGTAAAAGAAACGGTTGGCTAGACTATAGTAGTCAAGATTAGCTATTTGAAGAAGTATCTTTGAGAAAAATCTATTTATTGAGATGAACTCACCTAAATGCTACCTTAGGCTTGCCCAACTCCACAGGACAGTTGTATTCTCTCTCCATTCTCTGAGCGTAAATCTCTAAGTGTAACTCTCCCATGCCGGACACAAGTGTCTCTTTGTTGTCAGGGTCATAGCGAAACTGGAATGTAGGGTCTTCTTTGGTAAAACTGGAATAAAAGAAAATGTACTGAGTAAAAGAATGGCATTTACCTACATTTATTAACGGGTATTTTCAGGTCGTCAGCGCAAATTTGGCCTACTCTCATTTCTTTTTATTCTGATTTCAAACAACAAATTCTTAAAATTTGTTGAAATTTAATAAAAAAACTAGCCTTTTTGTTCTTTTTAACGTGTGGAAATCCTTCATGGATGCTATGCCAGACTTTACTGACTAAAACCACACAATGCACTACCACTACCTACGGCAGGGAGCCCCAGGTAAGCTCTTGAAATGTCCAGAATTCCCAACAGAAACCAGCCTTCCTTCGAGGGATTTAAAAAAAAGAAGCAAAGTAATGACAAAGTTATTTTTGCTTCTTTTCTTTTACTCTGTTAAAAGTTAAAAAATTGGCGCAGCCAGTCTTTCCATTGCGCATAGATATAAAATTTGAGGGTTAGGGCACTTTTCATCTATTCTCCTGTTCTATCGAGGGATTTTTAAAAGAAAGATTATCAAAATGGGTACCCATTTAAAGTGATTACTTACCGAGCAACAGCTTTTGAAAAACTATCTCTATCCTTATTATTCTTAGGTTTAATTGACATAGACACCACAGGGTCCGGTACATGTATAGACTCCATCGCCAGCTGAAGCTTATTATCATTCACGAAGGTGTCTCCTGAAGCGCAATCGACACCGAACAACGCAAATATATCGCCAGCCATTACCTCGTTCACTTCTTCCATGTTGTTTGAGTGCATTCGTACTAAGCGCGATATTTTAACCTGTAGTTTTGAGAAAAACATGTAGTGAGACATAGTTTTTAGTAGGTATGCTAAATCAAAGTGAATTGGCAAATTATTATGAACATACTAGATAGATGTCACTGACACCCAAATCAGTAAGCGCGAAATTTGGTTACCGCGAAAACGTGTTTTCCGTGGGTACAAGATCTTTTTATGGGACATTGCCTTGCTAGCAAATTTATATCAGAGCAGTAACCACTTCTAAATATGTGAGCCATATGCTTCTGCCTTTGGTAAATAGTATAAAGACCACCCCTTTTCAAAAATCACACCAATGCTTGCTTCCTTGTTACATAAACTTTCACATTTATTTCTATCTCTGTACCAAATTTCAGCCCGAAACATTCAGTCTTTACACTATAAAAGAGTAACAAACATGCAGAAACACACTCAAACTTTTGCATTTATATTATTAGTCTGTAAGTAACATTACCTTCTTACCAGTCCTGGCATTAAAGATATTATCTCCCCTCTTCAACATTCCTTGATAACATCGCAAGTACGTCAGTTGTCCAAACTTGCTAACTTCCAACTTAAATGCTAGCCCAACAAATGGCTTACTATCATTTCTAGCCGCATCAAGAATTATCGTTTGACCTTCCCCATCTTTATCTTCATTTAACGTAGCAGTATTCTCCACTTCTCCAGGGTTAGGTAAGTATTCCAATACTGCATCTAGCAAAGGTTGTACTCCTTTGTTTTTTAAAGCAGTCCCAACAAGGACGGGAGTGAAGGTACGTTTTAAGGTGTTACGTCGTACTGCCTTCTTGATGTCGTCTACTGTAGGTGTTTTCTCTTCGAGGAATAGTTCTCCTAAAATGTAACAAGAACAAACATTAGTATTGATGTTTTGTGAAAGAGAACAATGCATGTCAACAGCAAAAAATCTTTTGCAGAGACTTCTATGAGGTTAAGCACTATTTTACATGACAAAAAATTAAGCCTAAATTGGATTTACTCCTCTAGGTCTAAGCTACAAAAATCTATCTTAAACTCGTAAACTTCCGAGATTCTCCTATTGTTTTGTATTTCTATAAAAGTACAATTTTACCCACAGTAATGTTTATAGGAATTCCTTACTTACCCAAGACATCATCAACATTAGATAAATGCTCAATCAGTTCATGCCTCCTCTCTTGAACTTCAGCCCTTCTGTCTTTTGGTATCTCATCGTAACGAATATTGACGCCATAGTCTCCTTCAAAATAGATTGCTCTCTCCTCTATTAAGTCTAAAATACCTTCGCATTCCTTTTCTAAGCCTAATGGTAGTTGAATAAAGGCCGCATTGTGTTTCATTTTAGAACGCATTTGTTTTATTACTCTGAAATTAATTCATTGAAAAGGGGGTTAGTTTAGTTGTTAATGTATCAAGGCTCAGGATGTGTAGGCCTGAGTGAGACTAGGAAAGAGACGGTAGATGCTAGCTAGCTCTTAAACAAACAAATCCTTTGGCTTTACAAAATTAGTAAATACTTGCTGATGCCCGCAGCTTCGCCCACGTAAAATTTGTTCACGTTCCCGCTTTCTTCCCGAGATAAAAAGTAGCTTATGTGTTATTCCAGACTATAATGTATCTCTGTACCAAATTTCAGCCTGATCCGTTCAGCCGTTTGAGCGTGAAAGAGTAACAAACATCCACACTCACAAACTTTCGCATTTATAATATTAGTAAGATATTATTATAACATAAGTGTAAAGTAACCATGGAACACCAAGTGGACTTCGGAGGGTTAATCGTGAACCACTTAGGTGGACAAAATAGGTGAATCATGGGTCAAAAAGTATTGGTATAGAATCTATACCAAGTGTTGCTTAGTTAATCTATACTATAGATTAACTAAATAATAATAATAATAAAAAAAAAAAAAAAAAAAACCTGGCATCTACAACACGTCAAATATTTTTGCTCTACATATTTTATTGCTTTATTGTTAAAAAGTCACCTAAATATACGAAATTATCAACACATATTACAGAAATAAAATTATTGGACTCAAAGAACTCAAAAATGTACAAATTCCGAAGAAAACTGTTTATATCACATTACAGAATTATTTTTTCCAGACTTTGACAAATGTCATTTGACACATAAACATTACAAGATTTATGTGTAATTTAAATCACATTAAAAGCAGAATATTATGTTGACCAGATCAAGATCCAGGACACAGCAAGCACAATCTACACCTCCGGACTCATCACTCAGCTCCGCCTCTCTCCCTCGTGAATGTACACCAATAGCAGAGGCGTTGAGCTCAACATCGAGTGATGAGTATTTCTCTCCGCCGACGTCGCCAACACCAGTGCGTCGGCCGGGGAGAGGCCGGCCACCGCTATGCTTGGGACCCCGACGCCCACCGGCTTCGAATAGGGCCCCCGCTACCGGTGGTGATGTGCACCGCATGCGATGGTCGAATTCATTGAATGAGAACGTCATGCGGGCATATTTCATGGCTACAGAGGGGGGAATTAACCTCACTGCGTATCGTGTGAGAATGCTACCTCTGTTTCAGGAACTTGAACCATCAGTCAACGTGTCAGCACAGCGTCTATCGGATCAAGTACGGGCCATACAACGTTGTCATCTGTTGGATGCTACCGTACTTGAGAGGCTACGCTCGGACGTATGTAGCAGTCTTGGTCAGCCATCAACATCATCGCTACCTGAGACACAAACTGTAACTACAATTTTACCATTAAATCACGGTAGCGATGATGTGATGAATGCCAGTGCTACAAACGTAAGTATCCACTGCAACGAGCAATTAAGGAGTGCTTTGGAGTGTGCGATTCGAGAATTTCGGTCTATGCCGTCACAAATTAGACCACGTCTACCACGTTTGCCCACGCATAAGAAAAATATAGCTCTTGTGTGTGCCCTGGATTCGCTATTATCGAATTATTTTGATAATAGTGAAGATCTCGGTGATACACACTCAATTCTGTATTGCGGAGCCGTCGCAGCTTGTCGTATAGCAAATGTTAAGTTTTATAATGATAACGTTGCTATACGACCCAAACCAACAGTGCCGGCTTGGCAATGTAGAATTGAGCGTCGTATCTCTGACACTAGGGCACTCATTGGAAAGCTGATTTGCTTCAGGTCAGGAAATACTCGCCCACGAGTGATGCGGTTCGTGACTCGGGCTTTCTCGGGGACTGATATCAGACCTCGGGAATTTTCAGCACGAGCCACGGAGCGGATAGACTACCTGAAGCAAAAAATTTATGCGTGGGCAAATCGTGTTCGTAGATACAAAAAAAGAGTAGACCGCTATTCTCAAAATCGCACTTTCCAAAGAGACGAAAGGTGGGTATACAGAAATTGGGAGCGTCCTGACTCTACTGGGGCCAACGTGCGGCGACCAGATGATGATGTAACTACCTCATTCTGGCGCAACATTTGGTCGGTGCCCGTTGGTCACACTGAGGGTGATTGGATGCGAGATGTTGAACGTTTATGTGAGCCTATTAAAACCATGGAGCCAATAAGCATACTAACGGAAGACGTCTCCAGTGCGGTCCGTCTGCTGCCGAATTGGAAGTCGGCGGGACCAGACGGATTGCACAATTTTTGGATGAAATGGTTTAAGAGCTCACATGAACGTTTGGCATCTCAATTCGAATTATGCCTAAAGTCAGGATCGTTGCCAGATTTCGCCACTACTGGCATTACCCATCTTTTGCATAAGTCTGGTAGTGCCACAGACCCAAAAAATTATAGACCCATTACGTGTCTCCCTACCATCTATAAACTTTTAACATCTATTCTGAGAGGGAAAATATCGTCACACTTGATTGACAATTCCATCTTGTCCACCTCTCAGAATGGATGCAGAAGTGGGTCTCGTGGCACTAAAGAGCTCCTTATAATTGATATGGCCATTAGCCAACAGACACGCCGTAACCGCAAGAATCTGGCGACATGTTGGATAGACTACAAGAAAGCTTTCGATTCTGTGCCGCATACATGGCTTTTGAGGGTACTAGAGTTGTATAAAATTGATGCAACTCTACGTGCCTTCATGCAGACATGTATGGGGCAATGGAAAACAGTCTTGTGCTATCCAGGATGTCGACAGGTTTGCGGGAACAGTGTGCCTATAAGGATTGAGCGGGGTATATTCCAGGGTGATAGTCTCAGTCCATTATGGTTTTGCCTAGCTCTGAATCCTCTGAGTACTATACTAGAGAATTCAGGGTTAGGCTATCGGTTGCGGAGGGACGGCCAAGTCATATCCCACCTCCTATACATGGATGACTTAAAGCTATTTGCATCCAACAAGCTGCAACTGATGGAATTACTGAAGATAACAGAAGTTTTTAGTAGTTCTATCAGAATGGAGTTTGGTGTTGACAAATGTGCGGTCATGTATGTAAACAGAGGCAGGATAATAGAATCTGAAGGAGTTGAACTTTCAGATTCTATACAACTTGGATGTCTTTCCGCAAACGAATCATATAAATACCTGGGTATGTCGCAGGCGTTAGGCATTTGTGAAGTTGGCATGAAGCAATCGTTGAAGGAGCGCTTCTTTGGCCGCTTGAAAAAAGTCTTAAAAAGTCTTTTGTCAGGAGGTAATAAGGTGCGCGCCTATAACGGTTGGGTCATGCCAGTTTTAATGTACTCCTTTGGCATACTCAGGTGGACTCAGACAGAACTTGAAGCCCTGGATAGGAAAGTCCGTACGTTACTCACCACATACCTAATGCATCATCCGCGTTCATCAGTGATGAGGTTGTACATACCGCGGAAATGTGGGGGTCGTGGTTTGCTAAATGCCAAGACCCTTCATAATCGTGAGTTGTGCAACCTCAGGGAATATTTCCTACACGGTGGCTCGGATGTGCATCGTGATGTGGTTGAAGTTGATAACGGACTTACCCCGCTTGCTCTGGCAAAAGAGAATTGGCATAAACCTATGATACTAAGTCTCAATAATCGTAAGGATACATGGAAGAGCAAGGAGTTGCATGGACGTTTTTATCGGGCCCTGCATGGGTCAGATATAGATTTTTCATCTTCTGTATCCTGGCTACGATTCGGTGACCTATTTGGGGAAACCGAAGGTTTTGTATTTGCAATTACTGATGAAGTTGTGATGACTAACAATTACCGAAAATATATCTTAAAGGATGGTACGATTGACATATGTCGGGCGTGTCACCGTCCCGGAGAATCTCTTAGGTTACGTCCGCACAGGCAGGCGGCTTGCTTGGCGCCTAGAGGCTAGCTAGTCACCTAGCGAGTCGCTTAGTAAAACGAACATACTTGAATGTTCGCGACCGGCCGCACTGCGCGCCTGGCGCCTAGTGAGTAGCTTAGCGTGTATCCAAGTAAACAAACATGTTGGTTTTTTGTCGCCAGGCGCGAGGCATTTTGATTGCGGATGTTATCCGAGGGTTGAATGAATGAATTCCCGAGGTATTTAGACGTTATAGTCCGAATCGGAATTGATTCTTTTATCCGTGTTAAACACTCTACTTTTCATTGCAAATATGAGGAAAATAAAACTAGTTATTTATCTACACTATTTATTGATAATATAATAATGTTAATAGTACCTATTTTAAAAAAAAATAATAAAAAAGAAACCGACTTCAAACAAGACTAAAAACTGAAAAATAAAATTTACTTAGCACAAAGTTAGTAGGTACCTATATTCTGATTTATCAGATATCATTAAATATAATACTGAAGTCGGTGCCAATATGACTATGACAGAGAGAGAACCTAAGCCTACATAGTTTTACTCAAACAAAATCAAAAATCTCAAAAAAAAATCTCAAAAGGACAAAATCTCAAAAGTAAAATGTGGGCATCTAATATGCACCTGTCTACCCCTTTGTGGATAAAAGGCGTGATCATATGTATGAACCCAATATAGAGCAGTATCGAGCTAATTTTGAAAGTGACGTCTTGTCAACGTGCCGACAAGCAAATGACCAAGGCACCTAGCGACCCCCCACGCAAACCACCTTTCAGTGCGGCCACCGTGTATCCTAGCAAGTAGCCAGGATGCAAGCCACTAGGCTCTAGGCGCCAAGCAAGCCGCCTGTCTGTGCGGACGTAGCCTCAGGCATATTATTTCTGGTTGTTCTAGTCTGGCCAATAGTGAGTATTTGCATAGACATAACCAAGTAGCTAGGATTATCCATCAACAACTTGCTTTGAAGTATAACCTTGTTGAATTAGAGGTACCGTATTATAGATATGTGCCCGACCCAGTTCTCGAAAGTGACCATATCACGTTGTACTGGGACCGACCTATTATCACTGACAGGACTATTCTTGCCAATAGACCTGACATAGTGATAATAGATCGTTTAGAGCGCCTTGCAATAATAATTGATATCACTATTCCACATGACGACAATCTCGTGAAGGCAGAAGTAGACAAACAAGCCAAGTATTTGGACTTAGCCCACGAGATCGTGGACATGTGGAGTGTTGACTCAGCTATTATTGTACCGATAGTGATCTCTGTGCATGGACTAATAGCCAAAAGCCTCGACCAACACCTTAAGAGGTTTGCGGTGGGCAGTTGGGTCAAGGGCTTGATGCAGAAGGCGGTTCTTCTTAACACGGCACGTATTGTGAGGAGGTTCCTGTCTCTGAAGTCCTGACCACCGGTAACTTGGTCCCTGTACCCGATACCGGTGGGTTACTATTTTTTATATTTTTAAATGTACTTTTTTTATATGGATGTATATTTAAAAATTTAATTTATAAGTATTTTAAAGTAATAAAGAGGAATAATAATAATATTGTTACAACAGTAAGTACACAATACAATGACGAATTAAGGAGTGTTTTGGAACGAGCGATTCAGGAATATAGGTTTTGTGATCCCATGTGTCGTCCACGTATACCACGTTTGCCTACGCATAAAAAGAATTTAGCGCTGGTGGGTGCCCTGGACTCTATTCTACAAAGTTATTTTGCTACTTGTGTAGAAATAAGTGATGCGCACTCAATTCTGTATTGTGCGGCTGTAGCAGTGTGTCGAGTGGCTGGTGTTAAATTTACAAAATTTGAGCCAGCTACTAGACCTAACTCTGTTCCAGTCTGGCAATGCCGAATTGAGCGGCGCATTACTGAGACTAGGGTACTCATTAGTAAGCTATGCTGCTTCAGGGAGGGTAATACTCGTCCTAGGGTCATGCGTTTTGTGACTCGTGCATTCGCGGGGACTGATATTAGTCCTCGCGAATATTTAGTACGGGTCACAGAACGTATTGACTACCTGAAGCAGAAAATTTATGCGTGGGCAAACCGTATACGGCGATACAAGAAGAGAGTGGATCGCTATACTCAGAATCGCTCCTTCCAAAAAGATGAGAGGTGGGTATATAGAAGATGGGAGCAACCCGATTCGAGTATGACTAATATGTGCCTACCGGATGCTGACACCACGAGTACATTCTGGCGAGGCATTTGGTCGGTACCTGTTAGTCATACAGAGAGTGAGTGGATGCGGGATGTCGAACTTTCATGTGAGTCTATACAGACTATGGAACCAGTACTAATAACACCTAGCGACATTGCCAGTGCGGTTCGTTCGTTGCCCAATTGGAAGTCAACTGGGCCGGACGGACTGCACAACTTTTGGCTAAAATGGTTCCATAGCTCACATGCTTGTTTGGCATCCTGCTTTCAATCATCACTTGAGTCGGGGTCGCTTCCATCTTTTATGACTTCTGGAATTACCCACCTTCTCCACAAATCCGGTAGTACTACGGACCCTAAAAATTATAGACCGATTACTTGTTTACCAACGGTCTATAAGCTTCTTACATCTATTTTGAGAGTAAAATTAGGTACTCATATTGAAAATAATTCCTTAATGTCTAACTCTCAAAATGGATGTAGAAGCGGGTCACGTGGTACTAAAGAACTCCTTATTCTTGACATGGCCATTAACCAGCAGGTTCGTCGTAACCGGAAAAACCTGGCGACATGCTGGATTGATTACAAGAAAGCCTACGATTCAGTGCCACATACATGGCTGTTGAGGGTGCTGGAGTTGTATAAAGTTGATGCAACTCTTAGCACCTTTTTAAAGGCATGTATGGGGCAATGGACAACGGCTCTTGTATATCCAGGATGTCGTCAGGTTCTTGGGAATGGCGAGCCTGTCAGGATCAAGAGGGGTATATTTCAGGGTGACAGCCTGAGTCCCTTATGGTTTTGCCTGGCGCTGAATCCTCTCAGTACCTTACTGGAGGGTTCAGGGCTAGGCTATCAGTTCAGGAGAGGAGGTCAAGTTGTTTCCCACCTTCTTTACATGGATGACTTGAAATTATTTGCCTCCACCGATTCCCACTTGATAGAGTTACTAAAAGTCACAGAAGCTTTCAGTAATTCTATCAAAATGGAATTTGGTGTAGATAAATGCGCTGTCATGCATGTAAAGAAGGGACGAATTGTGGAATCTGAAAGAGTACATCTTTCAGATTTCACAAAACTTAAATCCATCTCCGCGACTGAAACCTATAAGTATCTGGGTATGTCGCAGGCATTAGGTATTACAGAGATTGGCATGAAACAAACGTTGGTGGACCGTTTCTTTGGCCGCCTGAAAAAAGTACTGAAAAGTCTTTTATCGGGCGGTAACAAGATGCGGGCTATCAACGGTTGGGCCATGCCAATCTTAATCTATTCCTTCGGCATACTTAGATGGACTCAGACTGAATTAGACGCCCTGGATAGGAAAGTCCGTTCACTATTGACCATAAACCGAATGCATCACCCGCGTTCGTCTGTAATGAGGTTGTATATCCCACGAAAGTGTGGAGGTCGCGGCTTTTTAAATGCCAAGACCCTACACAATCGTGAGGTATACAACCTTAGGGAATATTTCCTTCATGCTGACGTGGGTATGCATCGGGATGTGGTAGCAATGGATAACGGACTGACCCCTCTTGCTCTTGCCAAAGAGAACTGGCACAAACCAGTAATACTATCAACTACAGATCGCAAGGAGATATGGCAGAGCAAAGAGCTGCATGGACGATTTTATCGGGCCTTACACGGGCCCGATGTAGATTTAACAGCATCTGTCTCCTGGCTACGTTTCGGTGATTTGTTCGGCGAAACAGAAGGTTTTGTCTGTGCAATTACAGACGAAGTTGTTATGACGAATAACTATCGGAAATATATTTTGAGAGATGGTACGGTTGACATATGTCGGGCATGCCACCTACCCGGTGAATCTCTCAGACATATTATTTCTGGTTGTTCTCGTCTTGCCAACGGCGACTATTTGCATAGACACAACCAAGTGGCCAGGATTGTCCATCAGCAACTTGCACTAAAATATAAACTTGTGGATTTGGAGGTACCGTATTACAGGTATGTGCCCGACCCAGTTCTTGAAAATGGTCGTGCCACGTTGTATTGGGATCGATCTATTATCACTGACAGGACTATTGTAGCCAATAAGCCTGATATAGTGGTAATCGATCGATCAGAGCGCCTCGCAATAATCGTTGATATCACGGTTCCACATGACAGAAACCTCGTGAAAGCCGAAAAAGACAAACAATTAAAATATTTGGACTTGGCTCACGAGGTTGTCGACATGTGGGATGTAGATTCAGCGATTATTGTTCCGATAGTCGTTTCAGCACACGGTCTAATTGCCAAGAGCCTCGATCAACATCTCAAGAGGCTCGCGTTAGGTAGTTGGGTCAAGGGCCAGATGCAAAAGGCGGTACTTCTAGACACGGCACGTATCGTGAGGAGGTTCCTGTCTCTGCAGCCCTAACCACCGGTAGCTTGGTCCCTGTACCCGATGCCGGTGGGACGCTATTTTTTTATATTTTTAAATATATTTTTTTAATTTTTAGAATGTATTTAAAAATTTAAATTAATAAGTTTATAAATGTAAATAAAGGGAATAATAATAATAATAAGCCTTTATTTCGGAAATTATTACATGCATTATTTAATAATTTTTGAAATAAAGGCTTATTATTATAGATTAACTAAGCAACTGTAAATAAACCAGGTACCTAGTTTGTAATTAGTGATAGTTTTTGATGACTTAATTTTCTAAACATGTTGGAGGGAGTAAAGTTGATTGGACTATAATATATGTATAGGTAATAATAATCAAACTGTTTTATTCTCGAGATTTTAGTGAGAGAAATAGTAACTTACCTGTAAGGATTTGCAGCCAACCTATCAAGCTTGTTAATAAAAGCCAAACAAGGTACATTATATCTCTTCATCTGCCTATTCACTGTTAAAGTCTGACTTTGAACACCACCAACTGCACATAATACTAGAACGGCTCCATCTAACACACGCAATGCTCTTTCTACTTCAACCGTGAAATCAACATGTCCTGGTGTGTCAATAATGTTGATGTTATGTTCCTTCCATATTGTATATGTTGCTGCCGACTGTATAGTAATGCCTCTTTGCCGTTCCAGCTCCATCGAGTCCATAACCGCACCAACATTATCTTTGCCTCTAACCTGAAAATAATAAATTAGAAACTCTTAATAAAGCAAATTTTATAATAAAGGAAGTAAATATTTGTCAATGGTAAAATTAACTCAGTTAAGTCGACTGTGCAACACAACAAAAATAATGTGTTTCAAATTTTTATTTATAAATAGAAATAGAATAGAAATTAATTAGTTACAATAACGATAATTAACAATTAAATAAAATATGACAATACCTAAAGATGACAAGAAACCCATTATAGCCAAATCTCTGAAGAAGGTAGAAATCAGGAATATTTTTGCTTATGAAATCCTTCATCTAATGACAACACACTAGGTCTAGAAAGGTGGTGTTTGACAGTTTAGCCACTCTGATAAAAACATTAACTTGAAGCAAGCTATTAAAGATGCAGTTAAGAGCTGTTTGTCGTCAATGTTAATATAACATACACTCACACATTGAAATACCCTTAAGAACTAGACAGGGGCTGTTTTCAAACGACTTTTTTCATCCTATGGGTAATGAAGACTGCTTGATTGTTGAGAACAAGATAGCGCCTCATTACAAAAGGTTTCTTTCACCGAGAGAGCACAGAAGACTAGTGGTCTGCATTCAATAAGTAGAAATTCTGATCTTACCTCGTGCATGGCATCGATTCTGCCGGTGTAGTATAGTATCCGCTCCGTTAGCGTAGTCTTGCCGGAGTCAATGTGGGCTGATATTCCAATATTTCTGATCCTTTCCAAAGGTTTGTGTTCGGCATATTTGATATATGACGAAAATTTCTGGAAACAACCAAAGCCAATACACTAATATAATCGAAGTAATAGTTGAGTTGAAATTACATAAACCCGAGAACATTTTATTTCATGAAACAAGAATAAAAAGAACTTACCTTAATTTGAGTAGTGTTAGATTTGTTAAGACTACGCATAAAATTTCCTACACGCAAAAAATTCGATATTGTCATTTTGTAATCTAATTATTTTCAATGCTATAGTAAAATTTAATTATTGTGTAGTCTTTTTAGGTTATGTAGCAGCTCGCTCCGCTCCGCTCCGTTCGGGTCGGCCCTCTGATTGTCAATGTCATGCTCATGTCATTGTCAAAATGCCAGTTGTCAAATTTGTAAAATAGAGATGTCCATTGGGTACCAAAATTTCGAGTCTTGTTTCGAATATTCAAATAACAAGTGTCTACTCGAGTCACATTTGTTGGACTTTCTTGTATCTAGTATCTAGAAAACTCTGCTTTAACTTTCACATTATTCTTTACTTGACAGTGTCACTCTGTACTCTTATATTTTTAACCCCCGACGGAAACCCGGACGGGGTGTTATAAGTTTGACGTGTGTGTGTGTGTGTGTGTGTGTGTGTGTGTGTGTGTGTGTGTGTGTATGTGTGTGTGTGTGTGTGTGTAAGTCTGTCTCTGGCATCGTAGCTCCCAAACGGATGAACCGATTTTGATTCTGTTTCTTTTGTTTGAAAGATGGGTTAGGGGAGAGTGTTCTTAGCTATGTTTTATAAAAATGGGGAAAGGGGGTGAAAGTGGGGATGAAAAATTAAATGTGTTCAAATATACCCGTGTTGGGTATCAAATGAGAGGTCATAACTTATACATCACGATACCGCAAGTTTTATGAAAATCGGTTTAGCCATTCGAAAGATATGAAGAGTGGAATGTGTTTCTAATTCTGTAACCACACTCCGCGCAATTTGCATTAGTTCTGAATAATTGTTGATAGACTATACGTATGTTGATATTAAAAGACTCCTATAAAAAGCATGAAATAAAAAATTAAATTAAAAATTTAAAAAACCCCCGACTCACAAAAAAAGAACAATTAAAAACCTGTAAAAAGTAAAAAAATAACTATTATATTATGACCTATCTACCCTAAGTATTGAACCTTTATTATTATTATAGGTAGCTATATTATTTACGTATTCATATTTTTAACTAACAGTTGGTCTCGTCGGGGGAACCGCTCTATACCTAAATAGAGACAGACGCACGATTAGGTTATGATTAGGTGAGCGGTCCCCGACGAGACAAACTGTTAGTTAAAAATATGAATACGTGTGTGGGTAGATAGGTCATAATATAGGTAATAGTTATTTTTTTACTTTTTACAATTTTTTATTGTTCTTTTTTTGTGAGTCGGGGGTTTTTTATGTCTCCTGTAAACAACTTTTCGCACGCTATAGTAAGAGCAACTTACTAAAAATAGAACGTCAATATCGACACCGCAATACTGTGGGAGATGCTCGATTGAGATCCATGGCACCTCCGTGTACAAGACCTAAATGAAAATATGCTGCACCGACTCCGCGAAACGCACATCGAGGGTCTAGAGACCCCTGAAGACGCCTATCGTGGACACGGACAGTATAATCCCCTCCTAACTAACACTAGACTAGGTGAAATCAATTATATACCAAAAAAAGTCAGGAGCCGGCTACACAGCCAGCGAGCGACCACTACATGTCCGCATAAATTATAAATAACTGTAAATAAATGATAAAATAAAACAAAACTTTATATTTTCTCAAAAAATTCCATAACAAAAATCTTAGTTCATAGTATGTCTTAAAAAGGTATTTTATACATTTAGTTCACAGAAAACATTGTAATATTGAGATTGGTGCCTAAACTAGATAAAATTTATCAGTATTTATAGAACACCTCGTCATCTGATCCCAAAGTAAGCTAGGATAACTGGCATAGCATTACTTAGTGCGAAATTTAGACCGAAGCCCTAGGCGCCCTCGTAGTTAGATGACAGAAATTCTCGTTCTTGAGCACTTTTCCGGGCCGGGCACTGTACATTGCCGGTGCTATGATTAAAAGGCTTGTTTGAGCGCTTGCACGTTGCACAATTTGCAGATTGTTCACTTGTCGAGCACTCTTTTTTGGTATGGCCAACGTCTCCACAGTGGCCACATGTTGGGTCGGCATCTCTGCAATATTTAGCTGAATGTCCGTATTTTTGGCACTTGTAACATCTTGTTACAAGTGTAAAATCCCTTACTGGGCAGGACGTCCAGTTTATGTATATGCGTTGCTGTGCAAGAATCATTTTTCTTAACTCAGCCGTTACCTCGATAATATAATTGCAGTAAGGGGAGTCTTTTTTGCCAGATTTATGGCTAAGCTTAACGGAACTTAGGAATTGTTCTGTAGTGAGGCTGGGGTGCTTATCAGTTATATTTTGTTCAAAAAGACAGTCGTACAATTTTTTTCTGGTAGGTCGGATGGCACACCTACGATTATCAAGCGAGGTCTCTTTTCAGCGGTCTCTTCAACTTTAAAGCTCATGGATTGAAGCTGCTGGGATGACTTTAGTTTCTGCAGGTTCTGTTTTCCTTCGGCGCTAATAATAACACCATCATTACTGGTCTTCCTAAGTGCTCGTACCGATATGGAGCTTTAATATGTCGGGCCTAATAGTATCCTGTACTAATCTCTTTGTTTCCTTGCTGGATTTTTTCTTATCTGCCGGATAGACCGTTAAGCTGGCAGTTTTTGGAGGGCAAATAAAGCTAATATTTTTAATCGTTTCAGCATATTATGAAACTTGAGGCATATAAGGCACCACCTGCGAAACAGCTCTGATATCCCTTTTAAGCTCTATCAGCTCAGCCACATACCAAGCAGGTCATGGATGTCAATTTCCTTTTCCAAGGACTCAATTTAGTTATGGGCTGCTATAAGCTTCTGTTTGGTAGACTGGTACTGCACTGCCATAGTTGATGCGCCATGTAACACACTTCTGCAGATGTTGGGGATCCGTAATTGATTCTCGGAGTTTATGTATTTATTTACAAAACCATACACCCTATCCTTACAGGCAAAGCCTAATTCGATAGTGCAGGAACACACAGTATACATTAATTCGGTATAACAGTTTGTACACATTATTTTATATTCTATCTCTCTTACTAATTATGAAATTAATAAAATTAAATCTAAGGTCTCAATAAAGTGCTGAATGCTCACTGCGAACCTCGGCAGACTTTGACTAAATATATCTATATTGTTAGCTAATAAATTTATCAGTTTTATGGCCCGTGACATAGGAGAATGTTCCAGGAGGTTAGTCCTCGCTGGAGGCTTTCTCAGGAGTTGTAATTGTCGGCGCGCAGTAGTTCGTCCCGGCGGCGCCCATAGCGCGATAGCCTCAAGCACCTCCGGGTGCTCCAGTTCACCCCTTACTACCCAATGCATATACTTGAGGAGAGCGACATCCCTCCGCACCGCCAGCCTGCTGTACCCGACCATGCCGATAACGAACAAGCTCGGGTACATCAAGGGGTAGAACGGATAGACACCAAACTCTTTCAAGTACAAGAATCTTGTAAACTTTTTTTGAATGCGTTCTATCATTTCGGAATATTTTGCTTCATTATGGACTCCATACAATGGAATTATATTCGAGGTGGCTCCTAACCAATGCATTATATAAGACCCTGATCACGTCTGTGTTATGGAAATCTTTGCATTCTCTTATAACAAACCCTAAGTTTTAAAATGCTCTGGAACACATGTTAACAATGTGTTTATGAAAAGTTAGATCCGCTTGCATCTCTAGACCTAGGTCCCGCACGCTATCGCGGCGCTCCAGCGTTTCGTCACCCACCTCGTAGTGTTGCAGGTGCGGCGAGCGGGCGCGACTGTATGTCACCACACAACACTTGCCAATGTTAAACCAAAGCTTATTCTTATTACTCCACTCAACTACCCTATTAATATCCTCTTGCAGTCGCCTACAATCAGAGCCGTCAGCAATCGACAAGGATATCTTTAAATCGTCTGCAAAAAGGAGACACCTCGAACTTGTCACTACCCCTGGAAGGTCATTAATCATCAGAATAAACTCCAATGCACTGAGGTTACTCCCCTGACTCACACCAGAAAACGTAAAATAGGGTTTAGATTCACACCCCGCGTATTCCACGTACTGTCGGCGCTCGCCAAGATAACTCGAGAAGAATTTTAATAATTGTGGCGTAAACCCCATTTTAGAAAACTTCTCTAATAAAATGTCATTATTGACCACATCAAACGCCCTCCGGAAGTCGAAGTACGCCGCATCCACCTGTTTGCCAATGTTAAGCTTGCCACCGTTCGGTCGTAATAGTACATATCTCGGAAAGGTAGTTCTGGATCGTGGTGAGCCAATTTTGGATCCCGAGTGTGGAAACCTCCATTGCCTGAGCTGCAGCGTCATCCCGTGGGCGTGAGGGGCCCGGCGACGGTGGGCTGCGGGGCGTGAGGGAGCTACGGGAGAAGGGACTCTCCATAGTCACAATAATAAATTACTCACTGCATTTTATGACAAAAACTAATAATACAACATTTTGGCGTTACTTTGGCAATTGCAGAGTTGCACAATATTGACCCGGTTTAGATAAAATAATTCTGATCTTCATTTATAGCTAAGACCCATCCCCGTCACATCAGCTTTCGAATAAAAAAACCGCATCAAAATTGATTCATCCGTTAGGCCGCAACTATGCCATAGACAGACACACGCATACACTCATACCCAGATTAATATTTTAGACAGATCAAACTTATACTGCTTCCTCCACATTACTCGCGAAGTTGGACGAGTACGATAGTGTAGAGGGGCACCTCGGCCTACTTCGTCAAAAATTTTCTTTGACTCGGGCAACTTCGCCGACGAACTTCGTTCAACTTCGCGAGTAATGTGGAGGAAGCATAAGACTCCTTATTTTTTATAGATGGTGAGATGGAATCGATATTGATAATATCGATTCTATTAACAGTCGAGTTTTCGCAACTTTGCACTTCCCATCATTCGAAATGAAGTTAGCGCCAAGATGCTTATTTTTTTATGTTATGTTGGTAGCCATGCTAACAAACAATAGTAGATGTCAGTTTCTTTCATTTCAGTCAGTTTAAAAAGAATATGGCCGTGCTAGGGCCGTGTGTAAGTGTGAATATGAATGGGCACAATAATATTCATAGTCAGTTAACAAAATCGTTAGAAAGAATTTTGGAAGATGCTTACTTAAGTGGTGAATTAAAATTAAGTGGACGCAAGTTGAGGGAGTTCCCCAAACCAGTGAAGTATGACTTGAGCGATACAGTGGTTGCTGGTAAGTCTTGAGTTTTATAAATATAACTGCTACTGCATTTCTATGCATTCTACGTACGGTTTTACATGTAATATTTTACTTTTTGCCTGTAACATTGTCAACTTTGACTTAGTTGAAATGTTCAAGGTGTAACTTTTCTTAACCGGCATTCGTAGCGTCCTTTCATATTTGTCATCAAATCGATCGAATGTGATAACCGCTCGGAATTTAATTTACTCGTTTCTTGGAAATCGAAGGGGAAAAAGTTGCAATCGAATTTTGCCGCCCATCCCTCATGATTTATATTTTGAAATATATACATAAGTGTTAATTGCATTGCTTGCAACCATCACAGGTATTTGTGTTGTGTGTGAGCCTGCCCTAGTTTGATTTTTTTAATTTGAAGCTATTCTTGAAGCCCGCGGTACCTATACCTATTATTTCACAAGACGTAGAGAAGGAAAACTTGAAATAAAACCCTAATGTACAAGCTGAATGTTCATCATCAATAAATTGACTCTCTTCTAATAAATCTAATAAATCTCTAAATCTACTAATAAATAATACTTCGACTAATAAATCGACTGCCTCTGTGGCGCAGTCGGTAGTGATACCGCCTGCGGCGCTGGAGGTCGTGGGTTCGATTCCCACCGAAGACAAATATTTGTGTGACCCATAAATGTTTGTCTCAAGAGTCTGGGTGTTTCTATGTATAATAAGTATGTATTTAAAATTATATAAGTATTAATATCCGTGGTCTGATACCCATAACACAAGCAGGTTATTCCTAGCTTACTTTGGGATCAGATAGCGTTGTGTGAGATGTCCGTGAATATTTATTTATTTATTGAGACTATCTCCTCAATTTTGGGAGGATTGTTGATCCTGGTTCTGCAAATTAGTTAAAAATGGTAGATTTGTTATCACCAGATCTAGGTATATATATTTTGTTTAAACTTGTGTTACATATTATAACTAAAAACTACTATGATTTTAAGAGTTTTCTCTTAACAAACCTTTATGACACTACCTCCAAACTTGCCCATTGACCCTGATAGTTCTAAAAAAAGTGTTTGAATAAGTAAACTGCAGCAGACAAAAATAGTAATTTTTACCCAAAGGTACAGAAATTCTAACTACTGAACTACCTACTGAATTGTGTTTAAAAAGTCACTAAATGGCTAGGGTGCAATGAGATCTACCTAAATCTTTGTGGCCTAAAACCAGCCTCACTAGTGAGTGGTGCTTCTAAAGATTAACCAGTGGACTGCAGTAGGTTGATTTGATTGACCTAAGTCCTAATGGCTATAATAGCTTTTTTATTACTAGATGTGTGAGCTTCCCAAAGCATTTTTAAGCCTTTGTCAGGTCAGCAAATGTTCAAGGGTGAATGCAGTTGAAGATATAATTAGGTGGTTAAGTATTTTGAGGTAAATTTTAAATATGGAAAAAGAATTGGTTTCGAGCAGGATTCGAACCTGCGTCTTCGGTTATTTTTTCATCATTATATGATCAGAAAAATTATCATCAGTTAGCATACTAATTGCTTTTCAAAAATAATATATTGAGGTACTCAAGAACCACTGTCAATAGTTGTGAGAGTGGCTCCCAATTTGCTAATTATATTGCCATGGCTTTCAATGACGCAGAAGAAAAGTAATGCTTTCCGAGGGTAACCGTAATCAAGAAATTGTTACAGCTGTTTAGAGTCTAAAACCGCACTTTCAATTTCATATCACACAGCTCACGTGAGTTTGGAAAAATTGGGAATTATCTAAGTACCTACCTATTGTTTAACAAATTTTTTTTAAAATTAAAACTCATTTTTATTTAATAAAAATAATACACAATACATACACATTAGATACATTAAAATAATTAACTTCGGTTCCATTACCAGGACCTGGTCAAGCACAACTACTCTTCACTGAATAACCCACCCCTGGCCATACCTGGTGCAAGTGTGCCCCACACACTCGCGACGTTACCTCTCTGTATGGCCATGGCCATTCTTTGCACTAGATATGACTGGAAGTGGGAGTAATGAGTTTTAACGTTTAACCTACGTTCTATCTCCGTGGTCAGAGACTTAGCCTCGGCCCCAACAGCCCATCGTTTCCACAGCCACCGGAACCACAAGATATTGCGTTTTTTGTAAGCGGCATCTTTCGCAGCGGCCGCTGGTGTGTGAATGCTGCGAACAAGGTGACGTGACAGGCAGCAAAAGTGTTGAGACATGTTGCGTCCCACACCAAGCACCTGCCGAGTCACCAGGTTTAGACCGTCCGGTCTTTTGCCGTCTGTGCGGGACAGACCCGGTGGCTCGAGCACGCAGGGGACATCAGCCGACACCAACGCACGTCAGATTAAGTCGTTAAGCGATGTAGCCGGTTGAAGAACGACGACAACTCAATAAAATCCGGAGCCCACATCCCGAGCACGCCGTGTTCCTAGATCTCCATACCGGACCGGAGAGGCTGCCTGGAGCCACTGTGACTCACTAAGTGAGACGTTGAGTATTGACTCGACAACCTTCCTTAACGAGTCATTGAATAAAGACACCTCATCACGGCACAGCCTATAGGTACGTAGGTCCGCAAAAGGTAATTAATTTTAGCTAGTGCAAAGAACATACGCAACAGCCAACAACACCATGGCGACATGTGCCGTGACATGTGTTCTATGTACTGGAGCATTGATATTCATCCAACTTAAAACAGTTCCATAGTTGAAAATATTTCTTAACAGCATACTTATTTATTTATTTATTTAAAACTTTATGCACAAAAATTGTACAAAGGTGGACTTAATGCCATAGGCATTTTCTTCCAGTCAACCTTAGGGTGATGCAGAGATGAGTAAGTTAAGGATAGGCATACTTACTAGTCGTCTGAGCCCATAACTGGATGCTTTTATGATTATTTACGGCGCCACCAGTGCACAGCGACTTAAAATTCAGAACTTCGTCAATGTCTAATATTGTGTGCCTCACTCACTCCTTATTTTCATTAGAAGTTCTTTGTGTTATTTTTTTTTTCTAATAAGATAGCATACTGTTTATGATGATTCTTGTAAGCTTTGAATAGCGAGCTTCACCCTCATGTAAACATTCCTTCTTAACAAACCACTCTCTTAGTATAAATCTGTTCAGTATTTTAAAAGTTTACCGAACTCAGTTATAAGAAAGACAAACATACGCGGCGGGGTACTTTTCATAATAATTATATGCAATTTGTTTACGGAACTAAACAATTTCTATTTGAATTTCGAATAGGTATTTTAATGATGAGAGCAGTAGAGCATTCCTATCTTTTTTTTATACCACTAAGATGACAGAAAAGCATACGCCCACCAGATGGGCTGGTGGTCACCGTAGTAGCCTATTACCTCCGACACCAGAGGCGCTACACTCGCTCTGCCGCAAGAACCTTCCAAGTCCCATTTTGAAGAATCCCATACTGTACCTAGGCGTTTGGGAAAACCGAGGCAGGAAGATCATTCCACAATATCTAAGCGTTCACGGACGAAAGCCCCTATCGGAATGAGAAAGTAATTTCTTCTATTACTAATATTAATATTTATATCAATCAACTCGACACAGTTGCTGACATAACTTCACTGTCACTTAACAAACTATCAAGTTACTGGAGCCTCATATTTTCGTAAACTCCCACGCGTTTCACAAAAGCTCCGTAGGCGTTGAAAAATGTTACCAGTTCACTTTGTAGAGTTAAAGCTATGTTTAAATATGGCGTAGGAAGCTGGTTAGAAGCCACCGTTTATGCTAAAAAGGGTGTTAAATATCATAGCACTTTTACGTGTTGTGTTCGTTCGTTTAGTGTTGATCTTTGGAACTGCCATAATCGCGTGGCACGCGTAACGAGAAGTCAACATTAAATTGTCAATCAATAATTTTTTCATTCAATGAAACAGTTAACTCCTGGGTCCAAAAAGTTAAAGAACATTGATCTGTTTTGTGGGTGCTGACTAAAGGACGAGGGCATGGCTAAGAGAAGTAAAACTCCCATCGGTCCGACCAGCACGCCACGGGCCAGTCACGCAAGGATTGGTTTGTGTGTGACAGGCCTATTAGATACTCCGCATTGCCGACAATGCAGACTTAGATCGTAGTAGGTATTTAGGCAAGTGCTTTAATGACTATGGGGAAAACTACGGAAGATAATCGTTTTATCAAAACATCTGCTCAACAGATCTAGGTTGGTACGTCGTATAGATTTGATAGCCGTGAAACTTCAACCTCATTCATTATAGCAACATCCGATCCAATAAATTATATCTGCACCTTATGGACTTTGGCAAATCCAACTGATATAGTGCCGACAGCTTATATTAGACTGGGATGGTTTCTTCCAATAATATTGCGATAATGAAAAGAGAGAGTAGTGTAAACGAGTATTGGGCGTTGTTGATAATTCGTATGCTAAATACGACCATTTGGAAAAAGCAAACAATTCGGTAGACCGCATTTACTATGAGAAGAAGCTTGGTCTTCATCTAATAGAAGTAACCTATATCATGCCCTAGGGTTTCTGCAATCAGCAGACATCTGTTTAGTCGTGAAAGTAAGTACTTACGTTACAAAGCGTTTCCGTGCTTCAGATGGCACGTTAAGCTGTTGGTCCCAGTGGCCAGTAAAATGGCAGTCGTTAACCAAAATGAAGGCCTTCGGAGTATCTTGAAGAATTTATACAGGAAGGTCATTAGTCAAGCGTTTTAAAATTTCTACTCTATTGGGTACTTATCTATCTACTAAATGTTAGTTGACAAACCGCCTAACACCATTTCTCAGCTAAGATCACCGAAATGTTGCACAGCAATGTCGACATAGGTGAAAACAGTAATAAAGCGAGAAACTGGTTTCAGCCATCTGTTGTGTATTGGCTCTAGCCTAGTTTATACGAATACCAAGGGTAATTTGGTCGTCAAACACCGTTTATATGTCTGATAATGCTTTATTACAATTTGAGCGATACGGTCGGTAATTTAAAAAAAAATTGTAGTACTAATTTGCATAGAGCAACACGACCTATGACTATATGGCCAATAAATAGGTGGGTATTGGATGGCCCTGTCTGATAGGTTATTGTACCATTATGAACGTTTACAACACCAATATGACATTATCATTGTTGTATGTAACACTCGCGTTCACGACTTCGTAATTTACATTCACATTAAAATCATATCTGTATCATAGTATAGGAATTGAAAGAAAGTGAGTTTATCCTATGTTTTCTGTCTATGAAGTCCCTAAAGCCTGCTCATTATTTCTCACGTTTGGATTCGCTTGGTTTTAGTGGATTTAAAGCCGACACGTCCTTCTTTCACCATAAGGACCAATGAGGTGAAAGCGAAACCCAATTGGAATTCCAGAGGTAAAAAATTCTCATACCAGAAATCGGTCCTAACTTCGTTGGCGGTAGACAATGTTTCAAAACGCTATTGCACATTTTATGTCAGCCAGCCATTGTTGCAACCCTGCGGAAGCTCCAAAGTTGGTAACTTTGTACTGACAGTGGAACAAAACGTTTACTTTAATCGTTACACATGTTCGGTAGTTTGTGGTCCAGTTTCAGGTCTGTTTCAGTTTCAAATCATATAAACTCTTTATATGTCAAACTAGATGGCGTTCGCGGCTTTTCGTTCCTCTCTCTTTCTCGCATCCCATAGAATCTTACTTCTGGAATAAAAAAGCTACGTGTTAAGTATCTCTGTACCAAATTTCAGCCAGATCCGTTCAGCCGTTAGAGCGTAAAAGAGCAACAAACATCCACACATTCATACATCCGTACTCACAAACTTTCGCTATTAAAATGTTAGTAAGATAGATAATAAGATAGAAGTAGTCTTTGATTTCCTCATCAAGTTATATCCTATTATTGTTTTATGATATATTTCCGCCATTTTACTGCAGAGTCCATTACTTAGAGATAATGAGACTTCTAGAATAAAGAAGGATTTTATTCTATGAGAACATTACTACAGTACCTACTTACACATCGCGTGGTTTCTGTAATTAGGTGCGTGATGCATTTTTGTTTTGTGGTGAACATTTTTGGTTACACTATAAATAAATAAATAAATAAATATTCACGGACATCTCACACAACGCTATCTGATCCCAAAGTAAGCTAGGAATAACCTGCTTGTGTCAGACCACGGATATTAATACTTAAATACTTTTTTTTTAATACATACATATTAGGTGCTTACATATGAAATTGGCGTTTTGTATAGGAGGAACAAAAAGTCGAATATTTTTAAATATAATACATTTAATTAATCAAAGTATGAACCATTGTTTTCTATGCATTTTTGCCATCTCATAGGTAGTTCATTGATCCCTTTACTAAAAAAACCAGTCGGACGGGAATCAATAAAATCTGTGAAGGCGATTTGGACTGCCCCATCAGAGTTGAATTTTTTCCCTTGCAAGAAGTTGTCCAAATTTCGAAAAAAATGGTAATCTGTTGGAGCAAGATCCGGGGAGTACGGAGGATGTTTTAGACATTCCAATTGAAGCTCTTCTAATTTGGTAGCCGTCTGTTGTGCAGTGTGTGGTCTAGCGTTGTCGTGAAGCAGCAGTGGCGTGGAGCGATTGACCAGCCTAGGTTGTTTAGCCGCTAGCTTTTCCATCATGGTTTGCAATTGCTGCCAATAGACATCAGCCGTAATAGTCTGGCCAGATTTGAGAAAACTGTAATGAACAATACCGGCACTAGTCCACCAAACGCTTACAAGTAACTTTTTTGGGGTTAATTTTCGCTTGGGGCAGGATTTGGCTGGCTGGCCAGGATCCAACCATTGCGCTGAGCGCTTTCGATTATCGTAAAGAATCCATTTTTCGTCACAGGTAATGATTCGGTTTAAAATACCTTCATTATTGTGCCGGTTCAGTAATGTAACGCAGCAGTCGACGCGCTTTTGCCGGTTTGCTTCAGTCAATTCGTGAGGTACCCACCTTTCAAGCTTTTTAATCTTCCCAATTTGCTTCAAGTGAATTAAAACAGTTTTATCACTAACACCGCAGCCTGCAGCTAACTCGGACGTGGTTTGCGATGGATCCGCTTCCACAATAGCCTTCAATACTTCATTATCAACTTGAGTCTCAGGCCGTCCACGGGGCTTGTTCTGCAGGTCGACATTTCGTGAACGAAAACGTTGGAACCAAAAACGAACTGTGTTTTCTTTTGCAACATGACCGCCATACACATCATTCACCCTTCTAGTCGTTTCCGCAGCACTAGTGCCACGGCGGAACTCGTACTCGTAAATAATGCGATATTTTAAGTTTTCCATTTTGTAAAATGAGTGACGCAAACAGAAAAAAACAGAAGAAAAAAACAAATGAATGACGGTCATCGAAGGATAAATACATGAGTAAATAGCTGGGAAAATTTGAATTTGGAATTCCTTACCAAAGAGGAGAAAATCGTAATTAAAGTGGCCAGTACGAAAAACGCCAATTTGATGTGTAAGCACCTAATATTATACATAGAAACACCCAGACTCTTGAGACAAACATTTATGGGTCACACAAATATTTATCTCCGTTGGGAATCGAACCCACGACCTCCAGCGCCGCGGGCGGTATCACTACCGACCGCGCCACAGAGGTAGTCAAGTATAGACAGTAGACAGCAACAGTTGTAGTAATTAACAAAAAAATAAAGTAATTCAGTGAAATAACAAAATGAAGTGAGTGAAATCGCTCACATAGATATTAGCTATTTAAAATTATTGTGAGCTAAATTAAATTATATTCGTAACAATGACTTGAACATTATAGGTAACTGTTATTATTGCAATTACTCATTGAAAATTGTACCTTGATCTCATCATTCAATAGGAAGCAGGTGTTAGCCAAGGCATTCAGTATTTATTTTCCTATCTTGTCTATTTACATAACCGCAATATCCTTAGCATGCGTTCATCCATGACGTCATTTTGGACATAAATCTAATCGTCTATCTGTCGTATGGTTTAGTAATTACTAAATACAAGAATGTTTTAGGCCATTAAATGTTCCGTTACATTAACCTTTAAGTATGGGCGTCAATTTTTTTTTACACAACTGTGGACGTGGAGTCTCACAGGCTCCTATATGCACACACATTTTTTTTGGGGAAATTTATGTTAGATCATTTTACAACTGATTGAATATTACAGTTATGGGATTTAGCAATAAAATAACGTGATTAAAATAATATATTTATTTGAGAAAATTAAAGAAATTTTAAAAATCAAATATGGCCATTTTTAGTCTAAATCTACTTTGGTTACAATTTTAGATATTATAAACAGCCCAACTCATTCCTAGATTAAAATTAGTCTTTTTTCTCAAAATATAATATATAGAAAAACAAAAACATAAAACACCTACTTCAGGAAACCAATACAAAAAAAATTGACAACCGTCTAATAACGTAAATTTATTGGCAGTTAGTGCACATAGGTAGAGTAAGTGCACCAAATATGGACTGGTGCCGTAATATGGACTACCTTCATTTCTCAAAAACCGTTCGACGTATGAAGCCATCGAACGCTAAACTTCACCTCTCCCACGGCTCGCCAGTCGCTTGCCGGTCGGCAGATAGCGCGTACGTATTCACGGCAGCCATTTTTCGTTTTTATCGACGCGCGATGTCATTTTTTACCTAACTTCGTAAGCTCATAATTTCAGCAAATATTACTGTTTGGGAAAGTGGATTGAACTAGAGGAAAGGCGAGTTATTTTACAATTATTCACATTAAGTTGCAATATCCAATAGTTTTTATATTTTTTTTAGCAACAGTTTTAACCTAGAAAGGTATGTGTATTATAATATGGACCACCGGTATGTTTTGAAAATGGACTAGTGGTCCATATTACAAACAGTCACTTATATTTTGATTTGATTCTTTTAGGATGGCATCTTCAAATTCTACTAAAGGAAAGAACTGACGAACATGGGACAAAGATGCAATGGCAAATGCAATTAAAGCCATACGAGAAAAGCAAATGAGTTTTTTGAAAGCATCTAAAACATACAGCGTACCCAAAATTACGCTTTTACGCTTTTCAAAAATGGAAGACCAATCACTTAGCGAC
The DNA here is from genome assembly GCA_933228765.1 of Miltochrista miniata. Lineage (NCBI taxonomy): Eukaryota > Metazoa > Arthropoda > Insecta > Lepidoptera > Erebidae > Miltochrista > Miltochrista miniata. Next base: position 30,864,446 of record OW121751.1, read on the forward strand.
GTTACGAATACCTACTGTACTGTGCTGGCTTTTTTCTGACGACGTTCATGGAGAGGAATGGATCCAACGAGCATCATGTAGGCAGTGGCTAGAAGATATGGCTGATTACTGTGTGTGGCAATTGTCTACCAGAAATTAGTTAAAACTTAATAATTGGCTGATTTAATTTTAGGCAACACGTCCATTTTTTTAAATAATTCTGAACCCAATTTACTATGGTCCATATTTCAAACCATGTGGTCCATATTTTGTACCACTTTTGTAAATGCACAAAAATGTCATATTTCAGGAAATGTTCATTATTTCTAAGATGTTTATATTTCTTAAGAAATCTAATATTTGTTTTTGATATCACATAATTATTGAACAGTTCAAAACATATAAGGCTTGATTAATCTTTATAATTCTGAGTTTTATATCACAAAATCCTTATGGTGGTCCATAATTGGTGCACTTACTCAGAAAATTGGAGACACACAGGTTTGTTGCACCGAATACAAACATGGGTAGTCATCCTATGTTTTTTCGCGGGACAGATTCTACATTTGTCACTCTCATGATTTTGTGTCAGTTCGGACTCCAATATAAAAAAAAAATCTTCAATATTCTCTTCACTGACAGACTGATGCAAAGCTAACAACAACTCACTCACTTCTTGTTCGAAAGAAGGATCTTCTGCACGAAAAGTTTACTAACAGGGCCCTGAACAGAACTCGTTGATAGTCGTTTTGATTTAGAACTACCGGCTTCATTATTTTTTGACATTTTGTACTACAACATCTGAAAAAATATAATCGCCCTTATAAAATACATCGTAGGGCAACAAGGGACGTGTAGCCTAACAAACTCCGGTCCATATTTTGATGGTTATTACTCACGTAATATTCATCGGCAGACGCAACCTCCTCCCTCGTTGGTAGTTTTACAACTAAATCAAAAGCTACTGAGACCCTCAATCTCGGGGAGTCGGGGGAACTAGGTAAAACTAACAAAACGCAAACATCGTGTAGCCTGTGAGACTCCACGTCCATACTTAAAGGTTAAGAAAGAACAGTCTTAAAGGCCACACTATTCATAAAGCAGTGTTCACATAAAAGTTAAGCGTTTCCTCAAGTTGTTTTAGTCTATAATTCATGCATGGTACGCAAAGTACCTACTAACTAGATTTGACTCTTCCTCGTAACTCAGCGTTGGGAGTACAGTATTATACGCTCCGAAGTAAGTTGGAAACAATGTTAAAATGTATGAATTATGTGGAGGTAATCCGCCCATCGTCGCACCGCTCGCCTCAGACAAGGTATTCATCCTCACTATTCCTCACACTTTTCATCCGGTGCGATTATGATGGCAAAGTTGTTCAGGCCATAGGGCTTCTTTCTGCGTAAACTGGTTGTGGAGTTAGTACCCGTTGGGTATTAGGGGTATTTGACGGTTATTAGAAGTAGAAATTCGTTAAATTGGTTTATATTTATTCTTTTCAACATACAACAGTATTGTAAACTTTTTCCTTGTGCTGGCTGCAAGCTCAGGTTGATCCCCACAAAGTTTGTTAGCTAAATTTTACATACAATTCATACATTATGGCACTATACAGGACAGGTGTACCGTGTTCACTCGAGCGGGACCCAGCGAACAACAGGGGGCAGACGATAACAGCAGGCAATTCCAGTTCACTGCTTTCAATGCGCAGTTTTGCGATAGTAGACTTTATTGTTGTACTAATAACGACTACGGCCTATATGTTAGAAAAGAGTTGCATTGGAAAGAAAAAAAAACAAAACCAAGTGAAAATATTCATTCAAATGTTGACACGCATAACGCAGACCCGAATCAAGTGGGCGGATGGGTCGGAGAGTTAAAATACACTCGAGAGCAATGAATCCGGGTCACTTAAAGAATGTTAAAAATCTCGGAAACTAAAAATGATAGGTTAATGCAATAAATTGTATTTAATAGACAATGTAATACTCCTTAAATGAAAGTAAAAAAAATATGAGTCACCATACATTTTATTAACACAAAATTACATAAAGAAAAAACTGCCGATCTCTCCTTAAAACAAAAATAGGAAACATGAAATTTTTGAACTTTATTACGATTTTCTTGAATTTTAATACTTCGTATTGCCTCCTCGTGCTTCCATTACTGCGTTTACGCGGTTTGGCATGCTGTACACCAAGTTCCTTATACGATTTTGGGGAATATTCTCCCATTCCTCTGTGAGAGCAATTTTGAGCTCACGAAGCGTGATTGGGGGAGGGTTTCGTTGTTTTACGCATCTGCCTAGCTCGTCCCAAGCATGCTCGATCGGGTTGATATCCGGGCTGCGCGCTGGCCACTCCATACGAGTAATGTTCATCTCTTGAAGGTAGTCATTCACAATCCTACCTGTATGAGGTCGGGCATTGTCATGCATAAATATAGCATCCTCACCTAAATTGACCATAAATGGACCAACGTGATCATTGAGGATTTCTTCCACATATCTTACGCTAGTTAAAGAGCCGTTTTCTATGATCACCAGCTCTGTGCGACTTTCAGAAGAAATTCCGGCCCACACAAGTACAGACCCACCACCGTAGGCTACTTTTTCTTCGATGCATGCTTGCTTGAATCTTTCCCCTGGTCTTCGATACACTCTGTGTCTTCCATCGTGCTTGTAGAGCATAAATTTTGATTCGTCGGAGAACATAACTTTTGACCAATCTTCAATACTCCAATTTACGTGGCTCTGGGCATACCTTAGTCTCGAAATACGATGCCCACGCTCCAGTTTAGGGCCGTTTGCAGGTCTAAGGGGTTTTAAGTTAGATTCAGCAAGCCGACGTCTTACTGTCCATGCACTTGGGTTACTTCCTCCGAGGCGTCGAAACTGATTGGTGAGTTCAGTTCCTGTGAGAAAGCGATTTCGAAGCATGGTGTTCACCAAGTATCGGTCTTCTCGTGCTGTGGTACACCTGGTTCTGCCCGTTCCTGGTCTGCGTAGGTTAGAACCAGTTTCTTCGTAACGTCGGAGAACTCTTTGTACTGTTGACAGCGACACACCGACAGTCCTGGCTGTATCGCGCTGACTCCGGCCGGTTTCCAGCATTGTAAGTATTCTGGTGCATTCTTCAGGCGTAAGCGACATAATTTCAGCTTGATTAATGAATATAGAGCACTATCAACATGGTTTATGTACCCACATAAATGACAGATTACAAACAAAAGCAACACCAAATGCTGTAATTTCGTAGTTCCATCTTCGAAAGTGGCCCTTTTTTAAATTTGATTTTTTTATGATATAACTTTCCAATAACTAAGAAGTTTTAATACCTTCATTTAAGGAGTATTACATTGTCTATTAAATACAATTTATTGCATTAACCTAGCATTTTTAGTTTCCGAGATTTTTAGGATTCTTTAAGTGACCCGGATTCATTGCTCTCGAGTGTATAAACAGATCGTATCGTTTACGACGCTGTTATCGGTTACCGGTATAATCACCTTACTTGTTCTTTTTGGTATGTTATTTTTGTCAACTCGTTCTACGATGCTACGTTTGTTAGACAAAAATGCATGGAGTTATCTCAGTCGCTATCGGTCCTTATCTTCATTTGGTAACGCTATTCTGTAGTGCGTCAAGCTTGTTAATTCATACATATTTTATTTCCTTACCTGATGACCTCGTTTTGAATTTTGTTATTTAGGTTAGTAAACTTAGATTTTACGTCTTAGAATTGTAGGTTACTCGTAATTAATACACGTGCTAGATTCTGATGACCTTTGGTAAGGCATTAAAATAGGGATATTTTTAAATGCACCTCTGTTTAATTTTTCTGCACACTAGGTAACTCCACTAATTTACTGAATGCAAACCAGAAAATTAAATGCTGTGCAGAATAACCAATTGATTAACTAAACATGTCCTACTTAAAAAACTTAAATATTACTCAGAACGAGTTGACCTTTTTAATCGAATTCACACCAAAAATGTGGTTCGTACATCGAATATATGATTTGTGAAACAGAAATACGAATTGCATATCAAAAATACTAACTTGCACTCTAAATAGTACTATCTTATAACGGAATAGGTTAGGTTAGGTTAGACTTTTATTTTTTTGATCAACAAAATTTAATTTTGTAGAGGTGACTGATTAAATTGAGGATTTATTTAGAATAAACGATGTTCCTAAAAGTAAATTAGGTGATAAATTTCTTTAAAAACGTTTTAATATTTTTGTTGAACAATGGAATTTTTAGATATGCTATTCTGATAATAGTTATTCGTTCAGTAAAACAGTTCTGCAAATACCATTGAAGAGTATAATGAATTTGGTTTATTTAGTGTGCATAATTAGTGTGCAAGTCAGTATTTTTGGTTTAACTTTGTAATATTTTGTTCGAAAAAAGGGAATAAACAGATATCGATTTAAATACATGCCATTAAAATAGCTATGATGAAAAAAAAATGGTAAGTATCATAAAAAAAACAATCCAATAACTATTGTTTCCAGCTGTAGATGATTACCACTTGATAAGAAAACTGATAAGTATTGGAAGTCTCTGAAGAGTTTGTAAAGCTTAACCATGGTGTACTTAGACTGTGTTTATCCGTATCATTAAGGGGACTAGTTTAGAAAATGACGAAAAGGAGGTGCAAATGAAAGCGTTTTTGTCTGCATAAGTAGACGGAAATTTTATATTCATTATACATGTAATAATAATAATAATAATATATGGTCACGCCTTTATCCCCGAAGGGGTAGGCAGAGGCATATTACATGCCCACATTTCACCTTTGTATAATTTGTCCCACGTAATAGGTGGTGAGCCGTATTGCCGTATTATACAGTCATGTGTAAAACGATTATAGAGTCACCCCCAAATTTTTAGATGAATGCATTTTATGACTTCAAATTTTATCGACGCGAAAGAAAAACATGCCAGCATATGAAGAAAATATACATCTATAAATTGGTTTTCTTCGATTTTCGATAAGTATAAGTATTAGCTTGTTACAGCTAAAATAAGTTATAAAATGCTACATTTCCTAGCCTGAAGGACGCGTGTTTTGTATGGTCAAGGTCGTTAGGGCTACCCACGGCCTTAACTAAAAAGAAAGTATGACCTTTGTGTATTTTAATCACAGGCGTCCCACCCGACCCTTTATTTTCCATTCGACCGCTTCATTGCCTCCAATGGCCATCAAAATGAAATAAAATTAGCACTAGGGTTACGTAGAATATTCATGCTTAACTTAATATTCCCAGACGACCAGTTTGGCGTCTTTAAATTTACAATTCTTCATTCTTGTGCCATTCTCTGCACGGCCTATGTGAAGAATACTAATAGATTGCAACGCGACCAAAAGTTAACAGTCCGATTTTGAACAGACAAAGGCGTTTGATTCATCCTTTTCAAATGGTTGGGTGACTTCATGTACATGAAATAATTAGTATTCAGGTGGATGCGAGCTTCGTCCTCGCTGGGCTTGTCTGCCCTGTAATATTTACATGAATGTGCCTGCCTCTTTTATGGCTAGGTACTTGGTAGCATGTAGCTGATGAATAAGGGTTGTACCGAATTACATTTTTTGTGTCTGCTGTTTATTAAAGTATTGACTTAAAAATTCATTTTACCTGATACAAGGTTTTTATAGAGATAACACAAAACCATAGCTCCGATTAACATGCGGTGAAAACATATCAGATAGAATACGGTAAATTAGTATTACAGAAATAACCAAAGTGATCTAAAACGTCCTTACATCGACTTGTCAGACTCTCGCTTTTACTAAGTGTCTATAGATACTGCACAACTGTAAATAGCATGTTTCTTCATGCTAAAATACCTTCTAAATTTCCGATTTTCAAAAAACTACTAACTTGGCTCGGCCATCCGTCCTACAACGGGGTAGCGAGGGATTATAACGTAGAATACTGAGCGCAGTGAGGGATTCAAAGTAGCGCCTTCGCCAATAAAATGCTATTTTGTATTTAGAAAGCTCAGTATAGTTCGTGCTCATATAACATTGATACTCCACAAACATGCACATTTCGCACTCTTGAATTTTGTTTTTACGAGATAAAGAAAGTCTATTTTACAATAGAAACGTACGTAAAACAATAAGCGATCAATCAGAGATTTTCAATGGTGTGAAGGCCAAAATGTACAATAACACGGAACCATAACGCAATGTAAAAGTCATGTCCTATTAAGAAGAATTGAATAAAAACGTTAATTTCTAACAGTTTGCGTGCAAAAGCCTCGTGGGAAGTGCACTGATTCAATTAAAATTATATGAGATAAATCTGATGTGCGCCGGCGCAATTTATCCAGATCAAACGCGTGGTACGAGAGCTTTAGTCTCGATTGCCAAGAACACAAGCAAGATTATGTTCAGCCATCTTGGCGTCTTACGTTTTCTTTATTAATTTATTAATGCAACTGGCCAATGCAAATGCATCTTCGTTAATTGTAGATTATAATAAACTAATTTGTTTAGTTACTTTCAAAAATTAACCACTCTTGGGTACTCAACATATCTATACTAGGTAATATTATAAAGAGGAAAGATTTGATTTTTTGTTTGTTTGTTTGTAACGAATAGGCTCCGAAACTACTGGACCGATTTGAAAAATTCTTTCACTGTTGGGAAGCTACACTCTTTGCGGTGAACATAGGCTATATTTTATTCCCATATTCCAACGGGAACGGGAACAAAGCGGGTGAAACCGCGTGACGTCCGCTAGTCTTAAAATAAACTTAGTCTGGTTTATTTTTGAGACAGACACAATTGTAACGACAAATATATTTTTGGGTAATTCACCTACAAAATGAACTAAACGAAATACGACATAGTCATCCAATTAATTACTAGTTGGTGTCGGAAATCTCTCGGTAACAGGCGTCATTGCCCGCGTGCTGTGGTTCAATTAATTATACCTTTCAAGTATACTTAGGTAACATTGGCAATGGACCGTGCTAATGGAATATCCATTTAAGCTAGGCTAGTTTTTATGCTAATTCCAAGGCTGTCTGAAGTCTGAGGCTATTATCAGAACAGTTAGTGAAATTAGCAGGTGTAGACTTTGGAAGTAGGCTTTAATTAAAGTGTGTAAGTAAGTATACCCGTTTTGAATTTAATCTCGACTTCTGGGTAAAATTATAAGTAGTACTACTTAAGCTCATCAGCAACCCCTACTACGCATATTTCCCATTGTCTCTCCCTTTCTTTGACTTTTTTAATTTCTTTGTTGTTCAAACTAAGGTGATGGTCATATTTCCTTTGATAGCAATCATTCGAAATTTTCTTGACTGTTGCAATCGTAAGGATTTTGGTGGCAGTTACTCTTCTCCTCTAGATATTTTTACGCATAATCACCATGTTTTAAAATCTGATAACGTGTTAGCTTTTCTATGTAATACAATACCCATGGCCCATGAAAGAAGATAACGTTTCTGTATATCGTAGTTCTATTTCTGTTTCGACCTTCATGGTTTCCTCAAAGCTTTTATTGCTCAAATTTTATGCAATTATCAAAAGTTACGTAAACACCTTGAAATCACAGAACTTTGTTGTGAATGCTAATAAAATTATCAAGCAAACCTAACCCACGATCTTTGCAATACAAAACAAACCTATTTGACCAGTAAAGTGTGCCTCCCAAGTATAGATAAGAAGTTATTCTACTTTATCATTCTTGTTTGTACCACTCAATATGGATGCCAGTAAACCGGTTCCTTGGAGGGTGAGTATCCCTCTCATCTCATCACGTTTCACTGCATCGAAAGTTCAAGCCCCGGTTGCAACTGACCCATATCCGAGGCGTCAGCTGTATTTGATACTTAACATACTTAGCCCGTTTCGAGCACTACTATGTAAAATTATTGTTGTGTAAAAAATAAATCAAAAAGTGATATTTGCTTAATCGTAAATTCGTAACGAGTACCTAATTACTTACGCCCTAGGCACATCTCCGCCGCGAAACCAGAACAGCGGAACCGCTGCATGAATTCCGCTGTGATCAAGTGTGGATTGAACAGCGGAACTGGGCAACGGAACCTGACACGAGTTGGTCGAAGTGGCGCTATCGCAATTTTATCATATTATTTTTATTATCTGGATGACTTAATAAATACATAAAGGGTCTATTTCTGATGGCTTGAAGTAGTTTTTCCGTGACGTTCACGTCCATTTACTGAAAAAATATTAGTTTCGCCGTTCCGCTCTGTATTTCTGTCAATTTTGACAAACCGGCGCGTAGACAACGCGGCACCGCAATAACAAGGCGGCCGAAGCGCGGAGGTTTGACTGGCGTAGGAGCAGATTGGCGAAACCGTGCGGTGAAAGAGATAGAAGATAGTTAAATCTATGCATTAGAACAGGCGGTTTCGCTAGTGTTCCGCTCCTCCTACATGTGACAGAATTTGGCGGAATTACTGCGGTTCCGCTATCATGGTTTCGCGGCGGAGGTGTGCTAAGGGCGTTATCGTGTTATCCTAAACAGGTAAATAAACAAATACCGAACGTTCGATTGGTCGATACTACTCGATAGTAATGCAATAACAAAGTTTACTTTTATGCTATTTTAAATAGCACTACTATTCTAGTGATATTTGCATTAATCGTAAATGCGTAACGAGTACCTAATTACTATCGTGTATTCCTTAACTTGTAATAAAGAAATACCGAATGTGGAATTATTTGTTCAATAGTTATGCAATGGCAAAAGTTTATTTTTTTGCTAATTATTTATTAATAACATCTGAGATTAACATAATAGAATGATCCGAAATTCGCTACATAGAATAGACTGGGTGTCTGGGAAATGCAAAATTTACAGTTACCACAATAAACTGTGACAACAAAAAACGCCACTTTGCCCATTCAACAATATCAAGCTATTAGTGTTAAGAATTGCAACCAATTGTTGCCTCAGTCCAGCCAATTAAATAAAAGTCACGTTCTAGGAGACCACGCCGGCCGTTCTGGCCGTCACGAACATAAGTAACATTCGGCATATGAATTCTATTGCTTACGCAAGGACAGCTGTCCAATAGCTAGATAGATTTAAGCCATAGATGGAGTATTGTTGCCCATTAGGGATCCGCTCCTTAGAAAATGTTGCCATCTTATGAGAGCTTATGCCGAGGTGGATCTCTTAAACTAACCGACTAAAACACAGCCTCGCTTCAGGCTCAAGATCATCTTGAGATCTTATGAAGCCCCTTCTGGTTCCTGGAAACGACGCCTCTCTCGTTTATTATCAAGCCTTCTTTGCTCAAATCATGCTTATTGAAATGGCAAACGTTAAATAATCACAATCTGAATTTGCACTCTCAGTTTCGATGTTAACAAGTGTAAATTAACTAAGAGTACTTGTTATGTTTGTTTTTGTTTTTAAAATGTATGACTTCTGTCAATAGTTTAATATTATAGGTACCAATTCATCACTGAGCATTGAACATATTAACGATTTAGTGCATTTGATTGGCTTTCGCTTTATCAGCACATGTAGTGGCCAGACGTCTGGGATTTCAAGTGGACTCACACTTTAATTTCATTTTCAAGGCCCTTCATTAATCGATTTGTCTCGTATCGTAAACTCGATACAAATAAATTTTAAATGATTGGGCTTCTACAAACACCTAGTACTATGTAATGAAAAGATGAAATGAAACTTATTGTGGAATGACTCACAAGGTCTATTTAGGATTAAAAATATATTATGATCGACTGCTTGCTTAGTATTTCAGACAGTTGCCTTGCAATACAACAGCTTCAAGTTACATCTAAGCTGGTTTATAGAATCGATCTAACTGCATCAATATCGCCCACAGCTACTTTCAAAGCTTATGTAATTGTGCTTTATGTTCCCAGTGGCGAGCTTGTGTAATCACCCTATAGTTTACGACCGTTAATTGTGCTAACGTCTCGTAAAATATTCGCAGTTCGACGACATAATTTGTGGTTGGTCTACGCATTTATGTGACATATTTTGAGAGCTGATAAAAGCTCGTGTATGTACTGAGTACTCAAGCAAGCTCATTTAAGGTTTGTCCGTATTCAATTCTACAGTATGCATCAGTCTAAATTCGGCGAAAAAGGTGGGATTATAAGCAATGTTCTTCGACTTTTAAAACAGTGTATATCGCTCACATTCAGTGATAGCCATAACTAAAACTTACGTACGTTGTAGAACAGTTACATTCCATTGTAGTATTTAAAGAACGACTACTAGCTGACTCATTTTCAATCAACCCTTTTCAAGTTCTTAGGCCTTGGGATATCGCTTGACGTCACATCACATCCTATCCGTGAAAAGGAACTGCGCTTCCTTGACTTTCCGGTTTGTTGCATTGGTCCCTTAGTGCACTCGACGGAAACGCTATTGTCTTTAGTCGCATCGTGGGTGTTGTAGCATAAAATTGTTTTGATTATTAAATTCGTATTATGGGTGCTATATAGTCGCTCGTGACCTCCTGTCTAGAATACGAATTTGCGCGCGACAGTCGTAAAATCACGACGCCATCCATCCACACTCTTTGAGTTGAGGCCTTCGCGGACTTTTGCACTTCGAATGTAGAGGGTTTTAGTAATAGGCTCATGTCTATGCACATATTGTTCGTGATATGGCTTCATAGCCATTTTACGTGTAATACGTGTGGTGACGACTCGATCAGGTGGTCCGTTATGCTTGTTAGCCAGTTTCGAGTGATATACTCACGTAAAAAAATCGGTTGTCTGTAAAGCCGGTTTACTGACGATGGTTGAACGTGACAACGTCATAAGAAAATAAAAATAAAAATAAACATAAAATTAACATTACAAAACCAAAATAAATATAAAGACACATCAATTGATTTAGTGCCATCTGTTGAAGACATTACTAATATAAATGGAACGCCTCAGAGCGAGGTAACGACGTATTGCGTCATCATTTTTCGTTCGTGCAGCCGGCTCCATCGAATTATAAGACGTTGTCACGTCAAAAAAACTTATGAAGCTTTGTAAAAGATACATTTGGTTACATTCAATGCCAACGTTTATTTTAACTAAGACACTCACAAGAGTGTCGTCGTGTCCGGCGCGTACGTACTCACAGTCTAAATATGAATATCCTAAATACACAAAAAAAAAGGAGTTTTATTTTACTCTACTTCCCCTCTTTTTGAAATGAATACCCCAGCTGACAACCACTCCTTAACGACACAGAAACAAAATGACACATTTGTGTACCATAATTCTATTGTAAAGCATGCGGGCTTTTAGTATGTATTCGATGCACTTCAAAAGTCCCGTTCACCATTGAAATAGGTTACATGACGTAGGAACGAATTAAGTAAGTAGGTAAGGTACCACTTCACTTTCTTGGAAATTTGCCTATAACATGCTATCACAAAATAATGGCGCAAGAATATATTGGAGTACTTTCCAAATACTCTTGCATCAATATTTTTCGTGCGTGTCAGAAATAAATTTATTCTAAACTTAGACTCCACACTTTTGTGTTTGAAATGTTTACAATAATTTTTACAAGTATAATAGTATACATTTATCTTGACCTGGAAACAGTAGCCAAATAGGCTGTGGGTTTGAGTTATATTTTACTACTTTAGGTGAAAAGGCATTTCGAGTTGCGTCTAAAGATTAGTTATCTTAGAGTATAAATTAGAAGTAGTTTAGTAGTAGAGTATAAATTAGAAGTATAAATTAGAACCTAATAAATACTCTTAAGGTACCCATGTATCTATAGCCAATGGTAGAAATCAAGTCTATTGTGCATGCGCTCTAAGCTACCCATGTATCTATAGCCAATGGTAGAAATCAAGTCTATTGTGCAGCTAATCTTAGTAAAGAACATGCTCAAAATCCGGTTGGGTCACACATAAAATCTATTTAGCAAACTCTTTCAGGCAGAAAGCCACACATGTAAGTCATACTCATCGCTGTACATGTGCGAATGCTATTTTCGTAACAAAGTTTTGAGGAACGTAAAATAATATCTAACAAGCGTTTATCTGATGTATGTATACGAAGGGTACTTTATTATTTTTACGTAGGTACTACTATATTCATAATTACTTGATATCAAGTGTGTTGGCATAATTAGCAAAAAACTTGAATTCTAGTAAGAATTTCGGTAGTGACCGGCTTAGTTCTTTACCTGTCTGCTGTCTGTCAACTTCCTTCGAAATTGTTATGGAGCCGCTGCTACCATATCAATTTTGAAGTTATTCCCAAATCACAGCGTATGCCTTGTGAACAAAGGGAGCTATCAAAACCATCTTACTTCTTACTAATATTATAAATGCGAATGTTTGTGAGCGTGGATGTTTGTTACTCTTTCACGCTCAAACCGCTAAACGGATCGGGCTGAAACTTGGTACAGAGATACATTATAGTCTGGAATAACACATAGGCTCCTTTCTATCCCGGGAATAAGTTCCCGCGGGACCAAATTTTACGCGGGCGTAGCTGCGGGCATCAGCTAGTATTACATAAAGCCAAATTGAAAATCTTATTTTCGAAGTTCTTCATTATTTTGTAATATCAGTTGACAACAAAATGGAAAGGACAAGGATGAAAAAAACAAACAAAAAGGACACTTAGCCCAATTGGTGTCCTTAATTAACTTAAGCGTGGGCACACCCAACACATATTACTTCTTTCATGCATGCATGTAAATGTTGACTTAACTGCAGTCACGAATTTCATACGTAACATACCTACCTAAATGTATGTAGCTTTGTCGCGTGCCTCTGTTTTTACTGCAGTCGTTGGTCGTGCGCAGGCGCACAAAGCGAGGGAGAGATGACACGTGCTCCATAGAGATTTGAACCAACTTTGACAAAACAAAAAACTTGAAAAGATGACAGATTAAAGGGTTTTAAGTGTCTATTATACAAGAATACTTCGTTGTTTTGAAATATATTTTGGAAAAGCAAGCTTAATAAAATATTCGAAAATATGTACTAGGTACTCTACTTAAATTATTTATTAGATTCAAAAATAAATACACGTAGTTATCTAAAAATCAATAAATTCAGATTCAAAACGACACCGAGAATGTTGCGTCAAAGGTTCATCTTCATATCGTTCGAAATTGGTTGTATCCCCGGGGCTTTTGTATTTTGGTAGAAATGGGGGTTGGGTCCGGCAGTTGAGTATTGAGTCCCATTCAATACCTCTGAACCATTTATGGTTCTTGTAATCCATCACACCATTTCTCATTACACCAAATCGGTGACTTATGTCAACTTGTAGGATGTTTCTTATCAAATCTCTGAGATCACTGCCGAAACTAGATGGACATCGGTACTTTCCACTTACAATTTTTTCATAGGTCTTCATTGATTCGTTTGCATAAAAAGGAGGATATCCAGCATTCATTTCAAAAAGTAAAACTCCAAATGACCACCAATCTACAGAAAAACCATAACCTTTACTCAATATCAGCTCAGGAGCCAGATACTCGGGAGTGCCACATAATGTCCATGTTCGCCCTTGTAATACTTTACAAAACCCAAAGTCGCAAATTTTTAAATATCCATTTTTTTCAATCATGATATTCTCAGGTTTTAGGTCGCGGTAAACGAGGTTACAGAAATGCAGGTATTCCAAGGCCAAAACTACTTGACTAGCGTAAAACCGTGCTATCGGTTCTTCAAATTTCCCCATTCGCCTAAGATGGGTGAACATTTCGCCGCCTGATACGAATGGCATAATGAAATATACATAAGTGTTGTCCTTGAAAGAATACTCCATGAAGACAGTAAATGGAAATCTGACAGATTCGAGAATACGTTTTTCATTTAATGTATGTTCAACTTGCTTCATTTTCACTATCTTTTCTTTCTCTAATACTTTCATGGCATATAGCTTCTTACTTCTAATGTGTTTTAACAATAGAACTCTACCGAACGCTCCCGTCCCTAACGTAGTTATTCTGTCCATTTCACTTATTTCCACACTGCATCTTTGTTTCTTGCACCAACGATCGTCAAACTCCTGTTTTAACTTCTTCAAGTATTTCGTGTACTGCTCTTGTTGTTGTTCAGTGTATCCATCATGTACTTCTGATTTAAAATTATAATTAGAATTATTAGGAGGACCGAAGCCTTTACGTGAATACATTTTTGTTGTTGAATCTACACGTTTGCGTGTTTTTGTCATAGCCATCGTGATTATGTATATCAAAACTTAAATGATTATGTCACAAGTTGACAGATTTCGGATATTTCGGATATAAAGTTGTTTCGTTGTTTTCATCGAGACTGAAAGTTCAGTTGGGGTGGGTTGGCGACAGCGGGGCAAAGGGTGAACGAACTGCCTGAGGGGATTGGCGGAATCAGCTGAGTTTGCGGGTGTCACGCCATGCCGCCGACAGCCGGTCGCCGTCCCGACTGGTGTATTGATCAGCCGGCACGTGTAGCTTGCACAATACACATGCTTTGAAACTATACACGTTTCTATAGAAATTGCAAGTTGATAGCGTCTTTTCACACCTCGAAGATTTTAATTAACTTTCTTACCATTCTTATCGCATAATCCATAGACAATTATACCGTCCAACCGACAGTTAATTCCCTAGCTATAATTTACAGTTGTATATTAATGTCGTGCCTTATTTCATATGCCCTTAACGAAATTTGAGTTGGTTACATTATTTCCTCCGAAATGACAATTCGCATGTTAGACCTTATGCAGAGCCGTTAAAGTAGAAAGTTATCTACGGTAGTGGTATGGTATAATGTATCTAAAATAAAACCTCCTATGGCTATGGCTTATTTTACCGTTATCAAAAAGTGCCCGCGCGTACGCCAGTTCATTTTTATTATAAGTGTGACGCATGCTCACCCACAGTTCATTTAGGCCACATTGGCAATGCGACTGATTAACATTCTTGTATAGAACACATGGGCTATCTTATAATGCGTATGACTAGAAATTAACAGATGTTTATGCATTTTTATTTTTACCAATTCTCGACCGTTAGATTTGAAATCATACTCTCTTAACTGTTAGGTACTGCTGTTTTTGAAAATCGAGATTGATAGTTGTCACTGCAACTCGCCATTAAGGCGGTGGCAATCATAATATTGCTACACCGCTTTCGACTACTGAATTTTTTCTGAGATTTTTGTATTGTGAATTGTGATTGACAAACAAACCCGAGCTACATTTTTGTTACTATTTGTAATTAGTGGATGTCATTTGTTTCTTACTCTTGATGTTGTAGAATCGGAGTCAGGCATTCATCTGGAACATCCTTTCTAGGGCTTACCCGGCGCGGCGTTATGTGAGGTTTTTGACGTGACAACGTCTTATAATTCGATGGAGCCGGCTGCACGCACGAAAAACATGAAGTATGCGGCGTTACCTCGCTCTGAGGCGTTCCATTTAAGGCTGAGTTGTCACGTTAACTATCGTTAGTAAACCGTCTTTTTTAGTCGGTAGGAGTCCGGCATAACATCCATCCATCCATTAGGTTTTTCCCTCAAGTTAAAAAAAAAGACATTCATATTCAATAGGGACCCTCTTTTTAAAACTATTAACGTGTTTTATTGAACCAAAGATGTCATGGCCGTAAGCAAGTTCCATGACCAGAAAGGTTATTATCCATCATTCGCTGCAACCATTGCTACATCACTTTCAACCATTGTAGTGATTGAACTTTCAATACCGATTGACAAATAAATCCGTTCTACCTAGGTACCTATATCGATGTCTGTTAACCGTATTTTAATGTTTAAATTTGTACGTATTAATTTTTTATTGTTTTGTTATTTTACGCTAGATGATTTTATTGTATGATGTAATACAACCTCAGTGGTTATAGGTGCGTACTGGCAGCAATCTTGATAAATTGTTGCCAAGGTCGGAGATACTCGTACTGATTGCTGTAAATGATCGTGATCAACCTACGAACAGTTTAACATCACCTTCGTCATAAACAGGAACTCCTATAATAAAATCATTATTCACTAGAGGACGTCACGCGGTTTCACCCGCGTAGTTCCCGTTCCCGTGGGAATACAATATTTTTTCTTCCATAAGAACCTTCTCCTGACAATTCCTTACACAACAAAAAAAGAATTGGTGAAATCGGTCCACCCGTTCTGAAGTTATGCGCTTACCAACACATTTTGCGATTCATTTTTAGGGTTTCGTAGCCAAATGGCAAAAACGGAACCCTTATAGATTCGTCACGTCTGTCTGTCTGTCTGTCCGTCTGTCTGTCCGTCCGTGTGTCACAGCCACTTTTCTCCGAAACTATAAGGTCTATGCTATTGAAACTTGGTAGCTAGATGTATTCTGTGAACCGCATTAAGATTCTTATATAAAACTAGAAAAAAAGCAGTAAATTTTTGGGGTCCCCATACTCAGAACTGAAACTCAAAATTTTTTTTTTTCATCAAACCCATACGTGTGGGGTGTTTATAGATAGGTCTTCAAAAATGCTATGGAGGTTTCTAACATTTTTTTTTCTAAAGTGAATAGTTTGAGCAAGAGACACTTCCAAAGTGGAAAAATGTGTGTCCCCCCCTCTAACTTCTAAACTAAGAGAAGGATAAATCTAAAAAAAAAATATCATGTACATTGCCATGAAAACTACCAACGAAAATTAGTTTCAACGAGATAGAGCTGGTAGTTTTTTTTAATACGTCATTAACCGCAATTTCCGGTTATTGAAATCACTACCACTGCGAACGTGTTAAAACATCAGTCAAAGTTACAACGAACTATAAGAACTTTTGTATTGTGTTACTTGCTGCTACGAAACCCTTCATGGGCGAGTCCAACTCGCACTTGGCCGGTTTTTTTATATAAGATATAGGGATTTAAAAAAACTTATTCATTGGATTCATACACATACACTCCTTTATCCCTGGCGGGGAAGGCAGAGGCAAAGTATACGGTGGTGTGCCTATTGCCGTGTTGAAATGGACAGGTGCAGGTTGTGACGACCCGCAGTTGAAATTTTTCAAGCCGCCCATAATGTCTTCAACTTGGCATAACGATTGTCGTTTTAGTGACAGCCGGATTACATTTGGAGTTTTCGTTCTCTATCTAAACAATGGAACGTTATGCGAAAGTGTTCATTGCAGATATCAAACTCATAAACATACATTAGAAGGATAGGACGATACAAAACATTGCAGCAATAATGTGTGGGGGAGGGAGAAGGGCGAGTTTTAAGAAATTCTATAATCTATACTAATATTATAAAGAAGTAAAGTTTGTGTGTTTGTTAAATTGTAAGGGGTAATCTCGGGATCTACTGAACCGATTTTTAAAATTCTTTCACCAATAGAAAGCTACGTTATTGTGGAGTGTCATAGGCTAATATAGCATCACGCTACAACGAATAGGAGCAGAGCAGTAACAGTAAATTTTTCGAAAACGGGGGAAAAGTTATTCCTTTTGAGAGCTTCAACTGCGGGATAACATGTGTCTATCTTTGGGTTGGTGCACAATAACCATTTTAATGGCAATCAATTTTTTTCTACAATAATGCCACGGGATACCTCTTTCATAAACAAAATTGCTCTTAAAAATAATGCGACAGGAATACACGCGACGAGAAACCTTTCTCTATCTCTCACGTAGTATTGAATATTAACGACGAGACGCTACGGGAGTAAACGCAACGCGACGGGAGTAAATGCGACGGGAACAGGTAATACTCTCTCTTATGTGGCGCAAACGAAGTTGCGCGGGTCAGCTAGTATAGAATAAAAATTACACCGCGATCGGTCATTTTGACCTTCATTAGAAGTATTACGTAGGTACGTAAAGAATATAATAACATTAGAATATTCATAATACTCTTTTGTATAAGACAGCATGTATTCAATAAAGTATTAGCGAACCATACTGGTATTGTTGCAATAGATAGCCAAAAGCTTTGCGAGTCGAGATTTATACGACCCGGTCGCCGGTCAAGGTTGGAGGCCCGCAGTCCGCAGTACGCGTACTGACAGTTCTTGGCACGTCACCAGATGCTCAATCTTGGCGATAAATTCTGCAGCATAGAAAAATTACGTTGTTGTTGACATAATAGTTTCTAGATGACATGAGGACACAGTTATAAACGAGACGTTCGTTTTTATAGGACAAATTGACACAAGATACAGAAAACTTGTATGTAACGACTAACGAGCTGTTGATTTGATATGTCCCAGATTTGAGATCTAGTTCGGAGAACACGCAATTAAACAAAATTTTGGTTGAAAAGACTTGGTAGCAGAAAATATTTAACGAGCACTGTGCATGAATGTAACCAAACTGTAGCATCATCGTCCTCCGAGCCTTTTCACAGTTGGGGTCGGCTTTCCAAAAAGAAACTGAAGCTGCGACGTTGAAAAATGGGCTCGTTAGCAAATCCACGTGGTAATGACGGTTATTTTTCGAGGACACTGGTAGCATAAAAAGCAATCACGCAAACTTGTTCTCAAACACCGAGTAGGTACCAACCAGTTTTAAAAAAACTAAAGGCATGCTAATAGTTACATGATTTGAATTTTTAACTGGAAAACGAGGGAATGAAGTTGGCACTGCAGTAAAAGTGAATAAAAATTGCTACTCTAATTTTTGTGTGGTAGGTAGTAAAAGGTTTTATGTATCTATAATTCCTAATTTTAGTTTGTTTTTAATAGGATTACTTCCTCCGTTTCACGATACATAACAAATAGTTCTAGAATTTCTTTTAGACACTTGTTGTGTAGCCATCACCAGCAGAAATATAATGCGTAAAGAATCTATTGGAGCATTTGTTTAGTTTTAGTACCTATCTGTAAAATCGATTGAACGCGTGTTCCTATCCAGCACTTAGTGTGATAGCTTTATGCCTTTATTATGATACTAGCTGAGCCCGCAACTTCGTTTACGTCACATAAGGTGTATGAAAGAAAAGGTATTTCTTCATCAGAGTCATCAAGCAGCGTCTGAAACTGCCCTGTTTGCTTAATCATAAAAGAGCTTAATGATTAAGTCTATTTTAAAACAATTCAGTCCACGCCTTCGGCGCGGACTGAATTGTTGAAAAATAGTTTTAATCATTAAGCTCTTTTATGATTAAGCCCACACGCCAGTTTAGGTTCACACACATTCAAAGAAACCCCTACAATTAAAATTTTCAAAATATCTGATTCTTAAAAGTGTTATAACTCTTTTATTTCTTAACCGATTTACATAAAACAAACGCTAAATGTTAACTGGAGCAAACCTCAACACAATAAAAAAAAAACCGCATTGCAATCGGTTGAGCGGTTACTGAGATTAGCGTGCACAACCGTACAGACAAACAGATATACAGACATACAGACATACAGACAAACAGACAAAAATTCTAAAAATCATTGTTTTGGGTTCTATTGCGTTCATAAAGCCCCCCTATAATATTTTTTCTTATTTATCTTCCATGTACAGACAGCGACCTGTTACGATTTTATTATATGTATTGATATCATGTTAACAAAATGTGTTTTATCCGAACACTAAAAGGTTTCGAAATAATCGAGCATATCGATTCATGCCAGAATCGTTGTGTATCGATGATAATAATGTTTACCCTGGGAGCGGCATAATTAACTTGTTTTGGGATTTTAAGTAAAAGCTTCTCTATCTATACATTACTTGGCAGACATTTACCCTACGCCAAACCACTGTATAGCCAAACGTTGTTAAATAAATATTAAATATTCACCGACATTTCACACAACTCTATCTGATCCCAAAGTAAGCTAGGAATAACCTGCTTGTGTTATGGGTATCAGACCGCGGATATTAATACTTATATACTTTAAATACATACATATTATACATAGAAACACCCAGACACTTGAGACAAACATTTATGGGTCACACAAATATTTGTCTCCGGTGGGAATCGAACCCACGACCTCCAGCGCCGCAGACGTATCACTACCGACTGCGCCACAGAGGCTGTCAAAATATCTGTTATTTGGAAATAGATTTTATTTTTCAACGTGAGTGATAATCCTCATTGATGCTATGCCGAACTCCTACCGACTAAAAAACCACACGTGTTGTGCTAGCAGCCTACGGTTGGGAGCCCCGGGTAAGCCCTCGGAAGGATACCCCCAGGACTTATTGGAAATGGATATAAACTCTTTGTAACGGTGCTAATCGAGCCTACATTAACATCCATGTAACCATGACTTCTGGATCTGTGCCTTCTAAAATAGAATTCCATCTTCGCGAATTGGAGGCATTAAAAAAAAAACAAAGCATTGCATTGTAGGTAGGTACGTGTAATTAAATCCGGTTTCCTAATGGGCAAAGATGGGTACCGTTATATAATTCTATTTTGATCTTGACACAACCTCTGTCATTTACTCCGCGTCTGTCGAAAAGTTCACGGTCGTTGGGTTGCTGCGATTATCCACTGGCCTTTAACCGTCAGTCCCCCGTCATGTAGAAATAGCCCACCTTTTGCGTAAATATATTTATTAGTATTTTTTACTGGGTTTGTTGAAAACCATCCTCGGGATGTATAAATAAAATTTATGTCGATATAAATCTAACTCAAAAGCTGTAAAATTTTGTGCTCTTGAAAAGCGTGGTTTTCTTTAACTCCTACCCAAACTGTTTGTAATTATTTTGTAACGTTTGCTGCATGCAGTATGTACTTAATATTTTCACAAGGTCATCTTTAACACAATTCACCATCACCACAATATTTTCGAAGACTTCTATCTTGTCTTAGACTCTATCCTCTTTTGTCATTGTCATTTCATGCGTTCGACACGGCCACAAACAGCATTTTCTTGGAAGATAGTGAGGTGTTACAGATTTGGATCAATTGAACCGTCTATTTTATATTTGTAGACGTTCTGCTGCTCCGGTCGTATTGTAAATGAACTGTTGTCATTTTATACTCTAAAACAGTTAATGTTCAATGTATGTTACCTACTTGTCTCTGTGATATTACTATCCGCAGTGTCGACTTCTTGATGATGGGATACGCCTTTGATGTCATTCCATTATATTTACCTACTGCTCGTTCGCTCTAACTTTGCCGCTCGGTCCATACTAAAGTCGAATTTTTAAATAGACGAAGTAAATTGACAGCAACTAATGTCACTTTTTCATACAATGTTGCTTATTTTCTATGACGAAGTGACATTAGCTACTGTCAATTTACTTCGTGTAATTAAAAATTCGGGTATACGTCTCTACGCCAGCGGCAAAGTTAGAGCGAACGGGTAGTACGTTTCACGCCTATTAACTTATACAACACCTATCACATAACATTTCTCGACGGTACATTATTATTAGACATGCACCGTCCTTTATTCTCCTGTAGTCGTGTAGTTTGTTTTTAAAACATGCTCCATGTTTAGTACTCCCTACTTATGGTGAGTAGTGCTGTAATATATAGTTTTAAGATTACTCAGGGCTACGTGACTCATGATTCATGTAACTAATGCTGTATTTATGACAGACTCCGGAAATTGTAGGATACTCGTAATCACCGTGCCAGAAGTTGAATGTTTGTCCTGGTATTTATTAAGCCTCGCTGGCCTCAATTGCGGTAAATGTATTTGTGTCTAACACTGTTTGTTGACAGACTATAGTTACTCGTAAGACTATTTCCTCAAGAGTAATTATTATAACGAAAGTATCTTCTGCATCGAGTGAATCGGTATTTGTATCATCAAATATTCCGTCTTAGCATTGAGCAAGGAGCATACATAAAATAAACTGGCATATAATACTAAAATAGATTGTCTCGTTCTATTTCCAGTTCTTATATCACGTGTTCATTAGTTTCAGTCAGTTCATAAAACGTATTAGTTCATACTTTTGTTACTTTTCGTTGTTAGTTGTAACTTTGTAAGAATTGCGCTGCGTAATTATTACACAGGAGTCTGAAGGGTAACATTTTGAAATCTCAAGTAACTAGTGCTTTCTTCATTGTGCAAAGGTGCCTGCTCCTAGTCATTAATACGTGGAAGACATCCTTTTGTTATCGCCCATACAGTCTGTGTGAAAAAAGAAGGCTTTATTCTAGGCTTTGTATGCGATACATGCCTTGATGAACTGCAGTTTTATGTTCTTTTTTAATATAGCCCTGTTGGGTAATGTTCCGAGGCAGATATGTGCTCTACATATTGTCTAGTCTTAGGTGTATTAATATCTACACCAGAAATCTTAAAGTCGACATTACTATTGAAGCACTCCACTACAATGATTTGGAAATAAAAATGGTACGGACACGTATGAAGAGCATGCCAAATAGCGTTGGAGCCAAGCAGTCTATGGGTGCCTTTCCACCAGAGATTTCGTTCAAAAGGGGACGGCAATGCTTTATCAGCTAATTAGGTACTTTTGATATGAGTCCAACAACGGTTACTTTTGTTAAATAAAGCTGCACCATTTTATTAGTTATTATGTGCCTGCATTTCCTTATTAGCTAGTTAAGAGTAGGAACAGAGTACAGTAGATTCTGATTCTACTATGGTAGGAATGTGTGAGTATGAGTACATCATATTTATTGCTTTTCAGAGGTGCTCTCATTTACTGTGAGCTACCTTTTGGGAATGTTTCCACTAACCAAATTACTAGAGCGCGCTATCTGTACTTATTCGAAATGAATGCGATCGTGTTATGACAACGTGATAGCTATAGCAATATATTACCGCGATTAGAAACGATTTGAGTTTCCGAAATAGATAATAGTAAAATTATAAAGTAACACATTTTATCCACATTTTCACAGATAAGCTCGGATTTAACCAGTGTATCAGAAAGTTGTCGAATAATGCTCGTGTTCTGACATTTCGACCACCAGCTTCCATAACTCTAGTCTGCATTCTATGTTCTGACGTCATCAAGTTTTAATGCACGATGTCGAACCTTGGTTGAGTACCATTAGCGTACCATCTGATAGCAGGTACCCATTGTACAAGCACATAACGTATTTTACAATGCCAGTAACATATTTTAACCTTATTTAGTTGCGAATGACATTTCCACCCCTAGTACATAGTTAAGGTCTAGCAATAAAATAGGCCTAAACCGCTTAACTTAAAAGGTAAACACAACCTTATAAGAACGAATCAATTACGTCAGACATAAAAGCGGCTCCTTTGAAGTACCGACACTATAGGAAAAGTATAAACCTGGTTGTGGAAGGAAATTGAAACAAAATTCATTCTCAAAGAAACTGTATGATGAAACCAGTTTTGGTGCAGTCTCGGCTCTCGGTCCATTGATTGTTGACACACTTTTTAGAGTAGCTGTATGAATCGATATTATCCGATGTTTATAGAGATAGGCGGTATCGACT
Source organism: Miltochrista miniata (assembly GCA_933228765.1). Taxonomy (NCBI): domain Eukaryota; kingdom Metazoa; phylum Arthropoda; class Insecta; order Lepidoptera; family Erebidae; genus Miltochrista; species Miltochrista miniata. The sequence continues at coordinate 30,887,755 of OW121751.1, forward strand.
AGCTGATATCAACAGCCCACACAAACGTGTTTGTAACGTAATATTTTAATAAAGAATTCACGATAAGAGAATGATTTTTAATGCAGTTTCGTTTGGGATATTTTGATAGTAATATTAAACTAACCTCCAAAATCCAAATCACAATTTATCAACCAAGCAATTCCTGACTGGGTTGTTGGTCTAAGATAGTAGTTAGAGAACAGCTGAGTTCGAAACTTTACGTAGTCAGGTTTAAATCCCACTCAGAACATATTTCTTTCAGTGTCGAGCACGTTGATTTGTTCTGTCTACAAACATATAATTATGTATCTATGCATTTAGATTTTATTTGCCCGTTAAACTCTACTTTCTTATTGAACTTGCATAATTAGACATGGAAACTTTGGCTTGTGACAGTCTCAGCCTGTATTTTAGCAAAAAACCGTTAGATCTCAAGTGCTCACATAATAGTTTGTGAACGTAACTGTACGTTCTTCGTAGAAGATAGGTGTTAAGTGTTCACTCGATCAAATCAGAGTATGGCAGTCCACTGCTGGACGTAGACCTCTCCCAATTTATGCCACTACAAAGAGTACAAATGACATAATTTTCATCCTATTAAAACATTTTTAGAGGAAAGTATGAGCTACTTTCTCTACGAAAAGCCCTTAATGAGCTGTTCCGGGGCGGGAACGAGAGAAAACTCTCCCACCCGAGTTCCGCAGTCAGCGGCTTGGGCGCCGCCAACGTGTCTTCGCCGAAGACTATCGGCCTCCATGACCGGGGGCATGAAGAGACGGTGAGAGGGCTGCTCACCGTCCTTACAGAACCAGGTCCATGACGGCAGGGTGTCGTGAGGAATTCACGCACGCCCCCCCTTAGAAGCGCGATCACACCCGAAACCCCCCCAAAGACCGCAGTGGAGGCCGTGGGTCTGTTGTGAGTCCTGGGACATCCTTCCGAGGGCTTACCCGCTCCCAACCATAAGCTGTTGAGCGTTACGTGGGGTTTTTTAGTCGGTAGGAGTCCGGCATAGAATCATGATGGATTTTTCCTCACATTAAAAAACAAAAAGCCCTCAATGAGCTCTTCACAGTAACGTCCTTACGTTATCTGTGTTTGGTCCGCATTAAAACTTTCAAGAACCACTTGAGTTCTTCAACAGATGCTATTTATTTATTCAGCTGTCACTATAACTGTCAGCTCACAATTTAACGTTTATTCGATAATAAATCATACCAACTAGATTCAATGGTTCTAAGACAAGTGATCATAATAGTGCGCACAGATTAGATTACATTTGGTTGCGCCCATCGAGATGAATTGGTTTGTTATATCAATACAATTTTAGTACAGATACTATTCGATTATCTCGATAATCATTCGTAATTGTTGTTTCGAGTTTGGTCTTTGACTGTAGCCAAGATGCGTAATTGCATTTAGTACCTCTTTCAGTACTTTTTTATAGCAGTTAAGGAAGGGTATACATTATTCCGTAGTACTCGTATATTATTTTACACATATCAAGGCGCATCTAATGCTTTCACATGTTTGGCATATGTATATTGTGGATTATTCCACTATGATCAGCTGGGTTAATGTGGTGTGTATAAATGTATACAAATGTAAACCGTATATAAAAATGTATAATATCCGATGTGGCATTCCTCTGACGATATTAGATCGTCGTAGCGGGCTCACTGCCGGATTGCAATCATTTTCTTGGATCTATTTCCTGCCACTGATGTTGGAGTATATTTGTGTTGATGATTTATTTTCCGTCTTCAATTGTTTTCAAATCGCTATTCGGTTAAACGTTCATTGTAAGGCCCTTCGTACACTAGGCTACGCAAATCTTCGATACCCAAAGATTTTGGTCTCTAAGCGACTACCGCAATACAAATTCAAAGAGGTTCGTACACAGACATGCGTCGCCGACATTTTGTTCATTCGTCGCCGACGCTAGTCGCGCGCTACCTGCCGGTCGAGATCGTCGCTACTAATGTCGCTGCGATTTCCAAGATGGCAGAACAATTGACATAAATATTCAATTTGAATTTAGTATTTTTTATACCACTAAGGTGGCAGACAAGCATACGGCCCACCTGGACCGGTGGTCACCGCAGCCTATGAACGTTTGCAACACGAAAGGAGCGACTCTCGCGCTGCCGACCCTGTAAAAACCTTCTAAGACCCCTTTTGAAGAACCCCATACTTTAGGCGTTTGGAAAAACCGAGGCAGGGAGATCATTCCACAACCTAAGCGTGCGTGGAAGAAAGCCCCTATCGGATCTAACCGTGCTCGAACGCTCCGGACGTAGAGTGTGAGGATGAAATCCCTGTCTGTGGCGAGCGGTGCGATGATAGAACGTAACTGTGGGCATCATATCAAATAAGTCCTCAGGACACACACCATTGTACAGGCGGTAGAACACGCATAAGGAGGCAAAGTCTCTCCTGTCGCGAAGAGGTTCCACTTCACCTGTAAGCATAGGATCGTTGACAGCTCTCACGGCTCGCCTTTGCACCGAGTCAAATGGACGAGGCTGATATTCTGGTGCCCCCGCCCAGAGGTGACAGCAGTACTACATGTGCGGCCGCACTTGCGACTTATACAGAAGCAGTGTTTGCGCTGCAGCAAAGTACCGCCGCGCTCTGCTGAGCACACCGAGCTTCTTGGACGCCGGCTTAGCCTCGTCCACCAAATGACTCCGGAATTGAACCTCTCTGGAAATGTCAACGCCAAGGATCCCAATGCTTTCAGAGATAGTGAGAGATGTGCCCTGGAATTATGGCGGTACAGTAAATGGGGTTTTCTTAGCAGTGAATATACACGCTTGTGTCTTGGAAGGGTTAAACTGGACAAGTATCTGTTTGCTGTAATTTTTTTGTAGCTACAAACAGTCTACACTTTACATTTTTTTTTATATGGTTGAACGCAGTATTTCCTATTACGACGATTTCTTTGCTTTTAGTAAAGATAGTAAGCCAAAATCATAGTTTCGTCACTTGTGTCAGACATTTCGTAAATTAAATTAGTCTGAGACGTGTTGTCGCTATGTCTACAGTGGCAGAATAGACTAAATTGCGTCTTGAGATATCTCGTGTGTACGGTTCGTGCGCTACCAAATATTCGCGACATAAGTTGACAACATTAGTATCGAAGATTTGCGTAGCCTAGTGTACGAAGGGCCTAACTGTACATACGTAAATTATCACATTAAGCTATGTATGTTATGTATTTTACATTAAACAATTCAGATAATACACACGTAGAAGATCTTTTTCTAAAAGGCATACTATTTGGTAGTCCTGGGACATCCTTCCGAGGGCTTACCAGGGGCTCCCAACCATAGGCTGTTGGGCGTTACGTGAGGTTTTTTAGTCGGCATAACATCCATGAGGATTTTCCCTCACGTTAAAAAAAAGGCATAATATTTGCCAACATTTTATCCATATTTGGACTGATCGTAATTTATTTAACACAGTGATTGTTATCATAAAACTGAGCAACAATGGGACGACAACCTTATACATTATAGAGTAGAGTAACAACTTTAAAATGTAGTCAAAGATAGATAGATTTATGTACATAGAAATTCCCCACGAGGCGACAAGGAATTTACTAGATTATTACTTCACATCTTTAAATAACTGTACAAGATTATTTACATAATATATCTAAACTAATCCAGTCTAGCTAGCATCAAGTAAGCTGAGTACACGGGGATCTTGAATAACAACAATTTAGATATCCTTGCAAGTCGCTGCGGTCGCCGCCAACCGCATTAGCCAACACAGCCGAGATTATGTCAACGAACTACTGACAACTAGTTTATGGAAAACTTGGATTTATAATATAGGAGGATAAGTTTATAATTGATAATGCTACTGCCTTATCCTTATGTTAATATACTTACCTAAAATTGGCCCCGCGGACTCAGTGTTCTGTAAACGATCACTGCAGTAAGCAACTTTCACTATGGTTGGTCCTTGGATGGGTGACTGACCATCCATGTGACCACTTTGTGACATTTATTTGGGCGTTTCCGTGCTTTGGAAGGCACCTTTAGCCGTTGGTCCCGGTTACCAATAAAATGGCAGTCGTTAAGCCAAGTTGAAGGCCTTTATAGGCGTCTTGAAAAATTTCAACAGCAGGCAGTCACAACCTACGTAGTACGACTTACCGTGAGATTTGGGCATTTAATATGCCTCTGCCTAAGTGCCTACTCCTTCGGGGATAAAGGCGTGGCCATATGTATGTATGTATGTATTGTATTCGGCAATGGCGTGGCTTGGTCACAAAATAGTCAAAATACCCTCTAGGTCACAAATCACCCTACACTAATTATCTTCTTACTTATTGCAGCTTGTGTAAACACCCTAAATCATTCTACGACTTAGTTTCGTGGTTTCTCTCAAGTCGTAAACGTACAACGAAGTAATATAAAGCTTCCCCTCAATCACACCCTCTATACACATAGTTTGTAAAATATTTTCCTCGAAATCGGTTATGGGTTTCCTATGGCTTCTTAAGATTATCAAGGGGCAGGCACTGCTGTTGTTCTGCTCAATATTATATTATTTTTGTATTGTTCAGCTTTTGGCATTGATCAACTTTTCTCGAAGTCTTCGAACTGAAATTTACAGAAGCAAGCCAAGGGAGGTTTTTAAGGCCTAAATAATTTTAAAAAATTGTGTAGTGAGCTCGTGTAGTTTAACATCGCCTCATCCAAGTGTGACGAAAAACATAGATCAGATATAAAATAATGGACCTCAAATTGTCCACTACTTCGTACTTCAATTTATAACTGAAACATGTGTACTGATGAAGAATGAATGAAGTCAGTGTTGTATTTCCAGATGATAATGTACCTATTTATTACACGTCAAGTCTTAATATCCATTATAATAATGTCATTTTACTATAAGTAAGCATATCTTTTCCTTGGTATTAATTATTTCTTTCTTTGTTCCAGATTTATCAAAAAATCGGTTTATTGAAGTGCCTGATGAACTAACGTCATACGTTTATTTAGAAAAGTTACTGCTATCGCAAAACGTTATCAGGGCTGTGCCTAATGCAGTCGGTGGTCTGACGTCTCTCACATATTTAGATTTAAGGTAAGTAAAGTTGAATAATACCTTAATATAATTATATTACTATACCTACTTTTAGGAAAGCCATTACTAAACATCATAGCTTCCCAGTTTCATCCTACTGAAGCATTCGACTAAAATTTCTCGTAATTGAATGTTTTGGCTTATAACATTACCCGTATCTACAATCTTATGTGACACCTACAAAAACTTAGGAGTTTGGGCTAGCGTGAGCGGCCTTAGAATCTGCCATGTTCTGTCTGTAAAATAAATTCGGGATGTCCCGGACATATAAGGAGAGGTAACTCACTACCAATCAAAGACTGATTAAAGATGGCTATTTAAGTTGTCTTGACACTATGAGGGATTGGTTAAATAGGTATTGAGACATTTGTTGAATCTGTCTTACCTGAATTTACTATCTACACGAGGACAACCTATATTAAACCGGCTGTATCAAGATCCCATGTCTGCTTTAAAATCATATTTTAGTTGAACGATTACGAAATTTTCGAGGACCATGATCCGAAATGTTAATTCCCAGGTCAACTTTCTAATTTATTTTAGTTAATTAAGATTAATTAACTACTAATTCTAAAATCTAGATGTAGATTAGATAATCTACATCTAGATTTTAATCATCAACCGAGCTGACAGCAGAAACATTTAAAAAATGAATATCTAGAAATATATGCAAAATTAGAAGATGACATGCATGTAATTGTGTCCCATTGCCGTCATCCCATGTTAACACATCGCAGGTATTAAAAGTAGCCTATGATTTCAGACTATAATCTACCCCCTTTTAGCCGAATCAATTGAGCCGTCAGAGCGTGATTGAGTAGCAAACATCTGCACAAACTTCACATAATATTAGCACAGTATAAAGAGAAAAAAACCTACGATCTGTCGGCTGTGATATTAGTAGGATAGTATTAGCAGAATTTCATTTTACTAGTTCATTCACAAGGAAAAAAAACAAGAGCATTAATCAATTACATTTACTAAGTAAATTTCTAATTATAATTTGGAACCTTAAATTACTATAAGTCTTAAATTTTGTATGCATAGGGGAAACTGGGGATACTTGATCCTTACGGGAGACTAGGTACACAAGCTTTACAGAACTTGTATAAGCCGTATTTAGTTTTATAGTGGCTATATCGATTGTATATGGTACCCGATAACTTTGTAAAGATGGTACATCTATCACATTTGACACTTTGGCAAACGGCGGCCGAGTAAGTAATTGTTGCGGCAGAAAGAAAATTTTGGTGAGTTTTTATTTTGACTAAACCTTTATTTAAAATAGGAATTTTAAGTGTGTATACATTTAATACGAGCCATTATCTATATTATTAGCCATTCTTTACGTAATAAAGTGGTAATATTATAGACATTTAAAAATATTTTTGTTTATAACCTCAAATAGCTCAGGGTATACTTGGTACACTTTATTATGGGAGATTTGATCCACCTGACTCAAGTGTCCCCTACCTTTTTTTTTTCAATTTATTGCAAAACAATATCCCAAGAGCCTGCAAAACCAGAGAAAGTGCCCGAAAAATGGTGCCAAAGAACGAAAATAAAGCTAGTCCAATGCCCTTAAAGTTGCACAGCGAGCAATGGAACGAGCTATGCTATGGATGCCTCTGAGGGATAAAATCCGGAACGATGTTCTCCGTAAGAGAACCAGAGTGGTCGACATGGCTCGCAAAAGCATGCGTCTTGAAATGGCAGTGGGCTGGCCACATCTCTGTAGGATCCCCCTGTTAATCCCCCAGGATCAGGTCATCCAGACCGGGGGGATCAAGTCTTACGTATATAAGGGACACATGGTACGATTCCTTATTATTGATTTAAGTCAAATAACTACTAAATTTAGATATTCATATCTTTGGCTCTTACAGCAATTATAAGGAAATAAATTTCACGTATTTTAGTACCAACGGTTTTTGAAACGGATACTCAATATAGAAATTAGGGATAAAAAACAAAAGGGGGGATCAAGTGTCCCCAGTTTCCCTTATACATACTACGTAAATTGTTATAATCTAAACATGTTTATGCTGAGCAGTACTGTAATTGGCGTTACTTAACACGGACATCAGTTCCATTTTAACATTCAAACGAAACTCTTCTGGTATGGTTTTCAAATGTGGCAATAATGACAGCAGAAACAATTTATCTGGGTCTTCTCCCTCTGATTTTGTCGTAGGCTCTGCAACACTTGCAAAAGCAAACTCGTTTTGAGGTACAATATTACTCACTTTTGCAATTTTTGGTACTCGAGGAGCTTCTATTTCATCGTTGGAATAATCCCTGGAATCATCTTGACTCTCGAAGTTCTGACTGTTGTCATCTTCTGAAGATTGATTCTCATCTTTTACTAGTTGCAACCTCTGTCTCCTGCGCCATACCCGTTTAGTCGGTTTAGCTGGTTCCTGTGAGGCCTCGTCAGAGTCACTGGAACCCTCTTGTCTGGACTTACGGGGCATTTCCTGATCTTTTAATAGAAATTGTAAGTGTCTGCTGTAGATATACGGTCTTTTAGTTCTGTTTGGGTTTTGGATATATTTTTGGAAACAGTCGCGGATGCTCTTCCATTTCTTTTGTAGTTGGATTTCTGAAACAAGAAAGTGTTAAACATTTAACACGAGTTTGGAATTGCCTTCGATATTTTTCTTTTTATAATTTTTACTAGTCAAAGTGACGCTGTTTGGAAATTGGGTGCATGAATCATGATTGAACCATGGAGTTGCATTTAGGGCCATTATCATAGTCCCTCAAGTTGTGGGACGTTTAATAAATAAATAGGTATTGTGTGACGTTACTTCTTTTTTACACAGAGCTGTCTAGTCCAAACTAAGCAAATATAGGTTTTTGATATCTAATATGGGATCTAGACGACTAATGCCTGTGCTCATCATCACAGAATAACCAATAGTACTACGTCATCACACAGCGATTTGATCTGGGTCGGTCGGATCGAATGCATGGCCTCTGGTTTCATACTCAGGTACCTACTCTAATCACTAGACCGACCAGAAAGTCGGTCAGTCATACTAGTTTTTAGGGTTTCGTACGCAAAGGGCAAAAAAGAAACAGGATCCTACGATTGAGACTAGATTACGCTGTCCATCTCTCTCTCTCTGTCTCTCATCAGCGTATCTCATTTACCGTGGTGGCTAGACATTAATATAAATACCTAATAAAAAAAGTAGTTAGAGGTGATGTATTTCTGTTACCGTTATAACAACAAATACCTACTGAGTAACTAAAAACAAAACAAAAAATATTTAAGGGAGGTTTCCATACAACACGTGTTTCTCGTTTGTTCCCACTTGTTCTACTGAACAGTTCTACGGTAGAACAAATGAACATTTTTTTCTCATTAGTTCTACGATATTAGATGTGACAATAGAGTAGAACTAGTGGGAGCCTTTATTTCCACGTGTTCTACCAGTTCCATCAGGTAGCACAGCACTAATGGGAAATTTTGTTCTCAATAGTACTACGATATTAGGTGTAAGGAAATAGTAGAACAAGTGGGAGTCTCTATTCCAACTTGTTCTACCTTTTACTTTGGCCATTTTTGGTTACGGAATACTCCGTGCGCGAGTCCGACACGCACTTGACCGGTTTTTGACGGTGGATAGATACTTAAGATGATACTTCCTGCGTACAACCAACTGTATAACCTACTCTGTTATAACGTAACGTAACATACTTATGTAAAATGCTAATTATAAATAGCAATGTTATGTTTTTGCATTAACATTATTAATGAACAATAAGTTAGGTACTTATTTAAAGTTTATTTTAAATGCAAAACGAACTATGAAACGTGTGTTGAACTAGTAGCGCCATCTCTTGGCACACAAAGTAATTTGGCAACGAGTGTAACAACGTGTTGTTTACTAATTAGTAAGTACTTACTGCTTACATAAATTTAGATATTTAAACATTCGAACTATAGATATGTAGTACTTACCTAGTTCACGCATTTCACTTTTTGAAACTACAACATCAGCTTGCATTAGTTCTTTGACAACTTCAGTCCAGAGCCGGCATCTCATGTTTTTAGCACGATAGTCCGCATCTTCATAGTCCCATATACCTGGGCGTTTTCTAACTTCTTCGATAAGCCTTTCAGGATCGTATTCAAACTGCATACTTTTATAAAGCCAAAGTTCTATACTATCACGCATTTAACAATGCCGACAAATCGTACATACGAACGGGCGTCAGGCGGGCGACTGGCGCGCAGCTCGCAGCGGGCAGCGGGGGAACGCTGCGGTTTGTGATTCAAAATGGCCGTTCCGTGCTAGGGTGAGCAACAATTATGGGACAGAGATAATATTATTATTAATTTTATTATCGTTTTTAAATATTAGGTGCTTACATATGAAATTGGCGTTTTGTATAGGACGAACAAAAAGTCGAATATTTTTAAATATAATATATTTAATTAATCAAAGTATGAACCATTGTTTTCTATGCATTTTTGCCATCTCATAGGTAGTTCATTGATCCCTTTACTAAAAAAACCAGTCGGACGGGAATCAATAAAATCTGTGAAGGCGATTTGGACTGCCCCATCAGAGTTGAATTTTTTCCCTTGCAAGAAGTTGTCCAAATTTCGAAAAAAATGGTAATCTGTTGGAGCAAGATCCGGGGAGTACGGAGGATGTTTTGGACATTCCAATTGAAGCTCTTCTAATTTGGTAGCCGTCTGTTGTGCAGTGTGTGGTCTAGCGTTGTCGTGAAGCAGCAGTGGCGTGGAGCGATTGACCAGCCTAGGTTGTTTAGCCGCTAGCTTTTCCATCATGGTTTGCAATTGCTGACAATAGACATCAGCCATAATAGTCTGGCCAGATTTGAGAAAACTGTAATGAACAATACCGGCACTAGTCCACCAAACGCTTACAAGTAACTTTTTTGGGGTTAATTTTCGCTTGGGGCAGGATTTGGCTGGCTGGCCAGGATCCAACCATTGCGCTGAGCGCTTTCGATTATCGTAAAGAATCCATTTTTCGTCACAGGTAATGATTCGGTTTAAAATACCTTCATTATTGTGCCGGTTCAGTAATGTAACGCAGCAGTCGACGCGCTTTTGCCGGTTTGCTTCAGTCAATTCGTGAGGTACCCACCTTTCAAGCTTTTTAATCTTACCAATTTGCTTCAAGTGAATTAAAACAGTTTTATCACTAACACCGCAGCCTGCAGCTAACTCGGACGTGGTTTGCGATGGATCCGCTTCCACAATAGCCTTCAATACTTCATTATCAACTTGAGTCTCAGGCCGTCCACGGGGCTTGTTCTGCAGGTCGACATTTCCTGAACGAAAACGTTGGAACCAAAAACGAACTGTGTTTCACCCTTCTAGTCGTTTCCGCAGCACTAGTGCCACGGCGGAACTCGTACTCGTAAATAATGCGATATTTTAAGTTTTCCATTTTGTAAAATGAGTGACGCAAACAGAAAAAAACAAGAAAAAAACAAATGAATGACGGTCATCGAAGGATAAATACATGAGTAAATAGCTGGGAAAATTTGAATTTGGAATTCCTTACCAAAGAGGAGAAAATCGTAATTAAAGTGGCCAGTACGAAAAACGCCAATTTGATGTGTAAGCACCTAATATCATCGATGTAGCTAAATAATAATACTGAAATATATCCTGAGTTGTATGACTGTTTCATTTCCATTTACGAGCGCTCGCCCGCTTCGTACGAATTTTGAATCCTAAGTACTTCCTACTAATATTATAAAACAAAATGTGAAAGTTTGTGAGTGGTGATGTTTGTTACTCTTTCACGCTCTAACGGCTTAGCTGATTTGGCTGAAATTTGATACAAGGGTAGATGGTAGTCTTTAAAAACACATAGGCTAATTTTGATACCGGGAATAAGTTCCCATGGGAAGCGAGAACGGGAACAAACTTTTACGCGGGCGAAACTGCGGGCATCAGCTAGTGATTAATATTAATTTATTTATATGACACAACAAACACAACTTACAATTTATTGGGTAGTACTTATTAAGAACTAAGGATTGGCAAACTTGTTACAAATAAGCAGTAAAAGTAATAGTTGTCTCAGTACGGGGGTTGTAAAGTTAATATTTTAAGGCATAATAAATAACCTCCAAAAATCGATTACTTTTTGCGAAACCATGAAACTCTATAAGTACTTCATTGCCGAGCTTACTGCGTGTAAATATATTTTCAGGATTATTATCGTGCTAGAAATATGATTGTCACGGAGACGATCAATGTGACTTGACAAGTCTCACGTGTAAAACAAAGCACTCACACTTTAAGCAATTTTTTTTTCATTCACATTTCAGCAGTCTTGTCAAGTCGCATTGATCGTCTCTGTGACACTTATGAATTTATGAATATGTCAAAAGAGATAAATATGTAATTATTTTATTGATGGCTAAAGGAGCTGACTAATAGAAATAGAGCGACCCTCATTAGTAAAATATAAGTAAGTACATTATGTCGAACAGTTAAATATCACGTGCAAGATGTTTTCAGACTACAGCACATAGCTTGGTTACCCTATTCTTGCCGGCCCGGCGGCAACGAATTCTTCGCGTTTGTATCGAGCGGTGCGCGCCCGGGCGGTCCCCCGTCTGTTGCTATGCTATTGAATGAGAAGGAGAAACACGTTTTTTTGTGACGGCTGAACCGGCACGCGACTACGATAGAAACCGCTCAACGTGCACATTCACTAATAATAAATTTCAGTTTACACGGCAATACACTTTCTTTTATAATTTTGGACAACTAAGTAAATGTCAATGTCATTCATTATTTTCTTTTTAAAATACATGTTAGCGGCCAGTTCTTGTATACCTACCTATTTACTGAATAGATTATAGATTAATTAGGTAGGTATACTGAATGGTATAAATATAAAGTTCATTTTCCTTGTCTTTTACAGCTGCAAATGAATGTAAGCATCTACAATACATAGGTACTATAAAGTAGTAATATAGAAAGCGTTATAACTAAACACTTTCAGTAGTATTTGCTACGGTACTAACGGTACGGTACGGTACTACTGCCCTTAATAATTAGTTTAATGAAACGCAAATGCTAAACAATTTCAATTCAACAGTCGCCATTAATCTCTATTGTTCTACATGAACTAAGATCAATAACACAGTTATCACGTGCTTGCACTTCAAGTTTGACTGTGCACTTTAATTCATTCTGATAAGGTTCATTTTTAAAGTTTTGTCTCGTGGTGAGGTGAACGGCCTGAGAGATGTCACGGCCGCCGGTTAAAGACATTTGACATGACGTGGTTAAGGTGATGATAACTGGGTAGCAGTTACTGTAAGTGTGCCAACGTATCAGCTGTGATAACGGTGTGGTTGCCTTGTTTACCTACAATTTGTATAATAATAGGTAATACATACATATTTACCTGTTATCATTGCATTAGTAGCAAGTAACTAACTGAAACTTTATTGAGATTTACCAATCTAAAAAAAATACATAAAAAAAATTACAAATGACGACCTTATCGCTCAAAGAAATTTTTTTCAGGCAACCTTTGAATGGACAAATAGTAGCCCCGCTTGCTCAGTGTTCTCTGTGTCAAGCATGATACGGTTAGTCCTGAGATGAGCAACCGTTTGTGGCATTTTCATTTACGAGCATGTCCGTCCTCCGGACGGCATGTTAAGCATTTGGTTCCGGCAGCCAACATGGTAGACCAAGGACTTTAATTCACCGAATAGGTAGGTTGACAAAACTGGTGGTTTCGACATAGCAAGAGAAGAGACCCCACCACCTAAATTGGTCAAAATACAACAATACTTGGTAAAATGTGGGATCATAGTAGCTCTACATCTTCTCACAAATAAATCAAAATGTGTTGTGGAGATCCTTGCTGCGGTGGGTGCTGTTGCCCCTCCAAAACCATCTACACGTATTGCACGAAGATCAGCTAGTGCATTGATGTAGTGCTGTGGCTCGAGCTTATCGGCGCCTGCTAGCCATGGAGTCAGCGATGATATTATAACGCACAACACTACCTATGCCCTGTGCCGTTTTGTGGAAATATACAATTAAACAAAGCAATCTGCAACCCTTAGAAGAAATAAGCGTGACTAAATAGATGTATCTATGATGTTTCAACCTTGGCCGCAAAACACTAATAACTGCGGCGGGTTCTCTGTGTCCATTTTTGTCAAAAACAACAAGCCTTTCGTTTATTTCTGTAGCCATTTTATTGGAAAGATGTTTCAATCAGACGCGTTATTCAAATATTTTTAGGCCTATTACGCGTTTTAAGGTTCATGTCGCATTGTAAGGTCAGACTATTAATTTGCAAAGCAAATGCGTGCTTAGATACTTCATAACCTTACAGAAGTCTTATAAAAGAGCACCTCATTAATTGTTCGCCATGACTGCCTGTGTCCATAATAACCTCCGCTCTAAATTAGGCAATCATACATTGCTATACGGGATCCATACGGTCGATAGCACTCTACATGCAAGTTATTTTCATTCACACTAGACGAAAATACTTCAAATATACCTTTGGTCCCGTGTGGAGACGAATCTAGTCTAGCATCGCCATTGCGTCGTTACAGGCACTTGTTCTAGGCTGCCAACTTGAGTTCAACACCCCTCTCTTTTTAGCATTATATAAAACTGGTTCTTATCTGTGAATATCCTCAATACAAAGAAAAAAGTTCTTATGCCATGTTCCTACACCGTATTATATTTATTTCAGTAAATTCTGCACATATTTTAGTACCAAATCAAGGCAGTTCCTTTGCTAATTAAATTACACTTACAAAGCAATTTGTGTCTAATTATAACTGATGTTCAAACCGTGCCAGTAGAAAAACGACCGTAGCCGTAGGGCGTAATAATTATAATTTGTAACTTCTGAGAATTCCGTTTTTAGAATGACTAATCTTCCCTTGTACTTATGCATTCATTCAGTGTAAACTGTATGCCCAGAACTGCCCATTGCGAAAGCTGGTAGACTATATTAGCACATTAGTATATCATATACATACATATACATATATATACATATACACGCCTCTATCCCCGAAGGGGTAGGCAGAGGCATAGTATAATCATAATCTTACTAATATTATAAATGCGAAAGTTTTTGAGTGTGGATGTTTGTTTCTCTTTTACGCTCGAACGGCTGAATGGTTCTGGCTGAAATTTGGTACAGGTATAGTTTTTGGTCAGGAATAACACATAGCCTACCATTTTTCCGGGAAAATGTCCCCACGGGAAGCGGGAACGGGAACTAATTTTCGCGGGCGAAGCTGCGGGCATCAGCTAGTCTCTCATATCATAGTACTTACTTAAATCGCAGTCTCGTTCTAAGATGAAACTTTGCCACTGCAACATTACCCTTTCAAAACCTAATTAAAAATTAAACAGCGTCTGAAAATGTAGCTAGGTAGTTACCTAATTACTTGGGTGTCCAACAAAGGAAATTTGTTATTCTTCTGTGAAAATCAACACAACTAACACTAAATAAACAGCGTACGGTCCACTGTAATACAATTTAGCTGAAAATTTCGTAAAACAATACTAACAGAATCATAGTTAGGGGTTTTGTCACGAGTAGTCACGACTCACGAGTAACTGCGACGTTTCAGTAAACTCTGAGTACCTAGTTCTTCTATCTCATAATTACGATGTCTAAAAAATACGGCAATTTATCCGGAAAGTAACATTAATTTTCAGAAATATATAATATATTCACACATAATCAAAAACTTGTTTAATACATAATTGTAATAAACTTGTAATAAACATAATTAGTGTTTAATGTGTTTATAATAGATAATCTACTTTTAAACGTTTAATCTATTTGCTAAGCCATTAAAAACTGCAGGTTTCCCAACACCCATAAGCACCATACCATAGAAAGTTACGTTAAATTATTACGCTCTGATTATCTTTTTATAATCCAGTACAAACGAGCCGTGAAAATGTGAAATGCACCCTTTTTAGGGTTTCGTAGCCAAATGGCAAAAACGGAACCCTTATAGATTCGTCATGTCTGTCTGTCCGTCTGTCTGTCCGTCCGTGTGTCACAGCCACTTTTCTCCGAAACTATAAGGCCTATGCTACTGAAACTTGGTAACTAGATGTATTCTGTGAACCGCATTAAGATTCTTATATAAAACTAGAAAAAAAGTAGTAAATTTTGGGGGTCCCCATACTCAGAACTGAAACTCAAAATTATTTTTTTCATTAAACCCATCTATAGATAGGTCTTCAAAAATGCTATTGAGGTTCCTAACATCATTTTTTTCTAAAATGAATAGTTTGCGCAAGAGACACTTTCAAAGTGGAACAATGTGTGTCCCCCCCCCCCTCTAACTTCTAAACTAAGAGAATGATAAGTCTAAAAAAATTATATGATGTACATTGCCATAAAAACTACCAACGAAAATTAGTTTGAACGAGATAGAGCTGGTAGTTTTTTTTAATACATCATAAACCGCATTTTTTGGTTAGAAAAATCACTACCACTGCGAACGTGTTAAAACATCAATCAAAGTTACAACGAACTATAAGAACTTTTATATTATGTTACTAGCTGCTACTCTTATTACTCTCTTACTACTTAGTGCGAGTTGGACTCGCCCATGAAGGGTTTCCCTTAGAGTCCAACTCGCACTTGTCCGGTTTTTTATAATTATTTACTAAAAGGCACCTGCGGCTCCGCCTGCGTGGCATTCTATTTCAGCTCCCTCATCCCACGGGAACTTACGGGAACAATAAAGTCTATGTATGTGTACACTATTTCTTATCACTGTACCAAATTTCAGTCAGTTTCGGTAAAATTTTCTTAGCCATTTCGGTAATAACGATACGTGTATTTATTCTCGTGCAATATTTACGTACGTACGTGAATTGATGTTCTGACCGTACTTTCCTAGCAATCAAAGTCGCACATCAGCTGTTGCATCATCTTGCGTGGTCTTCATTGTGTGTTTTTCAGTCAAACCATTTTCATTTACCAATTTGGTCAAACACTGTCATTGCATTGGCTATCTAAACATCCGTACTTATCTAGCAATCAAAGTCACACATCAACTGTTGCGTTGCATCCTCTTGCGTTGATTGTGTGCATTTCAGTCAATCTATTTTCACTTACCAATTTGGTCAAACACTGTCATTATTCCATTGAATACTTAAAAATAATTCGTATTTATCTAGCAATCAAAAGTCACACATCAGCTGTTGCATCGCATCCTCTTGCGTTGAATGTGTGCATTTCAGTGAAACCATTTTCACTTACCAATTTGGTCAAGCACTGTCATAAAACTAGCAGCAAAGCATAACATCGCATTGTGATCGCGGTTCGTCGCACGCGCATACACCATGACGTTCGATCAACTCGCGCATGCGCGTGATTAGCATAAGTGCTTTCGAAAATGGAACGTACCCGCCAAATGTGTAGTACAATAGTGTAAGAGGTTAATAGGCTGTATTGTATAACCCTTATTTGATGTTTACGATTGTTCTGCGTCGCGTTGTCGTGGTAACTCAACGGAAAATAATATTGCTGTTGATGATACCAGCTACAACCTAACCTGGTTTATCTTCAACTACAACCTAATCTGTGTCTGTCGTTTAGGGGTCCGTACACACAGACCGGCTCGGAGAGCATCGGCGCGCACTTTTCTTTTCACACAGACCGGATCGTATACGCTCGGAGCTGATCGGAGCGAAGCCGCCAACTATTTCACATAGACCGGCTGGAAGCGGATGCGCTCGGAGCCGGTCGGATGCGACCGCAGCCGGTCGGATGCGCTCGCAGCCGGGTGGATTCACTACAAAGGCATTACCAGTATCCACGCAGTCCAAGTTTTGTTTTCGGTGTTAAGGGGCGGTTAACCCGCACAAGTAGGCATTTGGCGCTCCCCTCGCCCCGGGCGCAAGACAAACCGCGCGCCGGCAGCGGCAGTCAACTCTCATGACACAGTGTACAGTATAGTAGAAAGAAACAGCATGCTAACTTTGTTTGACGTAGTAAATGCATCTAACTTTATTAAGTGTAGTGATTTATTAGTTTCGTAAATAAAAATAAATGAGTTAATCGTAAATAAATTATGTATATTATACTATTATTTTTAAGCTAAAGAGTTTGTTTGTTTGTTTAGTTGTTCTAACTCTAGAGTCTAAGAGACTGCTAGGTGAATTTCAAGAGTTTCTTAACAGAATGTCCATTTTTGAAAAATACCAAAATATATAACATCACGCTAAGGCGAATAAGAGCTTAGCAGCAACGAAACATTTTTCGACAACTAGGATATTTCATTTCTTTTGAGAGTTTCCGTTGCGTACGTTTGCTACAGTTGCATAAAAAATGTAAATTACATAATAGCTGGTCATAAAAACATCTAAAGTTTTCTAAAGTTGGTATGCTAAGTATGAATCACGGGATCATTGTGCAATCCAAAATGGCCGCCGCGGTGTAATCACAAAATTTCATGATGGGTGTCGTTTAAAGGGTTTTTTGGTATGCTGAGTACGAATCACGTACTAATTTTGCAATCCAATATGGACGCCGCGCCGTAATCACAAAATGTCATGATGGGTATCGTTTAAGGGGTTTCTTGGTATGCTGAGTATGAATCACGTGATAATTTTGCAATCCAATATGGGCGCCGCGCCGTAATCACAAAATTTCATGATGGGTATAGTTTAAGGGGTTTCTTGGTATGCTGAGTACGAATCACGTGATAATTTTGCAATCCAAAATGGCGGCCACGGTGTAATCACAAAAATTCATGATGGGTATCGTTTAAAGGGTTTTTTGGTATGCTGAGTACGAATTACGTACTAATTTTGCAATCCAATATGGCCACCGCGCCGTAATCACAAAATGTCATGATGGGTATAGTTTAAGGGAATTCTTGGTATGCTAAGTATGAATCACATGATAATTTTGCAATCCAATATGGCCACCGCGGTGTGATCACAAAATTTCATGATGGGTATCGTTTAAGGGGTTTTTTGGTATGCTGAGTACGAATCACATGATAATTTTGCAATCCAATATGGGCGCCGCGCCGTAATCACAAAATTTCATGATGGGTATCGTTTAAGGGGTTTCTTGGTATGCTGAGTACGAATCACGTGATAATTTTGCAATCCAAAATGGCGGCCGCGGTGTAATCACAATAATTCATGATGGGTATCGTTTAAAGGGTTTTTTGGTATGCTGAGTACGAATTACGTACTAATTTTGCAATCCAATATGGCCACCGCGCCGTAATCACACAATTTCATGATGGGTATAGTTGAAGGGAATTCTTGGTATGCTAAGTATGAATCACATGATAATTTTGCAATCCAATATGGGCGCCGCGCCGTAATCACAAAATTTCATGATGGGTATCGTTTAAAGGGTTTTTGGTATGCTGAGTACGAATTACGTGATAATTTTGCAATACAATATGGCCGCCGCGCCGTAATCACAAAATATCATGATGGGTATCGTTTAAGGGGTGTATTGGTATGATGAGTACGAATCCTGTGATAATTTTGAAATGCAATATGGCCGCCGCGCCGTAATTGCAAAAATCCATGATGGTTATCGTTTAAGGGGTTTTTTGGTATGCTGAGTACGAATAACATGATCATTTTGGAATTCAATTTGGCCGCCTAAGCTATTTAGGCCCACTTGCGCGAAGAGTCGAGTTAAATATATAAATATAGAGTTAGTAAGCTCTGAGTTAAATAAATAACTTCTTAACTCTGACCACGTCTTGCACAATTGCAAATTGGCACGCGGTTAACTAACTCACAGTAAACCGAAAAGTTTTTTTAGTCTGTGTTGTTCCATGCAATCCAACCACACACAAATGTTAGAACGAAGAATGGAACATGTGTCTCTATCTCTTTTACACTACAGTCTGCTACGTATGATTTACGATACTACCATTTACGATACCAATCATAAAATTTTCTGATTACGGCGCGGCGGGCATATTGGATTGCAAAATTATCACGTGATTCGTACTCAGCATACCAAAAAACCCCTTAAACGATACCCATCATGAAATTTTGTGATTATGGCACGGCGGCCATATTGGATTGCAAAATTATCACGTGATTCGTACTCAGCATACCAAAAAACCCCTTAAACGATACCCATCATGAAATTTTGTGATTACGGCGCGGCGGCCATCTTGTATTGCAAAATTAGTACGCGATTCGTACTCAGCATACCAAAAAACCCCTTAAACGATACCCATCATAAAATTTTCTGATTACGGCGCGGCGGGCATATTGGATTGCAAAATTATCACGTGATTCGTACTCAGCATACCAAAAAACCCCTTAAACGATACCCATCATGAAATTTTGTGATTATGGCACGGCGGCCATATTGGATTGCAAAATTATCACGTGATTCGTACTCAGCATACCAAAAAACCCCTTAAACGATACCCATCATGAAATTTTGTGATTACGGCGCGGCGGCCATCTTGTATTGCAAAATTAGTACGCGATTCGTACTCAGCATACCAAAAAACCCCTTAACCCTTAAATGCATATTGTTGCCAAAAGTCTACAAACTACTTTCGTACTTCTAAAAAGTGACATATGTGACAAGTATTTCTGAATGTATGTTTTTATCATAGCCAATAACATAATGAAACAAAAAACTATGAAAGAGAGTCGGCAGAAATTAAAATTACCGCGCAATTTGACATAACGAAAGCGAAGGGGGAAAAAGTTGATTGTGTGATAATTAGTGACTTTTGAATTGAAATTTACTGAAAAGTAATTGCTGAAACGATTTAAAAAAATAAGAAATACATTAGACATAAGGTAAGAAACCACTATTATAACGGCTTTTTTTGGCAATTTATCCTGAATGTGTCTGTATTTTGATTTTTATGTATGTTGCCAAATGTCTACACCATGCGTTTATTTTATTTTGCCTATTTGGGTATAGTTTTGGTATTTTGGTAACTTCGCTTTTCTTTTCAGCATTGTAACACTCTGCAATACTCACCAACACATTATCCATACGTTCTAGTATAATACTCTCTTTTTGTCTCGTGATAACGAGGATTTCATACATTAAGCACATTAACACAAAGATATTAAACTCGATAGCTTTCTGTCGTTTTATTCCGTGTTTACATCCAGTCACAATACTACACATACACATAGGTTAGACGTCGTGAATCTGACATTGTCATTTTGACAGTGACAATGACTGATCCTTGTCAACGAAATAGTTTAGGAATAAAAAAAAAAAAGAACATAAAAAAAAATAGTTTTATTTAGTGTACAATAAATCTAGATTAGAATAAATAATAGGTATATTAAATTAGTAAACAGATTTGGAACTAATGATAATTTATATATAGTTTACGAGCGGATCAATTTCGGAGTGGTCACACCAGAATTCACGTTCCGCGTAACGTAGAACATTATGTCAAATAGTAGATAAAATATTCGCTTAAGAGGATAGGATGGTTAATGTACAGGATAGTTTTAGCTTCAGTTAATGACATGGCGTTAATGCGATAAAGCCCTAATCGTGTATGGCGTATGAGAGGTGGAGGAATAAAAGTCACGAACGGAACGTGAGGGATGAGTGAAATGAAACGGACCGTAGATGTAACTGACCAAGCGGGTTTGGCTTGGTGGGAAGGGGAAGAGACGAAAAGCAAAGATGGAGGCAGTCGGCATTTTTTTCTCTCGAGCGAGAAGACCCGTAAGGTGTCTCTTCAAGAGCAATTCGTACCATCACAGGACCCGCAAAAAGGTATTTATAAGCTAGATAGACCTTGTAATAATCGCGGTCTGTGAAGTGCGTGCTGATTGCTAATGACGCGTAACTTTTGTTGTAGCGGGTCTTTGGAGTACCTACCTATTATTGCTGGGAATACCTGCCCGTCCCTTGGCGGACTCCCAACACGGAGGAATTCTTCCCCGTGAACCCATCAGCGTGGGACGCGTGATCCACAGACGGGACTGCGCGCCGCTGACGAGCCCGGCTTTGTAGCGGTAACCGGTTCTCGCACCGGCATTTTTTATTCTCTTTTTTACGCCACGTGCATTTCTTTTTCACTACTTGGCACCAAGGAGGGCCACCAGGATTCTTCTTATACATCCATACGCGAGGTTGATTACTGCATCTCGTTGGTTAGCGGTGCCTACGCGATAGTCCACCGACAGTTTAACAACGTAGTTCACCTTCAGGAGGCTGCATAACGATCCGAGAATGTAACTAGATTTATTTAGCCTTTAAATCATAGATTATCATAATGTTAACCAGAATGGATCCATCTCTAGGTCGCTAGATTAAAGTATATTTTGTTAGCCACGTCACAAGGTGATGTTTAGTTAATTGTGTCAAATGAAATAATTTCATCGCATCGGCGCAAGAGCCGGCCAGGTCAATAGATTTGATATAAGTTTATAGCAAGTAAGTAAAGTGTGTGTAGATATAAGTATTCTAACTGGAGTAATACTGGTGCATCCTGCCATATATATAGGCTAAGTAGTGCGTTTGATATACCACAAGGCCTGTGGTTTTTGTATTGTAGACCATTAAACGTGGTGATAATAATATACACTGGTTTTTCTTTCACGAACTCACTGCAACAGGGGTTTACTAGCCAGACAACACGGCCCTTAACCTAAAAGGTCCACTGTATCTCCGGCTGCTGTTATCCAGGTAATCTTCTTTTACAAATCAAACTATCGTAACACGGGACTTGGGAAGTCCACACCGACACCCTTGACGCCCGTTACGTTACATGGCGCCCGAACTTTATTTGATTGTGATTACCTATTAAAGTGCTGCATGTACAGCGCCTGAATTCAATTGAAATTAGTTGGTAACCATTGTTGCAATTGAGCTTCGGGGGGGAATTTCCTTTGTGTTTATCTTTTGAGGGATACAATTTTTATTGTTGTATCTAGGCTTGAAAGCAGTAGCTTTACTTTAAGAAAATTAATAGTTCATACTTCACCGTTCCCTCAGGAATATGTCAAAATTTTAAATATTGACATATTGATGGTTTATAGATATTGAATCTGGTCACTCACCCTATTAAGAATTCATATCCGTGAAGACCAGACCACAAAATGTGTAAATTTTGACTTTTTTATGCAAATTTAAGTTTTTTTTTCTTTAACAAAAGTTTCATCCAGAACTAACAACATTTTTTAAATATTGACATCTGGATGGTTTAAGTGTTTAATATAATTGCTTACACTGCTTAGAGTTAATAACGGTAGGAAACCAAACCAAAATATGTGCAAGTTTTGTTTTTGTGAACAAATTTGTGTTTTATGAGTTGTCGTTCTCATCCCGGCAAAAATCAACTTTTTAAGTGTCAACATATTGGTGATTTTTAAACTTCTATCTGATTCGGTGCACCATTCTGCATTGATAAACACTAGGACCAGATAGAGTCTTGTGTCAATTTTCGATTTTGTGAGCAAATTTGAGTTTTTTTGTCTTATCGTTCTCCCGACAAAAATCAACTTTTTAAATATCAACATATTGGTTGTTTTTATAGTTTTATCTGATCTTGTACACCCTTTAGAGCTTACATACACAAGGATCAGGACTAAATAGTTGCAGGTTTTGTTTTTATTAACAAAATTGAATTTTTTCATAGTAATTTTTACGAACATATTTTTGAAACATAACTTTGTCTGTGGCATTGCTACAGTGATTATACCATTACTACTACTACTACTAGAGCATTTTAGGCTAAATACAAACTAGATATTAAGAACTTATTTATAAAAAATGTCAAAAACTCCAGATACTGATGCAAGTGAATTTGCTTCACCGGTGCATAGTCGGAACGTTATGCAGGTAACTTCTAGCCCGTATACACGACCTTTAGAGGTACACATACCTATGGATACCGTAAATACACGTCCCCGAGTCAACGTGAACCGGACTTCATCTTTGGCTCCCGAAACGTTTACGACATCCATAGTCTCTAATACGACCACCCATTATGCTGCCTCTCACAGCAACACACAAGAGACATACGTGGCACAAGAACCGATAGCACACGCACATAAGACATTCCCCATTAAAACTAGCGAAATTTTTGACAACATGAACCATGGTAATGGTATAACACAAGTGGTTGCACCGCCCCCCAGTGCGCATGTGTACTACAGATCATTGAATTTAGCTTCCCTTAAACTCAAGTATAACGGAGAGTCAGATATTGACGACTTCCTCCTTAGGGTTAATGAAACACGTATCGCACGACAGATTGACGATACAACATTAGTAAGAGGTTTTTCAGAACTGTTATCTGACACCGCACTCAAGTTTCATAGAACAATCCAACATAAAATTAACTCTTGGTTTGATATTTGCGTTGAATTTCGAAAATTCTTTCAATCAAAGGATTACAACTACAACATAGAGAGACAAATTCGTGAAAAAAAGCAGAAGCTAGGTCAGTCTGTATCATTCTTTATTTTAGATATCCAGGATTTAAACAATAGACTAACATATCCTATTACAAGCGACAACCTACTTGAAATTATAAAACACAATTTGCTACCTACATACGCCCAACTATTAGCCATCAATGATATTACTACCTTTGACCAATTGGTCAAAGTGTCCAAGAATTATGAGGCTTATTCTGGTGTTTTATGTCAATCTAAACCGGTTGGCAAGCGCGAACTCAATGCAGTCAGCGTCGGCAAATTACCTGACAGGCGCGGCTCACCTATTACTTGCCTTAAATGTAAAAAAGTCGGCCATAGTTATAAGGTGTGTAGGTCAATACCAGGCATAATATGTTTCAAGTGCGGAGCTAAGAGGGTGACGATTAGGAGCTGCACCCAATGTAACACAGGCTTGCGCTCGCAGTCTACTACACAGACACTTAATGAAAAAAACTGATGGGGCCCCCGAGCAAGTCGTTACACACACAAACAGTCTCTTCGCCTGAAATATCGTCATTCGTAGGGGATAATCGGTTGTTTGTTAAATTCACAATAAAGGACCGTAATTTCGAAGCATTGCTCGATCCTGGGGCACATTTATCAGTTTTAGGTGCGAATAAGCATCGATATTTTCAAAGACTTGGATGGACATTACATGCTAGGGATGCTTCAGTCGTGCCAGCAGTATTTTTAGCGGATTTATCACAAATTAAAGTCATTGGCATAATGTCTTTGCCAATAACTTGTAATGGGATAACTGCCCACTTTAATTTTTTAGTTTGCCCTGACATACATCACGAAATCTTGTGCGGTATGGATTTCGCTGATGCATTTGGTCTAGTGGACATTTTTAAGTTTGGAGATGTCGTGAGGAGAGGCAACTCCACAAGTTATAGTGCTTGCAGTGCGTTGTGTGAGGTGAAAGCTTTAATACCCAGAGATGATCTAACATCTCAACAAGCCAAACATCTACAAAAAGTAATGAATGACTTTGAGTCAATTTCATCAGAAAAAAAAGGTTTAGGGAAAACGCATATCGTTACACATAAAATTATTACACAGGGAGAGCCTATTAAACAAAGATATTACCCTTTATCGCCTGCTAAGTTGACAGCATTGAATAGGGAGGTGGACGAGATGTTGAGGCTCGATGTCATCGAACCGTCGAGGTCACCATGGTCCAACCCGGTTGTCATGATCCCAAAGAAAGATGGATCATGGAGATTCTGCCTCGACGCGCGTAAGCTCAATGATGTCACGGTTAAAGACTCGTACCCACTTCCTTATATAAATTCGATTTTGGACAATCTGCGAGGAGCACATTATCTTAGTTCAATTGATTTATCATCGAGTTTTTGGCAGGTCAGTTTGTCAAGTCAGGATGGAATAGACGGCAAAGGTACTTCTTGTGAGAAAACAGCTTTCGTAGTCCCTAATAGAGGTCTTTTTCATTTTAAAAGAATGCCATTCGGATTATCCAATGCGGGAGCGGAAATGCAAAGGCTAGTTGATTCGCTATTTCTGCACAAATTTGACGGAAAAGTTTTTTGTTATCTGGACGATCTTCTGATTGCCACAGAGTCATTTTCTGAACATATGGAGATACTTGCTGCTGTAAAGAGGTCGCTTAGTGACGCTGGTCTCACTATCAACTTAAAAAAGTGCGAATTTTGCAAAGGAGAGCTTAGATACTTGGGATACATCATCAATACACAAGGTTTGCGCACTGACCCAGAGAAGCTGAGCAGCATTCAGAATTTCCCACAGCCTAAAACTGCCAAGCAGCTACGAGGATTTATAGGTCTATGTTCATACTATCGTAGGTTTGTTAAGGATTTTTCCACCATCATAGCACCTATGACAGCGTTGGTAGGTAAGAAGAAAGGCAGTGACGGCATCCAATGGTCCGAAGCAGCTGAGGATTCTTTCAATACCCTTAAAAATGCTTTAATAACAGCTCCAGTTTTGGCGTCGCCAGAATTTTCGAAACCTTTCGTGCTTCATTGCGACGCATCATCCGTAGGCATTGGTAGTGTTTTGACGCAGGACATAGATGGAATCGAGCGTCCTGTGGCTTTCTTTTCACGTTTACTGGCAAAACCTGAGAGAAATTACAGTACAACAGAGCGTGAACTGCTCGCGGTAGTGGATTCCATAAATCATTTTCGTGCTTACATAGAAGGTACTAAGTTCACGGTCATCACTGACCATATGAGTTTAAAGTGGCTTAAGTCTTTAAATAACCCCTCAGGCAGGTTGGCCAGATGGGCAATGCAGATATCCACTTTTAATTTTGACATTTGCCATAAGGCAGGTAAGCTTAATGTCGTACCAGATGCACTATCCCGAATTTCGGTCGATGCTATTACTTTCAATCAAGAACTTTCTTCAACTTCTGATGAGTGGTATAAGAAGATGTATAACGGCTGTAAAACTATGCCTACTCGTTTCAAAAATTTTCAGATCCTAGGCAACAATTTGTTTAGATTTTGCAAAGGTGGCTCTTGTACTTCAAAAAACAATTGGAGGTTAGTAATTCCTAAAGAGCTGGTCGATGAATGCATCAAGGAAAACCATGACTCCTTCTGTAGTGTACACCCAGGAGTTCAAAAAACGTATTTGAAAATTAGGGAACATTATTATTGGCCAAATATGTTTGAAAATGTTAAGGAATTTGTCACACGGTGTGACAAGTGTAAAGCATATAAACACTCAAATTCACCACCTCACGGACTCATGACAAATCAAAGGAGGTGGACGTTCCGATGCACACGTTGTCAATAGATATTATAGGCCCATTACCTAAAGCATATTCGGGTCATATATACATTCTGTCAGTTGTAGACGTTTTCTCAAAATTTGTATGGCTTCACCCCCTCCGTACTGCAACCACTCAAACGGTCACTTCATTTTTGGAAAAGGAATTGATCTTGAAATGGGGAACCCCCGCGATTCTTATTTGTGACAACGCTACCATATTTAAAAGCAAATCGTTTAAATCATTTTGCGATGGATATTCTATCCCTCGAATTTTCTATACGGCGCATTACGCACCGCAAGCGAATACAGTCGAACGGTATAACAAAACCGCTGAAGTCTGTTTATCCATACTAGTTGAACAAGATCAACGTAATTGGTCCAAATACCTTCAGCAAATTCAGCTATCACTGAATAGCACGGTGAACCTAGCAACGGGATACACACCGTACTTCTTAGCCACCGGTCGTGAAATAGTCACTGACGGTCAATTCCATTCAATTCTTAGGGATTTACCAACATCAGCTGATGATCTGACCATAGGCGATAGAAGCGCAGCGGCATCATCGTTGTTGGAATTGGGAAAAATTTTTGACAAGGTAGTAGATGCATTAACTCAGGCGTACCAGAAAAATTCACAACATTATAACCTAAGACGACGACACTTCACAGCGAAAATAGGCGATGTGGTCTGGCGAAGGAACTTCGTACAATCTAACGCAGCGAAGTATTTCTCCGCCAAGCTGGCGCCGAAATTTGTGAAGTGCACGGTTGAAAGGAGGTTGTCAGATGTAGTGTATGAGCTACGCGAGTTATCGTCAGGATCTGTTGGTAAATTTCATGTAAAGGACATCTTGCGTGTAGATTAAATTATTTACACACCCTGTCCGATATTGTTGCTTGTCTAGTGGTATTTACTCCGAACCCAAGATTTTTTTTTTGATCGTAGGGCTAGGCAAGCATTTATCGAAACTAATGTATGCAATTAATAATTGCTTTGCCGTTTGTGTTTTTACATTGTGTTCTTATTCTTACAGTTAATGTTTATATGATATGATACTTAACAACGCATGAGCAAAAAAGTTGTTTTTCTTGACAGTCAAATGATTGACCGACAGTACGATTGGCCAAAGTATGAAAAACTCTTACAGAATATAAGACTGATGAATGACAGCATGTAAATAATTATGGAATGATAGGAGCAAATAAGAAAGGGAAGGATAAGTGCATGACTGAATGATAGGTGGAAAATAAGCTTTAAATATTATTATATGTATTATTATAATTATTATTAATATGGAAAGGATGACGAATGAATGTACATAGATAAATATGAAATACTGTGTGAGGTATGGAAGAGTGAAGTACGCGTTTTGAAAGGAATACCTATCCAGCTGTGATCATTCTAAAGGGCAGTCAGAAGAATAACTATTGCTAGCAGCGTTCTGAAGTCTTATTCTTTTATTTCTCGGTATTTTTTTAATCCTTTTTGGAGTCGGTTAAGTAACCACTTTTTCCCGGTTACCCCGGCTGTTTCTTTCGGTAAACCTGTCGGTTTACCTCTTTTCCCGAGAAAGGGGGTATTGTAACACTCTGCAATACTCACCAACACATTATCCATACGTTCTAGTATAATACTCTCTTTTTGTCTCGTGATAACGAGGATTTCATACATTAAGCACATTAACACAAAGATATTAAACTCGATAGCTTTCTGTCGTTTTATTCCGTGTTTACATCCAGTCACAATACTACACATACACATAGGTTAGACGTCGTGAATCTGACATTGTCATTTTGACAGTGACAATGACTGATCCTTGTCAACGAAATAGTTTAGGAATAAAAAAAAAAAAGAACATAAAAAAAAATAGTTTTATTTAGTGTACAATAAATCTAGATTAGAATAAATAATAGGTATATTAAATTAGTAAACAGATTTGGAACTAATGATAATTTATATATAGTTTACGAGCGGATCAATTTCGGAGTGGTCACACCAGAATTCACGTTCCGCGTAACGTAGAACATTATGTCAAATAGTAGATAAAATATTCGCTTAAGAGGATAGGATGGTTAATGTACAGGATAGTTTTAGCTTCAGTTAATGACATGGCGTTAATGCGATAAAGCCCTAATCGTGTATGGCGTATGAGAGGTGGAGGAATAAAAGTCACGAACGGAACGTGAGGGATGAGTGAAATGAAACGGACCGTAGATGTAACTGACCAAGCGGGTTTGGCTTGGTGGGAAGGGGAAGAGACGAAAAGCAAAGATGGAGGCAGTCGGCATTTTTTTCTCTCGAGCGAGAAGACCCGTAAGGTGTCTCTTCAAGAGCAATTCGTACCATCACAGGACCCGCAAAAAGGTATTTATAAGCTAGATAGACCTTGTAATAATCGCGGTCTGTGAAGTGCGTGCTGATTGCTAATGACGCGTAACTTTTGTTGTAGCGGGTCTTTGGAGTACCTACCTATTATTGCTGGGAATACCTGCCCGTCCCTTGGCGGACTCCCAACACGGAGGAATTCTTCCCCGTGAACCCATCAGCGTGGGACGCGTGATCCACAGACGGGACTGCGCGCCGCTGACGAGCCCGGCTTTGTAGCGGTAACCGGTTCTCGCACCGGCATTTTTTATTCTCTTTTTTACGCCACGTGCATTTCTTTTTCACTACTTGGCACCAAGGAGGGCCACCAGGATTCTTCTTATACATCCATACGCGAGGTTGATTACTGCATCTCGTTGGTTAGCGGTGCCTACGCGATAGTCCACCGACAGTTTAACAACGTAGTTCACCTTCAGGAGGCTGCATAACGATCCGAGAATGTAACTAGATTTATTTAGCCTTTAAATCATAGATTATCATAATGTTAACCAGAATGGATCCATCTCTAGGTCGCTAGATTAAAGTATATTTTGTTAGCCACGTCACAAGGTGATGTTTAGTTAATTGTGTCAAATGAAATAATTTCATCGCATCGGCGCAAGAGCCGGCCAGGTCAATAGATTTGATATAAGTTTATAGCAAGTAAGTAAAGTGTGTGTAGATATAAGTATTCTAACTGGAGTAATACTGGTGCATCCTGCCATATATATAGGCTAAGTAGTGCGTTTGATATACCACAAGGCCTGTGGTTTTTGTATTGTAGACCATTAAACGTGGTGATAATAATATACACTGGTTTTTCTTTCACGAACTCACTGCAACAGGGGTTTACTAGCCAGACAACACGGCCCTTAACCTAAAAGGTCCACTGTATCTCCGGCTGCTGTTATCCAGGTAATCTTCTTTTACAAATCAAACTATCGTAACACGGGACTTGGGAAGTCCACACCGACACCCTTGACGCCCGTTACGTTACAGCATGTATGGCTCGCTGGCCGAAAAAGAAATCGAGCCAGCTCTTGCTGCTTTACATGATGGTGACGTCTTCGAAGATGGTGCAGATTTCGATGATGATAATATCGATTATTTATTATTCAAATGTAGAGGACTTGTTGCATGAACTGGAAGATCAATCCTTGAATAATAACGAAGACCCTCCCATATTCTATGAAGAGGAGCACTTGCCAGGGTGCATCCACGGCGTAACCTGTGGCGGAAACCTCATCTCAAATAAACCAAAATTTGCCCAGAAATCATAAAGGACTACAGTGCCTATATGGGCGGAGTAGACCTCATTGACAGTTTCTTAGGAAGGTATAGGATCTGAATAAAAAGTAGAAAATGCTATCTTCGGCTTTTTTATCACATGATGGACATGTCATGTCGGCTATAAATTCTTGGGAGTTGTATAAGACACCTACCAACTAAAACCATAAAATGCCTTACAACAGTCTATGGCCGGGTGTCCGGGGCAAGCCCTCGGAAGGATGTCCCAGGGTTCCCGGCAGACTACCACCGCGGCCTCGGCTGGATGGTTCGGGTACTATCCCGCGTCTGTGAGGGTCTGGGAGGATAATAGGGTGCTATACCACTACTATTAGTGGCGAAGAGACATGCCTCCGTCTTGGTCAGCTTCTGTAATGACAACGAGCAGCCAACTCGCCCTTCTCTGACCCTCGGTCATGGAGGCCGGTAGTCCTGGGCGTAAAACAACCGGCGACGACCCCGTCGCCGACTGCGGAACCCGGGAAGGAGATTTCTTTCCCGCTCCCTCCCTGCTGCCTTTTTCTCGAGCATAACTTGCTCGCAGAAAGACGCAACAGCGTTCCACTTTCCCCCGCTGGAGACCTTGGCCCTCACCATGGTCTCCAGCGTGAGAATGCAGAATTTGATGCTAAAAAGCACTGAGGATCAATGAAGCCTGTTCCACCTAAAAATGTTAGAACTGACGGGGTAGATTGATCACAGTGAGAGAAGGTGTGATACAAAAAATAGGTGCAAATTACAAGGATGTGAGGGGTTTTCACGCACAGAATGTATCAAGTGTCAGGTGGCCCTTTGTCATACTAAAGACAGAAATTGTTTTGCTGCGTTACATACATAAATAACCCCTAGGATTATAAGTCATTAGATTTTGATCTCACCTACCGCATTGTTATTTGTTTTTCCCTAGACGCATAATGTAGCCAAATGTCTACAAACTATATTTTTTCAAAAATATACTTTTTAATCAAACCAAGATTTTTTTTATTATTTTTCCCTTTATTTATGACTCAAAATCTATACTGAAATATTTATTTTATAACTAAATAAAAAATCATGCATTTAAGGGTTAAACGATACCCATCATGAAATTTTGTGATTAAGGCGCGGCGGCTATATTCGATTGCAAAAATATCACGTGATTCGTACTCAGCATACCAAAAAACCCCTTAAACGATACCCATCATGAAATTTTGTGATTACGGCGCGGCGACCATATTGGATTGCAAAATTATCACGTACTTCGTACTCAGCATACCAAAAAACCCCTTAAACGATACCCATCATGAAATTTTGTGATTACGGCGTGGCCGCCATGTTGGATTGCGAAATTATCATGTAATTCGTAGACATTTTAATGCATTAGGTAGCTGGTTACCATGTCGTGAAAACACTTAAAAAGTAAAAGATCACCACATTTTTACCATGAGTCGCGTATGTATTTGTAACGGTTAATCTAATTACATTTTGCCCATTACTGATATTTTTATACTGTGGCGCGATTTCAACGTAATTTGGCATAATAATTACGAAATAGTTGCGAAAAAAACTGACACAGGTCATGCCTCCACAAGCGCCAGGGCGAGACTGATCGGCCGTCAGCGGCGCAATTCTATTGCGTTTGGTAGATATTCGTACATGATAACTATGTAAATAGTTGTTTATAGAAAAACGCGCGGAAAATGTGTATAAAAACTTAATACCTTTAATTGAGTGCAAAAAAAAAATATAAAATGTTAATAGTTTAGCCAAAGTATTGAAAAAACTTTTCTGAGAGAGTCAACTTTGGGATTTTTTTCTATCTAGTGAAATTTATTGCATCGTGTAACGGGCTCGGAATATGTTTAGCTTATATCCTTAACTATTATATATATATATATTTCAGATTTAAAAACCCTTTACTTTTTGACTAGGATTGTTTCAAAAAACTCAAAATCTGACCCACGCGGCCTTAACTTGTGCTTTTCGGAACATGCTTTTAGATAGCCGCGATGAAGAAATATATTAAGTTTTCATCAGTGATGTTTTCGTATAAGTACACACAACTGTTCTGTTTAAATTGTGCCATCAAAATGGCGGTCGGCGTGGGGCGGCGCGCACGCAATCGGAGCCGATCGGCTGCGCGAGCGGAAAAGAGCACGCAATCGGAGCCGATCCGCTGCGCGAGCGATAAAGAGCATGCAAGTGGAGCCGATCGGCTGCGCGAGCAAGAAAGAGCATGAAATCGGAACCGAACGGCTGCGCGAACCAGAAAAAGTACGCGATCGGAGCCGGTCAGCTCCTCTTATTATTTCACACCAAGCGCGTGTGTGTGTCTGTGTGAACGGACCCTAGAACGTTTAGGGTCCGTTCACACAGACCGGCTCGGAGAGGAGAGCAGATTTTTATCACGTTGAAAACAGAGTTTTTATTATTTGAAGTAAGGTTTATTTTTGCATGTGCACTGCTTTTGTCATTGAGAATGCTTGAACGCGCTTGGTGTGAAATAATAAGAGGAGCTGACCGGCTCCGATCGCGTACTTTTCTCGTTCGCGCAGCCGTTCGACTCCGATTTCATGCTCTTTCCCGCTCGCGCAGCCGATCGGCTCCAATTGCATGCTCTTTCTAGCTCGCGCAGCCGATCGGCTCCGATTGCGTGCTCTTTCCCGCTCGCGCAGCTGATCGGCTCCGATTGCGTGCTCTTTCCCGCTCGCGCAGCCGATCAGCTCCGATTGCGTGCGCGCGTCCCCACCCCGACCGCCATTATGATAGCACAATTTAAACAGAACAGTTGTGTGCACTTATCCGAAAACATGACTGATGAAAAATTAATATATTTCTTCATCGGAGCTATCTAAAACCATATTCTGAAAAGCAACCGTTAACACCGAAAACAAAACTTGGAATACTGGTACTGCCTTTGTAGTGAATCGATGCACTCGATGCATCCGACCGGCTGCGAGCGCATCCGACCGGCTGCGAGCGCATCCGACCGGCTGCGAGCGCATCCGACCGGCTGCGAGCGCATCCGACCGGCTCCGAGCGCATCCGACCGGCTCCGAGTGCATCCGCTTTCAGCCGGTCTGTGTGAAATAGTTGGCGGCTCCTCTCCGACCATCTCCGAGCGTATCCGATTCGGTCTGTGTGAAAAGAAAAGTGCGCGCCGATGCTCTCCGAGCCGGTCTGTGTGAACGGACCCTTAAAGACCACCACCCCTTGTCAATCTTTTCTGAGTTCATAATCATGATTTCTGCTCAAATTATTTACTCATTGGCCAGTTAGGAAAACGATCTCATTGGCCAGCATTGAGTTATAATATAATGTACTACGTACGTAGTAATAATAACTCAATGTTGGCCAGTTAGGCAAACGATATTGGAATCTCATAATAACTCATGCGTAGAAATGTAAATGAGAACATTTACGGCAAGAACAAACTTAAGTTGGCATTACTATACTGAACAATAACTTTCATGTTCAACAGTCAACCATTACTTAGCCCCTACGCAAATCTCCGATAGTCGACGACTGCCTCCATGCGACTACCGCCATATAATAATGTGGACGTGTTCACCAAGTTATTCGTTAGTACTATCCAATCCAATATTGCCAAATGTAATAGTTTCCTTCTGTTGATAAGTATAACGATTCCCCTCGTTCTTCACACATGTTCCCTTCTGCACACCCCACTGTCGGTAAATCGATATCGACCTTGAATTACTAGTGCGGAACGAGCGAATAATTCGCTCTAAATTACTAGGGGACTGGGTAAGATAGGGGGGATTGAGATATCATTGACGCTGTATAAATATCGTGTCAGTGGAAAAAAGTCCGGTAAAATAAGTAAAATCAGTAACATACTTAAAGTATAGTTCATAACGAAGTAATCGGCTTCCTTGTGTAGTTCTGCTGAAACCATCAACACACAGAGGCGTTAGAAACGTGTAACATCTCTCCTCCTTAGTAACGAAAGACAAGAAAATAAAAAATAATAGATTTTTAATATTTAAAGCAATTAGTATGCTAACTTTTTCATAATATTTTATTATAAAGTGAATGTGCTGTGCCATACTCTTTAATGGCGGTTACAATAAGGTGAAGAATTTCAACTTGTATCAGTACGGCTCCCGTAGCTCAATTGGTTAGAGCATTGCCCTGAATTAGGCAAAGGTTGCGGGTTCAAGTACCGTCTGGGCCAAGTTGTCTTTTTTCACTTTATAATAAAATATTAAGAAAATAATAGCAAAAACATTACCCTCCTGTCTTCGGCAGTTCGGGTAAAAAAGGTCAAACTCAACAAATGTATGAGACCAATCAGTATAGGAAAAATGTACCGCATCACATTCATTCATTTTGTTACAATTCTGTCTCATTTTCGGGAGAAGTAGTGTGCCTATTTATTTTGCGAAGGGGACCGACCCTTCAATTTGGTCCTGAGCAAATATTATTACTGTGTCTACTAATCTAACTGAAGTAGAGGTTCAAGGTGATTTCATCAGAAGAACTGTAAAAAGGTGGATGAATTGTGTTAGTATAAGTGTACGAGGGGCCCTAGTTGTCCCAAGCTAAAGCATCTAAGGGGCCGTCCATTAATCGCGTGAGGTTCTTTTGGGCATTTTTTGGACCCCCCCTCCCCCTTGGTGATATTTGGTGAGGTTTCAGATTACCCCTCCCCCCCTGGGCCGAATCACGTGTATTTTTAGTAACTACAAAGTTTTTTTTAAATTTTATACATAGAAGTCTCTATTGTTATTATCTATCCAAACTTCTAGCTAATCCGCGCAACTTGACAGATATGGTATTAATATTTTAATATATCTCCCGTTGCATTTACTCCCGTCGTGTTTCTATATGATATTCATAATTTTGGAGCTAATAAATAAGGTGTCAGTTTGTCAAGCTTAAAATCTTACGTTGGTTTGATCGCAGTTGGCTAAATAGTAGCGAAGTTATGAACAAAAGTACAATAATCAAGGTTGAATTTCCATACGATCATTATGCTTTTGGTCACGACTCTCGATATCCACGTGGACTGAGCTGCGTTTTTTTTGGTACGGGGGAACGCGCACGCGCAAACCTACCCACTAAACCCCGCGGTGTCCCTCCTTTTTTACTAGATATTCTATCTATGTAACTTTCAATAGGTACATACGATGCTGAAGCTAAAATAGTTTTTTTTTGTATGTCTTTCGGTATCACGCCAAAATTATGGATAGTACCATTCTAAATAATAATGACATAATTTGGGATTATTATTGATCGGATTGATGCCGATATTCTGCGCGGTTCCTTTGGGAGACACGATGCAAAAACAAAATGTTTTTTGTGTGCTGTGATCAACGCAAAGGTATTCCGATTTCAATTAATTTCTGATGTAAGAAAGGAATTAAGTCCTTTATGAATTATTCCATACAAGTTTTAATATTGTAGGCTTTTTTTTGTTCAGAAATTACAGTGATCTTAAATTCAGGGTTCTAAAGTTGCTGATAGAAATAAATACACGTGATATCTCACTACACCCCCCACCCCCCCTGGTGATGTTTCGTGATTTTTGTCAGACCCCCTCCCCCCCCCTTTCGAGCCTCACGTGATTAATGGACGACCCCTAATCTAAGTCTATATTTAAAGATGAAAACACTACTTCATTTTACAATAAGGTTCACTTGCATTTGTCTTACCAGACAATAATTAATGTGAATCAGAGGAATCGCTCACCAGTGACTTGATGGAGAATGTTTCGAATGCGAAAGTGGAAATCTTCTCCAAGATTGGCTTGGAACAGAGCAACAAGACAAGTTATCAAAATAACAGCTCGGTAACCTTTCAAATAAAAATCCCGCATAGAATTGTCCACAGTCAATGTAAGTCAAGATCAGTTCAGAACTTCAGATTGTCCCTTGGGTTTCTAGTAAAAAAACGCTTGTACATAAAAACATAAAGGCGCAAGTTTCTAGTCTATCGTATAAACATACATACAGAGCTTGTAGATAGTGATCGCAACAAGGAGTTTTTTTTACCACACAAGTCATTATTCAAGCGGAAGTGGGCAAAATCTAAGTAAATTCGAGATGGATGCCTCGTATAGTGAACTGAGGCATCGACCTCCAAACAGACCTTGGAGCAATAAAATCATTATCTGCGAATAGCTTTATCTATCTTTCACTAGCGGACGCCACGTGGTTTCATCCGCGTAGCTCCCGTTCCCGTGGGAATGCGGAAATAAAATATAGCCTATGTTACTCAAGGTGAATGTAGCTTTCCAATGGTGAAAGAATTTTCGAAATCGTCACAGTAGTTTTTGAGTTTATTCATTACAAACATACACACACACATACAAAAATACAAATTTTTCGTCCAGCGGTGGACTGCTAAGGCTCTGGTTTGATTGATTGAATATTATTCACCTGTGTTATGTATGATGAGAGTTGGCACTTAAGGAAAATAACTGACTGCACTTAAATGTTCAGATGTGGTTAGTTGGTTACGAATAACCCTGGAGCTATTTTTATAGTATCACATGCGTTTAAATTCTACGTGCAATTTGATTCGTATAGGTTGTACAGTCGACTACAATTAAATGTACACGTTTAATCTTACAAAATGATGTATAAATGTGAGTGCCATAATGAACTTACCAAAGATAGAGACAACGAACAATATAAACGAAAGAACAATCTTTGGTTAGTTCATTTTGGCACTCCCATTTATACATATTGTAAGATTAAACGAGTACATTTCTTTGTCAGTACATAAATTCAGTACCTACCAGTGTTTACTAGTAAATTATTCCTGGAGTCATCCTTCCGAGGGCTTACCTGGGACTAGGGTTACCATATGCCAGGCTTTCGCCTGATTTGCCAGGCATTTTAGCACTTGATCAGGCGCCCGGCCGGCGTTGTTCTATGTCAGACGAAATGATTAATTGTAAAGAGTTGCATACCTATATTTTAACTCAAAAAGACTGGTTAAAAATGGCGTCAGATAATTATCATTAGAAGTAAGAAAACGTACAGTGGAATTTCTTTTTCAATTATTAAAAAACAAATCATTTATTAAAAAAAAATATATTTGCCTAATTTTCTTGTTATCTACTCTAATGTGTATGAAAATTGATGATTTCAAATTAAAAAATCATTCATGCTATGTGTTTTACTTATTAATTAAAAATATTTCTTTTATTATGCGGCATTTTTCAAGAAAATCAGGCATTTTTCGTGAAAATCAGGAGTTTTAGCATGTAAATCAGGCATACATTTCTTCAGAAATGGTAACCCTACCTAGGACTCCTAACCGTAGGTTCTCCTAAAAGTAGAAAGGAGGAAGGGAACTTGTGGTTTTAGTTGATAAAAGTCCGGACATAGCATCAATGTAGGATTTTCGTCACGTAAAAAAACGCAGTATATTAGTATTTTGTATGCTCTTTCATGCAGATCGCAAATAATATTTTTTTACCATCATTTGGAATTCACAACCAGCATCGTTCACACGCTGAGAACCTGTGAAATGATAACGATCTACCAGTGCAGTGGGACAACGTAGGCTTCACATAGTTATCTATTGATTGCTCTGCTTGCTCTGTTCATGCTTATTTACAGACCAGTGCAATCCAATGTCAGTCGTCGTATTCTCGTTTCTGGTTAAACTGTCGCATAGCCATTTACGGTGGTCCGATAACGGTCGCGTCATGTTGAATGATATGTATTGAGAAATGAGGCACTGTTTTGCAAACCTGACATTACCAAGAGGTACAGGATGTTTGTCTGACGAAGATAACGTTGGCCTTAGCTGCATGTTGCGTTATGGTGCTGTTTAGGGTTTTTTTTATAAGCACGGGTATGCAAACAGTGCTTATTTACACAGATAAACATTAAAGAATGATGTTGCATGTTTTATCGCACAGAAGGAAGCGCTATCGCTGGTAGAAAGATTATTTTCTAAATAATTGTGAAACTATGTAAAAGCTTTTCTATAATCGATGTCCCTAAAGCCTTAATTGCTTGGTAAGTGGAATGACAAAAATAGATCATGAAAGAGGACACAACTTTTTTTTTCTTTTAACGTGAGGGAAAATCCATCATGGATGCTATGCCGGACTGGCCGAACGCCCAACAGCCTACGGTCGGGAGCCTCGGAAGGATGTCCCAGGACTCCCAACAGAAGAGGACACTAGAAAGAAATCACAATATCGCCTGCCGGGGTGTTTTTGGAACATTTCTTACAGTAATTTTATTACAAAATCTGGATGTCTCCCACTTTTTACCGGTGACTGTTGTTTCTAAATATTTACAAATCGACTTATGAATATCGTTAAAAAGTAAAACGATGGCTTTCAATAAAAAAGAAAATTAGAAAACGTATCAGCCCCACTTTGGTTTGTGGTTGTTATTCTCTAGAAACGTGATCTTGCTTATGTACAAAGTTACAAACAGTTTATCTTACTGATCCTGTGACTTCGTGACGGTTTAGAACTGCATTCTGTAAGCAACGCATTTCCAATCTTTCATGCATTAAAAAACTTTGGAATACAAGCCATTTATTTATTTACTTGTAATAACCGTAGCTGGAGTAAAAATTTCTTCGCGAAATCGCGCTTCTAACTAAAAAATAACTTGCTGAATAGTTTCAGCATATTTTGTGCCCTTACAAAGATAATACTTATTCTGAGGCACAGAATAATTTTGCTAACTGTCTAAATAAGTAATATCAACTTACATAGTATTGTATTCTCTTTGAACTTACAAATAGATAAAAATTTTGTGACTGCTTGTTTGTCAATGGTCAATGTCATAAATCCAAAAAAAGTTTCCTTTCGAAACTCGAATAGAGAAGGAGAACAATTTATTCTATTTTAGAACCCAGAAAATTTGCTATAGCTTTTCAAAACAAACCGTTAAAGACAGATTTAATTGCTCTACATCTAACAATATTCTTTATCAAATTCGATACACTCAGTCTCTGTAGTCGCTTATTTTATAGGATTGTTGACATCATCCAATACGATAATATCCTTATACATATAGGTCATTCTCACTGTGTGTACTTACTTTGGATTGGGGATTTTTACTGCCAAAAAGCTCGCATTAGTTAAGACCAGCTGCTTCTCTTCTCATTCTAATAGTAATAGAGCATCGACCTCTCATCTATTTATTGATTCACAGTATTGTGGAATTGAATCCTGTTTAGTGGCAACGTCCCTAGGTGTCTAGACGGAGACTGAGAAAACGTCTACTAAAGGCGGGGGTTTAAATGCCTTAATTTAAGATCTGAGCGTTTCTTTGAAACAGAATATTTAGTGAAATTGAAGTGCGCTGGCTGGAAATTCGAGATGGTTGTGTAGCATGTAAATGCACGCTGGTTATTTCACGTAAAATGTACAAAGTACGCTTGGTGTAGACACTAAAATACGACTTGATTAGTTAATATTATTAAGTAAAAGTTTCTCATCAACTAGTTCTGTTCTAACATTCTTTCCACATCCTGGAATAGATGATGCATGCAAAATAGTAGATACTGTCAAGTAGAGAACTTCCTTGTGAACCACTTACTCCACCATAGATAAGCAACCATCGTGTGTGGTCTTGTTCTGATGTATACAACGATTATCTAATCAGCAGGCTACATATCATTTTATCTATACGATACGAAGCACAACAAGAACATCTGTTCTTGTTGTGCTTCGTATAAAGTCTTCGTATAAAGTCCAGTGCTGGCATCTGCCAGCACTGTTCTTGAGTACTGAGCAAAAGATACGCTGAAGTGGGTGAGATACTCGGACAATTTACATTACACATTGATGTGTTGTGTTCACATCAACTTCGATTCTGAGTCGATATTGTTCAATAACGTTTTTGGTCATTAGAGTACCTAGTACAGTCAACTACAATGAAATGTACTAGTTTAATCTTACAAATGATGTATCCCTGCGAGTGCCATAATGACTTAACCAAAGATTGTGATAAACATGGTATCTACCATACTTGACAGCAACATTTAGTTAGTTCATTATTCTTTGTTGCACTTGCAATTGTTGCACTCGCAGGGATACATCATTTTGTAAGATAAAACTAGTACATTTCATTGCAGTTCACTGTACAGTGATCAAAACGACTCAAACTATTTCGTCAAACGATCAAGTTCCGTGTTATCTGTATATTACGGAAGTAAATAAAGCTTGTTCTTCTTTAAAAAGCTTACAAAAGTTTACAGCAATGTTTTCTTGTTCTCTTGGCACGAGCTCTGAAACTATTAGGTTAAGCGACGACCGATTTATGTTTCGGCCGGTCCAATTAAACGCAATCTCATGTAAAGTAGGTTTCCTCGTTAAAAATAAACTTTTACTGATGTTATAGCACGGTGCATTTGTTTATGTTCTCGTTCATTGACTCTAGTGCGTAAATTGTTGCACTTTGATTTACAAGCCAATATTGAGTTTGTTTATCAAATAATGTGGTTTATTTTGAACATAATATTGCAAGAAGTATAATATTATGCTGCAGTAAAAATTCAATTCGTATGTGTGTTAATGTGAACCTACCAATTTATTCACGGACTGAGTACCTGATAGATATAAGTACCTGCTGTTCGCAGGGTGATGTTGGTTATAAGGTGTATCTAGACTAGATGGGAGTGCCCCAATTCTCTGGGACACTCCCATAATTGGAACATACAACCTCATTACCGAAATGAGCATTATTTGGTAGCTCATATTTTAATTAATCTATTTATTTGTCGACAGTTCAAATCAACTAACGGAATTGCCTCGAGAAGTATGCCAAATGCCACTACAAGTGCTTCTAGTTCAAGACAATATGCTCACGACGTTACCAAAGGAGATTAACAAGATGTCGTCATTGGCTGAGCTGGACGCCTCCAACAATAGGCTAACACAAGTGCCTATGACGCTGGGGGACTGCTCTGGTCTTCGGGCACTCGACCTTAGCAATAATCAGTTGGGACTTCTTCCTTTGCGTAAGTTGATACTCAAAAATAATTCCTGCCTTGCTTTTGACTTCTCCCATTCAATTTAGGAGGTTGATTGGAATTACTGTACCACGCTGGCTAGACGAGTTGGTACAGGGGTTAATTTCGAGTTGTCTCTGCCATGCTATATAGTGCACCACTCACAGCACAGGTGAAGCTGACTTGGGCCCTGATGGTCTCAGTACCAATGCACCTAAAGTAAAAGTTGATGCTAGTGAATACATATTATACTTAGAAGTATGACCTAGAAAGGAATTCATAAGAAAATGATAGCTTTGCCTTTAGGGGGCTATTAACCTTTCGCTGTACCTAATAGGGTTGTCCTCGTTCCGTAACACTATAAATATCTACCTATAGTAGTTTTCAGGTTCAAGTGTAGGTACATAGTCAAACTGTATTTTCAGCGTAGCTAAATGACTATTTCTTTTAGTTAGGTAATTTGAATTTGTAATTCTACTAATGAATTATATATTTTAAATCTGGGCCATATTACAACACGACATTAAAAAAAACGCTTAAGGTGTTTTTTTTTGCTTTATAGAACTACGCTCAAGAAATCTAGTTTTGAGTGTACGGCGCTCAGACACCCCTAAGAACTTCTATCAACTCTGCACATGAAATAAATTTATAAATACCATGATAAGTACATGTGTAAATAAATATAATTTCGATAGGAATAGTTCTCTAATGAAAGGGGTCATGAAATGTAAAACAGACGTTTAAATAAGGACATTGAACATATAAATCTGCGTAATTTCCAACATTTGAGCAGTCAGGATAGAACGTTAATGTTTATTCAGCGTGCCTTCTGAAGTGGTTCGGAGTACGGAGGGATACTCATGTTTGCATGTAGTAGTAGAAAGTAGCTTTGATCTCTCGGCGCCGAAGAGTTATTTTGAAGATATCTTGCTAGTTGGTATCATTTAGACTGAAATATGACTAATT
This sequence comes from Miltochrista miniata, assembly GCA_933228765.1. Classification (NCBI taxonomy): domain Eukaryota; kingdom Metazoa; phylum Arthropoda; class Insecta; order Lepidoptera; family Erebidae; genus Miltochrista; species Miltochrista miniata. The sequence goes on from OW121751.1 coordinate 30,929,622, forward strand.
ATTGTACGCAATATTATCTAATGTGTTTGCTGTTTTATGATAAAACTAGTTCAACGCCTTGTGCTTTGCTTGTGCCAACGGATATTTTAGTACAATAAATATTCTGGAGAATGTTACTATCGAAGGGCGAAAGAATTTGAAAATCGGTCTGAATATCAACAAACAAACTTTTCCTGTTTATAATGTTAGTTTAGTTAAATGTTTCCTAAATATTTGTTATGAAGAACTAAATATACATCGCCGTATTACATTCCTGTGGTATAATTAGTGAGATGTGTACAGTTTAATGACCTGTGCTCGACCCCAATCTTTCACCCCTAAAAAGCCATAAATGTCTTTTAACGGCAGATGTACGTCAATCGTTGCTTAAATTTCTTTATTACCTTCCTCTTTTCCAATAAGTAGGCATAATAAGTACATCTTTATTTTAATAAATATTTAAATAGATAAATAAATAAATAAAATAAATATTCACGGATCTCACACAACGCTATCTGATCCCAAAGTAAGCTAGGAATAACCTGCTTGTGTTATGGGTATCAGACCACGGATATTAATACTTATATACTTTTAAATACATACATATTATACATAGAAACACCCAGACTCTTGAGACAAACATTTATGGGTCACACAAATATTTGTCTCCGGTGGGAATCGAACCCACGACCTCCAGCGCTGCAGGCGGTATCACTACCGACTGCGCAGTCGACGTTGTTGTTCAATGGCCTCCCATGGGTCTGTTCTGCCATCGAAGCCGATAGTTTTGCAGCATACATATACATAAATAACCGCCTGTCTGCTACGCTTTGACGCCTGAATCACTGAACCAATTCTAACGAAATTTGGCACAGGCGTAAAATAGAGCTTGGAAAAGAATATGGGATATTTTTTAGCCTGTGCACAAGTTCCTATTTTAAAAGAGTACGGTTAAAGCCTCACCATAGCTATTATAATGATAATGCATGTTACGAAGATGTAAAATAGCTTTCACGCATTAAAGCAACTTCACATTTCGAAATGCAAATGATGATGAATAAGAAATGTCATAATTCATAAATGTTCGTGACCATGAAAGTTAAAATAACAAATCTTTGATATTTCAGAAATCACATACCTTCGATTGGAACACCTCGACGTAAGCTGCAACTGCATATCCTCGCTACCTCTGGAGCTACGGAACATGAACACATTAGTTACTCTCAATCTGGACAACAATCCTTTAGTTTCTCCTCCAACCACAGTAAGTACATTGCATCATATAAAATCTAGATACGTAGGGCAAAAGCACACTTTGTGTGAAACTCCTGGTCTTGATAGAGTTGGGCGGTCCAATCCACCAAAACCACCGCGGTGTGGTGTTCCGCCGCGTCCCAAACGAGTTGCCGGATTGCCCCGAAATAGAGGCTCTTCTCGGGGATCCAGATGGGATGCCCTCCACTCTGTTGAAAGAATTCTACCTGCTAGAGTCACTCTCGAACGCCTCTCTGAGCACAGAGGGGGTGCATAGCAATCTAGCGGACGTTAGAATGCAATACAGGGGATGCGAGCCGCCAGAGGACCTTTTACATGAACGGGACTTTAATTATACTAGGTAGTATTAGATATTATTTAAATGGAAAGAATGCAGGATGCAGGTATGAACTTAGGCTATTGTCGGGGAATAACAGACCTAATTTTATTATATCTATTCACTGGTTAGACATCCTGTGGTTATGCTATGTACCTATTCAGGTCATGACAAGTGTTATTTATCCTTATTACTTCTGTTATATATTACTATGGCACTTGAAGGCACAATAGTGCAAGGAAACGAGCAGTTAGCACATTTGTAGTTGGGATTTGAAAGGTATCTTGTGTTGTGTCTATGGAAATTTTCATCTCCTGAACTTTTTAATAAATTTCATGTACTCCACAATATTAGCCTTCGTTGATAATTCAATCATTTAGGTAATATGATCAAGTTGTCTTCCTTGCTAACGATCATTAGATTACTGATCTTCTCTGAAAATAGAGACGATAATAATGTTTAGGTTTTTAACATTATTCATATTGCAAAACATCAATAAATTGAATTGAGTTTATACAGTGGCAGTGTTGTGGAAACATTTCCAATTAATCCCAAGGGTTTCCCTGTTATTTCCGTTGCAATGTATATTTGTGTACGCATGTAACATAATATCATTATTTATTTATGTATTTCATCCTAGCGTTGTATAGTATTCAGTCTTTAGTGACTACTGCGCCTTGACTTGACCTTCTCAAAGTGATTGAGCTTCTAGACAGATATAACTTCTCTGCTGGAAACTGGTGCACATGCTCTTATTTTTGGCACGGGCTCCATTTATCGGCTATTCCAATTTCATGATCGAACCTGGCGCAAATGCTTGTATAGGTACATAAATGTTAGAAGAATTGTCGCTTCCAGGGAATTCAAAAATAACATTCGAGTGTCATAGAGCTCCACTAAGATCTACAAGGCGCGAAGGCAATCTCAAATGCGCTTGACGCGCCTGCCCATCTTTTATGCTGGGTTAGGAACTTCTGCCGTTCCTAAAAAACCGAAATTGTCAGTCAAAAACTGCTTCTATATTAGCTAATAAAATTGACCCCAAGCTCCGTATCTAGGTATGTTTTGGAAGCTATTGGGGAAAGTATTCATAGGTATTCCGAATGCATAGAGATGAGATACGTTGTCATACTTATCATTTTCCAGTTTACGCCAGCCAATGTTTAAACCGGTTTATTGTTGTATATACTTACTGACACTATGATAACAGGCTTGTTGTTGATTTTAGCTGACAATGTCGATGATACTGACACCGGATCTCTTCTTCCAGGTATGCATGCGCGGGCGTGTTCATATATTCAAGTACCTGGAAAACATGGCGAACAAAGACACATTACCACACAGAAGAGTAGATGAAACCAGACGGTCGGCGAAACACAGCTCCTTTGTCAATAGCACACCGAATCAGGCCGCGACGCATCCAATGATCACCTCTGGCAATGCTACGATAGACTGTCTCAGGCACAAACCGAGGCATGTGGTTGATAGCGGCTACAGTACCGATGGTGTTGACAAAAGGTGGTCTAACGATGGTAAGTACACACTACACAATATCTGCCGAAAGGCATCATAAGTATTGATAAAGTACCTAGTGGAATTGGCATAGTCTAATTGTCCATTGTTAAGAGACGTGCGCATAGAAAGCATACGATACATGTATAGGTACTCGATTTTAAGTGTACTTGTAGTTATATTACAGTCGCACAAGAGACGCCAACTCATTTGGAAGCCCACGCGGAAATTGAGAATCCATTTCGAAAGTTATTCCTACCCGCAGCAGGTGTAATTACGTACCTACGTATCTGTAGTTGCATTGATAGCTATGACTGACTATTAATCAATGCAACGGAAAGTACTAATTCAAGAATTATTCTCCGGTGCAATTTCTACTAATAAGCTACGTTTCGTCATATACCTAAAGTAGATCTATGAATTACATCTAGACTCTTATCCATTCCAGCTCTCTCTTTATGTAAACACTAACCTTTGTATTGACTTTCTGAACGGTAAAACCTCAAATTGACCATAATCATCATTTGTGTCAACTCTACTCTCAGGAACACACTGTCCTAAACCAACAAAACGTGATATTATTACTATATTTTTTCAACAGTAACATTTCCATACATTGAGGGGCCCACACCGTTAGTGGGTCTATTCACGGCTACAAGCGTTAATATAATGGTTGGTGTGTAATTCACAAATGATTGTCGCTCATAAAACTCATAAAATATGAGTGACAATGACACGCTATTTTTTTTATGTTCGGGAAGTGGATACCTAACTGCATTTTAGTTTTAAAATATATTATGCAAATTTTATTCCACGCTTTTATTAATTCGGTACAAATATATTATGAAACCTGCTAATATTTGTATCAGAGTGTGAATCTTTTCTATGTAAAATATTTTATGTATTTAGGGAAGTATACATAAGTATATCTACTAAGTATTCTATACTTAATACACGCTCTACTTAGCTGCAAGCTAGATGGTGTTATGAATTATGTTGCATAATAAAAAAAACCTAGAATATAGCAAGTTGTATTACCGGTATCAAATTCTAGAACGTCACTGATCACACTAATATTATAAACGCGAAAGTTTGGTAAAAACTGGAAACGTGTACGGGAAAGCTATACCATGCGGGCAAAGCAGCGGGCTTTAGCTTGTGCTAGGATAAAGCAATGCAGCTTTGTCTACAGAAACTAGCACCAGAATTCTTAAACTGACAGTTTTATTGGGCTTTCTAAATGCGACTGTCTTGGTAGAACGAGTTTCGACAACTTAAAATGATATCTATTTTAGTGACATGTGTTAGTTTTATGCATGCCACAAATAACTTCTAAATATAATATACTCACATAAAGTAAACCACGCTGCTATTCTAGTTTTGAATCGTTCGTTTTAGAGATATTTTATGTATAGTAAAATGTATAAAATATCCGAAAAGCCGTAAGGGTATCAGTTGGAATGAGTTTGTATTAGAGATTTCCATGAGGAAATTGTCTATCATCAAAAAATTAAGTAAGTACGCCAAAGTGGCACAGAACCTCATGAAAAGCCATGTCAACATCAGCTATTTGGGGATCACTCCCACAGTCCGTAAGACTTCTGACAGTGGTCCTCAAGTTGGCGGCCTTGTGATGTGCTTCTTCACGCCACACCCGTAGAACCCGGGCTTGTAAGAGGACGGACCCACGTCAGACGCGATACGTCAAACACGTTTTAGAAGATTCTTGCGGGTACGGTGTCCACAGTCCATCAGGGGGCCGAGTCTGCTATTGCAATCGCATCAGAATAGAATAGATATCGTAGCAAAATAGAAGCGCATCGGTACAATTTGACAGTTTTCGTATTCGCTAACTCGATAGCTTCTATCTTGTTTCTAGTGAAGTGCGATTATGGTCGACCGATGGCCTCTCGATAGAATCGCCAGTGTATTTGACATTTATGCGTAGTCTGCTAATATTTGACGGGATTTGTTTTGGTAGTCGGGTAATTAATGTTTGACAGCTAGAAATAGAAAGTGCGAGCCTGGTTATTTTCGTCCGGTATACATACAATATTATTGTTTAAATTAATCAATTTGCAGATAAACTAAATAGAAGCAAGTTTACAATTTACATCAAAATGATGAAGATTGATTAATTGTGAGACATAGCATTTTATCCGAAGCGGACTTTATTTATTTCACCTACAAAACAAGACCATAAAGAGCCTCATGGAAGAAGGTGGAACATAATAAATTGTTGTACCTATTGTATTGTAGTACATTGGATGGTCGTAGTGCTTTAATGAGTCTCCAAAAAGTGAATTTGCTGTGAGTGAGCCATTGTCGCAGGGTCAATGAACTTTATTAGTTATAAAGGGTGTTTTTTTTAGAGGTATAGAACTTTGAAATGGAATAAAACGAAGGTGATTGTTTTTATTGATATGAAAATGACTTTATTCGAAAGGAAATCTTCTGGCATTATAATTAAAATATGATTTCTGGCAAATAACCGCCACGGCTGGCTCGGACGTAGGTAGTCTAATCTAGAGGTCCAATTTTCGATGACTTTCCCAACATTTTTGGCCGTATATCGACAATAACGCGCCGAATGTTGTCCTCCAAGTGGTCAATCGTTTCGGGCTTATCGGCGTAGACGAGCGACTTCACATATCTCCACAGAAAATAGTCAAGTGGCGTAAAATCGCACGACCCTGGAGGCCAATCCACTTGTCCAAAACGCGAAACTATGCGGTAACCAAACGTTTCCTTCAATAAATCAATTGTGGCACGAGCTATGTGACATGTTGTGCCGTCTTGTTGAAACCACTACTACAGCACATCATGGTTGTTCAATTGATGAACAAAAAAGTCAGTAATCATCGCTCTATAGCAGTCACAATTGACTGTAACGTTCTGGTCAGCATCGTTTCTAAAGAAGTACGGACCAATTATTTCACCAGCCTGTAAAGCACACCACACAGTCAGTTTTTCTGGATGTAACGGTGTCTCAACATACACTTAAGGATCATCTTCACCCCAAATATGGCAGTTTTGTTTATTGACGTATCCATTCAACCAAAAGTGAGCGGCACCGCTAAACAAAATTCGCTTATGAAAATCACGATACGCATTACGGACAGAACCAATATTTTCAAAATAAATTGGCACAATTTGGAAGCGTTGTTCAGGCTTCAGTCTATTCATGTTGAAATGCCCAACCAAACTAAACATAAATCACTTTACAGCTGATAATAATACCGCCAGTTAAAACAGTTATGCCAACTTAAAGTTCTATACCTCTAAAAAAACACCCGTTAGATACATAGATGGCAACTATTCCAAGTAGCCAACTCAACAAGATCAGCAAAATAGTATGAAGACATGTATGCAATTGACATGCATCTATTTTCTGTAAGTACTGTCCAATATTCTTTACAATCACTCATATCTAAAATACAAGTCACATTTCTAATACTTACAGTAGGTAGTTATTATTGTTTTAGCACATAGGTACTTACCTATGTACACTCAATTCCCAATATACTTAATTGTTTTTTACAGTTTTTATGAACATTTAAAATACCCAGTTTACCCGGGTGCACAGCATATTGTCACCGTTTCACCCACATAGCTCCTGTTCCCAAGTGAATATGAGACTAAAATATAGCCTATGTTCACCGGGAAGAGTCTAGCTTCCCAACACTGAAAGAATTTATTAATCGGTCCAGAAGTTTTGGAGCCTATTCCGATGCAAACAAACAAACATCCTAATCTTTCCTTATACCTAATAATATTGGTATAGACTGCAGGTTTTAAATTACATAGGCATCCCTAATGACTTATATACCTATAAACTCTCAAGAAACTGAAATAAGTCAGGTGTTAAATGGGAATATTAGAGTATAGGTACTTAGGTATAAATAAAAAGTCAATCACTTTTTGAACTCTACTGTAGGGTACCATTCCAAGCAAACCTCACCTGTAAGTAGTGTTGATGGGAGTATGAGACTTCATTACTAATTGGTCAATATTCTAACAGATCATTTAAATTCCGAGTTTTCAAACTATCTTCCGGTTCCAAATTTAAAGTAACTGGCAAGTACCTAGTGCACCAGTACACCAACGGACAAGGACTGGGTTGGTTGGAGAGCTGCCCGATGATAGTCACATTCACATCTAACAATGCTGATACAAAACTGGTCAACTCACAGTGCTCCTAATACCCTAATAAATGTGATTCAGATCATCAAGCTTGGTGAAGATGATTTAGTCCTTACCTTTTTATGTTAATTTCAGATGTTTGCTGTGAGTACAATCATTACATTATGGTCTCAAAATAGCAGGGAAGATTGTTAATGCATGTTGTGCATGGCATAACTGTGTTATAAAACATCTGTAGTACTTCCTATCTCTCCTTTAGAAGAAGAACTCACAATGGCCATGGAAACATGAGGTGGGTAAATAAGAGTTGACAAAATTGGTAAAATTATTTATTTAAATCAATTTTTGACACTTAAAATCACAGTAAATCACAGTCATTTAATATTTCTATCAGATAAATCTCATTTCCTTTTAACAACATCTTGAAATCACTTTTTAATCATCAATCATAATTCACAAGCTTGCAATAGCTGAAATAAAACTAATTGTATTGTAATCTATTTCAGGATACTCGAGTTGAAAATTGAAGTGTTAACCCTGATCTTCAAGCAGCGTGGCTATTACAATAGTATTTTTGGCAAGATGAAGATAATGTAAAAACAATAATTGTAGAATATGAATATTAAAAATATTTTTCCATATTTCATCATTTTTAATGTTTCCAAATCCAAAATAAGCTATCAAATAACCCTATTACAGTCTACCACTATGCTCAGACCTAGGCCTTACCCAATTTCATTTTGAGGAGGTATTAATAGAAATATTGTTGTTGGACATTCTCACACAACACCGTCTAGCCCAAACTAAGCTATAAACTTGTGCTATGGGATCTAGACGCCTGATAGACATACTTATATTTCTATTTACATACTTATTATAGATAAATTACACCCAGACACAACAAAGCAATATGATCATCACTCAAAGAGATTTGTCCTGGGTGGGAATCGAACCCACAACCTCCGAATCCGTAGACAGGGAGTACCTGACTACACATTTAGAGTTACAGTTAGTATGTGAGTTACATGTTAGTGGTTAGAGTAGTAACCACGAGGCCAGTCAAAACAACAAATTGACATTAGTCTAGCTCTAGTGCATTGGTCATTGGAATCGAAGGCGTGGCTTCTCATCATGGCAGGCTTGGATGGCCAAGATCTCTGTACATGCACATTACTCTTTCATAATCCAACATACTAGCTGTAGTTGACGGCTTTACCTGTGTCATACTATGAACCCATACATGCCAGTAAATACAAGATTTATTAAAATTATCACTGCTCAGCTTCCTTGAGTATTAACAAAATGATAGCATATTTATTTTTACTATCCATCATATTATGTATCACACACGGGCACTAATAAAAGCTGTCTGTATTGAGATTGTTTGGCTATATCACATAGTTGCTGTGGAATACCGTGATTTCACAATGATGAAATAACTTTTTAAGTCCGTTGAGTAGTTAGGTACACTAGTGTTAATCAATTTAAAAACCAACTTTCACAGAGTAGTTGTTTGTAGATAAAAACTTTCACTATTCACAATCTTGAGTTATCATGAGGTTATTGTTCAATATTTTTTCTGTAAAGATGTATTTGTAGAAGACTTGAATAAACTGCTGTGATATATGTATTTGAAAATATACAGTCTCCTGCGTTTATTCTATGAATTTTAGCATCCAAAGCCCTTTCTTCAAAATGAAATTCATTGCTGGACCAGTTTTTTACAATTGAGTTTTGTCTCAAATTTCTAGGATATAGTTCTTCCAACCGCGTCTCGGCAACCGTGGGGTACCACCCGTTAGATGGACCGACGACCCTGGTAACGGTCGTAGGCTGGGACTGAATGCAGAAGGCGCAGGACCGTGAATTGTGGCATAAACTGGCAAAGGCCTACGTCCAGCAGTGGACTGCGATAGGCTGATTTGATTGATAGTTCTTCTGGATAACACTGTCACTCTTTGCTTTGAAGCCGTTTATAAAGTTCACGTTTGTTTATAGGTAAAGTTCACAATTTTAAATCGTAATTCTCTACAAAAGTCTCTTTTAAGTCTAAGTAATTTGTAAATAACCTAAAAAACACCTACTATTACCATAGTACTGACTGACAAGAGTCAAAACAACCAAAATAATGCCCTTGTCTCTGCTTTTGCGATTCTATTTATATTCTATCGATGTTCTATAGTGGCGATAGACAAGATTTACGCGACTAGCAGATTTAGGACCAATCGCTTTAATATCGTAATAGAATCGCACTGGACCGGCTTTTTGATGGAAAATAGCAGACTCGGCCCCCAGGTGGGGCAGTATGCGTGTGTGCCGCCTTCGTGGTATATAAAAAAGGCAGTACATCTGTGATGGATAGAAACGTTCCCTCTATCCTCAGGAGGTGGCGAGGCCGGTGGAGGGGGAGGCAGCGGTCGTTCCACACCCAGCACTCCATCCACCCTGTCACCGGGAGCAGCATTATCAAGGGCGCAGTCTCTGTCCAGCGAGACGCCTTTAGCGCCTTTAACACCATTGCTCTCTGGGTAAGTTTTCTTTTAGAATTGTGGTATTTCATGAACTAACTATAAATCTGTCACTAGGTATTTGGTGCCGTTTGGTTTTTAAAGAATCTTATATTGATAGAAAAATAAAATTATAGTGTCCCCTTAATGCTAATAAATGTAGAGCGGTAAATGTTGACATATTTTAATACCTAAGAAAAAAAAAACGTTTTAAAAATTTTCCTTAGGAAGTGAATAAGTCGTTCATTTTGAAGCTTCTATGATCATTCAGAGTACATGGGATTCATGACCAGGGCACGCTTAAATTATATAGATTAAACTATACAAAAAAATAAAATGGATATCCAATTGTGCGTCTATTCTTAATAGTCTTGTAATAGATCTATACATAATATTAGAAATTATTCTGATTTAAAAGTGCTTAAATTCATTTATTAGCATTAAGGGCACTTAGTGGGTGGTATTGAAGAGTGTGCTCTAGTATTTAGTAATAGCCTTACACTGATTGGGGTACATTTTTTAATTAACATTCACATCATGTTAATAGCGGATACAGTATTTTGCCACATGTCCGGTTTCTGTAGTCTATCTGCTTTTAACAAATTGTCAAAATAACAAGGTACTGCTAGTAATAAATACATTCAATTTTAAGTTGAATACCAACACTTTCGAAAATATACATGCCCTGTTACTCACAGTAGTGATGATAATTAGTTAAAGGCAGAAAGATTAAAGAAACCGATCGTTAGTAATTTGCTAATAGAATAGTATTTTACATAAATTCACCATTCCTTAGTTTCGTATAAATAACATTTTAGAAGTATCTGTAACCGCTACTAACGGTCGAAATTAATGAATCTCCAGTGCTAAATATTTTGAATTAATGAATAAAAAATGTGAAATAGTCAATTTATTCATTGCAAATTAAAAAGTAACAAAAAAATCACCTACTTACATTGCATCAAAAGAATTTTAGATTCATTAAGTCGACTGAAAACGTACGATATATACCTATTATATTATTCTCTAACATTGGGGTTTATCTTGTTTATAAATAAACTAGAAACGCTTATATTATTATGTATGTTTTTATTCTTTTTTTTGCTATGACCGAAACAGAGGTAAAAGGAACAGTAATTTTTTAGCCTGTATATTTCAAAATCACACCCCATCCTCTGTCTCATTCATACCCATATTAACCCCGGTGTTGTCCCTTTCAGCGTTCGTATATCACCCGATGGGCTGACCAATGGCGATGATAAGAGTAAATTAGCCCATCAACAGACCTACAGGTAGGGACATTTCATAAATGCACGACATTCACTAACATACGCACTGGTTTGTATTATCTTTTTTTACTAATGAGGTTTGATGTTGTTATATTTCGTATGCGATAAAAAGAACACGATTTGAAAATCAAATGTAGGTACTTATGGATTTATCTATCTACCTTTACGCCAAATCCCTTGCGGGGTAAGCAGAAAGAACCGAGCGCCACACGGCACTTATGGATTTCATACTATTAAATATAGCTGCAGGCAGGATTAGCACCGCCTGCGCCCGGCTACCTTAAAATGCTGACTATCTTGGAATGATCTTTCTATTAAAGTTACCGAAATCGGGGAAACATCTATCATTTAGAATGATGATTACGACAGATCAGATCTAATATTATATCAATCATTCTACTCTGAATATGGCTGAACATAAATATTGTATACATCAATAAATTAATAAGTTCCTTATTTATGATCCAGTCATAAAGCCATGGCTTTCCATCAGCCATAAAACAACTTGGTTTCAAATTGTGTGCTTTTATTATTAATATGATGCATCTTGCATGATAAGTTTCTAAGTGTAGGTATTTTATTTTAAAAGATAATATTCCTGAAATCTACACACAGTCAGAAGATTATAATAATATGTACCTTATATTATTTATATACCTATACATTGACTATATTACCATAGTAGAATTACATATAGTAGGGTATCTCCGACCCCGACCGCACGATACTTACCTCACAGTATAAATATATGTTGTTTAACCAGTATTGTAGCTCCCTACAAACGGACGAAGCGCAAGCTATACCTACGATTCTCGTTTTCGGCAGGCCTTATAGCACGCAAGCAGGCGATTGTGCCGAGTAGACGAATGGACGGTGTGTCGTTTTTTAGATAGTAACCGCGCGTGTTTTATTTACTAAAAATATTTAATATGACAACTAGAGTCTATTGTGCTTGTTTTGGTTGCATGAATTCGTCAATAACGCACCCAGAGATAACGTTTTTTAGATTACCTGGAAACTCCGAAAGGTAATTCTATAAATTGATTTTACTTAAGTACTAATTGGTACTATACTACTAGTTGACTAAAGTTAAACAAAGTGATTGACACGAGTGAACTAGGTAGTTACATGAAGTAGGTATGTTTGTGTTTAAAACTAGACTTGTGCTTGCTCAGTCAGTGAACGGTGTGATCCAATATAGTACAATATCCAAAAAAAAAAACTAGTTCAGAACTCTAGTACGTGTAGGAAGTACATTTAGTTCCGTTGTCAGTTCGTAGTTATTTAATTGAGAGCAATGATTTAGGTATGTTTCAAGAGTATTCATTTCTTTGTGGATGACCGATGTTACAGTACACTTAGCACCGTATGACTGCCTCTGTGGCGCGGTCGGTATTGATACCGCCTGCGGCGCTGGAGGTCGTGGGTTCGATTCCCACCCGAGACAAATATTTATATGACCCATAAATGTTTGTCTCAAGAGTCTGGTTGTTTCTATGTATAATATGTATGTATTTAAAAAGTATTAATATCCGTGGTCTGATACCCATAACACAAGCAGGTTATTCCTAGCTTACTTTAGGATCAGAGGGCCTAAAAAGGCAACATTGTATGTTTCATATTATAAAACGTAAAATGTTTGGAATGCTTTGTATATTCTGTATTTCAAATTCTATGAATATTATGTTTCATGTTATGAAACATACAATGTTGCCTTTTTAGGCCCGCTGATAGCGTTGTGTGAAATGTCCGTGAATAAAAAAAAAAGTAAAATTGACAGTATTTTTGTTACCTTTGATTTTTATTACACGCATAGAGACAAATATAAACTTCCATAGTTTAACACAACTTGACAATGTACGAAAAGTACTAGTGTACTAGAGACTGACTAGTACTTTCAAATCGAAAAATAGTTTTAATTTTGTAAATTAAAAATTTAACGCAATGATTATAAAGACTAGAATTCCGTGATTCTATCACTGATGAAACATGTGATGAGCCGATTATTATTGTCTACGCCGCTTACTCGTTTTCAAATTTCTACACCCGTCTCACTCAATCGATAGTAGATAACGGGCGCTGCGTCGCCACGCCGCCGCCCCGCGCCGCCAGCCGTTGCGGGGATATTATATTATTACTCACAAAGTATTTTTTTGTTTAAATAAAAAAGGTTTAATATTACTCGAAATGAAAACCGGTTGTCAGTAAAACAACAATCCTTAATACAAATTGAAGGCCTTGTGGGCGGATTGAAAAAAATCAACTGCATTAGGCTCACTATCTATTACGCGTACGTAAAACTATAAGGTAAAATGTGGGCGTATAGTATGCCTCTGCCTCCACCTTCAGGGATAAAGGCGTGACTATATGAATGTATGTATGTACATATTTACAATCGCAATACTAAATAGAAAGTCAAAGTAGGCACATATTATTAAAATGCTGTAGGTGGGCAGCCCTATCGCATGCTTACGTACCGCGCGGCTGTAGGCATTTATTTCTAAAATCCGGCCGAGTCAAACTACAGTATACAGTGCTTACCTATAGTATCAGGGCTGTCACTTTTAGTTTATTCAATCGTCGTAAATGACAGGTTAGGTTAAACAATTGGACATTCTCATACAACATCATCTAGTCCAAATTAGGCCAGTTTAAGCTTGTGCTATGGGATCTAGACAACTGATAGACATATGTACTTATATATTTCTAAATAAATACATAGTAGGTATTCAAAAACATCAAAACTCTGATACAAAACTTTGAGGAACACACAATTTATTCGATTCCACCCGAATCCAACCTGGGACCTCAGCACAACATTCCCATATTAATGATGGCAACATTTTATGGATCACAGAATTAATGTGAAAATTTCAGCTTTCTAACTATCACGGTTCCTGAGATACAGTCTCATGACGGAAGGACAGACAAAGTTCAAAGACAGCAAACGGACAACGTAGTCTCATAAATAGACTCCCGTTTTTATCCTTTGGGTAGGGAACCTTAAAAACGACCGAAATTCTAGAATATTTTAGCTTTTCCTTAATTCATACACTAAACACTATAAATTTGCATTCTTTTGAAGGTTCTATATTCGTTTGAAGTGCCACCAAAGTAAAGTTTCGATTATCAGTCAGTCAGTGTTCACTCACTGCATACATACATATAGTCACGCCTTTATCCCAAAAGGGGTAGTCAGAGGCGTAACACGCCCACGTCTCACCTTTTAGTTTCATGTCCCGCGAAAAAGGTGGTGAGCCTATTGCCGTGTTGAAATGGACGGGTAGTGTTCTGTTAAAAGATACTAAATTTACTTCAAACTTCTAGTTTTATCCACAAAGAAATTATAAGGGGTCGAAAACGAACTGAGTGGGTTCGAAGCAGTGGGAGTAGAACTCGCGCAGCGAGGGTTCCGTACCAAAAAACGGCAAAATTCATGTTTGTTGTATTCCATGCAACAAACGTTCCCCTAATACAATATTATTTTTCTGATTTTAGTATTTGTTGTTATAGCGGCAACAGAAATACATCATCTGTAAAAATTCAGTTCTCTAGCTATCACGGTTCCTGCGATACACACATTTTGTGGGACAGACAGACAGACGTACAGCGAAGGGTCATGTATTGGGTCCTGTTTTTCACTCTTTGGGTACGGAACCCTAATAAATACGAAGTCTAATAGGTATTGAACGAATTCGTACGTAAGCATTGAACTTATATTACTACGTCCATAATAATCTCAAGGTGCCTACCTTGAGAGTATTATGGACGTAGCAGGTACGTAAGTGAATTATTCAAACTCACCTTTCTTCTTCTTTTGTTACCTATCGTGAATTCGTGAATAACGATAGATAATGAGGGAGTTTAAAAATTACTGTTGAGGCATCCAAAAACAGAGCAATATATATCGTCCTTACTTCTTTATAGGCATTGTCATATTTATCTAATGGCGACAGGTTGTGGCGACGAGGTCCCGTGTTGCGACAGGTAAGAGTACAAAATGTCGCCACCCCAATACATCCCAAGGGTGTCGTAAGAGGCGACTAAGGGAACACCTTCGCAAAAATAAATCCATTACGTAGAGAAGGAAATCTCAAAATGTAACCCGGTTGTCAGTAAAATGACAATCGTTAAGCCAAGTTGAAGGATTTATGCTTGGCTTGAAAATTTTCAACTGCGGGTCGTGGCGACCTGCGCCTGTCCATTCCAACACGGCAATAGGCTCATCACCTATTACGTGAGGCATAAAACTAAAATGAGAAATGGGGGCGTATACTATGCCTCTGTCTACTCCAACGGGGATAAAGGCGTGATTATATGTATGTATGTAAATAAAGATAGCAGGCATATGACACATACATTTTACGTAATCACGCGCACGCGGTTCGCGGCAACACCAGAGTTTAATAGAGTTAGGCATCTTCAAACAAACCCAAAACACCCTTGGGATGTATTGGGGTGGCGACATTTTGTACTCTTACCTGTCGCAACACGGGACCTCGTCGCCACAACCTGTCGCCATTAGATAAATATGACAATGCCTATAAAGAAGTAAGGACGATATATATTGCTCTGTTTTTGGATGCCTCAACAGTAATTTTTAAACTCCCTCATTATCTATCGTTATTCACGAATTCACGATAGGTAACAAAAGAAGAAGAAAGGTGAGTTTGAATAATTCACTTACGTACCTGCTACGTCCATAATACTCTCAAGGTAGGCACCTTGAGATTATTATGGACGTAGTAATATAAGTTCAATGCTTACGTACGAATTCGTTCAATACCTATTAGACTTCGTATTTATTAGGGTTCCGTACCCAAAGAGTGAAAAACAGGACCCAATACATGACCCTTCGCTGTACGTCTGTCTGTCTGTCCCACAAAATGTGTGTATCGCAGGAACCGTGATAGCTAGAGAACTGAATTTTTACAGATGATGTATTTCTGTTGCCGCTATAACAACAAATACTAAAATCAGAAAAATAATATTGTATTAGGGGAACGTTTGTTGCATGGAATACAACAAACATGAATTTTGCCGTTTTTTGGTACGGAACCCTCGCTGCGCGAGTTCTACTCCCACTGCTTCGAACCCACTCAGTTCGTTTTCGACCCCTTATAATTTCTTTGTGGATAAAACTAGAAGTTGTGCACATTTTTGCATGTTGTGTCTACCTGTAAGTAACTGTTGCATTAAGACATGTTATCTGGATCACTGTATTAAACTAGTATCAATGTAAATGGTTGTTGGTGGACCTAAATAAATAAATAAATAAATAAAAGTTTGAAGTAAATTTAGTATCTTTTAACAGAACACTACCCGTCCATTTCAACACGGCAATAGGCTCACCACCTATTTCGCGGGACATGAAACTAAAAGGTGAGACGTGGGCGTATACTACGCCTCTGACTACCCCTTTTGAGATAAAGGCGTGACTATATGTATGTATGCAGTGAGTGAACACTGACTGACTGATAATCGAAACTTTACTTTGGTGGCACTTCAAACGAATATAGAACCTTCAAAAGAATGCAAATTTATAGTGTTTAGTGTATGAATTAAGGAAAAGCGAAAATATTCTAGAATTTCGGTCGTTTTTAAGGTTCCCTACCCAAAGGATAAAAACGGGAGTCTATTTATGAGACTACGTTGTCCGTTTGCTGTCTTTGAACTTTGTCTGTCCTTCCGTCATGAGACTGTATCTCAGGAACCGTGATATTTAGAAAGCTGAAATTTTCACATTAATTCTGTGATCCATAAAATGTTGCCATCATTAATATGGGAATGTTGTGCTGAGGTCCCAGGTTGGATTCGGGTGGAATCGAATAAATTGTGTGTTCCTCAAAGTTTTGTATCAGAGTTTTGATGTTTTTGTATACCTACTATGTATTTATTTAGAAATATATAAGTACATATGTCTATCAGTTGTCTAGATCCCATAGCATAAGCTTAAACTGGCCTAATTTGGACTAGATGATGTTGTATGAGAATGTCCAATTGTTTAACCTAACCTGTCATTTACGACGATTGAATAAACTAAAAGTGACAGCCCTGATACTATAGGTAAGTATCGTGCGGTT
Organism: Miltochrista miniata; assembly: GCA_933228765.1. NCBI lineage: Eukaryota > Metazoa > Arthropoda > Insecta > Lepidoptera > Erebidae > Miltochrista > Miltochrista miniata. The sequence goes on from OW121751.1 coordinate 30,946,726, forward strand.
GGGGTCGGAGATACCCTACTATATATAATTCTACTATGGCAACACTGATTGAACGCTTGGTTTACCTGCTGGGAGCGTTCCGACTAGGGCTTGAATATCGGACGCTTTTTCAATTCCGGAACTGGGTTTCGATATTCAGTATTTGAATTCCGGAATTCCGGAATTCCGGAACTCAATCAAGTTTCGTTTTGTACAAAATACTGATATGTAAAAAAAGAAACGGGAGCTGGCAGTCCTACGTTATTAGTGATAAACTACTTTGATTCCCAGTAAAATTACTTATTTTAACGTAACCAACTAAAAACCACCCGTTTCCTAACTATTGCGTACGGTTGGCCCGGATAAGCCCTCAGAAGGATGACCCCAGGATCCCCCACAGATCTTGACTATCACTGCGGCCTCACCTAGGAGGTTCGGGTGCTATCCCGCGTATTTGGGGCTTGTTCAGGTGTTATCCCGCATCTTAGGGCGTGTGGCGTGCGTGAAACTTTCACGTCACGCTTTCGTCTTGGGCGTGCTTTTGTAAGGACGGCGATTAGCCCTCCCACCGTCCTCAGGCCCCCGATTATGGAGGCAGATAGTCTTGGGCAAAGACATGCGGAATTCGGGTGGGAGCGTTCTCTCTCGATCACTTTTCGCCGCATTAACTGATCACAGAAAGACGCAGTGGCGTCCCACTTACTCCCACTGGAGATCATAGCTCGCGCAATGGTCTCCAGCGAGAGAATGTCCACGTCCAGACCTACCACGAGGACCGGGCGTTGTTAAGCCCACGCTGTGCACTCCACTAATGTGTGAAGTACTGTGTCCTCACTGCGTTCCTCGCATTGCTGGCACTCAGGTGTGTTTTCCCGGTGTATTCGTCACAGATACTTACTGAAGCTCCCGAGCCCGGTAAGCGTCTGTGACAACCGGTAGGACAGAGCACCCGCACCGTGACTCCTCTCTTGTCACTCGCCCATGACCGGTCTGACCGCCTTGATTGTGGCAATTCGGCGATTTCCCCCTTGTGTGATGTGATGTGGCGATTCGGTTTGTTGCTCAAGTTCTGGTCTCCACGGGAACTGTCGAACCTAGATTTCTGGAGACGTAGGCCTATGACCCCGCTCCAGCGCCTCCTTGCACCAGAAAAGAATAAATTAGAAATGTAATTAATTTATTTAAACAAGGACGCAAGTTGCCTCGCTGCCAGATTCTCGAGACATGCCGCCTCTGAGCAACGGACCACGCAGCACCCAATCGTAACCGATGTTCCACAGAAGTGGTCTTAAGACTGATCTCTGCGGAACACCGCACGACGTATCTCGCTGACCCGGCTGGGCCCTAGCCAGCTTGGGTAAGTTATGGCCCTCTCGGAAAGATAGGCCCCGACAATTCGACGGAAGTATGGAGGCACTCCATGATAAATAAGCGCCTCCCTAACGCAGCTCCAGGGCAAGGTGTTGAAGGCGATGCCGGTGTCTCTTGACATCGCCATCGCTTTCAACACCACCTCACCCTGCGATGTTACTTCCTCCGTCAGTCTTCTAATGCGCATGATTGCATCCACGGTGGAGCGCCCTTGACGGAAACCAAACTGGTTATCTGCCAGATCTGGCCCCACGCGTGTGAGGTGCCCGACTGTGCGCTGTGCAATGATACGCTCAAGGAGCTTGCATACCTAACGAGGTATGCAAGCTCCTTGAGCGTATCATTGTTGGGGATCGACCGATCGGGGATCGGCCGGAGTTGCTTAACGAAGCAACACGATCGGCCGATCCCCGGATGGGTAGACTGACGACCACCTTGCCTTTCGGATCAGAACCATTTTCCCTATCTTCCAGACCTTAGGAATCTGGCCTTTTTCGAGGCATGCACTAAAGAGCCCCATCAGTCGAGGCCCGAGATCCTCAAGAGCCAAGTCCCACGTTCGGCCTGGAATGCTGTAGGGTCCAGGGGCACGGTCCCTGCGGAATCTAAGCCGCAGTACAGTCGCCCCTAACTAGGGTTACCATATGCCAGGCTTTCGCCTGATTCGCCAGGCATTTTAGCACTTGATCAGGCGCCCGGCCGGCGCTCTTCTAAGTCAGGCGAAATGATGAATTATAAAGAGTTTTGTGCATATATTTTAACTCAAAAAGACTTGTTAAAAATGGCGATCATTAGAAGTATGTAAGAAAACGTACAGTGCAATTCCTTAAAATTTATTAAAAAACAAATCATGTTTGTCTGTATTTCTTTTTACCTACTCTAATGTGTCTGAAAATTGATGTTTTCAAATTAAAAATTCATTCAAGCAATGTGTTTTACTTGTTATTAAATATTTCTTTTATTATGCGGCATTTTTCAAGAAAATCAGGCATTTTTCGTGAAAATCAGGCGTTTTACTATGTAAATCAGGCATACATTTCTTCAGATATGGTAACCCTACCCCTAACTCACCTTCAGTGACTTCGGGCACGTCGTTCTCGTTGTAATCAGCGTCGGGCGCCTGAGACGTAGCCATGTGCGAAGGAATATGTTCCTCCGCCTTGATGAGAACAGGGAACCCAGGACCTTCCTCACTCTGGGTCAGTGGAGCACCTTGGGGCAAAGTTTGCCCCTAATAATAAGGTACGGGTCCCATGAGTTCCGTCAGAACTACTAGAACTATGCTGAGCGAGACCTCTGTCAAATTCTAACAGCGTTTCTATCAAAGTTAAATTTAACTCGTAGCATAAAGTCAGAGCTAAGTCTAAGTTCGCACTGTAAATTGAAGTCAAAATGTAAAAAAAAATACAAAAACGTCATCAATAATATCATTATTATTTAAATAGTATGTTTTCTATCAAATACCATTAATTTAATGGATTTACTTTCTTAGTAGGTTTTAGAAATATCATCAAATAAATGTAAACCTAAGTACATAATCGAATTAATTTGTTAATAGAGAAATCCCAAATTATCAACATTGTAGTAATTAAAGGTAATTAAATTGGATAAGAAGCTTATAATCTACATTTTGCTTTGTAATGAAATTAAAGAAGAAGCGAAAATATAGTTTTTTTTTCAATATCGAAATACCGGTATTGATCTCGCCAATTCCGGAATTGAGAACGATATTAGATTTTATCGGAATTCCGGAATTATGTCAATTCCGGAATTCCGGAGTTCAAGCCCTAGTTCCGACTAGTACTGATTTTTAAATGTGTGCGTGACGCGCGGCTCGTTCTGACGCGACGCGTCCGTAGGCACTGCGCACGCACACAAGTATACCGCGCTCGGTACCTTTGATATAATTTTGTTTGAAGATGCCTAACTCTATTAAACTCTGATATTACCATCATTAAATAAGTCTTATGCAAATCTAATATGTAAAAACATCTGGTATCTGATTAAAACTCCTAATTTCTTCGTAAATCCGTTCGTTGTCGCTATTTAATATGTAACTAATACCAGAATAACAACTACCAATTCCTGAGAGCGAACTGACGAACAAAATTAATTACTTTGACCCGCTTTAAGTCTCATTAACCACGTGAAAGATTACACAGCATGTTTTCATTCCGAATTTTCAAAAGAATATCTGTAGTCGATAGCGCTCGGCGTCCGGAACTATCAATCAGCCTACTTATCAACTCTGCCAAGACTAGCGTCCCGTGCCAAGATAAATATAAGGCGTGTCTGGAAATGCATACTGGGTCAATATTTACATGGTCTTAGGTGGCTCATAGTGGAAATGATGCATCACAGAGTAGTTATCTTTACTAAGCAAAGTTTTCTAATTAAATAAAGTAATACATTATATTAAAAACTTGCATCAGAAAAGTTACATCAAAATAAAAAAAAAAATGGAATTTGAAAGAAAAATCTTTTTTTTAAATCATTATTGAATGAAAACCGTATCCAAAAGTAGTGTTTATATGGACGCTCTACGTATCAACCACGATTATCGCACATAAGTTGTATAAGAACTCATTACAAACGCGTAATATCTATCTATTCCCAAAGTACATGCGGTGAATTGTTTTGAGTTATGACCGCAAGTGATAAATACTCCTTACGGACCCGTTTTATAGTCATTAGATTTAGTTAAACCAAATTGCTCTGTGAGGTCAGCGTGATCTTGAATCATTACCTGTAAAGTGATGCGTGTTAATGAGAACTGACAATGTATTACAGAGATTCAACAATCATAAGGTTCGGTAGGAAACTTTGTTAGTATCAATGAGATGGAGGTATTCTTACAGGTTTTGGTCATTTATAGCAGAGCACGTGTTTTGTTTAGCTGTCGTACGTAACCAATTCGCTAAAGATAGATAGTACATTATGAGTCTGTTAGTGCACACAAAAAGGATTTCCCCTTGAGCCTACCTTAGCTGGAAGTTGTGCATCTGTTGACTAACAGACAAGGTAATGGCAAAAAGGGTTCAGACAATTTGCTAGGTTTGGCAGTCACTGCCAATTTCCGAGGGCTTACCCGGGGCTCCCAACCGTAGTTTTTTATTCGGTAGGAGTCCAGCATAGCATCCATGAAGGATTTTCCCTCACGTTTAAAAAATGTCACTGCCAATAATCACAATCATAGCTACCTACAATGCGCATCGCGGGCTGTAAATATATGGTTTTAAAATAACAAATATTTAGATTGTGCTTTATTAGCACTTTTTGAACTAAATCGTCTAACAAATTATAGCGGGAACAACTCGGACCGTACATCATTAACTGCTATCAAAGAAGCACTTCTTGTGGAGTTGTTTATAATAATAACTTATGACTAATGAAATAATGCTGACATTTAATGTGTTTTATTAATATGTACTCATTAATGTGCTTACTACCATAATACCTAATGGTTGTCCACTTCTTTAACAGAAACCATGCGGTAATTAATATAAATTTTCCGTACTACAATACTAATGATATGTTTTGCAACGTTTCAGACAATACAAAGAAGCCTTAAGACAACAACGCCAACAAGACATCTACCGCCCCCGCACCGAGCAACCCTCGCCTGAACTAGATTCATCACCACAATCCCAGAGTCCTATCCACCAGAAGTCAAGTAGCTCTCCAGTCAACGGCTTCAGTAACGTATCCCCTAGTCTTTATAAAACCGCCTCTTCCAATTCAACAAACACTTCCTTAGCTAATACTTCCCAAGTGCCAAACTCCCCTCTTCTCCACTCCACTCCTCGAAAGTTCCAGAACCAGACAAACACAAACGGCAACGGAATCGTAGAGAAACAGGAGGAGAACAAAAGACCTGTACAAAAAGTAGTGCCATCTAGAAACGTGAACAAGATATACTCGACTGTTAACGGGAATGTAGATTATAGTAGTCGTGTCAACGGACAGACGGACGCTTATATAAAGCCTACGTCACCTACAAAGTCGCCAACGAATACGATAGGGTACAACAGTTTAGGCAAGTCGAGTATACCCCGACAAGTGAATGGGGATAATCCTAGGCTTCTAACAACGAGTGTGTCGTACTTAAAAGGTGCGGCGCCGAAGCCCCCTGGCAAGATGTCGTGGAACAAAGACACCCAGCCAGATAAACTTAGTTTTACTATGAAGAGAGAATTTGATAAGCAGAAGGAAGAATTGGATTTAATACAGCAGCTGCGGGCGGTAAGATAATATTATGTTCTAATATTTTAGGAATGCAACTTTTTCTCTAGCGCTGTAGTTTATTTCGTTAAAGCTATTGAAACTAATTTAATAGTTAGGCAGTTAGGTCAGTTGGAATCAAGCTGTGTTATTTGTTACCCGCTTGACCTCAGAAAAAGTTTAAAGGTTTTAAGATGCATAATTAAGAATACGAATGTATGTGATATGTCTGTTTTATTATGACTGACTGATATTTGCGAAAGTCGTGGCCTATGTATGTTTATGTAAATGTTTCTGTTGATATACATACGAGTAGTCAGCCTAAAAATGGAGACGGAAGTCTGCTGGATGCAGGTGCCGTAATAGGCATATTATGATTCTTTTTCGTTATGATGATTTTTGGAGAGGTTCTATACCCAGCAATGGGCTATAGTGGGTGGTAAAATACCTATAAGAGAACCCATGTCACTATGGGAGTGACCCATTTATACTTCGGAGTTTTAGTCGGTTTAATCGTGGCATGACCTTTGTGGCGCTTTGAAAAATCCACAAGGGTGGGTTAGTTACCAAAGAAACTTGTGGAGTCACATATTAAGGTGTTCGCTGGTGCTGTGTAGATAATCGAGTCGCGGCTGAAGATGTCCCTGCCGGAGCAGCTGGCGGCGGTGCTGAGCGACGGCGTGGTGCTGTGCCACCTCGCCAACCACGTGCGCCCGCGCTCCGTCGCCTCCGTGCACGTGCCCTCGCCCGCACAGGTACGTACGCACACACATACACACACATATACACACACACATACACACACAGACAAACAGACACACAAACACACACACAAACACACACACACACACACACACACAAACACACACACACAAACACACACACACACACACACACACACACAAACACACGGACACAAATATATACTTTACATACTCACGAACAAACACGCGCATATGAACACACGTTTACTTGTAGCTGGAAAGTTACATGGTGTATCCCTTCAAGTATGATGAGACAATTGCTGCACCACCCAGTTGTGATTATAGCTTCCGAGGACCACACTACCGCCATTTCGCAGTACACAAAGCTCACTACTTACTGAAAGCATCCGTAAGATGCCAACTGAGTTACATCAATGTACCAATTCTATTAAACTGCGCAAAGGTGTGAGACAGGGATATGTAATAAGCTAAGCTCTTCACCAATGCGCTTGATAACGTCTGCAAGAAGCTGGACAACAAAGGATGGAGTGTAGATATAAACGACCGCATCTCGCATCTTCGGTTTTCCGACGAATTAGTCATAGTAGTGGAAGCACTGGAACAATTTTACAGGATAATGAGTAGTCTGAGTGGAGTGTCTCGAAGTGTTGACCTTGGCATGAACTTGTATAAAATAAAACCATGTTCAATGCGCACTTTACGCCGGGATCCATCTACGTCAAAGTATCGAGGCCGAGGATTCGTGCCCTTGAAGTTGCGCAAAGAATAATGAAGCGAATTAATTAATGCTTGGGGTGTATCTAAGGGATAAAATCCGAAACATGTTATCCGTCAGAGAACCAAATTGGTCGACATAGCTCGGTGAGCATGCGCTTAAAAGTGGCAGTGAGCTAGCCAGGGCGACATGAAGAATCAATGGCCTATATTATATAGCAACTGGGCTCTGGAGTGGAGACCGCACCTTCGCACACATTGGTTAGGACTAGGATTCGACACATGTTAGCCTGATATAAAATACAGGGTGAATTTTTCAAAAGGGATTGGATGGCCAAATCCGAAACTATAAGGAATAACGAAAAATGCTCAAAGGAGTCACGAGCCCGATTTTGATGAAACTTAAAACCTCATCATTAGAATTTTGAAAAACCAATAATCCTAGCTGGGAATCAAATCCATTGATTTTGAAAAAAAAAACGCACCCTTTATTATGACACCATACGATAGTATAGCTATTAAGGATCATATTCTGGGAAGTAATGGTATACTGCAAACTACAGGAAAGAGCTCATCTTTAACAAAATACATTTTATTTTTCTTACGTTGACTGATTAATTGTTCAAAATCTTTGCAATACATAGCTGGATTCGAAACCTCAAGGAATAATTAAGGAATATTATTGATTCCGTTGAGAATATTCTCTAAAAAAATCATTCTGAGCATAATTTAAAACACGGAATAGTTACGATGATTTCTGGGATTTCGAACGAAACAAATTATGATACAAAATTTAGGTACATGAAATATGCATTCTATTAAAATTCCAAATGTTCCTTAAATTTGGCGTAAATCATTACTTTGCAAAAATTGATCCTTAACAGCGACTCTATCGTATGGGGTAATAATAAAGGGTGTGTTTTTTTTTCAAAATCAACAAGTTCGATTCCCAGCTAGGATTATGAGTTTTTCAAAAATCTAATGATGAGGTTTTAAGTTTCATCAAAATCGGGCTCGTGACTCCTTTCAGCATTTTTCTCTATTCCTTATAGTTTCGGATTTGGCCATCCAATCCCTTTTTAAAAATTCATCCTGTATATTGTTCTAAAATAATGTTATTATTTCCAGCCTAAGCTAACAATGGCGAGGTGTAGGAGGAATGTGGACAACTTCTTAGAGGCGTGTCGTAAAATTGGAGTGGAAGAGGTTAGTTGATTTTTTAAAAATTTGTTTACTAAGATATTGTTTTTAATGTTTTTAATGATCATCAGTGGGATAACTTGTATTAAGTTATTTATAGAATTAACCTAGGTAATAATATTTGTATTGAATTTTCTAATTTTATATAATTTTTTTATATACCTACGAGTTTCTTTTCGTGAACGGACGTTTATATAGTTTCAAATGTTTTATGGCTTCTAATTGACCAATTGGTTTCGAATCGGCAAAATCTTTTCCGCGGATCCGTTTGGTGTTGCAGGGTCTTGTATGATATCCTTTCGCGAGAGACAGAAATTTAATATGAAACTAAGAGATGGGTGGCGTGTGTTGCAGGAGGTCCTCTGCTCGCCCGAAGACATTCTGGGGAACCATCCGGAGCGTGACGCAGAGCCGGGCGTGCTGCCTCTCGCTCGCACTGTGACCGCCCTGCTCACACACGCCACGCCCCCGCCTAAGGATATACACACAGACCCACACCACTACAGTGAAACACATGACGACCTCACCACACAATACTACGCTAGCGAGGACACCGACTCCTCAGCACAAGTCGACTACTACCAAAGGCAGCTAAGGAGATACTCCGAAGAACGATACATCAACAACTTCAACACGTTCTCCGACCAACACTACACCATCGACGAATCAGAAGAGTACCAGCTTAACTATGAAAACAACAATACGGACCCAAGCGCGCATTACTCGCCAGTGTACGGAACCAGTGAGATCAGAAATAGAGGACCTTATATCCAAACCAACAGAGTTCAATTTGTGACGCCCATATGCAAAGACGAGCATGTATTGACGAACGAAAATTTCGAAATATATGACACTGATGAAGTGGATTTTCCTTTGGAAACGAGTCGCGAGGTAGACGTAGAGAGATATGATAGGTCTAAAATGAATCTCGATATACAGAACAATTTAAACAATGTGATTTCAACAGAGGCTGCTTGTAAGGAAGATGGGAACAGAGTATTTTATACTTGGTTATGTCTTGGCACTTTCATTGTTTCTACGATTGTGCTAATTATATACCCTTTGTAAAGTTTATACATACTTCGGTGCGTAGAACGAGTGAGACTTGACTTTGGTGGACTTTTTTTCTCTCCATGTAATAAAGACATAATAATTGGGCTCATACAGATTAGCTATTTTTTAAGTTTAAATAGGAAGCATTGACACTTCATGTGTAGATTTTATAATCGAAGGACGCTTTGCAACAAAATGTGAAAATCTGAGCCTCTGAGTGAGAGAGGGTAAACATTTTTAGGCTTTTTAGAGAATCTCAAAAAAAATATAAAGCTTTACTGCTAATTTTTATATGAATGAATAATCGTTGGTAAAATTCGAGGAACCACATACAGGAAATTGGAAGAAAAAAAAGATAGCAATTGTTGAACTCAATTGGATAATCAATTTATTGAGACATTTGGGTGCTAGGTTTTTCAACGCTCACTGTGAGATACTTTCCTGAAACGTAGCTAATCTGTGTGAGATCTATTCTAACCCATACATGGACATTTTGAATTGTTATACCGGTCAAGTTAAAACCCTTATTGCCTTCAACACAGTGTAACTGTGATTATGGTCTGAAATCGAATTTTGAGGCTAGTTTTTTTAGATAAAAATTTATTAAAGTCTGATAGGAATTGGAAGGTATACAGATGGATTATACATTATAGAATTTATAGTAGTTGTTTTGAAAAATACATTGAGGTTGCAGTGAGTTTGTTTTTGGTTTGTATAGTTTGTAATTTGTATAATTGGTATAGAATTCCACTTGTTAATTTCATTCCGATCGGAGGCATTTAAATTTTAATAAGTTTTTTTATAACTAGTATATTTTGTGTTTGTTTAGGGTTTTATATTGGCTATTGTAGGCTGTTTTGTGTGTTTTTGTTTGATTTTTGTAACAAAGTTTGCAGACTGTAGTAGTTTCATAACCACTTCTAATTAAACTAAATGCGCGATAGTCACAAGTATGACGGTGTGTTTGCGCAACAGAAATAATTAAGTTCCTATTAATTTGGTCGATGGTGCCATCGATTGTTTGAGCCATAATCGCCTATTTGCGTTTAATTACAGGGTAAACTGTTTTTCCAAAGTACCTACACCTTGTTTCCTTGTTGCAATCTTTTCCATTTTATAAATGATTTTGAAAATAATTTATTTTATTTTCATAAAGGATCGTTTGATATTTTTAAGAACCTAAGTTGTGATTTATATGAGATACAAAGCCACAAACGTCAAACGAGACACCGTATTTGAATCGGTATAACGCAGGCTTCGATGGGAAATCCCTTTACTTTCGAGAGAGTGTGGTAGGCAACGCGATATGTCTACATTAGGCATACCTACACATACATCTTTTCACAATCTACAGTCTGCAATCACATTTATTCCAGAGATCTCAAAGAGTTTGTTGTGTTGAGTGATTTTCTATAAACTTATTGTAATATAATTTGTAAGTTTGTTTATGCAATGCAATTGGATGCAATTATTCGTAGCCAAACTATTATGTACCTAGTTTATTTTTTGCACTTAATTAAGGTAGTAATATGTCAGCAGTTACGTACAACACACTTTAGATTATACTTATGAACAATTTCACAGGATTAGAACTGAAAAACAGTATTTTTGCAGGCAGAGTGATATATAATATTAATGGATAATGTTTTCTATTATATTTTTGTTTCTTAGATCCCAGGATATCAGAGATTTGATTTTAATATAAACATGTTTTGACGTACTGTATCTAAGAAATAGAAATGTAGTTGTCATTATACAACATGTTCCATGAATTTAGGGACTTTTTAAAAATACTGTTATTCTGTTTGTGTAAATGTTGTGAAATCGCTCTTAATACTTCTATAAATAAATTTTAATAACAAACTCGTCTTATAAAAGGATTTCTTTTTGTAAATAGATAAACAACTAATAACAGATGACTTCAAAATTTAAATAAAACACTGGTTAGTTATGTTGTTTTGGTAACATTGCCAAGAATAATGCCATGGTGTAACTAAATTCTTATTATAAACTAATTACTGCTCCCTTAAGTAGGATTAGGATAGTACAGCCTATAGATGTTACTTCTGAATAATTTACCTTCCAATGGCGAGAAAAAAAAAATCTGATCAGTAGTTTCAGAGTGTGTACCCCAACAACATAACTCGCCAGTCATGTCCAAAGTACAATAAATAACTCTTAAAATATTGGTGCGAAGTATTATGATGACAAAATGGAATTGTATGTATTAATATATTATACGATTATATAATTAAAGTTCGTAGCTTAGCTGTTTGTCGATATTTCTTATTAAATAAGAATGGTATGCCTTATTCGAAACATCATATCGTTATTGTATTATTAATTAAAAGCAAGTATTGCTGTCTTTATGAATTAGGTAAAGTATAAAGCCTTAAACTGGATGTCAGTGACCAGCGGGGCGGTGGCGACTGCGACAAGAGAGCGTCCCCGGAGAACAATAGAGTGAGCATCTTCACACTCTCTTGTTTTTTTTTATATACTACTGAGGTGGCAGACAGCTTACGGCCCATCAGGCGGATTGGGGTCACCGTAGCCTGCACGTTTGCAACACCAGGCGCTACACTCGCGCTGCCGACCCTGCAAGAACCTTCTAAAACCCCCTAAGAACCTCATACTGTAGGCGTTTGGGAAAACCGAGGCAGCGAGATCATTCCACAATTTAAGCGTTCGGCGGAAGAGAGCCGCTATCGAACTTTACTGCGCTGGAACGCTCCGGACGCAACGCGTGAGGATGAACACCCTGTCTGTGGCGAGCGGTGCGATGATAGAACGTAGCCGTAGCCATCATATCAAACAATTCCTCAGAGCATAATCCATTATACTGGCGATAGAACACGCATAAGGTTTCTTGTACTCGGGCGTTTCAAAAAAAAAAAAGCTGTCGCCCCGCTCGTCGCTGATATCCAATTTGAGGCCTATGAGAGTGGTACCACAGTCTTATTGCGAATTATGAAATTAAATATCTAAGTATATTACTAAAATGGCTTTTACGTGACATTCTTTAAAAATGGCAGCTCAGCTTTGTACAAAATTTTCAGAATGTTCGTCGGATTTGGAAATTATACAGCCTTATTGCGCTATGAATATGGCACCGAACTAAATTTTGTAGGTACTGTCAAAGATGTATAAATTGATAGTACAATTTATACATCTTTCATCATATTTTTATAGCTATATCAGCCCCTTCACCGTAATAAAATTATTTCAGTGTCATATCTATCGTGCATATTTTAAAAGTTATTTGTTCCAAATCGTTAAGTTATTCATTTTGAACGTCTAGTAATTGTCTCTAGTGACATAAATATAAAAATAATATTAATCTGAATGACGGTTTCAAAATATGCTATTCGCAATGTGGACTGTGGTGGCCCTTTATAAATTTTTCGTCGGTAGCATGTAGTGTAATTTCGAGGCTTTTTGCGTAAAATTTTATAAATATATGATAAAAGACAACGTTTATAAGACAAAAACTATTCATCTGATATTCCTAATGAAAGCCAACCAGCTAAAATTGATGCCAATAAGATAATGAACATATTTACTTATGAATGATGATTTTATACATTTATATGAGTATACTTAACAAAGGCAATACAAAAACTACAATCAGCGTCATTATTATACAGACGAACAGACTTTGCAATGATCCTAACAAAGTACCTGCCATCTATCATTTTTGTAGGAGTATGAACTCTATGCAATTGAGATACGCTTTAGTTTGTTAGTGGTTAGAATAATTTTGATCAGTCTGATCCTCTCTATATTATTGGCACTGACTGTACACAAAATATTTATATAAGAAAGTATATTACTATGTAACCATTCCAAAGATGTGTTGATAAAGACTTACTTATGTTGTTTATAGCTTATTGCTTCATACATAACTTTGAATATTCTATACCTACCCTATTTTTCTCAAGCATTTGACAGCCGTAATGTACATTTTCAGTGATATGAAAAGTCTAATAACGTTTTTGTTCGCCTAGTACCAATTGTATTTTGACAAATAGGAATTTGCCCATGACGTTAACAATTCAGATTCAAACATTGATCTTCAAAATTCTTGTATTTACTGGACCTTCCATTTATCAAAACTTTTCTGAACCACGCTACGCTCATTCCGAACTAACTACATATAAAATGAGGAAGGAATGAGGTCCACGTTGAGATTTTTTACCATTGGATCCAACTTTGGAGGTCCAATAGATATTAGTCTTGTTTGTACAAATAAGTAATCGAATAAGCCTCAAATGCTTACTTGATTTTGAATCGGCTACATCATTGAAGTTCCCATTAAAAGCAGCTATTTTTATTAATACATATATTACAATGTACTATATTCTACTTTTTCTGGTCATAACCTAATTTATGTGTGCTCCTGTTTACCCTCTTTAATTGTAATTTTATTTTGAGCTTTAAGTCGCAAGTACAATGCTAATTATATCGATAAATTAATGACATTATATTTAGAGATATAAAATAAGTGTTTAATATATTATACTTAAAATATATTGCGTAAATATATTTATTAGCTTTTGTGGTGCTTGGGTACTTATCATAGAGTATAGTGACTGGTTTAAATGAACTTCATAGTTTCTTATAAGTACGTTTTTACTGTAGGTTGTTTTATGGCAGCATTTCTGAGTTTTATAATGTGTTTTGTGGTTTTTGATTCCAATGCAAATTTAAACTTACAATATAGTCCGTTGCAATCAGAATTGTAGAAAGCACGAACCTGTTCATTCGGCATAGGCATAGTATAGGGCATAATATATCCTATAAAAATGGAAAATCCTGCACGTATACTATACAATCCAGGCGCCCGAATAATATATGTATTGAGTTTTTTCGAGCGCCTGATCAAGTTGGCCATTGATCCAAAACATGTAAAATTAGCTATATCTGTCTACTTGAACAGATAAAAATAGCTCTCGCTTCTTGAATAATTGATGTTCACTATAATAATACTTAGTTTACCTACCGCTACATTTCAGTATTACTTGTAAACATTTGCATTTAAACAACGCCCATATTTCAAGTATGTATGTAATGCACTTTTATTTCATTATCTGATTGTATACGAGGGATTTTGAAATATATTTGACTGCTAACCCTAATTTTACTATAGATCTGTTCAATTTGTACTTTTTTTTGTATGTACTTATAATATTTTAACTACTTTAAAGAAAATAAATTCTTATTGGCAATGTACGGTGTTTTATTAACAAATATTATTTTAACCCTACGCTTTCTTTTATTATAAGTAAATCGTCCTTGGGCGCGTTATCCTGAGGCTATTATAGTCAAGACTGAACCGCAAATGTAGCGTATCTACTGCGTCTGAACTTTCTTGTCTGTTTCTACAAAATATATGCCACTGGCAAAGCCTGGCAAAGGATCTGGCAAAGCAAAGGAAACCAGCTCTTCTAGTTGAGGATCACTACCATTCATGAGCCATAGCACGGGATCTATTGACATAGGAGATTGTTTATCGCAGAATACTTACTATAATAGTGATGCATACTTACAGTAGAATAGTAGATTGTATAACAAGGGGGCAAAATAGTATTTTTACGGCGAGGGCGCTACTTTGAATCACAAGCGAAGCGAAGGATTCTAGAATAGAATCCCGAGCTTAGCGAGGGATTCTAACGTAGAATCCTGAGCGCAGTGAGAGATTCAAAGTACACCGCCCGAGAGAAAAATAATTTGCCCCCGAGTAATATACTCTACTTTTCATTCCCTTTCTATGAGAAAAAATAAGTTTTGTACGACGTAGTTACCTTCTATAGTTATTGTTCCAAGAGTTCATGGATTGTCACTTTCATAACTTGACGTAGAACTTATTATATTTGCAGAATACAATAAAATATGTTTACCTCCTGATTACAAGGACATTAAAACACGAACAGATAAATGGCGCTTTTTAGTTTTTTTTTTAGTTAGCTCAGGACACCGCGCTGTGCAGCCAACACTTACCAGCCAGATTCATACAATTTGCGTTCGATTTCTATGAAATTTTCAAGTTCCAAATTCAAATCACTTTGCCGCCCGCTAAAAAGCTCTTAACAGAAAAGAGCTATTTTGCGCCCCGATATCGTGGTGCAAAATGATTCTTTTCGAATAGAAGGAATGAAAAATTCTTTGCCCATAGGAATGACCCTTATTATGCTTCATTCCTGATATTATAAATGGTTATCGATGGGAACGGAGTAGAATGATAAATACCAACAATACTATAAGTCGCCTCGCTGTAACAAGGTGCGTATGACAGTTGGCAGTATGACGTTGATATCTATCAGTACCACATTACTAGGGATGTGTCGATATGCAATTCATGTTTAGAATCCTACGATAAACGAGATAAATCACGTTGTTTATTATTGTTATGAAAATTATTGCTATATTTAGTTTTGAATTAACTAAACAGCTTAAAAAACCGGCCAAGTGAGCATAGGTCTCCGTACCGAAAAACGACAAAAAATACGTTTGTTGTATGGGAGCCCCCTTAAATATTAGGTGCTTACACATCAAATTGGCGTTTTTCGTACTGGCCACTTTAATTACGATTTTCTCCTCTTTGGTAAGGAATTCCAAATTCAAATTTTCCCAGCTATTTACTCATGTATTTATCCTTCGATGACCGTCATTCATTTGTTTTTTTCTTCTGTTTTTTTCTGTTTGCGTCACTCATTTTACAAAATGGAAAACTTAAAATATCGCATTATTTACGAGTACGAGTTCCGCCGTGGCACTAGTGCTGCGGAAACGACTAGAAGGGTGAATGATGTGTATGGCGGTCATGTTGCAAAAGAAAACACAGTTCGTTTTTGGTTCCAACGTTTTCGTTCAGGAAATGTCGACCTGCAGAACAAGCCCCGTGGACGGCCTGAGACTCAAGTTGATAATGAAGTATTGAAGGCTATTGTGGAAGCGGATCCATCGCAAACCACGTCCGAGTTAGCTGCAGGCTGCGGTGTTAGTGATAAAACTGTTTTAATTCACTTGAAGCAAATTGGGAAGATTAAAAAGCTTGAAAGGTGGGTACTGGGTACCTCACGAATTGACTGAAGCAAACCGGCAAAAGCGCGTCGGCTGCTGCGTTACATTACTGAACCGGCACAATAATGAAGGTATTTTAAACCGAATCATTACCTGTGACGAAAAATGGATTCTTTACGATAATCGAAAGCGCTCAGCGCAATGGTTGGATCCTGGCCAGCCAGCCAAATCCTGCCCCAAGCGAAAATTAACCCCAAAAAAGTTACTTGTAAGCGTTTGGTGGACTAGTGCCGGTATTGTTCATTACAGTTTTCTCAAATCTGGCCAGACTATTACGGCTGATGTCTATTGTCAGCAATTGCAAACCATGATGGAAAAGCTAGCGGCTAAACAACCTAGGCTGGTCAATCGCTCCACGCCACTGCTGCTTCACGACAACGCTAGACCACACACTGCACAACAGACGGCTACCAAATTAGAAGAGCTTCAATTGGAATGTCTAAAACATCCTCCGTACTCCCCGGATCTTGCTCCAACAGATTACCATTTTTTTCGAAATTTGGACAACTTCTTGCAAGGGAAAAAATTCAACTCTGATGGGGCAGTCCAAATCGCCTTCACAGATTTTATTGATTCCCGTCCGACTGGTTTTTTTAGTAAAGGGATTAATGAACTACCTATGAGATGGCAAAAATGCATAGAAAACAATGGTTCATACTTTGATTAATTAAATATATTATATTTAAAAATATTCGACTTTTTGTTCCTCCTATACAAAACGCCAATTTCATATGTAAGCACCTAATATTATAATTTTTTTGTTTTTAGTATTTGTTATTATAGCGGTAACAAAAACACAATCTGTGAAAATTTCATCTCTCTAGCTATCACCGTTCATAAGGTACAGCCTATCAAAAGACCTTACCCGGTCTTTAAATTTTTTAAATTTTCACTTCGCAAGAAAAAATAGAAGGTAACCGAGAAGAGGAAAAATATTAACTCAATAATATACTTTTTACAATAAAAGTTGGAACTACGGACAATATACGTTTTGTTTTATCAAAATATCGACTATCCATCGTAGATGTGTAGAATCCCATCACTAAAGACATCTTTGGTGTTACGTTATACTCAACAATTTGTTAATTTTTTCTTCCAAATTAATTTTTTTTGTAGACTAGAATATTCTGGTTGAGTTTAATTTTATATACAACAGTGATTAACGATTTAATATATTATGAATGGGATGTAGCTGAAATACTAAGTTCATAATTGTAATTCACGGCAACTTTCAAGAGTGAAACGAAACGCGATCGACAACTGTCATACGCACCATGCTACACCGAGATGACTATAGCATTGGTCAATGAATGAATATACGTAGGCGCCGATTCTCGATTCATTTGACTGAATGCTTGGACGAAAATTTACGGGTGAAACGTCATCTGTCTCATATTTACGAGCGACAAATCATGACACGGATGACATTTCGCCTGTAAGTATCCGTCCACGCATACCTACACCTACACGTGATCAAGCATCGCCGGCGTCATGGTCGGAAATTTATCATATATGCGAAAATACCAGTACTACCCGTTCGCTCAAAGTTTGCCGCTGGCGTAGAAGCGTATACCCGATTTTTTAATTAGACGAAGTAAATTGACAGCTAATGTCACTTCGTCATAGAAAATAAGCAACATTGTATGAAGAAGTGACATTAGTTGCGGTCAATTTACTTCGTCTAATTAAAAATTCGACTTTAGTAGGAAGCCGAGCGGCAAACTTAGAGCGAACGAGCAGTAAATATTATTGGCCAATAGAAAGGATTAGCCGTGACATTTCATTGCCAGAGTCTTCTCTTATAAATTCTACTTTTCGAATGTGGCAGTAAATGTAAAACTTGTAACTTTGTGACCTACACAAATACAGATATTTTCATTTCATCCATTTCAGAAACTCATGTGCTGCGCAGCCGACGTTCTAGAAGGGAAAGGTACGGTACAGGTGGCCATTACTGTAACAGAATTGCTACGACGTCATGCATTGCTTCGGGGCTCCCCTCCCGCCCCTCCTGTACAAACAGGACACAGTATGGCCGCACCAGCTACCACTACCTAGCATCCCAAGTTGGCGCTGGCGCCTGATTCTGTGCTATTGTTGTAGACCAGCATTTCTCAAACTATGGGTCGCTAAGTAATACTCATTAATAGAATGGTATGATTCATCGATCCTACTCGACCTTCGAAAACTGTTTCCTCTAAAACAGCTGAGAAGTTGGTCTCAAAATTGAAAATGGTCGGAGCCCAGTCAAGTTTGGGAACCACTGCTCTAGACTGTTCTATGGTCTTGTGCCTGACGGTTTTACTATTCGATTTACTCAGATACTCGAAATATTGCTGAGATCTCAAGTTGAGTAGGTATAAAAAGATAGTCATTGTGTAAATATGTGTATGTTTAGAACTTATAGTAAATATTTTATTTTTGAATTCTCATAAATAGATTAAGAAATTCAATTATATACAAGTGTGATTATAGTGAGTAAATCTGAACAATATTTGAATAAAGGTGCACTTTAGCCTGTATCCTGTACCCAGTGTGACCTCGTACAATCACACAGAACTTAGGGTGTTCTGTCGAATGTTAAAATTATAATTATCAATTTTTTCTTACTCTAATAGTCATCGGCTCTGATAGCTATAGTTCGAAAAGGTATAGTAGTAAAAACGTAGCTAGTTATAATGCCAATGAAACACGCGTCTGTATGATTTGTTTAAAAGAAATTTACCGTATGAAAATTATTTAAAAAAATATCGTTTTCCGAAACGTGCGTATGAGCGTATCATCTCATGGTAAAAGTAATAAACAACGAAACTCCAAGATAATAATAGAATCCAAAAGTCCATGTCTCTTCCATAGTTAAAAATAGAAATATAACGCATTTTTGTTGTACGATACTTAGAAATCTATTCGTCAACATGTCTTATAGATATAAGAAAGCGACAAATCGTTAGGATTGGAAAAACTAAAACTTGATTCACTGAATAATAGCATAGTTAGTGCAGGATCTCGTGATTTGACGAGTCACCATCTGCCAATATTAGAATACGATATAGTGTGAAAGCAGAAATGATAGTCCGTTTAACCCCCAACCCCAGCATAATCATCTTTTTCGGACGCCCATTATCATCCTTCTGCATAATAATAATAATGTCATCGTAACATTGTAAAAACAGATAGTAATCTATCTTGCGAGGTTAGAAACTGTCGAGATTTTACAATCTATTGAATTCTTTTCCGTTCAGTGTAAACGAAAAGAACATTCTAATAAATAATACCTAGAAGGTACTGATGGAGCATCTGGCGTTAATGACTAGGTATTGTTCAAACCTAACCTACCATCTTATATGGTTGACTATAACTCGTCAGCGTAGAATCTCGTTATGTGCCTATATTGTAATCTATTTTAAAAACTTTACGGTGTCATATAAGTAGATTAAATTTATTTTAAAATTATCGCAGGTTTTACACTCATACTTATAGAATTGAAGTCTTCCCTAAGGAAAATTTTTGCTTACATTTACCGAGACGTTTCTGCACGTTGGAGCGCCCGTGGTCACGGTGGGACTGTATTTCGCGTGAAGTCCCAAATTCTATGAGCATGAATGTAGATCAAAATTCTCCAAGGTACTTTGCTGTTAGACTATTTTATCTCCATGTAAAACATTAAAGAAAATAGATTGACACAAAAAATAAATCAAGATAGTCACGTAAGAATTGTTTAAAATAAGCACAGTAGCAAATACTAGCAACATCACAATAAAGTGCTTTAAATAAGTGCACAAAACACGAATTTACTAGAGAATTTTCTACAGTACATTTTACACAAGTTAATTAGGCCGCGGTTAGTTATGGCGTCTAGTTATTATAAGTGACTTAATTTTATACTGGCGAGCAAAACTATAAAATATACCATCTTCTATTCCGCGCGCAACGAGCAAAATCCGGAACCTTTTTGAAGAAAATGGAAAATGACATTTCAAGCAAGCCTTAGCAAAAATGTTCGAATGGCGGAGTTGGCCCGCATCGGCCCTGACAGAAAGCCATAACGAAAAAAAGAATAGAAAAATGTTCGAATTCGAATCTGTCATTTTCGATTTTCTTCAGCAAGGTTCCGGATTCTACTCGTTGTCCGCGATTATACTCGTACTTATATTTGCTATATTCGTGTTAGTAATTTAAATTTCGAAAATTAAGTACATTGTTAATTAATTATGTGTTAGTGGAGGGTGGTGTCAAGAGCCGTAGGAACCGACGTGCATGCATGAAAAGAAAAATGAAAGTTGAAGAGGCGAGTGAGGTGTGTATGGACCGTGCCGTGTGGCGCTCGGTTCTTTCTGCCTACCCCGCAAGGGATTTGGCGTGAAGATAGTATAGTATAGTATAGTATAAGTACATTGGTCGATTTTGTTTAGATATAGCTTTTAAAGCGAGGACTTGATCAAGAGGGTCTCTGAGAGGAATTTGCGAAATAGGTACCTATTTGATTTTAGGCATTGCCGTCGCACTGCACCTGGTCAACTCTGTACAGTGCGACAAGGATAGCTTTAGACCAATTTTATTTGGAGAAAATCGATGGTTAATTCGTATTCCCCTGTGATTTTCAATTGTTCATGAAAACTGAATCAATTTAAACATGTTTGGCTCAATTTTTTGATAAGTATCATTTAATAAATATGTACTTTTATAACTACTTACTTATTTTTGCTCGCCAGTGTACAATTAATTATTCATCAGTGAATACATTGATAGTGTCTTAGTGATTTGACGTCACCTAGTTTGAATTGTTATCAGAACTGCAACACTTGGCCTTATGAGTGTTAGATTTAAAGCAATAAAAATGGTGGACAAAGGAATTTTTGTCACAATTAGACCGATATATGGTTAAATGATTACAGCTGTGAATCTGTAATGTACAATTTTTCTCATTCTATAGCTCTCTTTAAAAAAATATAATATGAAACGGTTGGCAGTTAGTATTTGACTAAAATTTGTTCATTTTCAAAGTTTACATTTTGAGGGTTCAACTATGTATGTAGTAGATACTAAGGGTCGTACTTGATACGGATACTTATTTAAGAAACGATTGTGGTTAGTACGCTTCGGCCGGCTAGGAAACCGGAGTTTCGGTAGCACTTTCTTACTCTCTTCTTTAGTACCTTTTTTCTCTTAGTAGTTGTTGCCTTTTGATAAACGTTACAAAACGTTTCTCAAAACGCTGGAGCGCGTTATTTAAGTTTCTTAAAGCGAATACTAACCTTAGCGTTTCTTATAAAAGTTTTACGACCCTAATTTATTAGATACAATTTTCGACAAATCAAAACTGTCCCATCATCATATTATGTAGTTAAACTTCCAGAATAAGAGCGTAGCCATAAGTGCGCTGATATTTAGTGAGACAGGGTTTTTTTTTGCGTCAACGCGATATTTATTGGTTGATCGAAGGATACAAGATAAATACTTAAAAACTTGATTGAGGTTTTATAAGAACAATAGATTACGTTGGCTATACAAAATTCATACCTATCCTTGCGTTCAATAGTTGTTGTAACCTTATAGATGTTATTAGTAACTATGTTTTGTAGAATTGAAAATGCCGCTTATTAACACTGTTATAGGAAAAAAATCCTATATAATTTGTGATTGTAACAAATAATCGCATATTATATAGAGCATATAGGCATATAAAATTGCTGTATACAAAAATGATTTCTTATACTCGTAACTGTATATAAAAGTTTGCATATTTCATCTCAGTTTTGTACCATTTAAAGGCTGTGCGCCTTCCAATATTTTCTACTAATTAGTAGCAAATATTAAGCCATAAGATATGTGATGATAGAACGGCGAACATACTTATTATTTTTTTGATAATTGCGTGATGGCCATGCATGCTGATTAGTGCAAATAATTACTAAAAGTTGCCTTGTTTCTATTTTGTAAATATTTTATGTAATTGCAATTAGTAGGAAATAGTTTTGGAATTTAAATTATTTGGAATTGCGTAGATTGCGTAGAACATAATATTGTATTAAGAATTTCATTACAAAATTTGCTACTCGATAGAAGTATAGTCGCGTACAGTGATTTAATAATTAAGGAATTACAAATATTATATTTTTTAATATCTACATGGTATTGTCATTCAAATAAATTAATTATTGTCATTTATTCACAATGATATAAACCGAGGTCAACGGCACATGATAATAAATGATATTATTAATAAGAAACATGTAAATATTACTCACATATCTATTTTACCACCGAATCTATATGGAATTCTATAATACTCGATAAGTATTATTGTATACAACCTGATCACTAAAATAAACACTGAAAATTGACTTGTTGATAGTATGATGGTCCATGACAGGGACGCAGCCGTTTCGCTGCACAGGCGCGCCTTGGTATTCTAGAATTCATACAACATGTTGTTCTTCAAAACGGGTCTTGGAAGACTATAGCACCAGTCGACGAAGGCCCACCTGTCCACCGGAAAGATCGCAGTGGACAGGTGGGCCTTATGCTTGTATGTCACCTAAGTGGTCCTAAGTGAAAAAATAACAGACATACGCACACTTGCGATAGCGAGTTCCGTATAAAGTGTGCGTATGTGTGAATGTGTGTGTGTGCGTACAGTCGGCACATAGGCACTATTATTTAATCTTTGGTACTATGGTGAACAACCGCCTTAATATTATGTGATTTGTGATAGAACTAATCTATCACACATCACACAACAATCTCGTTTTTACCAGACAGTTTTTATTTTACTGTTCAGGTTTGTTATTCTTATAATATATTTATATTTTGCTTTTGTCACTCTTGTTATAGTCAATTCTCATTACTATAAGTCACAACACAATTATAATTATTGTATTGTATGATTATAATGTAATATTAGCGTTGTTACTAGTAATTTTTAGTATTTGGAATTGAAAACTAACATAAATGTCTATTAGTAAATTTAAAGGACGTGTGTAATTTGGGGTCAAAATGAGTTTAGATTTTTAAATTGTTATGATGTTTAAAATAAAATGAAATTTTCTGTGGTTGATAAAACATGATCTGACTAAATGCCCACAGCTTTCAACCAACTCTTAAAATTTGAAGTTTAATTCGTGGCATCGCTTACCTAAAGGTGCTGATAGACTTGAGCATTCACTTGTAACAGAACATCGAGCATACGTCGTTTTCATATTTGTCGAGCTAAACAACGAGCCAAGCTTAGAGCCAAATATTGCTACGAATATCATGAGACGAACGCTCCATTCGATGCTCGAAAATTTCAGACTTCACGGTCGCGTGTGCTACGTTTATAGTTTTATACATATATACTTACATATAGTCACGCCTTTATCCCCGAAGGGGTAGGCAGAGGCATAGTAAACGCCCACATTTCACCTTATAGTTTTATGTCCTACGTAATAGGCGGTGAGCCTATAGCCATTTATACTCATTGAATATATAGAATGCTCTATAGAATGCTCGTCTGAACGCTCGATAGAACGCTCGATAGAACGCTCGCTAAAAGGTTCTCGTATTTTTCTGTAATGTAACATTCGCAAAAATGCTCATTACAAGTGAGTGCTCTATCAGCACCTTAAAGATTGTATTTTAAGCATTGAACCTAGATCACAATTTATTAATTTGTCCACGTGATCGATTGCTGCGTGATTTTTGTCAAAAATGATAGGTATCGTACAAATAGAAAGTAATTTTACTAGGGTTTAGTAACTGTTTGACCTTGTAAGGGACGCATCAAGTAGGTTTTCAAACTCATCTCGCTGACTACCAGAGCACCATATAGGTACATGAATCATTGAAATTGCAGAACAATAAGTTATGTTACGTAAGAAAAGGTCGCAGGAGGGAAAGATTTCTGAAGGCACGGGATCGTGTTGTGGCGAGAAATGGTATGTCCGGCAGTTGACTGCGATAGGACTAATTTAAAATTGAACAAAATGATATATTTTACTGTCGAAATATGAGCGTACAGAGCAGTGCTACACTGGCAGTGCTGGGAATGTTTGAAAGCAATAATTCTTGAAGCTTGTGATAAGATTAATGTGCTCTAAATTATCACTTGTCAAGTATCAAGTTTTGAAAACTAACTGTAAAATTATAAAATAAACCAAGTATAAATGTGTTGATATATAAATCTTGGATAATATTTAATTTTGTGTTTACGTCATAAATTAATGTGTATATTCATTTTAAAAGCTTCATTGGAAATGTGAAATCTATACGTAATGTTTTTTTTTCTAAATATAATTTGCTTTATATGTTGTGTTTATACTGCCAATTAGTTTATTTTGTGTGAACAAATAGTTTATAATTTGCTCTTAGAGTTACGTTACCACTGATTTGAAATTATAATTAAATATGTAATGATTGTATTTTAACATTAACAGCACAAGGATTTTGTGAGAATCGTTTTATACAAAGGCAGTTGGAAATCTATTCCCCCCGGAATAATAGAGTAAAAACTGTTATTATATTCTTGAAGGAGTACAAATTTACTGACTATAAATGGTAAAATTGTAATTTCAGTCTAAACTGTAACTACTCACTAAGATAATTCACGTACCTCTTTGAGGTCGAATAGAAGGACTAACATTGTAATCAACACCTTAATGTACACTCTATTTTATGTGAATAAATATAATTTGAATTTGAAGAAAAGTTACTGAAAAGATCTATCCTATGCTCACAGTTGAATACTCTTTGTGTTGAGCAATCCTTAAATGGAAATAAGTAGAGAATAATATAGTCTCTCTTGTTTCTTACTACATTGAAAACTCTATTGCAAAAACTCCTTTCGACAGGACTATTAGAATGATTCTGTAGAAAGCCAGTAGAAGATAGGAACAAAATCAATCGCCTATGTATAAAACAACGGATTGTATAAATAAAGTAATATTAAGAATTATATAAAGAACTGAAAGTGAAGTAGAGTCTTTGATTCAAAGAAAATGTGCCAAAGACTAAGGAGAAGGATATTATTTTGAATGTAAATTAATGTTTTGTAATGCACTGGTCTCTTAGAATTAAGTACTTTTGATGTAGCAATATCCTACGTATCATACACACACATGTTTATATGTAGATAAAATAAAAGTATATACATTTTCGAAATTTCGTGTTTTTCTTATTATCTGTAACCTTTTCGTTTGGAGAACCGAGGTTCTTGCCAGCGCGAGACTAGCACCTCCGGTGTTTCAATCGTCCGTAGGATACGGCGACTGCCTTACGGTATATAAGAAACTCCTCATTTTGTTGATAATAACTGCACGTACGTACATACACTAACTTGTGCATACACGGTGTGTTTGTCGTACATACATGAAAAATATAGTAGTAGGGAGGACCGCGATAGAAACATAGGGCCTTGCGGCAGAGTATCGTAGTGATCATTATTGATCTTAGCTGTCTTCAAAACTAAGTAAGAAAATCCAATATTCTTACTGGTATTGATAAGTAGATAGTAGAACTTCTGGTATATTTGTGGTTAGCTCAGTGATTAACCGTGAAATCCTGCCGCTTCAACCAGTAACATGGTATTTTGCTCCCGTTCTTGCATGGGAACCTGTAGGAAGAAGCTTATGTGTGGGCCTGAGGACGGTGAGGGGGCTGCTCACCGTCCTTGCAGAAGCAGGCCCTGGATGAAGTGAGGGATTCACGCACGTCCCCCCAGGAAGCAGGATAACACCCGAACAATCCCTCTGCTTCCTACCTAACCTATAAGACGCGGGATAGCCCCCCCCCCCCCTAGATGAGGCCGCAGTGGTAGCCGTACGTCTGTTGGAAGTACTGTGGTGGGCGATCCTTCCGAGGGCTTACCTGGGGCTCTCAACCGTGGGCTGTTAGGTAGGATACGTGTGTGTATTTAGTCGGTAGGAGACCAGCATAGCATCCTCACGTTAAAAAATAAAAGTAGCAATTGTGTAATTTAGGACTAAATATTTATACTAAATTTCAGCCCGATTTGTCCAGCCGTTAAAGACTAACAAACAACCAGTCATCTACATAGGCTACTCTTCTACACTCACAAACTATCGCATTTATAATACTATTAAGATGACAGAACAGAATCGTAATCGAAGCACAATACAACAAAGACTTCTATATAAACTGAGGTTTATATAGAAGTCTTTGCAATACAACGATAGGCCAAACAATTTGACAGTTTCCGCAGCTATTGAGCTACGATTCTGTTGTGACACAATCGAAACATTATAATTGGACCCCAGTTGGCAGGCGCAGCTTGTGACTATCTTCTGTCGAACTTCTTTAAACCGTCCATCCGTAGCTTGGAGAATCGTTTAACGTGCCTTTCGGAGCATAAGAACCCTTTTCAAAAATAGGTTCTACAGCAAAACGGACGTAGCGTAGGATGATTTACGTAGTAACCGTTTACAGTGCACTGATCAACAAGTAGGTTTTTCAGCAGAAGAAAAACAGGTACTTACCTAGCAGGTGGAAAAAAGCCTGAACTAGACAATTGCTACCAACCTACTATTATATAAAAATTTGCATGTACCTGTGTACATGCACATCTAATATATAAAATTCTCGTGTCACAGTTTTCGTTGCCATACTCCTCCGTAACGGCTTGACCGATTCTCATGAAATTTTTTGAGCATATTTTGAGCATAAAAATAGATGTTGACCGATTCTCAGACCTACTCAGGTCTGAGAATCGGTCAACATCTATTTTTCATACCCCTGTGACCGGGAAAAACATTGCACGCGGGCGGAGCCGCGGGCGTCAGCTAGTTTTTTATATAAAGAAGGTGCTTCTGTGACGTTGTTTCTCATACGAGATCAATAAGTAAGGAAGCCAATTAGCTACATTTGCCTCGTCGCCGGAATGACGCCACTGTCGCTGTTATGTTACAAGCTTAACTTAATTGGTTTACCGTATGCTTGTTTGAATAGTTATTAGCCGCCACATAAAAAAAAACAAATCACAATCCGCAACAACAAACAATTACCAAAAAGGTTTATATTTAAAAACTTGCAAGTAATGTCGGTGATTACGCTCGTAGGCCACCAGAGGGCGTGGCTCGTGTAATCGGTAGACGCTGACTAGCAAGTTTGGCCACGCCTGATGGCTGCACGACACATGGCGCCGTCATTGTGTAGATAGAAAGCACTCTATTTTTGAGAATAGGAAGCAGTGGGTAGTTTAATAACAGAGAAATTACTTTTTTGATGCCTTTACTGTGGTAACGATAGCCTAAATAAATCTACCCATTGTACCTAAATCACGATTGTTAGAGGGGGTCCTGTTGTGTTGATAACTCACTCTCAAGCTTGAACTAAAACGGTTGACTGACTCATCAACGTCCAGTCGCAGCCGACACTACATGGGTACCTGACTTATGGACATAGAAACATTACATTTAAACAATTGCTTTCTTTTAAGACGTCAGGGCTTAAATACAGCGCACACCGCCCACTTGCGCACACGCACCCCTCTGTGTGCCGCGGCGACATTTACACACCGCACACGGCTCATCGTTAGTAGGTATTTAAAAGGGTACACATTGAAATGTTAGATATTAACTAAGAAGGAAATATTCAAATTATTCTTAGCCTTCATACACACAATTGTAGGTACCGTCACGTCTTTATCCTCGAAGGTGTAGGCAGAAGCATATTATAAGCTCACTTTTTACGTTATAGGTAGTTCAATGTCCCACGCAATAAAAGGTGGTCAGCCTTTTTTACGTAAAGGAGTCTGTAGACGCAGACTGCGGATCTCGGGTGAGAGAGTTCTCTCCCGCTTCCTTCCCACCGCCTCTTTCACAAGCATTACCTGCTCACATAGAGTCAGCGGAGTCCCTCATACTTCCGCTGGAGATCATTGCTCGCACCAATGTGTGGAGTCTGTGTTCTCGCTGCGCTCTAGAAGCAAAGATACATAAAGAGCTAAACGGCACAACTGAAAGATTTTTCTGTGTTACTATGTGAAAAGAAAACAAATTTAAATGTGTGTGTGAAAAAAAAAGAAAGCGAATTTGCCGTGTTAAAATCAATAGGCGCGGTTGTGACTGCCCTGCCCACTTGTTGGAAAAATTTTCAAGCTGCCCATAATTCAATTTAGCTTAACGAGGGCCACGTTACTGACCACCGAGACCATCAGCTTATAGTGCCTTCCGCACGAAAACGCTTACAAATAAAAATGTCACAAGATCATTCGATGATCAGTCAAGGCGAAAGTTTGCTTCATAACTGCAGTAAGTAATTGTTTACAGATCACTGAGTCCCGAAGGCGCTCATGACCTGACGAGCCTGCCAGCGTAGTAGGTAAGTGAACATCACAATCCCTAAACACTAATTAGATATTGTAAACCTGCAATAGAAATTTTGAAGCCAATTTTACGAATATAGGTTAGATCACAAGGAACCTAACGTACGTCAATATATATGATCACGCCTCTTATCCCCTAAGGGGTAGGCAGAGGCATATTATATGCCCACATTTCACCTTTTAGATTATTGTCCCACGTAATATGAGCCGGTGGTCATCACCACCAGGTGAGCCGTATTGCCGTGTTGATATGGACAGGCGCAGGTTGTGACGATCCGCTGTTGAAATTTTTCAAGCCGCCCATAAAGGCCTACTTGACTTAACGACTGCCATTTTACTGGCAACGAACGTCTTAACGTGTATTCCGTAGCAGGGAAACGTTTGCAAATAAATGTCATGTCACAAAGTGGTCATGAGGTGGTCACCAATCTATAACCGGTCATAGTAAACTTACAACAGTGATCGTTTACAGAACACTGAGTGCGCGGAACACAAACGCTTTAAAGATTACCTAACCGACTGTCTGTAAGTAGGTAGGTACTGCCTACTGACTTATATATTTTTCCGATCAAGAGTAAAAAAAGCCCGTCTCAACGTTTATGACTGCTACAAAATAAGGATAGGTATCTACCTAAATCAAATTGAAAAAAAAAAACCAACCTATTTAAATTATATTCATTGATGCCACAAAAGCAAAGAACGATTGCTTTGTTGAAACCGACGCCTATTCATTTCATTCAATTTTACAAAAAAGAAACAGAAAATAGATTACGATATACCTACCTTGTTAACTTTACAGCGTCGCCCATTCTTTCTACTATTTACATTTAGTAAAATCATCGTTCTTGTTTACAACTAATTAATTAGATACATACAAAGGGGAATAGAGAACGCACTGTTCCGCTTTTTTTAATTGTCTTTGTTCCCGCGATGACTTTGTGTTTTCATAATGGGGTAAACACATTTTGAGGTAAATCGAGCGGAAAATTGCTAACTATCGTCGTAGCGTAGAGGTGGGAGGGTGGAAAGAAATCGTTTATAGGTAGGTATACACCTATCTACCTACCTATTTAATGGATGATTTTAATTTCATATACAGGTAAAGGTATTAAATGCTGGAGTCTCTCAAGGGTTGGTGCAGTCGCCCACTCTGTTATTTCTGCATGTCTATGATACGAGTATGCTGTCTATTGGCGGCATTCATTGCTAATCGAATGATAGTACGGATGACACTTTTTACACGGACCGACCCAATATTCCTCGGTGCGTAGTGGAAGAGAAACTCGTGAACAACCTGTGTCTTAAATCGAGGCTCCTCTTGCAAGAGTATCCGATTGATGTGGATTGGGGTGGACAAGGTTTCCTTGTCCAATTTAACCCGACACAAGATTGTATTTACACCGCTAAGAAAACCCCATTTACTGTGACTCCGCAATTTCAGGGCACATATCTCGCTACCTCCAACAGTATAACAATCCTTGGCGTCGACGACTCCTAGTGACGCTCAGCTCCGTAGTCATTTGGAAGACAACTCCAAGCTGGCGGCCAAGAAAGTCTTGATGTCTAAGCACAGTAATGTCCGGTAGGAGCTTTCTTCCGTGCACACTTAGATTGTGGAATGATCTCCCTGCCTTGGTTTTCCCAAACGCCTACACTACAGTATTGTGTTCTTCAAAAGGGGTCTTAGAAGGTTCTTGTAGGGTCTCAAGGGGGGGGGGGGGTAGTGCCTCCGGTGTTGCAAATGTTGATAGGCTATGGTGACCACCATTCCATCAAGTGGACCGTAAGCTTGTACCTTAGTAGTGTAAAAAAGAAAAATCGGAAACATTTATCTTTTCTTGGCTTCGGACCTAAGCATTAATGATGATCAGTAGGATTATATAAAAGTTACTTGGACAGAATATGTTGTTGTCTAAACTAATATTATAAAAAGAGAAAAGATTCGTCGATTGTTTATTTGTTTGCAAATCAGCTCCAAAACTACTGAAGCGCGATTTGGAAAATTCTTTCACTGTTGGAAAGTTACACTATCCCCTTGGGTGATTACGCTATGTTTTATTCCCGTATTCCCCTGTTTATAACATAGTGTACCCGACTATACCGCTCTGAGGTCCTAGGTTCGATTTTGGGATTGGTCCAAACATTTGGAGAAAAAGTGCACCTCCGATTTTACCTACTCAATAAAAGAAGCTTTTTGGTTAATTTATATAATCTGAAGTTCACATATTCATACCATAACAAATTCTTACTTATATTCATATGCCTAACATCTTTATCAATAACTTAAATATCTACGACAATACGAATACGAGTGATCGCCTACACATGCTGGCTGACTTCAAAATATTTTACAATAGTGATAAATTCATAATGTTATGTTTGTATTTGTGAATAAAGTTCGCAACAAACTCGATTGTTTATTCAGAATATAAATCTACAAATATAAGGAATAGGCATTGTCACAATTACGGGTAAGTACTCACTCTGTGTAGATAGACCATGAGTTTTTGTAACCAAAGTCTGTTGCAAAGCTCGTCTAAAATATTCACAATATGTAATGTAATGTCGAAAATATAGAACAAATTGAAGAAGAATAATAATATCCTAAGTTTAGAACCTTGAACTTGAAGAGTAACATCCATATTTGATACCCATAACACAAACAGGTTATTCCTAGCTTACATTGGGATCAGATAGCGTTGTGTGAAATATCCGTGAATATTTATATTTATTTATTTCATTTATTTATATTTTCATTCAGAATCTTGAATCCACTTTGGCATTAGATAGAGACAAATTAGCACACATCATAATTATTATTGTACTACTTTATAAAACTCTAGGTAAAGATACCACTTTTATTGGGATAGAGTCAGCAGACTTGTTACACCCAGCGTTGTCAAAGTATATTCTCTCCTTTAGCTTTATAGGAAATGCTATGAATTTGAAGGCTTCTGGGGTTGTAGCAGTTGCCCATCCATCTCCAGATGTTCTGCAGATGCTACGGATGTGGGAGTTCCTCACGCGGAGTTTTCCCGCTATTCATCCTTTATGTTTTATGGAGATGGATATGAGGTGGATATGTTTGTTCCTGACACTGGTGGTGGTAATTAAATATATACGTAATGCAACCAGACTAATATTACTAAGATATTAATATATTTATGGTCATCTCTTTGATGCGAACGTCACATTGGTGGAATGGTGGTATAAAAATAAAAAATAAAATAAAAGCACTCTTTGGAGAAACGATGCGATGTTTGCGATAAGGAACTTCCTCCATGTTCATCCAAGTTATAACTACCTTTATTTCGCAACGCCCGCCGATCTGAGATATTGATTCCTCCAGGATACTTTACTTGTAATAAGTATTAAATATATCATAATGTAGCGTCGTCGTCGATTTAAACGTTGCTCCGCCTAGCTACGCCGCACATTGGTGCAGGGGCGGAAAAAAGTCTTTTTTTTTAACTTTGTTTAAAACGTCTACAATTTGGTACACATATACTAGAATAGATATAGAAACAAGTTATACAAAACTTACCTCTACATTATGAGACATTTTAATTTTATGATGTAAAAAAGGTGGGTGATCGACAATTAACAAATTTCATGCAATAAATTGTGTTGTTTCAAGTATGAATAAAACAGAAATATTAGTATACTTCGCTTTTATTCTTTGTTTAACCGTAGCTCTATTGTGTGTAATTAAATAAAACGTATAAATATTATATGATATAATGAGTATTTACTTGTAATTACACTTTTAATGAAGTAGGTAATTTGAAACCATTTGTTTTGAATTATGAGACTATAACTAATCTCCGTTACCGACCGTTGGACATTGATATACTTAACGACATTCATTAGACCCTATAGATCATATATGCATCAATTTTAGCTGCAACTATCTGCGACCTTGGAAATACCAGGTCATTATCTAATGCCGCTCTTAACGGGGAAAAGTGCTAAATATTTATCATTATAATCACTAATAATTATTAATTACCTATTGTTATGAAACTGCCGAACTATATGTTAGCTTGAACAGCTGGTATAATATGCCAAATACAGGGCACAAAGTCTTAATGCACGGCAAACAAATAAGTGCTGCTGTCTTACCCATTGGAATGTTATCTGAGAAAGCTCAAAAAGTACGAAACAAATACTACCGTAATTATAGGTTAGGTCATTTAAGAAAATGTTCTGGTATATCCTGTAACGAAGACTTAATACTTACCTCAGATCCCCTTATCAACAGTTTACGTGCAGTAACTTATAAAAAAAACTATTCACTTCATGAAGACGCCTAAGTTTTATTAGTGGATAGCACTCATCTACAAGCCTTTTTATCTGTGTTTATTATGTTATTATTCATTAATATTTATTTATTATTCAGCTTAAATACGGTATCGTGTCTTTCGTAACGCAATTCATATAAATATATATTTTAATATATTATATTTTATCATGTAAAACCTTATTGTACCATGCTAACAATATTTTACCGCCCCGATTTATTATAATATATTTATGTATATTATTACACTGATACATTAGTTTTATCATTTTATTAAAGTTTTATAGTTATATGCAACGTATTTTCAGTTACAAATAATATGTTCCGCATTCCCGTACTACCTGAACCACTGTGCGCCGTAGCCTTTTTCGGGTTATTCATAACCCAGCGATAGGCTCATAGTAACAAGAGCTAAGTCGGTATCTGTCGTGAGTTGTTCTATAAAACCGAGTATTTAATATATTTTTTGAAAATATCCTGCATTCCTGGTGGTTACCTTGGCTACCAACGGCGTAGTATGGTAAGACAATTTGTGCGTCGGCGCAGCGTGTCGTAGCACGCGTCGACTCCCGCCGTCACTATTACCATACGTGGGATGCATCTACTGACAATTGAATTAATGTAGCATTAAGCACTACACTATTTAAATTAAACACAGCCTATTAATGGACTGATTCATTCAACATTGCTTAGAAATTATTACTTATCATTACATCTAAATTAGAGGACAGCGATGACAGAACCCTCTTTGTGAAGAGCAATTTCTACGAGGGTGTCAGGACAATTATGAGGAAAATCGATCGACCATTCGGATTTTTTAAGAAACCGTAGAATTAGACTATTTAGGATTACGCTGCTGAGATGAATATTAGGAATGGTCTTCTCTCGTTTTCCATAAATTCATTTGCACTATTATTGTTTGCTATAATCATCCCCGATCATAATATTTACTTGCACTATTATCATTTATACTAATAACGTTTGCCTTAACAACTCAACAGTCATAACTTTTATTTGCCATAAAATGACTTTCTATAACAACATTTCTCATAATAATTAGTTTCCATAAGTAACACATCTCATAATCGACCCTTGACATAATCAAAATTTGATATAATTATGAAAATAATGCATATTATTGTAAGGTCGAAATTAATTATCGTTAACACCCCGACTCAGTGCAATCCGACTCGGATAGGTTAGGTTAGAAGACTAAGGTGGGAGCGAAGCGAAGCGGAGCTCCCGCCTTAGTCTTTGTGGTTTTTTTTAAACCACCCAGAAGTGGCAGCCCCGCTTTGCGGGGCTCCGTCGAGCTTAGTTAGCTAGAGACGCCATATGAGGTTTAGTTTTAGGTTTAATTGTTAATAAAAAATCTGTGTCGTATAAATTATCTTTATTTATATTATGGTGAATAAAAGTTATGGAAAATGGCATTATTGAAAACGAAAATTATGGCAAATACATTTATGGATTTAAATTATTATGACCCTTGATTGATTATGACCAATGGAATTATTGAAAGTCATTTTATGTCATTTCACGATTATGGCAACTGAAGCGTTATATCTAATGAAATTATGGCAAATACCAGTATGGCATATGAAATTATGGCATTTTAAATTATGGCAAACATTAGTAAACCATTAGGAATGATTATTTCTATTGACTTAATTACATACAAACCAGCACCTTTTTGCACGGGGTTCACATACTCAGTTTTCTTTTCATCGATTCTGATCAAGGCTGTCGTTATCGGCACTAGGGACGCTGACGGCGACAAGAAATGTCTGTGGCTCTGTTGAGTCTGTCAGCTTTGAGGTATACTCTGGGATGTACTGGTCAGCAGTGAAAGTGAATGGTACTCCGCCGCCGTGTTTTGTGAGGAGAGGAGGTGGTGATTTGGTCTGTGGTCGTCAGAGCATGATGACCAGGACTGGTTTGGGTTCCTGGGATTTCCCTTCGAGAGTGCATCAGGTACGCTGGTAACACACAGCTAAGAAGGATAAAAAAAGGTGGGATTGACATAGAGGACTGCATCATTATTTATGGAAACGGTAGTATTTGCTGACCTCGTCTTCCTTATTTCTCGTTCTCATAGGCTTTTGCTTCATCTAAATTAGATGGAAGATAGTACTAGACAACGTTCTCTCTGTATGCTCGTATTATATTGACTTAAATTACACGACACGCAGATAAACATTTCATTCCAGGTTTCTATACGGTGCGAAGGTGTCGGCCAGAGCGCGTCGCCGTCGCCGCATCGGTGCGCAGGAGTGGGCGCGACATCACGCTGTGCAACAAGCCGCGCATGCGCGACTCACTCGTTCACTTTACACATTTACATACTACAGTTTTATAATAATCATAGCTTTATTGTTCGATTTGATGGGTATAGAAAATTCAATTCGAAATTTATTTAAAAGGTTGGATTTCAATTCACCTAACTTGTTTTTAATATTTGCCTGGTTGGGGGGCGCGCACTCGCGCCTCGGACTTGCTCAGTGACATGTATCCACAGCGAGAGCTTTTGATCTGGAAGACTTCTGTCCATGCTTTCTCTCTATGAAATTTTGGGGTGTTAGATTTTTCAGAGCCCCCGCGGTGAATCCTCCCTTACATATCATGCTGTTACATCAGCTCAATAATACAGTGCTCAATTAGACGTAGCAAAACAGTGAAAAAAGTCTCTGTTTTGCTAAATCTCAACGAACACGCCTTAATGAATAAAGATATGTCAGGAGTCCTGAGGTTAACGGTCCGAGGGCGCACCCTGTAGGTACTCTCGGCAGTAGTCAGATGGATGGACGGCCAATGGCCATGTGGTATAAGTCGGTATCGGTAGGTGTTTCGCTTAGCATCTGTAAGGATGTCCACATGTAAACTCAAACAGTGTTTTGCAGTATTTCATTATCGTCGTGTCATTTTATAATTGTGCACGATATTTTCCTTGAAAGGTATTTTAAATGAAATAACTTCACTGCAGACCGTTTTATTCAGCGCCCGTGCCGCTAAGAGCACCTTGTTCACCCACTGCCAAATTATAAAATAAACACTTAATACAAACTACATTTAAATAAGCCGTGGAGAGCTCTGCGCTTAGTCATTGAGTCTGTCTGTTTGTTTTCCCCGCTGATGTATAGCGAACATAAATAACGAGCCTGGGGCCATCCAATTACGTTTGGTTACAAACCATGTTTTGCTTACATTTGTTAACCCATAAACTTGACTCATTTTTATTTGTCCGATTAGACTTGTGGAAAATGTAAACAATATTAATTATCTGAATACCTTTAAATGTACTGCTAACTTGCTTTGGGGAGAAAAGTCATGACATGACAAAATGTGTAGGTAAGGGTTTATAGGGTCCTTTTGGTAAAAAAAAAGTGTGTAATTAGCTTTTTATTTAACGTGAAGGAAACTCCTTCAGGGGTGCTATGTCGGACTCCTAACGACTACAAAACCTCACGTAACGCCCAACAGCCTACGGTTGGGAGCCCCGGGTAAGCCCTCGGAAGGATGTCCGATGACTCCCAACAGACCTACGGCTACTACTGCGGCCTCGCCTAGGGGGTGGTTCGGGTGCTATCCCGCGTCTTTGGGTGGTTTACGGGTGTTATCCCGTTTCTTAGAGGGGGCGTGCGTGAATCTCTCACGTCACGCTGCCGTCTAGGGCCTGCTTCCGTAAGAACGGTGAGTAGCTTCCTCACCGTCCTCAGGCCCAGATCTACTTATTTACTTACAAAGTTTTTGATGTTATCATATACCTATCCTATAAGCTTTGCCAATTTCTTCGTCCCCCACCCCCGTGATGGAGAACCAATTTAAAGAAACCGTAATAAAATAAGACAACTGAATAAGAGTCAACCCCCTGATCTACCTCGACTCGCCTTGTATACACTTATGATAATTATGATAACTGTTTATCAGAATTAACCAAAAATGTGTTAAAACAAATAAATTGTTATCTTGACACTAATGAAGCATAAATATTCGCATGTGCATGATAGATGTCGTGTCTGTTTTCCCTACAGCTGATTTCAATAAGCACAGTCATGAGGCGAAATTAAAAATTAATAAATATCATTCTTCATGTCCATTTATTTACAGTCATAGCCACACATCACTCTTTAAGGTTCTATAAGGCTGTGGTTCTACCGGCCGATTACCTAAAGTCGGGCGGCCGCTCAAACATCAGCAGCTTATAATATAAACGTAGGATGCCCATGGCTTTCTCATGTGATGTAGAGATTCACCAAGAAGCGAATAAGCTGAAAATATCGCTAAGGGTTGCAGAAATATACAGATTTTCACAAAAAAAGTACTCTCTTAACATAGCCCTAAAATAGGTACTGTTTCCCAACGGGGTAGGCAGAGCCTATGGCTTTCCACTTGCTACGATCCTGACATATCACTTTCGCTTCTTCTACTTTCATAAGTGTTTTCATACATGCTCTCCGATTAAGGGTACTCTTGACCTGGCCTTCTTTCAAAAGATTTCCAATTTGGTCGACATAAGTGCGACGCAAGAGCAAAATAATAACGCAGAATCTTATTTTGCTTATGCTCTACATTTTTCAACGCAAACAAGTTGACTACGGATTTACCCTGGTTCTAGATCATATTCGTCGGGTTTGTTACAACAATTCAATAACGACTAGGTACCTATACCGATTTTATGATCTTTGGTTGAATTTGTCTCCACAGAAAATAAGCAGAAAAAAATTGATAAAATCACGAAATATTTTTTGCGACAGAATTGCGACAGAAAGTTCGCCGGGAATACTGATGTATGCCTATTGTAAGTACAAGTGAAGCTGTACGTAAAGAGATGTTCTCCGCTTACATAGTGACCTCATCCTTACATTGACTGACACAAAACTCAACATTGACTGATGTACTGTCTAATTGATAGCTTGACTTATGAGTTTAGCGCTACAAAAAGTAAAATAGACTTGAAAAATCTCTGAAGTGCGAGCTGCGTCTTGACTGAAAAGGGGTTTCGCTTAATATTATTATTTCGTTTACAGTCAATGAAATCAGCCCATTGTACTCCATTGTAGGAGGTAAGCACCCATCTCATAATCAATTTGGGAGGATAATATAGACCTCAAAGCCACATCGGCTCCTGTTTACGTGTGGAAATCCTCATGGATGCTATGGCGGACCCATTTTTTTAACGTAGGAAAATCCTACAAGGATACTATGTCGAACTCTTACTGACTAAAAATCACACGTATCTTACCTAACAGCCTACGGTTGGGAGCCTCGGGTAAGCCCTCAGGAATTCCAACAGATGACGGACCCCTATCGACTAAACCCAGATGGTGCCCTTCCATCTGCAACTCCAGGGTTTATCCACAGGCCCATTAGCTTGGCTGACTTTACTTACAGAATTCTATTGCGAATTTTCCTTCCCTTCGCCATGACCTCGTCTGTTAATCAGCAGGTGCACTTCATGCAGGTGAAGCTGGCTGGGACCTCAAAGATGCCTGTAGAACCCCATTGCACCCATAAATTCCCGTATAATTATTGGATATCTATCTACTTTTTAATTAAAAAGGTAGACTATAAAATATTATCTTATTAATATTATAAAATGCGAAAGTTTGTGAGCAGATGTCTGATGTGTGAATTTGATGATGTTTTATTTTTGTGTGCTCTTTCACGTTCTAACGGATGAACGAATCTGGATGAAATTTGGTATAGCAATAGATTAAAGTTCGGTTTAACATATACCTACGTGATTTATCCCGGGAATAGACAAAACCTGTGCAGGTGTGGTGAGAATGCGGGATCCGGGCTTAGCTGCATGTGACTGTGGCGCCTTCGCGCAGTCCATATCGCACTTACTTTACTTGCATGTCCCCTTTGTCCTACATCCTGCTCTAAGGCCGATCTTATTAACGCCACCGACATGACAGATGGCGGAGTTTTGTGTATTCCAAAATTGTTTAGCAAAAAAAATAATTGATACGATAGAAGAAGATCCCGGGAATAAGTTCCCATGGAAAGCTGGAACGGAAACAAAATTCCAGGCGGGTGGAGCTGCGGACGCTTTCTAGTTTGAAATAACCACTTTACATCATACACTTTGTATTAACAATACAATAATTATTACAGTTCTGCATAAGGATTTCAGATCCGTCCCACAGAACTCTAAAGGCGCGACCCAGCTTATTAAACCCTTTTAGTATGCGCTTTGGTTTAGCCTAATTGAGTTGAGCCACGAGGTTAATTTCTGTTTAGATAACATATGGTTGTTTTATGCAAATGTTCCTTGGCCTGTTTCGAAAATAATTAAATTCGTCGATGCCCTGCGGCCCGAATGCTTTGAATACTGTTTGTTAATGTTTTATGTGATTAGGAAGTTCTACAGTTTAATTTATTATTTTTGAGATACAACTTTAGTTGTTTGGCTAAGGATATAAATTGGATGTCGAAAGCATTGTCGGCGATAGCAATTCTATGTATACCTAAACATCATGTATCCATTAGGCATGAATTTGAAATTGATTTATTTGTTCGTAATAGTTTAATGAATTTATTATTAGGTACCCAAGCTAACGATGTCGGCTTTTTCGTCTATGAACATACCTAATTAATTAATTGTTAATTTAATCGTTTGCGTTGATTATTAAACAACTATTTTTATTATATTAATACAAATTTTTGATTGCTATTTTAATTTTATGTCTGGCTTGATATAATTAGGATAAAAAATATACGATAACTAATATTACTAGTCGAGTAGCTTAAAAACTAAGCGAAAAGACTGCGGCAGCAACTTTATTTTATACTCAGTAAAGATACGTAAGATTTAGTCCAATTCCAAAATTACTTAAGTAGTCAGATATATAATAGAGATTCGATTTAAGTCGTGGTGCGTACTGTCTGGATGATGGAATAGATGGCTAAAAATGGCAGATTACCGCAGTTATTTTCTCTTAAAGCATTTTTCAACCTTTCTAAACTTTCATCAACTACATTCAAAGTAAAGTTCGTAAATAGATAAGTATAGTCACAAATAGTTACCCATCTGAGGATCGACAGTAGGTACTGTAATGCTTAATTAATGCAATGATTGATTACATTCGAATGATGCTCGGAGCAATACCTATAGTGTTTCAAATATTTTTACTCTACCACTAGTTTTTTACTTAATACCTTAATTCGGAATAAACTTTGAGGCTCTAAGTACCCTTTCAAGAGAACTTCCATACGCAAAGAGCAAAGTCCTCACTATCTTAAATCTCGTAGCCGTTCCACGATCATGTAATGCTACGCGCTACCACAGTATAAAGAGATTGCTCTACAATATCGTATACCTACCTGCGGACTGAACTCCGTTGCATGTTAGGTGCCTCTATAGTAACATACACCTTGACCTTGACTACATATGAAATTCCTTGAAGAGCAATCTCCCATTGCCCACAACCTCTCAACGAACCCTTGTAGCCATTCGATCACTGCTGCTTTCTCCTCTTTCATCTGCCTCTGCCTCTCAATAAATAGTTGTTGCATCTAAAGAGCTCTTCCGGTTTTGACCATTGCGAAATCGTCTGACATTAAAAGCAGTCCATGAGCAACAGTAGCTGTACCCTCCTAGTTTATTCACAGATAGAGCCTGCCCATATTATTTGCAATCCTAATGCAATTCAACAATAATTAGATCCTAAACTTTGCGTTTGTATCTAATGTTACAACTAATCATCTCGTGTTATGGCTTTTAATTATGACGAACCCAAAAGCCGAAGTTCTCAGTTTAAAAAAAAACAAAATATATTCGGTAACGTGCAGGTTTACGTCATGTTCTGATTTAAAAAGTTTTGGGTTTCGCCGTAAACGCTCGTGTTCACTACCAAAATTACATCCGGTGTCTTGTAAGGTTTTAGTTAGCAGTAAATATCTTTCGTAAAATATGTAGGTCATTATTACAGGATTTAATGTCTTGTAGGCTGTACAGACTCGATGTCGAGTGAAAATATTCGACTGGTATTTGTTTAAAATAAGGCGCCATAGTTTCAATATCGTAAACAACGACTAATTTCGTAGGTTATTTAATTTAGTCCCGGATGGCCGAAGCGCCTTCGGGTAATAGGTTATAAGACGTGATTTGTGAGAAATTAAATATATTAGTTTCCTAAATTGGACTCGGAGAATATAATTTAAGATATACTGATGATTTTAATGAAAATTAACAGAATTATTGAGAAACACGCTCGGAGCGTAATGAAGCGAGTTTTCAAAGGTATCCA
The DNA here is from genome assembly GCA_933228765.1 of Miltochrista miniata. Lineage (NCBI taxonomy): Eukaryota > Metazoa > Arthropoda > Insecta > Lepidoptera > Erebidae > Miltochrista > Miltochrista miniata. The sequence continues at coordinate 30,987,946 of OW121751.1, forward strand.
AAGCGGATACATCTTTTACAATCAGGTGATAAACGAGCGAGTCGCGCCGATATCAAATAAAATACGCGCGAGAATATAACGAGCCCCTCCATTTAACAATTAACTTAACAAACAAACGTAATATATTGTGCTTAAATTTCAATACGGGATTGGCGGCGCAGGAGACGGCCGACTATAACTTATACTGCAGCTTAGCCTTAAGATATATTAAAATATGTACAAGTAAACAATTTTTCAAGTGTATGTGTTTGTTTATCATAATATTTTATTTACAGGCTTTCAAATTGTCCACTTCTATTTCTTTAACAATTAAAATCTATCCTATGTTATTTTTTGTCATCATTGCATGTCAAAAAAAATACTGTGCACTTTTTAACTTGCTTTATGTTTCGACTGTCACATAGCCAAGCCATGTAGCTCACTAAATCAAGTCTTAAGCGGAAAACCTTCGGGTTATGGACATTTTACCAAGTTCAAGAGCAACCACACCTTGCCCCAGTCTATTTAATAACTAATTTTAATTTTAACTAATTTTGTTTTTTAATTCCGTTTAAACTCACTACCAAACTGCTTTTTTTAGGTGTGGAAGTCTTCATGGATTTTATGCCGGACTTTTACCGACTCAAACCACACGATGCACTACCATCTGCCTATGGCGTCCCGGGCCTGCCCTCGGAGAAGGATATAAACCCCAGGGACTATCTTATCTAACAGGTAAAATGGTGCTTACCTCATGGAGAATATGGCTATTGTCTGAACTATTAAGTCTATTAACTCTCCTAAGAGTTAAAGAACTGCGAGTACCTTACAGAAGAGAGTAGGACTACAGAAAAAATCTGATAGAGTACCTTAGTACTCTATCAGATTTTATCTGTAGTCGTTGCAATTATTCTTACTGAGCAGAAGTTATTATCAGTGAGAGTAAGGGATTCTTTTTCGTGTGGCAATTCTCATGGATGCTATGCCGAACTTTTACTGACTAAAACTATACCGTGCACGGTGCCCTAACATCTGCCACGACTTGGAGCACAGATATCAAATAAGAATTTTCTGTTCTTTTGTTTTCTGTTCTGTTTTCCTGTTTTCTGATATATGACATATAATATGTGACTGGGTGGGAGGCTCGGGTACACCCTCGGAATGATAGCCCCCGGCCTCCAGACATAGATATTGACCGCTATCGCAGCCTCTCCCTAAGAAAGAGTGAGCTTGAGGAATTACTATTATTTTGTATTAGTAACATTTATTTAATCTGTACATAAATCTTTAACAGCTTTGAGAGTAGAAACGATTGTAGACCATCTTAAAATGAGAACTTTCATTTAAACTATAAACCCATCTAATTTTATTTCTTACTCTTAGATAGCTGTGAGCACAAAATTAAATGATATTTCAATAGTTTGTATTGCAATCGGAGCGCACAGCGGGCCGTCGGCTATTAATAATTATTTAATAAGGCTCTCATTACAGTGACGCTCGACGCAATCAGGCCTCGACTAACTTATTGCTGTAGCACCTATGGGGACATTCGCCGACAAAAGTGTATCAATATTTTTATTAACAAAAACTAAACTATATTTTGAAACTTAACCTTCTCTAAAGTTATTCAAGTTTATGTGAAAATTATTATTATGGTTAATTAATGAATAAATACAGATATATTTAAATATTAATTGTGTTTTTCTCTTATTGTTCATTTCAACAGCAGTAAGGCACAACATGTCCGGTCTCTAGGAGCTACAAAAGGCATGTTGCCCTTACTTGCGAAACTAAAAAGACACTTGTGGACTCTTTATATACCTGATATAATTAGGCATATCTCTACTAAATAATCAGCACATTAGTTACGTAAAAAAATGATCAAAATAAATAATTAATATCTATTAAATTACGGTTGACACGGTTTATAGAATGGCATGAAAGAGTCCCAATAAAATCACTAGGGAGTAGATCAGGAGGCAAGCACTTACGAAAATGTAGACAAATGTGCTTCTAGCAGTCATTCAAAGTGGACCTAAAAGTACCTATAGGTATTAATTTAGGTTAGAACAGAAAATGGCAAAGTGGCGTAGAGCAAAGGAGGGCCTTTGCTCTACGCTAATAAGCACTTTTTTCTGCCCAATGATAGAACAAGACAAGGCAAAGCAGGGTAGGGCACGGCAGAGCTTAAAAAGCATAACAGAATTTTTACAGCAGTGATTTTCAATTCCAATTCTCTAACAATGATTTCAGATTCAATAACAGTTAGATAAATAATTATAGTGAACTAATTTATTTAGTGCCTGGTATTTCTCCAAAGTTTAACCTTTACTTGCTGCATTGCAAACTAACAAAAGTAACGACCAGGGACGAAAATTATTCTTTTCAAAGACCACGCTTTCTACAGTCTCTATCGCCGACAGTACCTCGATATTAGCGCTCATTGCCGGCGGGTGTGGGCGGGATGGGCGTAGCTTCTCCGCCCGCCTTCTACCCGCAATTGAATCAACAATATCATCCAATCAGTTAGCTTATCTTATCACACAGTTAATGCCTATAACGGCTTCCTCGGGTGAGCTAGCGAGATATAGAAAATAGGTATTTTTTTAACGTGAGGGAAAATGCATTATGGATCCCTACCGACTAAAAAACTCACGTAACGCCTAACAGCCTATGGTTGGAAGCCCTCTGAAGGATGTCCCAGAACTCCCAACAGACCTACTGCCACCACTGTGGCCTCGGCCAGGGGGCGGTTCGGGTGCTATCCCGCTTCTAAGGGGGGGGGGAGCGTAAACTCCTCACGTCACGCTGCCATCATGGGCCTGCTTCTGTAAGGACTAGACTAGAACTCGGGTGGGAGAGTTCTCTCCCGTTTCCGCCTCACCGCCTCTTTCACGAACATGACCTGCTTGCAGAAAGACGCGGCGCAGTCCCACTTACTCCCGCTGGAGCTCATGGTCTCGAGCGAGAGAGTTTCCACGTCCAGACCCACCACAAGGACCTGGCGCTATTGCGCCCACACCGTGCACTCCACCAGCGTGTGGAGCGCTGTTTCATCGCTGCGGTCCTCCCAGTGTTGATACTCGGCCGTGGTTTCCCGGTGTCTTCGCCACAGATACCTACCGAAGCTACCGTACCCGGTAAGTATCTGTGACAACCGGTCGAAGAGAGCACCTTGCCGCCTCTCCAGCCACTCGTCCATGACCGGTCTGACGGCCGCGATTGTGGCGAATCCCCCTTTGGTTGATCAAGTCGCACCTTCCTTGTCTCCACGGTTTCCTGGTGGAGCAGGGACCGCTGAGCCTCGATTTCTCTAGACGCAGGCCTTTTCCCAGCTACAGCGCCTCCTTGCGCTATCTAAACAGTGACGCAAGGGCTCTCGCTTCCAGGTCCCATGGAGGGGTCCCGGCTAGGAGACATGCCGCCTTACCTGAGATCGTGCGTATCCCCTAATCTTTCTGACGCCCATCGCCCTCTGCCGGCTCAGCAATCTAGCCACATTGCTGTCCGTCAGGGTCTTTGCCCATACGGGGGACAGAACTCATACTTATAGAATTCGGGACTTCACGCGACTTACATTCGCTGACGTTTTGGACAACGTGTCTGGTACATAACTGTTAGAAAAATGTCAAAGGGACAAAGAAAGGGATTTCATGAATTTCCATCACAGTGGTTGTCTCGGATTTGTCTAGATTGGCCCGAGTTTGATTTGCAACCCACTTCTAACACAAGGGATTCGGCTTAGTTGGAGGGGTTGAGTATATTACACAATTTGCTTGGTCGGCAGCGCATGTGTAGAGCCTCTGGTGTTGCAGACGTCCTTATGCTACGGTGAGACCTTTCCATCAGATGGGCCACTAGCTTGTCTTCCACCTTAATGGCATAAAAATTTAAAAATAGGAATGATGTTTTGCCAGAGTTAGGAATTAATTATTATTCTTTTAGCAAACTGAAAGTTGTTACAAGTAATAGTTACCTGTATCCTGTGACTCTAAGTCATGTCACAGTAGGGCATGTTGTCTGTCTTGTATATCCAGCTTGTTCTTATATTAGTTCACAGTTAGTTCTGATATGTCATCAGCCAGTTTGTTCCACTCTCAAACCACTGTATTGCTGAAAACATTTTTTGTCTGTGTTATTTTTATAGAGGCTGCTGTAGAGTTTATAATGGTGGCCATTATTTTATTATGTTCGATGTTATGTCTGTTTATAATTGATGTCTGACATTCCAATCCCTTTAACGGCACTTGCACTTGAGTCTATAAAGAGATTGGCTTCTGTCCGGGAGATGCATTCATTTAGTACATTAACCTTTCCTCATCTAAATCAATCAATCAAATCACCGTATAGGTATAGCAAATCCACTCTCCTAATTTACACCACTACGGACGGTCCTGTATCTTCCGCATCCAGTCCCAACCTACGGTCTGATAAAGGTCGTCAGTCCATCTGGCGAGTGGACGTCCTAACCAATGTTTACTGTGAGTCGCAGCGTCCACTCCAGGATTCATTTGCTCCATTAGCCATGGGTTATTCTGCAGATGTGGTCAGCCCACTGCCACTTTATATCACTTATTCTGTGAGCTTTGTCGACCACCGTCGTTCTTTGCCGGATAACCTCGTTTATCCTAAAAATATACCCTAAACATAGCACTTCCTCCTAACATAGCTGTTCATCTTATCAGATGTATGTATGAAAAAAAAAAATGATTTTAATAAGTTTGACGCATGTTTGTACTAAGTTTAAGAATTTAATATATTTAAGTTCCTTGAGAATTATTTTTTCTGATTATATGTCCATTTAAAACGATATATGGCAGGATACCAATTTATGTTAACAACTAAAAACTTAATCAAATTCAGTCAGAACTACGCAATATTCAAAATTAAACTTATACGAATACGACCCATAATATTTTTATTACGCCGTAATAACAATTAGTGAAACATCAAATATGACAATTGGAACAAAGCATCCGTTCCAATTAGGGTACCATAATAACATAAAACTGTTTCAATTTCGTTGTATTACACGACAAACTAGTGAGCATAATCCTTAGACTCATAACAATAAAGTTCAAAATGATTTGGCAATGTATATTTCAGGGTAAAATAGCCAGTGCATAGTTAATAGCTAGATGATACTGAACACTCATTAGAGAAAACAAATCATGATAATTAGGTAATAAAACCGTTTTTGTTCCCATTGTAACGCAATCACGTTGATTGGAGTTTATGATCACGTTGATTGGTACAAATATGTTTACAGATGGCAGCACTGAGCCGGCGGACTACCTACCTAATATTTCTGGGTACAGGTCATAAATGTTGTTTGCTAGACAATAATTGTTTAATGGATTAATTTGATGTTCATTTCTATGTCCAATGATTTGTGGTTTACCTTGTTTGATGGGCTTTATTTTTATGTATAGGCACAGGGCGGAAATTCTGTTACCTACATATTTGTTGATATAACTATAATAGAAATACATCATCTGTAAAAAAATCATCTGTTTCGCTATCACGGTTTTTGAGATACGGTCTGAAGACAGACGTACAGCGGAGTCTCAATAATAAGGACCCGATTTAAGGGTTCCGTGCCCAAAGAGTTAAAAACGTTGGTCAGTCTGTCGTGGAGAGATAGACGAACGTTGAACTGAAATTTTAACAGATTTTGTGTTTCTGTTGCCGCTCTCACCTTATATAACTAGTAAAATTAGAAAAATAATAATATTTAAGTGGAGCTCCCATTCAATTTGACTTTGATTCCTTTTTTTTGATTTGACTTTGAATTTGATTCCCAGCAATTCGTAGTTTAGTTTACAATTTTATTTTATACAAGCTGACCCCGCAACTTCGTTTACGTCACATAAGGTGTATGAAAGGAGAGGTATTTCTTCATCAGACTCATCAAACAGCGTGTGAAACTGCCCTTTTTGCTTAATCACTTTTATGAATAAGCCAACACGCCAGTTTAGATTTACACTCACATTCAAAGAAACTCCTACAGTTAAAATTTTCAAATTATCTGATTCTTAATAGTGTTATAACTTTTTTATTTATGAACCGATCGACATGAAATAAACGCGAAATGTTAAATGGAGCGAACTTCAACACAATAAAAAAAAACTGCATTGCAATCGGTTAAGCGGTTACTGATATTAGCGTGCACTACCTTATAGACAAACAGATATACAGATATACAGACATACATACAAACAGATATACAGACATATAAACAAACAGAAAAAATTCTAAAAATCATTGTTTTGGGTTCTATTGCGTTCATAAAGCCCCCCAATTTTTTTTCTTATTTATGTACAGACAGCGACCTGTTACGATTTTATTATATGTATATTGATCTATATTAATAAAGCCTACAATTGAAATACTCACAGAATACCTATCGAATTGTATATTTTCATTGAATAGATATAAATAATTGATTAAAATAAAATAGACATTTAAGGGGGCTCCCATACAACAAACGTGATTTTACGAACTATTTTGATACACCTCCACAAATTCATGGTCTTCCTTTTATTTCTGACACTATGTTACTTAGCAAAAAATAATCCTTATGAAGAAGCCTTTCAATCGGTATGACAAAGCTACAGGGTAATTATTTTTTCTCGTGTAGCGGGTTCGATTCCCGGCTCAACCATGTAATTATTTAAAAATCTATGAATGCAGTTTAAGTTGTTTTTTAAATTAAAATAATGTCTTCTTTCAGTAAAATGTTCCATATACAATATTTAAGGTACTTTCCTTCCATGTGGCATAGCCGTGGGACACCCTGTATACTTATATGTCTTGCAGTTTATCGCGAACAGACTGACGCCATGGAGTTTTTTACCCTACTATGTGCAAGGATTATCGATTTATGTAGGTAATCACAATGTGAGTTCGTGTTTAATATAGTTCCACATCAACAATTACTGAGTTCCGCGTGAATAAGTACCATTAATAAAAACACAACATCATTCTACGGGTTAATATTAACAATAATAATATTGTAACCGGCGCCACGTACCAATAAAAGTTTGTAGGAAACCGGTCGTAAAACGATTGGATTAAATGTGATTAACCCTTCAATTTCCATCGGTCATTTTGTTATTGGCTTAGAATTTTATACTTTATTATTGAGCCGATAGTTGGCGCTTGGCGCCGAACATAGTCAATTAATTTCACATAAATTACTCACAAATCTGTGATGATTATTAACTAGTAATATTATCTTCTACGATGCTATGAAGTAGGTATATTTTGTTGATTGACTGATTATGATGTATGTTTAAGGAAATCCATATCTTCGTGATGTATATTATGCAGAGGAAGGCGCAGGACCATAATATTATTATGTTTTGGGCTGAATTGGGAGACGCCTACGCCAGCATTGGACTATAGTCTGGCCATAACTGCTGTGCACTCTTCATCAACTGTCTAGGTATTTTAATAAAATATCGAGATCTGTAGATTACATTTTTATGAACTAATAAGATAGTTCAAATAATATATTTTTATAATTAATCGCATGTGCACTCATGCTCTTTTTTCCACGGCTCCCACCTCGCCGCGCATACGTCAGAGAGTGCACAGCAGTTATGGCCAGACTATACCATAGGCTGAATTGATAGTGATGCATACTGAGACCGAAACAATCGATGAACCAAACAAACAGACATCCAAATCAATCAATCAATCAGATCAGCCTATGGCAGTCCACTGCTGTACGTTATAGGCCTTTTCCTCTCTCTATTCACGCCACAACACAAGATCCCGCGCATCCAGTTCAAGCCTGCGACCTTTTCCAGGTCGTCGGGCCACCTGGCGGATGCGCGTATTACCCTACGATTGTGAGTCGCGGTCCCCACTCTAGAACCCGTTTGCTCCATCGGCCATCGCGACTGCCAGTGGGCTGGCCACGTCTGCCACTTTAATGTGCTTATTTTATTCTGAAAGAATCCAAGACATCGAAATCAATCAAATCAGCTTATATCATTTCACTGCCACAAGTGGCACATTAGGCGTCTTCCAATTTGCTGTAAAGGAGCACCCGACCGATATTTTTTAGAGGTCTTGGTCTGAAAATTGCGCAGATGGGTGACGAATAAATTTTTCCCATCTTTGTAACATGTTTAATAATTGTTCCGATCCTATTCGCCATAGCGTGATGTCATAGGGTAAGGTTGCTCAAGTTAGTACTCTTTATACTGTGCTCAAGTCGTAAAGTCGTACCGCAGCTGTATCTCGTGTGATAACAATAAATTTCACCCTCTAGTGGTGCCAACCCGAACTATTTAGTCGACCGAGCTAGCAAAAACAAATGGTCCGCTGACCGTGGTCGTCATGCAGCAGAAATAATTAAAAAGTTAGTTTTTTACGCAGTTTTCATTAAAAATTTTGTCTCATTCGTAAGCTCTAAGAAAGTGCAATGAACATGAATCTTAGTTTAAAAACAGTATACCTAGTAAATTAAGTTAGATGTAAATTACTTATTAGCCATAAACTTATATAACGGCTAGATTGTAATTAATTATTAAGAACGTTGTTCTTAATAAAAAAAAAAAAAAAAAAATTCGTAAGCTTTTTTTGCCAGGAGTATGATTCTTTGTTTACATCTATTTTGTAATACTTATTTGACAATCGTTTAGGTATAATCAGGCGTTTGAATTTTTATAGTTTACTAGCTAATGCGCGCGGCTTCGCCCGCGTGAAATTTGGTTCCCGTTCCCACTTCCCGTGGGAATATTTTCCCGGGATAAAAAGTAGCCTATGTGTTATTCCAGACTATATTCTATCTCTTTACAAAATTTCAGCTAGATTCATTCGGCAGTTAAAGCGTGATTAAGTAACAAACATCCAAACATCTAAACATCCAAACATCTTCACAAACTTTCACATTTATAATATTAGTAGGAAGTAGGATATCAGGGATTTTAATTTTAATCTTGTAAATCCCAATGCTTAAATCGTACCTGTGCAAAATTCCTTACTCGTACCGGTACGACTTAGGTATTGAGAAAATTGTTCAATAAGCAGGAGCGAACCCCCCTTCGGGGGATAACGGTCGTGATGATATGGATGAATCCATGGATAATATTATTATCCTCATTGCTTACCAGATTATAAAAATGGCGAAAAGAAAGTACATACCTACATAGAAACAAGAGGATATGGACGAAACTTGACAGAAACATCGGAATAGAGAAATTGGTTTTAATGAAGCCTGTAGAAGATTTAATATACCTACCAAAGCAAAGTTAAATAAATGTATTTGTAATATCTGTGATACAAGTCTCCAAATTCAATTATTTTCTACGCATTATTTTGTGTTTTATGTTTAAAATTATATTTCCTGTTATTTTAGTAATTAGGTGCGACTATGTTCCTAAAAGAAATTGATCTCTGGATTGATTTTATAGGTATTCATGTGTGATCTCTGATAAGTGTTTTTCTATATAGTTTATAATATTTATGTTCTCTAAAATCAATTCTCTAAGTAAGACTTAGGCTATAGGGGGTACGAATTAGGCGCCTAGGCGCCTTAGTCGTACCGTAGCTACTTTTTGGAAAAACGTCAAAATTTTAAGTCTAGGTAATACAAGATTTTTAAGTTTCTGTGATTATTACTTAAAGGCCAAATAAATAAAGATTCTTTGGATGCAAAGGATTTTGCATTATTTCTATTGCACTGAATTTCACAGCATTATTTCCTTAGGGGGTACGACTTAACCCTCAGTTTACCCTGTGAAATGGTCAATTGTGGTATATAATTTCAGAAATTATATACCACAATATTGACCTCATTGAGTCCATTGGACTCCTCCGTACAAATCATCGATTTTACTCAAAATAAAAGAAAAACTTGTATTATAAAGTAATTTAATGTGTTTAAAAACATATTTCTTTTTTATTTTACGTATCACATTTTAATCAGTCATGTATCAATCTTATATTTTTCTTGTACATAAATCATCACTAGAAAATATCTATAAAAAAATAAATGCCAACTTCTGGCTTCGATCCAAAACAGAATCCAGACAAAAAAATAGTTTTTTTTCTACTAAATTAACACAATAATATCTCAAACAATCGTAAACAAAAATAAAAATATTCGTGTTAATTATAAAAAAAAACCTGCAACGCCTAATCTTTGGCTTTATCTTTCTATACATCGCACGCAAAGCTTTTTGTGCAACCTAAACATACTGGCCTCATACAACTACACAGATACTCAGTCTTCCTTCTTAGACGGCTAGGACATTATATGGCAATATTTGCTTTGGTCTCGGGGCATTATTTTCAGTTTCCAGTTCCATGTTAGATAAGGGGAGCTTAGTCATTTCTGATATCATAGTGCGTAGTTCTCGTAGTAGCCTAGTATTGTACAGTCTAGTTTTAAGATTATTCTCGTTTAATTGCTCAGCTAAACCCTTCAGGTAATCGAGGCGTGTTTGTTTACGTACATCTAGTTGGCTCTGATAGAAGAATATTCTATTATCGTCGTAATAGGTAAAAACACGACAAATAACAAAACAATGATTTTACTAATTTTGTTACACAAATACCCTGTTTGAGTCCAAACTTTGTGCGGAGTCCAATGGACCTAACGGGTAAATTAAGGGTTAAGCAACCTTACCCTACATCAATAATTGTACAATTGAATCCTAGAAGATTTTTCAAATATCGACTTGTAGTTTCTGAAATTATCGCGATTATACAAACAAACTCTTCTGCTTTGTGATACTGGTCGGAGTACCTAGTATATTTGTGTATTAAAGTGGAGTCAATTTAATAACATTTGACATTGCATCAAAATTCAACAACGCAACCTTGTAACGGCGGGCATAAAATAATATATTTTTCGTTTTGTTAGAACTGCACAATTGTTTAACTTTTTTCAATTAAGATTACCTACATATTTATTGTAATAATGACAGATACGAGTAATTTTACGTTTTGATTTCACTAATAAATGTATGAACAATCAGACGTCAAATGTACGTAACGTCACTTCCATCGGTAAGAATGACAGAGAAATATAAATATTGCATACTTATTACTATTTAAATTTGTAATTTTTGATATGTTTAAAATGCTGTTGTCGTCATCCAAACCAAATATAAAAAAAACTTGACCAAATTTTAATAAAAGAACATAGGAAGAAAATTGTACTAACACATTACAGAAGTTAAAAAGCACCTAATAAACCGACAAAAAGAACACCACAAGGCCCCGGCGAGATTCGAACTCGCGATCTCCTGTTTACTAGACAGGCGCTTTAACCAACTAAGCCACGGCGCCGATGTCAGCGGGCTTGAAATTACCATTCTATCGCTACGCTGATATTTTGTACCTTTGATAACAAAATAATTTCTTTTTTTTTTAGGTGTAATTTTTTATTATAATTTCAACTTGTAGATATGTTTTTGCAGATAAGGTCCATACTAAAGAATAAACATACCTACATACAAGTTTACGACTGCTCAGAATACCAACTAAACTAACCTATCTATTTATAGATCTCGGGTTCGACTTTCTGGCTGAAACCCGTAGTATCTAATATTAACTCCATGGCTGAAACCAAAAATATTTGTGTTTTTTGCAAATGTTTGTTCCGGAGTTTGGGTGTTTTAAATGAGCATGTTTATAAGCATGTTTATCTAATACGTTTTATATCTAACTAGCTGATGCCCGCAGCTTCGCCCGCGATGGCGCTGTATGTGAAAAATGATTTTCCCGCTTTTCTGTTGAAAATTTTCCTGAATTATCTTTGCTATAAACCTCACGGAGCCCGAGACCTATCCAACGAATGCAAAACCGTGGAAATCGGTTCGTGCGTTCTGAAGTTATAGCGTCAGGAAGGAAAACCCGACTTATTTTTATATAATAGATTTATCTAATACGTTGTCTTAACATATTCACATCACATGAGAAAATAAATATATTTAGGTACCTACCTGAAGTGGTAAGCAAACAGTTTGGCCCGATTCACAGCCCTCAAAGAAGCGGAATAATACCTGATCCCTTAGATCAGCGGGCGAAAAAGGCTACATTGTATGTTTCATAATCTGATCATAAAGTGTTTCATTTCACGGCGTTTGTTTCATTCCATTTCGATGCGTCCGGCGTCCCCGTATTTTTTTTCGGAGTAGCAACATTAATAGCTTAAGTTATAATTTGGTTATGAATTGAATTCCACATGATTCATTATTAATAATGTTACCATTTTGCGGTCCACCAAAAGTGGCAGACAAGCATACGGCCCACCAGCAGAACTGGTGGCTACGGCAATCTGTCAACGTTTGCAACACCAGAGGCGACACACTCACGCTGCCGACCCTGTAAACCTTCTAAGACCCATAGCAAAATTAATATCATAGGTATAAAAGTTGTGAAATGAAGTTGTGAATGATTCATATAATAATGTTATCATTTGGCGGTCTCTAAAGCATTTCATGTACGAATCTGCAAATGAATCAGATTTTTAGGCCGTGGTGGTTATCAAAAGTCTGACGGGAACTCTGCGACATAATTCCGAGTTATCTAGTAGGAGGCGGGTAGGTTCCGGTTTCTGTAGGTACATCATTTAAGAATTCGGAAGATTTGTAAAGGTCCTTTACGTTTCTCTTATTGTCGTTTAAACAATGAAAACAAGTATATTACATTTTGAATAGCAATTAGTAGTACCTATGTAGGTATGCTCAGTGTCGGCAGCCCCGGGGTTATCCTTGTGAGGGCTTAACCGGGACTGCTGAGCTTAGACAGATGGCAAGGCACCGTGTGGTTTTAGTCGGTAGAAGTCCGGCATTACAGTATGACAGCTATCAGGATTTCCACATGAAAAAATGGAAACAAAGAACGAAATAGTTAAGAAAAATACCCGGAATAAACATTTACAGAATTATGAATTCATCTTTCAATATATTTATTGTATGTAGGTACATACCAAGAAAAAAATCAAAAGAGTCCGAAAAAAATTGTCTTTAGAGAAATTGTTAAAAAACCGACTTGCACTTGCTTAACGAATCCGACTTTCACTTTATTTGTTTTCTGTGCTTGCCCGGTATTTTTTGTTTTCGTTTTCGTTGTAGGTCTATCTCACAGAAATCAGAAAACTCTTTTCTGATACGAGTATCTGTGGTCTAGCTAGTCCTACAACGAAAACATTGTTCGTAAATAGTCGTTAATTAAGTAGCTACTATATGTACCTAGAAGACGACCATTACAATTTGTAATTTAAGGGAAATTTTTCAATAAAACGCAGTCTTCACCTCTATAAACGAAATATAAAATTCTAACCAAGTATAATTAAATGTGCATACATTGTTGCTGAAAGGTATTAAAACCTCCGTAATGAATATAACTGTTGTAATGAATATTACTGCTATATACTTAATAAACCAATAATTCAGTAATTACTACTATAGCCTCTTAAGGGTCCGTTCACACAGACCGGCTGCGATCGCGTACGGAGAGCAGAGCAGATTCCTATCACGTTGAAAACAGAGTTTTTAGTATTTGAAGTAAGGTTTATTTTTGCATGTGCATTGCTTTTGTCATTAAGAATGCTTGAACGCGCATGGTGTGAAATAATAAGAGGAGCTGACCGGCTCCGATCGCGTACTTTTTCTCGTTCGCGCAGCCGCAGCCGTTCCGCTCCAATTTCATGCTCTTTCTTGCTCGCGCAGCCGATCGGCTCCAATTGCATGCTTTTTATCGCTCGCGCAGCCGATCGGCTCCGATTGCGTACTCTTTTCCGCTCGCGCAGCCGATCGGCTCCGATTGCGTGCGCGCCGCCCCACGCCGGCCGCCATTTTGATAGCATAATTTAAACAGAATAGTTGTGTATACATATACGAAAACATGACTAATGAAAACTTAATATATTTCTTCATCGGAGCTCTCTAGAAGCATGTTCCGAAAAGCACACGTTAACACCGAAAACAAAACTTGGACTGCGTGGAATACTGGTACTGTCTTTGTAGTGAATCCACCCGGCTGCGAGCGCATCCGACCGGCTGCGAGTGCATCCGACCGGCCGCGAGGGCATCCGACCGGCTCCGAGCGCATCCGCTTTTAGATCGCTTCCAGCCGGTCTATGTGAAATAGTTGGCGGCTCCGCTCCGACCAACTGCGAGCGTATACGATCCGGTCTGTGTGAAAAGAAAAGTGCGCGCCGATGCTCTCCGAGCCGGTCTGAGTGAACGGACCCTAAGGCTCCCTTCAGCAGGGCATGCTCACAAGTTTATATCGTAATTTTATGATGGCACGACATACGAATGGCCAAGTTTGGATGTTTGTAATAATAAATATTGATCAATGTAATTCGCTCGCACTTTGTTGAAAACATAAATTTTACGTGTCGTCTCTTTTTTTAGACGACCGGTTCTGTGTTTGGCCCTGTCGGATACATCATGCATGTTAATAGTATGTGTAATGTGGTGCGCCATTGTCAGGTGTATATGTATGCTGACGATACATGTTTAGTATATGCTCACAAAGATTTGAATATTATCGAGGGTCATGTCCAGGAGGATTTCACTAACATTATCAAATGGGCTCATGACAACGGAATAGTAAATTTAAACAAAACAAAATGTATGCAAATAAGATCTCCGTATTTTAAGACTATAACGCGAGCGCCGCGTATTATTGGACACAGTTATGAGTGCCTACACGGTGTGAGAATGGCATAGTGTGCGTGTGCCAGTATTCAGGCTGTCGATGAGTATAGATATCTGGGTGTAGTCATTGATATACATTTCTCATGGAAAACGCATATAACTTACCTATGTGATAAACTCAGATCGGTTCTTGCTAACTTTCACCATCTTACGTGTGTGCTTAACAGGGCCACCCTGTACATGCTGTATTACGCGCTTGCTGACTCCCTGCTCTCTTATGGGCTGGTGTGCTACGGTAACACCTTTAAAAGCTACTTGGATAAAATAAAATCTATACAAATAAGGTTTCTGAAGCTTTTAGTTGACAAAAACACCAAGGAACGCTGCAAATACACCAACTATGACAAGTTGTTCATAGAGTGTAAAATGCTGCCAGTCCATGAGAGAGTGGCGCTGTTAGTTGCGTTAGAACAGTATGGCAAAAATTAATATAAGACCTATTTGTCACACTTTAGGCCACAACGGAGCAAAAGAGACAAACGTTACGAGGTTCCGGTCTGTAATAATTATTATGGTCAAAGGTGTAGAAAATACAATTGGTTCCCACCGTATACAATAGCCTGCCACCGGATCTAGAAACTAGCAGCTTGACGGCAAAATCGTTTAAAAAGAACGTGAGTGAATTCCTGTTGGACATGTTTCAGGAATACATCTCAGTAAATTATAGTAATGGGTAGCCGTGATCATTTTTCACTAAAAGAAAAAGGTTTTATATTTAATGTGAATCTATGAATTATAATTTCTATTTTATTTTGAAATGTATTAATATTATTAGGTATAAATTAATGTTTAAATTATTTTATTATAATTATGGATAAATTTATTAATATAAATGCATGAATTATATTTTAATCATTATTTTTTAATTAAACTGTAGGTATAAATAAATAAATGAATTTAATGATAATTTGTAATGGAGCTTAATCATTCTGCCAACAAACTGTTATGCAGTTTGGCAGAGATTGTAATGTACAATTGTGTGAATATGTTGTGAATAAAATATTTATTTATTATATTATTTTTTATTAGGGTTGCTTCGTTGTAGTTATGATAAGTCTCCTTCTCCACGGCGCGGAAGGCTGCCCTATGTTTAGTTTCTTCTACTTTGTAGCTAGCATCGTTTATTTATTACAGGCCTGACGAAGGAAGCAGTCTCACAGGGTGAGGTGGTGGTGGCGGTGTCTCTCGACATCGCCAACGCATTCAACACCTTGCCCTGGAGCTGCGTCAGGGAGGCGCTTATCTATCATGGAGTGCCTCCCTACCTCCGTCGAATTGTCGGGGCTTATCTCTCCGAGAGAGCCATAACTTACCCGAGCTGGCTAGGGCCGGGTCGGCGAGATGTGTCGTGCGGTGTTCCACAGGGATCGGTTTTAGGGCAGCTCCTGTGGAACATCGGTTACGACTGGGTGCTGCGTGGTCCGTTGCTCAGAGGGGTCGGCGTAACGTGTTACGCCGACGACACCCTCGTTACGGCGCGGGGAGCAACGCACCGTGCCGCAGCACTTAAGCCCACGGCAGGGGTTGCTCAGGTCGTGGGTCGGATTCGGCGGCTGGGTCTCGAGGTCGCCCTTCACAAATCCGAGGCTCTGTGCTTCCACGGACCTCGGATGGGGCCACCTGCGGGATCCAGCCTACAGGTAGGGGGCGTCAGCATCGGCATCGAGCCCTCGATGAAGTATCTGGGGCTCGTACTCGATGGCCGGTGGAACTTCGGACATCACTTCCGAAGTTTGGTTCCAAAACTGAGGGGAGCATCGGCCGCACTCGCGCGGTTGATGCCCAACATCAGGGGACCCAACGCTCCCTACAGGAGGCTGTACCTGGGGATCGTGCGAAGCATGGCTCTGTACGGGGCTCCCGTATGGGCGGAGACCCTGACGGCCAGCAATGAGGCTAGACTGCTGAGCCCGCAGAGAGTGATGGCCGTCAGGGTGATAAGAGGATACCGCACGATCTCCGGTGAGGCGGCATGTCTCCTAGCCGGGACCCCTCCATGGGACCTGGAAGCGAGAGCCCTTGCGTCACTGTTCAGATGGCGCAAGGAGGCGCTGGAGCGGGGCCAAAGGCCTGCGTCTCGAGAAATCGAGGCCCAGCGGACCCTGCTCCACCAGGAAACCGTGGAGACATGGAAGGTGCGACTTGAGCAACCAAAGGGGGGATTCGCCACAATCGCGGCCGTCAGACCGGTCATGGACGAGTGGCTGGAGAGAAGACACGGTGCTCTCTCCTACCGGTTGACACAGATGCTTGCCGGGCACGGTAGCTTCGGTAGGTATCTGTGGCGAAAACACCGGGAAACCACGGCCGAGTGTCAGCACTGCGAGGACCGCAGCGATGACACGGCGCTCCACACGCTGGTGGAGTGCACGGCGTGGGCACAACAGCGACAGGTCCTCGTAGTGGGTCTGGGCGTGGACACTCTCTCGCTTGAGGCCATGGTGCGAGCCATGCTCTCCAGCGGGAGTAAGTGGGACTGCGCCGCCTCTTTCTGCGAGCAGGTCATGCTCGCGAAGGAGGCGGCGGGCCGGGTGCGGGAGAGAACTCTCCCACCCGAGTTCCGCAGTCGGCGCCCCGGGCGCCGCCGACGTGTCTTCGCCGAGGACTATCGGCCTCTATGACCGGGGGTCTGAGGACGGTGAGAGGGCCGCTCACCGTCCTTACAGAAGCAGGCCCATGACGGCAGCGTGACGTGAGCACTCACGCACGCCCCCCCCTTAGAAGCGGGGTCACACCCGAAACCCCCCATAGACGCGGGATTGCACCCGAACCACCCCCTGGGTGAGGCCGCATTGGCGGCCGTAGGTCTGTTGGGAGTCACGGGACATCCTTCCTGAGGGCTTACCCGGGGCTCTCAACCATAGGCTGTTGGGCGTAACGTGAGGTTTTTTAGTCGGTAAGAGTCCGGCATAGCATCCTACGAGGATTTTCCCTCACGTTAAAAAAAAAAAAAAAAAAAAAAGCATCGTTTATTTCTGTTGGCAATTCTGGGGAAATCCTTCCGAGGGCTTACCCGGGGCTCCCAACCGCAGGTAGGGAACGTGTGGTTTTTAGTCGGTAAGAGACCGGCATAGCATCGACGACGAATTTTTCTCACTTTAAAAAAAACATCGTTTATTTAAATATGAAATCAATTACATCAGCCTGTGGCCATCCAGTGTTGGACGTAGCAATGTACGCCGTCACATTGGTAGGGTGTCAGACTTTACTGAGTTTTTTTCATACTTTTCGTCATTATCTCGGCTTTTAGTCAGTAGCTGTACCATTTGCAGAAAGACGATAAGCCTATATTACTTGAATAATACAAGAAAAATCAAAGAAATATCTCATGCAAGAGAATGAAACTTCATAGAGAGAGCTGTAGGTAGGTACGTGTGGGAATCCCCACTGATGTTATGCCGGACTCATACCGACTTAAACCACACTCAGCCCTTCTATCAGCCTACGGCCGGGAGTCCCGGGTACACCGCGGAAGAATAATAACCCCAGGGAAAGCATAAAATAGAGCAGGGGTGGCCAACTTGATTAGAACCTAGATCTGGAATAGAGAGCAAAAAGATATTATAATCTAAGCGCACGGCAGTGCGCAGGCCAAGTTCCAGCAACAGGCCGAGCGCATGCCGTACTCTATTTACACAAACCGCTTCGATCCACTTTTGACCCCCCTGTAGCTCAGTGCCTATTGCAAGTACAGAAATAAAATTGTACGTACGTATTCATATACCAGTACTAAGGCAGTGTACCAAATTTCATAGATGTAGCTTCAGTAGATCCTGAAATATGACCCTGTGAATATAGTCAATTTTGGCACAGACTGACTCACTCACTGACCGGTCATCAAAACCTCTAGGCCACTTCCAATTATCCTAGCGTTATGAAATTTGGCACACAGATCGGGTGTTATATATAGATTAACGAAAAATTCAGAAATTTAAGAAATCGGTCAAGTGTGAGTTGGAAAAGGGTTACAAAGTTTGTATGGGACCACAGGATTCCTTGGTCGGATCTTCTTCAAATTTTGCATAAATCATCTGTAACATAATTGATGGAAGATGTGTTTCGTATTTTATTGAAATTCATTCCAGAACATGACTAAAAGGGGGTAACAATTGTTTTCTTCGGGGGGATTTGATTCGAATTTGTATCAATACTTCTTAGTGATGAGAGGACTCTTTTGATTTAATTTACTTTTTATTTTCACACATGTCATGTTTAAAAACTCAATCAGATTTGAGAAAGATGTTGTCAATGTTTTGGTTAATGTCAATCAAATACTCTATACATACAAATTATGGAAATGTCAAAACTGCACATTGAATATTTTTATTCATATTTGTGAAATATTTGGATCAAATCTGTCCAGTCCAGTAGTTTAGAGATCAGCAAGCATTCTAAAGGATGACTCATGCTAGACCGTGCCGGTTCCGACTTCCGAGCCGAGTGTCGGCCGTACTACGGTTACCGAGCCGGTTGCGTTCACGACTGCTCAGGCGAAGCTCGGCGGCACTGTATCACTGTATACTGTATTCATGCAACGGGCCGTGGCCGAGCCAAGGCGGGACCGACTTGATTCCGAGCGTTTTCAGTAGTTCCGGGACCCTATTCATGAGACTTCGCTGTCCGTCTGTCTGTCTGTCTGTATGTCTGTCTGTCTGTCTGTCTGTCTGTCTGTCTGTCTGTCTGTCTGTCTGTCTGTCTGTCTGTCTGTCTGTCTGTCAGTCAGGAGGCTGTATATCATGAACGGTGACAGCTAGAGAGTTGAAATTTTCACAGATTATGTGTTTTTGTTGCCGCTATAACAACAAATACTGAAAATAAAAACATAATAATATTTTAGGGGGGCTTCCATACAACAAACGTGTTTTTAGCGATTTTGTCTTATATATTCGGTAATAAGGTATCCTTCTCAATTTAAATACGTTAGCTAATTTGAACATTTCATCAAGATCATTAATACCCTTTACACCATGCAAATCAAAAGAATACTTTAGGAGGTATAGCGCAATCAAATGTTGCTCAATGAAATTAATTTCGTGTCGCCATGATTGAACATTATACGGATCACATACTGACGTATTTTTCGACTTTCATCGTAAATACTTTTTCTTTACAAAGTGAACAACGCTTTCAGCAGATTACTTTAGGTAGGTGTAGTATTTCAAAGATAGCTATTTCATAGGAAATAGTAAACAAATAGTCCATATTTAAGATTTTTCTCCAGTATAAACAATTTACGTACAAACACATAATTTATGTTGTAGACGTAGATATCGTGTTTATAATGTCATCAATATTCTGAAAAAGAAATTAAACATAGAGTTCACAAACTCTTTTTGAAATATATACTGTACCTACCGTAGAGGATCTATACAAGGATTGTTAACACTATAGAGCAACGTAAACTGCCTAAAGACGCGCGTTGTATAAAACTATAGAGCAACGCGAACTGTCTAAAGACGCGCGCTTATAAAAATATTTATGAATCAGTGATACAATGAGAATACGATGAGGAGGGGGGAGGAGAGGAGGAGGGGTATAAAATAATGTCATGTATACATAATGCACACTTTAAAGCTAATTAGAATAATTAAAAGAAAGAATAGGTACGGTTTCTTGAAAAAAAGTATTGAAATCCCACCAAAAACATCCCTGTTGAAAAGGAGGCCAAGTTCCTATGGGCTAATTGTTCGCCAAAAAAAGGGTTGAAATCCAATCCAATGCCAAGTTTAGATGCACTTTAAAATGGATCATAATCATCTTCATCAACAGCCTAATCCACTGGTAAACATTTGCCATTCCCAAGACTCGCCACCACACTCAGACCTCCGCCTTCCGAATCCAGCCACTACCCACCACCGCCTTCACGTTAACGGTCCATATGGCCGAAATTCACTTTGCCATTCACTCAACTTAAAATATGGTGTAGTTGTGAAAATACGTAGGTACTTACTTGGTTAAAAATATCTAAAATAATGATACTTCTAATTTTTAACTTGGCAGGTTAATTTAATTATATATCTGTATAATAAATTTAATTATACAATTAATCAAGTGTTACGTTCTGTACGAAAACCTGCCAAGTTCTAATTTAGAAGTATCATTATTTTAGATATTTTTAACCAAGTAAGTACCTACGTATTTTCACAACTACACCATATTTTAAGTTGGGTGAATGGCAAAGTGAATTTCGGCCAGATGGACCGTTAACGTGAATGCGGTGGTGGGTAGTGGCTGGATTCGGAAGGCGGAGGTCTGAGTGTGGTGGCGAGTCTTGGGAATGGCAAATGTTTACCAGTGGATTAGGCTGTTGATGAAGATGATTATGATCCATTTTAAAGTGCATCTAAACTTGGCATTGGATTGGATTTCAACCCTTTTTTTGGCGAACAATTAGCCCATAGGAACTTGGCCTCCTTTTCAACAGGGATGTTTTTGGTGGGATGCACTATACTAACTGACTAGCGCAACATCGTTTACCTTATAACGTAAATACCGACTGTAGCGCCATCTGCTGGGCTGATTTGTGAATCCGACAAATCTTTTTAAATCTGTCCAGCCGACTATGAGGAGTTCAGTGACATACACACGTACAGTAGAATTATATATTAATAAATAAAATATAAATATTTGTAGACATTCTCACACAACATCATCTAGCCCAAATTAAGCTCATATAAGCTTGTGCTATGGGATCTAGACGACTGACAGACATACTTATATATTTGTAAATACATACATACCTACTATATATATAAAACACCCAAACTCCGAAACAAACATTTGTGGATCACACAAATATTTGCATTACGCTGATTACGCTACAGAGGTAGTCAAAGTAATGTATTATGTATTTAAAGATTATTCTTAGAGCTTCATAAAATTTGCCTGTTGCTACCATATGGGAGTCCATTTTACTATCACTGTACGATTAGCTCTAACTAGCAAAGCCGCCATTAATGTTCTAGCAAATTGCGACCAGCACTTACAAGTAATTTAGGCTTAAGTAAAACGTGTACATACCCGTGCTTAGTTAGATAAGGACCGGATATTACCTTCTGTGTGTAGATAAGAAAATTGGTTATAATTACAAGAGTGTTTACTTCGTTTAACAAAGACCCTGTTTTAGTAAAACTCAATGGTAGGTGCCACTGAATAGTAAAAGTAAAAAATATAAGTTGTTTGTTTCATACTAAAGATTCTCAAAGTATTGGATGATTTTCTTGACATGGTTACCTTATGAGACTGCAGAGTTATGTATGGATTCCAAAGCAATCCAAAGGGCAACGGACCTGGTGCAGGTGCTCTTTTCTGGCTTTTTCTGCTCTTTTCGTAACAAGTAAAAATATAATGTTTATCTATATAAAACTAATAATATTAGCATTTATGGAAACCAGTTACTACACTCCGGCTTTAAGGATTAGTTAGGTACAAGCTAGTTAGTTACAGTTACCGCAAGAGGTTCTTCAAAAGGGGTCCTAGAAGGTTTTTACAGAGTCGGCAACGCGAGTGTAGAGCCTCTGGTGTTGCAAACGTTCATAGGTTGCTGTAACCACCAATCCTTCTGGTGGGTCGTATGCTTGTCTGCCAACTTAGAGGTATAAAAAATTGTGTCTCACTCCCTCGTAGTTACCCTTTTTATTGTCTCGTGCTAGTATTAAATCCTGTATTGACTGTTCACATCTTCATCGCCCGCTAAGTTCAAATTCCTTTTCCCAACAAAAGTCTGCCGTAAAAAGTAGACGTCGAGCATGTGAGCAAGTAGTGGTTCTATTGAAGGTCCAATAATGTTTTTTTTTATACCACCATGGTGGCAGACAAGCATACGGCCCACCAGATGTACGTATATAACGTAGCCGTGGGCATCATTTCAAACAATTCTTCAGAGCACAAACTATTGTACAGGCGGTAGAACACGCACAAGGAGGCAAAGTCCCTCCTGTCGCGAAGAGGTTCCACACCACCTGCAAGCATAGGATCGTTGACCACTCTCATGGCTCGCCTTTGCACCGAGTCGAACGAAGGAAGCTGATATTTAGGTGCCCCTGCCCAGAGGTGACAGCAGTACTCCATGTGCAGTCGCACTTGCGACTTATACAGAAGCAGTGTTTGCACCGCAGTGAAGTACCACCGCGCCCTGTTCAGCATACCGAGCTTCTTGGACGCCAGCTTGTTCTTATTCTCCAAATGACTTCGGAACTGAACATCACTGGAGATGTCAACACCAAGGATACCTATGCTGTCAGAGATGGAGAGAGTGTGCCCTGAAATTGTGGCGCTACAGTAAATGGGGCATTCGTTGCAGTGAATACACAAACTTATGTCTTAGTAGGGTTGAATTGAACAAGATTTTGTTTTCCCTAATCGGACACTCTAGAGAGAGTAGTCTCGATTTCAGATACAAGTTGTTCACGGCTTTCTTCCACTGCAGCCCGAGAGATACCGGTGCGGCCCGTGTAACAAGTATCGCCCGTACTTTCGTCCGCATAACAATGAATGTTGTCAATAGACAACATGTCATTGATATGCAGCAGTAACAGAGTAGGGGACAACACTGAGCCTTGTGGTACTCTAGCGTTTATGGCCATGCAGTCAGAATAGCTGCCGTCAAAGACGGCCCTGATGCTTCTACCGGCCAAAAAGCTAGACACCCATCCGCATAAACTCTCGGGCAGTCCATAGGAGGGCAATTTCGTAAGGAGACCACGGTGCCAGACGCGGTCAAAGGCTTTAGAGATATTAAGGCTTACTGCTAGAGCCTCGCCCTTAATCTCGATAGCCGCCGGCGCCGCCCAGCGGTGTGTGAGGTACACGAGGAGATCGCCAGTCGAGCGACCGTGACGGAAGCCGTACTGCCGGTCACTGAGCAGGTCGTGTATTCAGCAGTAGGTCCAGCAACGAACACTGGTCGTTCTCCCGGTCTGGTATTCTCGTGATAGAATTAACCAGTTGGGAGAACCCATAGGTCAGGGCAAAGTCGTGAGCAGCTTTCTCCGCAAAGTTAGTCTGCCGGGAACCCAACCAGTCAACATGATGACCATTGAAGTCCCCCACAATCACTATCTCCGCGGAGGGATACTGCTCAGTCGCTTTGACAGTTGATTTTTGCAGGTGGTCAAAGAGGCGGACTGTATCCGTGTCACCGCTATAAGACCTGTACACGCACGCGTAGATACGAGTGTGGCCCCCGCGATACACGCGCGGTTATAAAGTAGACAGGTCCCTGTCTTCAAGGCCCCTGAGACGACGACAGCAGACATCATCTCCCGACATACGTAAAATATAAGAGTTTATTTAGAAGAAGTTGGGTTACATTTCATAATATTCTCACGGTCTGTAAGCTAACAAGTCAGAATCATATAACGCGCCTACTTTACATAATTAGACTTAGTTGCTTAGTCGTAAGCCGCTCGTTACACCGAAATAAACAATTTGTAAGAACAGCCCGACTTAGCCTACCAATTATAAGTAAATCATGTTGGCGCAAGTGATGACATATTAACGACTAGGTATTCAGTTTTAGTAAAATTATCAATGCAAATATTAATTATACAAAGGTAGGTACATACCCAACATCACGTATGTCTCCCAATGGCGTAGGTACAGATTATGGCTTTCTACTTGTTACGGTCCTGGCATAAAACTTTCGCTTCTTCAACTTTCATATTTAAGTGTTTTCATACAGGCTCTCCGGTTAAAGATACTCTTGACCTGGCCTTTTCTCAAAATATATTCGATTAGATCGACATGAGTACCCCTACCAGTTTGCCCATTCACTCCCTCCTCATTAATCTGTTTTGTCAGTCTAATTTTATTCATTATCTCCGCTTGTCCCTTCCCATCCCTTTCTCTGTCTTGGTCATGACATCTTCTGGTATGCCACAATGTTCCCTTAACACACTGTTTCTTTCTTTATACGACGTCCTCCAGAAGTTTAACCCGGGGCTCCTCTAACATGATAATATTACAACAAACATGTATGTACTATAATCAAAGTCCGAGAATTAGGAGTCAACTTTAAGGTTTCTTGTATAAATATATTCCTGCTTATGCCTTGCACCACACGTCATCATTTACAGCGGTGTCGAGGAACAGTTTTCGAGTAAGGCGCGCACATGCAAACCAGCGATAAACCGCTGAAATAACTTCATGAACGTGCGCTAATCAGCTGAACAAATTTAATTTGCCACCACCCCTGAAACAGGCTTAAACTTTAATTAGAAAATTTGATTGAACTGTGGTATTTTCCACAGAACTTCCTGCATTTGTTTCGTAGCAATGAAGTACTTTTTTGTCGTAAACAGCCTTACTATTTTTATTTTTCAAAAAATTGTAAGTAATGATTCTCAAAGGTATAATTTTGGTGTCTGTACATTGTGCTTTTAGTTAATTAAATGAAGGATCTAAACTTATTTATGGTAGGTGTGTAAGTACCAGACCAGTTACATAAATAGGTACTAAGTAGATTATGGTAGATAAGTAGTTGGAAACTCGTCTGTCAAGTACACAGTACCAAGTTCACATCAGTCTGCCGCCTGAGCTGACTGTTGTCGGTGGTGCAATCAAATCCCGACCTAACGTTAAACTTTTATGCGATATGCATAACATACGCTAGAAGTTCAGGAAATAAAAAAGAAATTACGACAAATGTATTATAGCAACAATATGGTATCATTAAACCTTTCGGGAAAAAATGCGTGAATTTACGTATGTATGTATGTATGTAAATATAGTGTACTGTATACAAAAATGTATATTAAGATCATGGGCACATACCTGAAGTTCTAAAGGAGAACGCCCAGAGATCGTTTCTTTTTGAAAAACCTTAATAAAAAGTGTATGGCCATCTAAGTAAATTGGTAAATCATGTAATATTTTTTTAACAATCTTTTAATTCAATCGATCAAAATCTTTTGTGGCGTTTTAACTTTGATAATAATTCGTGGTTGTATCGTTTGTACGCGCCGCGGACTGACCAAATGAATGGTACTGACGTGACGAAGATGGCCGCCAATCGCAAATATCAATGTGTGAGGCCTACATTTCGGGGTTCATGCAACAATGTCGTTGAGATCATAGATTTAGTATCGATAAATTCTAAATCTATGGTTGAGTTGGAAGTAGGTTCTATTAATAGCAGATTATTGTATTTTTTATATAAAATAGCATTCTAACCATAGATTTAGAATGTGATTTGAGAGTAGCGAAAAACCTAAATCTATGATTCTAACTATAGTAAAAATCTAGGCTGGTGATATATTATTCACCGTGTTGCGAGCATATTAGACATTTGAACGAAATACGAACTGTCAAAAATTGAAAAGTTTTTAACAAAACGTCTTTTCGGTACTTGACTTTGAGTGTCCTAAGAGGACGAGGACCGAGAAAAATGACATAAACAGCTGAATATTAAATAATACAAGAATTGGCAGTATGGTTTTAAATACCTTTGCCTGTCCTTTGGACGAATAAAGCAGCAACAACAACAACAAGGAAAAATGACAGTTTAAAATGTTTATCACCGAAGGATTTTTCATGAAATTATTTTATATAAATCAGTGTGAAATGTTTACATAAAACAATGTACGGTTCCATACAAAGTGATTATGATCAGGATTGATATTTAAATGGTAAGTAATTAAGGAACAATCGAGATCCAATTTGTTTATTTACTACATTATCTCAATAAGTTGATATGTGGTAAGTAAATACATTTTCAGGGTTTTTTATAAGTGTGATGGAACTATCACTTTTATCTTTTTTGAATTAAATCCATGTTCATCAATGTAACGATTACACTTTTTGGACACATTGATTTGACGGATTGATGGACATTTGCTTCAAAACTAACCTCTAATTTGAACAGCAAAACGAAGAATGATAGAAAACCCTACAAAATAATAGAATATTTTTTATTTCCTATGAAAGTACGATATCCATTCAATTCAATCTCCGATTTTCCCTGTCATACTAAATTATTTGTTATGAAACGGCGGTCCATTGAAAGATGGGCAATCGCCTTTGGTCTCAAATTTAAGTGTCATAAAAAGTCACAAACTTGAACTTACTTCAAAGTAGGTTAACACATGAACTTTTACAGTCGACGCCTATTATTGACTAAACAAATGTAAGTAACAACTAAAACTTCAGATCGCGTGTTAAACTTAAGTCGAGTTAAGTAATAGCTTACTAACGAAACACGAATAAAATTAACTTGAACGCTTTCCAGTTAGCCGTGATCAACCAACGTCTTCCGTAGCGCTAACTTAGAACACGAAAGCTCATATCTAATTAACTTGGAATTACGTAAATTGGTTGAACAAATTTACTTATGCCCGCATGAACACTTTGAGATATCTACATAACAACTTATTGGCAATAGGAAAAGAGTGACCTTAATATTTCTAACCACATTCAACTCACAGGATCTTTGAATAAACCCCCATTCTCTGCGTGAGTTGCATAATGCGATTGAAATAGTTTTTGAATTGAATAATTTCGAAATTTCATTTCGAATATACAAACGTAGACTCCCGTGTAGATACTACAGCATACATGTCCACACAGTTCATTTCAAACAAAGATACCAAGATTACAGCTGTTATGAAAACACTTCTTGACCAAAATAAAAATAAATTTCCGCATGTTTCTGCAACTTAGCTATCTGCCTTTGAGGTCTCTAACATACTTCGTAAGTCGTCGATGAATTTGTCTCACTTCGTTTGCTCAGTAAAGTGCATTGTATCTAAACGGACAAGTAAACACAGTTTCAGAAATATGTAATAATGTATCAATGCGCCATAAGCCAGAGTAATAAATCGACTTTTCTAATCGCTAGACGTAATATTAGATTTCCATTCCGTGTGTAGCAAGAGGCGTTATCGTTCACTGGTGGTGAATGAGACATCAATACGGTACAATCTGACCCTGTAATGGTTCTGAACACGCAATCACTAACTATGGTGAACGTGTTACATGTAGTTATAGAACAACATGATTTTGTGATGGCTAGCTGTGAAATGCGTGCTTACTAATCTGTTGATTTAAGTTAATGATGTATAGAAAAACTAATAAGTAGACGCTTTCGTGAAAATTTAGTGTCGTGTAAGCGTGTTTTCTTGCGGGAGTACCACATTTTTCCGAGATAAGTATGGATATGCCTTGTTGTGTTGTGGGTCCTCACTCTCTGGACCTAAAACTAGGCATATTCATATGAATAATCACGGCAATTCAATATTAAGGAAATGCAATTATAGTTTTAGTATGAAAGTATGGATTTATTATTTCTACAATAGGCTGCCGGGAAATAGGTATTCCTGTGTCTATGTATGTAAAACATGCGATAGGCTTCGCCCAATGATAATGAACATTGTGTGTGGGGAATTTCTCAGAATTTACCAAAGCCTGTTCAATTATTACTTTACCGGAATTAAGCGCACAATCCTCATTTTTTAACAGCCTGGGCGGCGGCGATTCTCAATCTCAAGCAAACAACTTGACTGCGTAGAGGGCTTACTGGTGTACTGGTGAAATGTCATTTGTCTCATATTTTGGATACAGCTGAACATACATACATACATACATATGGTCACGCCTTTATCCCCGAAGGGGTAGGCAGAGGCATATTATACGCCCACATTTCACCTTTTTGTATAATTTGTCCCACGTAATAGATGGTGAGCCGTATTGCCGTGTTTAACTGGACAGGCGCAGGTTGTGACTGCCTGCTGTTGAAATAAAGTCTTCAACTTGACTTAACGACTGCCATTTTACTGGCAACCGGGACCAACGGCTTAACGTGCCTTCCGAAGCACGGAAACGCTCAAATAAATGTCACAAAGTGATCACATGGATGGTCACCCATCCATGGACCGGCCACAGTGAAAGTTGCTTACTGCAGTGATCGTTTACAAAACACTGAGTCCGCGGGGCCACGAGCGCTTTATACATTACAATACATTTCACCAGTCAACTTTCGTCTACGCTTTCAACTCGTACGATCGAGGATAGGCGTCTAGGCGTTTCGGACCAGGTGCTGCCCTTTGTTATAGGTTGAGGTTGAGGACTTCAATCAAATAAAGTAAGTTTATTAAACCAAAGCGTGTGTAAAGAAAGTAATATTTCGACCCTAGCAAGCAGTCAGAAAAATTCCCCACTAACTGCACCTTTGATAGCATAATTCTTATAACTGCACATAAGAGATACAATTATATAATACAGATTGAATGCGCCTCTTTTGTTTCAGTAAAGCGTAACAAGAATGCTTATTATACTACTGGCTAACTAGCAGGTGGCATTTCACGAATGCTCCCTCACTGGTTCTGCAACATTTTTTTCCAGGATTTGAAAAGGTCACCCTGGCAGCACTGAGTCTGACACTTTAGAAATTAATGCTATTCGAACTTCGACCTTACCTTGAACTAATAAAGTTACTTATGCTGAGTTCGAGTGAATGTTTCTATTTATTTGTTATGCACTCAAACGTCAACTTGTAATTGTATATTACTCGTTACTTAATTAATGACAATTTGTATTTGTATAGTTTGATTGATCGTTAATATCCTTGTATTTCTTAGTAATAATGTTTATTTATGAGCTTAAACCATCTTGGGTGTCTTAAGAAATTGCTTTTGCGTAGATAATGAACTAGATCTATACACTTCTTCTGTAGAAGTTTTTTTCGGATGTAAAAACAGGTTTTAGCAGTTACGATCCATACAACGGCTAACTCTATATTTAATTGTGCTAATCCCATACTCTATTGTATCTATTCATTAATTGCTGCGGATACAGGAGTCGCACCTCCTCCATGCCAGGATCTCCTGAGCTCAAGCTTGGTGCCCGCAACGAAATTAATAGGAATATTGACTCAGGAACTTGTAGAGAAAGATATTCCACTTCTTTTGAAAGAGGGCAGACCAAGAAGGCAACTAGGTGTGAACCCTCATCTCAGTAAAGTATACTATATTCTGTTAAAACTAGGATGATAATTTTGACAGCTCTTAGTAGGGCACCCCATAGTGTCCAATCGTTAATGAATCTATTCGATTATCGATTGCGTAAAATTTTAAATCGATAGTTTCAAAAAAACCATTTTTATTATTTTAGGTAATTAGGTTAATATAATTGCATTATTATTGTTTGTATTATACTTAGCTAAACATATTACAAATAAATATTGTAGATACCTACTTATTAACTTTACTTGCATTTAAATGAATATATTTAATTTCGATTTATTCGAATTATTTGTCTATGATCGATTCTGCGGTATTGTTGGAAGACGCTTCAGTACGATAAGTGGGCGGTACTCGTCTATGTGCTACGAGTACGATAATTTATTGAAGTATTCTTGACATAAACAAAACCGATACTTCATAGTAGTACGAGAGCCCACGACCAAAACCATGTCTCATAGCAATACGGCAAAAACCCTATAAAATCGTTAGATTGTATGATTCTGAACCCGACTAGGTGTGTAGTAACGGTCGAAAGTGTAGCAACTGCGTGGGAGGCCATTTCTGCTGTGTCAAAAAAAAAGGCAGTCGGTATTATAGCAATACGTCTGATAGTGAAAATGTACATCGATTTTATAATTGTATTACGAAAAAGTTTGTTTTCAGACATTTTGCGCGTAGCACATAGCCTGAGCGCATTTTTGAAAATGTCAACAAATTTAGCCGACCTGTATCATAGCAATACGGATATTGTTTTTTTTAAACTTTTCGTATTGCTGCCATGATTACCAAAAACCTGTTTTCAGACACTTTAAGTGTAGCATAATACTCCCAAAAACGAAAATAACGTTTCGGAGTCGCCTAACCGACACATCCTGGACGACGATTCCGAATCCGACAGCGATTGAATACGAGAATATTTTGTAACTTTGAATAAACCGTTTTTTTTCAACTTCATCCCAGTTTCCTTTTGTGCGATTTATTTCAGTCCTTCAACTTCAATGTTACGGTTTCGGGTAAATTCTTTGTTAATAATCATCTAATAAATTCAGGGTCGCAACGTATTCATTGGTTTGTAACGGAGAATTCAAGATGCCTCAATACGATTTTTATATATATTTTTTATTTATTTATTTATTTATTTATTCTCTTCTCTCACCACTATCATTACAGGTGTGTACACCCAATGCGATAGTGAGGCTCATCTTACAATATAATTATCTGATACTACATTACAATAAAATGATACATACATGATAATAAAAAGCCTAAAACTAAAAAGAAAACCTTAGAATTTGATATCTGAGTATCGAAAAGTTGTCTGATAGAGAAGGTGCTACACTTAATTTGTCTGATATAAATTTTTTGCACATGTGGACAACTTATTTTATCATGTCCAACAATTTTCAGACATATTGCTATGATACCGATCGGTAAAATTTGTTAACATTTTCAAAACGGTCTCAAAATTTAATGCGTTCACATTTCCGTCTGAGAATTGTTTTGTTCGCATCAAATAACCAAAATTTACTAATAAAAAAGATTTTCAGACGTATTGCTATGTGACATTTTTTTGTCTCATTTTTAATTTTTTTGAGTGATTTTACGGGTTTGCGCTACACCACTAACGTCTGAAAAATATGTTTCCGGTATCTCAGTACTATCATTCAACTACAGTCTGCAAATCAGACATATTGCTATGATGCAGTTAGGTAAATTTCTTTGACAATTTTGAAAATTCGGTCACATCAAACGCTACGCGGAAAATGTCTGATATTGGTATTTTCGAGTTCAGGATAATCGTATCTATCGATTTGATGCGGTTTTGGCTGTATTGCTATGAGACAAAAATTTTGGTCGTGGGCTCTCGTACTATAGGCGTGAGCTGTCAAAATTATCAACCTAATTTTAACAGAGTACACGTGGTATGTTTGATTCCAGAAACATGTCATCATCAACATCATTCAGATACGATGAGATCCGCTGATAAAATAATCCTGATGTTACCTACTTGTAAAGTGCTGAAGCATATATTATGCTGAACCATATTATACCGTTATTTTTTCCAAATGCTACTTTCCCAGAGTACGTGTTAGAACTGGGTGCATATTCCAGGATTCCGGGAACCGAATTGTACGATTTTATTCTGGATATTTGGAAGTCAATTCAGAGATATAACTCAGCTACCATCTCTATAATTGTTGATGAAATGGCAATTTGTAAAGTAATATTATCATTATCACTTAATTAATCAAACAATTTAATAGATTCGTTCAAACCGAACCATATCATAGTGAGTATGGGCCTTTAATTCCAAAAATATACTTTATCAGCAACAGAAGCCATTTTTATTCGACAGTTGAAATCCATCCACCATATTTAGCGTCGCGACAAACACGTAATCGTATTTTAATGTATATTTGAAAGCACAGTAATTCAAATAAAATCCCTGACAATTGTCACTAGAGAGCGCCTTTCCAATGTTAATGTACTCCTAATGCCGTTTGAATAAAAAAATCAATTTGTTATGAGCCCGGAGTAAGGTCGGGTAATTCGGTCGCAAGTGAGCGTGGTTCCTGCACTTGTTTGTTTAACTTTTGTCTGCGCGTGAGCAATTCACACTTCCCCCTGCGCGACACCCCTGGCACCTCGCTTCATTGTGTGCTCAAACTGCGTGTCCGTTGAGGGCTGTCAGCTGTACTGCTCGTTCGCTCTAACTTTGCCGTTCGGCTCCATACTAAAGTCGATTTTTTAATAGACGAACTAAATTGACAGCAACTAATGTCACTTCTTCATACAATGTTGGGTATTTTCTATGACGAAGTGACATTAGCTACTGTCAATTTACTTCGTCTAATTAACAATTCGGGTATACGCTTCTACGCCAGCGGCAAAGTTAGAGCGAACGGGTAGTATAATATATTTAGGTATTACTAGCCGATGTTCGCATCTACGCTCGCGTGGATGTCGATTATCGCGACCAAAAGAATAATTATCGCAAGATAATCCAACCTCGATTATTCTATTTTTCTTCATAACCTTGATTCTACTTAACCGATTGACATGAAACAAACGTAAGATTTTAAGTCGGACCAACAGCTTTCTAATAAAAACAACCATGTCAAAATCTGTTCAGCACTTATAGCGCCCACCGCGAAAAATAATTATATTAGCATTATTATTTATTTATTATTATTATTTTAAAAATTATCTCCATTGCACAGACACGAACACTTTATAATTTCATAATAGCTCCTTTGGTTAAATTATAAATTGTAATACATACAAAAACGTGTAAAAAGTTATCGGTCATAAGAAAAGTGAATCGTTAGTACCTACGTATTTACTTCAAGTTCCTGATATCATAAATATTAAAAAGCAATTATCATGGAATTAATGAAAGCGTTTAATTTAATTAATAAGGAAGAGCATTATTGAAGTGCAGTGGTAATATGATGACTTTTTGTTATGTTTTTGTTACTTGCTTGATAAGGTTATGTTCTAGATTTTTTGTTCACACCTATATTCCGATTATTTCTTTTTATTGATACAAGTTGCGTTCAGAGTTGAGTAATTGATTTTTTCGGACCACCCAAGAACATTGCTGCTACGATTCCTAGTACTCTATCAACTCCTTCGCAAATATTATTATACTGGGTGTAACAAAATTACCTCTCCAAATTTCATGAGATGACTTGGCATCGGAAATCAAATCAAATATTTAATAAAAAAGGGGGGTAAATTTTAATTTTTTTTTGTCGCACATTAAGAATGCATTTTTTACCGCGGCAATTCGAGGTAACATGGTCGCCGTGGCAAAACAAACACAGAGCACCCGTCTGGCTGTCGTTGTCGCTTTCTACTGCCGCTCAGTAGCGATAGAAAGGGTGAAAATAGGATAAAATAGGACCTTTAAAACGGCTTTACGGTTAAAGTATGCATGTGATTTCTTTTTCTTCATTTTTGTAATGTTTCTTGACTGATGCCACGTCACGTGACGAAATTTGGATAGGTAATTTTGTTACACCCAATATATGGTGGTCCTTATCTGATCAGTAGTTTTTGCACTATATTTTCATTACCTACTTATAGATTTTACTTACACATATGAAACTTTGCTCTTCTCTCGGCTATAATGAAATAGATGTGGCTAAACCCCTTACCCACTAATAATATTTCTCACAAAACAGCAAAATTTATTTCATAAGAAAATTTTCAGGTTTGTATTTTGTGTGCATAAGTAATAATCACATATCCCTTGCTATAGCTTAATAACAAACTTTATATAGAGACGTTATTAGGTACCTATATTTTATTTATGAACTTGAAAATTATAAAACCTACCAATTTTTTATAATCATACAAAATTTCATTTAAAACTGTTCCAAGGTAGTAAAAGTACTATCTGGAGGAATCATTTAAAAAATCCTTAATACTTACCCATAAAATATAATTTGAACTTTCTCTAAAACATTTTACTTGAAGCGGTTTCATCAAATATTTAATGATCAGATTAATGAGAAGGGGTCGGAATCATTATTAGGCAGTATGTCATAAATTGTTTTATCAATCACAGTTTTGAATGGACGTTGACTTCATCAACTTTTTTTTATAAATAAGCTCAATACAGCTCTAGGATTAACGGTACATTTTCAACTGTTCACTCAATTGGACGGAACTTCAGGAAATCTAGAAATAAAAAAAAGTATACTCGTTCGTAATATAGTATCCAATGAAAGCTACGATAACATATATTCGTTATTTATCTTACAGTAAATAAAAAAGATGGAGAACTTTCCTTTTACATATTTTTGGTTTGTTAAGACAACTACACATTTTGTCGGATCAGTATTTTATACTGTACTAGCTGGTGCCCGTAGTTTCGCCAGCGTAGGTATAATTTTTTAAAATGCCCTTGGTTTCCCATGGTTTATAGCGAGGCTCCAGTTTTCAGGCGTATGTGTTATCCCTGCACCAAATTTCAACCAGATAGGTTCAGTCGCTAAACCGCGAAAGAGTAACAAACATCCTCACAAACATTCGCATTAATAATATTGCTAGTTTCAGAGTACGTCGTGTGTGAACGCTATATTTACTAACGCGATCAAATAAAGGACCTGTAAAGTGAATAGCTATGTGTAGCACCCTAATATCGTAGCAGGTGCCGTAGATCTCAATAATCTGGGCTTGATATTGAATATCATAGTTTACTACCGTGCAGACTGATTACCATTACTATACATGAATTTAATCAAAATAATCTCCAACAGGCCAGCCCTACTGAATAACAGCTCTAGTTTCTTTTTCTGAAGTTATAATCACAACAAAAAGTTGAACGAAATCACTGGGCCGTGTTTACCGATCACTGTAAGCTCTATTGAATGTAGGTAAACGATTAATTATTACGATTACTCATAGCACAATCTCATCTAAATATTATAAACTAGCAGACGTCACGCGGTTTTACCCGCGTAATTCCCGTTCCCGTGGGAATTCGGGAATAAAATATAGCCTTTGTTCAACGCAGAGAGTGTAGCTTTCCAACAGTGAAAGAATTTTTCAAATCGGTCCAGTAGTTCCGGAGCATATTCGTTACAAAGAAACAAACAAAAAAACAAATCTTTCCTCTTTATAATATTAGTATAGATTGAAAGTATAGGTAGGTATTTCAATGATTCGACTTGAGATAAGTGTATCTCTCGAATTTCCCACTTGTACGCTTTACGGAAATAAATCGTTCGACTTCTTAGAAATATCAATTATACAAAATAAGGATGACTATGGTAATCATTTATTGTTCTGGTTTCTCTGTAATTTGTATGGATTGTGAAAAAAATATTTAATTTGAGAGGGTCTGATCTGGCGGATGTCACGTTCAATCCCTTGTTATCCGTATTGGGGAGAGCTTGTGGTCACTTGCTTGAGATGGAGTGGAGATGATGTAGGTAAAAGTCGTATTAGGATGTGTTATAGTGGCGCCGTCTATGAGTCAACATACCTGTAGATTAACTTCTATTGTGGTATAGGTATGCTTATGTTGAAAGTATTTATTATTAAACTCGATGTCATCAGGAGCGTAAATCTGCTATTTCAATTGTGTTAGAACCGAATCCTAATCGTATCTCAATAGCTAAGAAAACTGTCAAATTGTATTGTAACCCTACGATTCTGTTCTGACACAGTTCAGACTTGAGTCACTTGTAAGTAATATTATCATAGTATTACTCCTGGGTACATCCTTCCGAGGGCTTACCTGGGGCTCCCAACTGCAGGCAGTTGGAAGGGAACGTGTGGTTTTAAGTCGGTAGGAGTCCGGTATAGCATCGACGTAAAATTTTCCTCACGTTTAAAAAAAAAAATGTATAGTATTCCTAATATATTATACTATATAATTACGTGTTCTTTTTAACGTGAGGGTAAATTCATCATGGATGCTATGCCGGACTCCTACCGACTAAAAAAGCTCACGTAACGCCCAACAGCCTATGGTCGGGACCCCCGGGTGAGCCCTCGGAAGGATGTCCCAGGAGATATATTTGTATTATCTGTGGTATTACCGTGACGCAGTGTGTAGGTATATGACCAAAGCAGGTATTATAATGACTTATATTTTTGTTTTAATTTTTAAATTTCAAGTTCCGGAAAATAAGCACAAAGAACCCAGCACCCTGACAGAGTTTTCATCCTCACAGTTTGCTTCCGGAGCGTTCGAGCACTAGGCTTTGTGGAATGAACCTCTGCTTCGGTTTTCTCTAACGCCAGCAATAAAGAGTTCTTCAAAAGGGATCTTGGAATGCTCTTGCATAGTCAGCAGCGCAGTAGTAGTAGCTCTGGTGTTTCAACAGTCCAAAGGCGTCCCCTGCGGTGAACACTTTCCATCAAGCCGTATTTATAACAATTAATATAGTCAAGTTATTTTAAAGTAATACCCTATGTACTGGGACATCCTTCCAAGGGCTTACCCGGGGCTCCTGATCGTAGGCATTAGGTCACGTGTGGTTTTAGTCGGTCAGACTTCAGCATAGTAGGTACTCATGAGGGATTTCCACATTGAAATAGGCCGTATCTGTCGCCTTAGTAGTATACAGAAAAGTTTAGGCTAACATAATCACTGTGGTCCCCCGGAACTCTCGACCGAAAAGTTCAGCATGGCATCCATGAAGATTTCCACACGCTAAAGTATATTTATGCAATTATAGATCCTACACTGGATCCTTCCTAGAATCCAAGAGAATTCACACAAATATTTGGACCGACCCGGGAATCGATCTCAGGACCTCAAGCGCGGCGGGCGGTTACACTACCGACTACGCCCCCGAAGTAAGTAAATACCTACTGGTAGCTTCATAGAGCCTGGAAAGATTTTCCGAAACCCGTTTGTTCGAATAACCTGTTGACATAATCATTTTGGTTAGACGTCTCCTTTCATAGAAAGCACGGTTGGCAGAAATCACTACTCGTAGAAAGCACGGCTCGCCGAAGAATCCTTCCATAGGAAGCACGGTTGGCAGAAATCACTATTCGTAGAAAGCACGGTTCGCCGAAGTATTGGTTAATAGAATCATTGTTGCACAGATGTATGATGGAAAAACAATGAAGTACATGAGAGAAAGTTCAGTTCCGTTGGGTTATCCACAAACACAATCAATTGTCAACATTTTGATCCACACATTATTTTGATGACTAGTTACGAACTTGGACATTAAAATGTTTATTTCGTGTACGACTGTATAAATGACTTTTAGATTATATCTTCAAATTACCTAAATGTGTCTTTAATGGCTGAATTTAATGTTGGATTTAAAATTAAGACATCTGGCAAAAAAGTTAAATTGACTTTACCAATTGTTTCCTGTACCCATAAATGACAAAGGGATGTATTAAAAACGTGGAAATGAAATTGAATTTTTGAAAAGTAATATGAGATGTCCGTCCCGAATTATTTTTTATTAGCCTTAGCGGCCATTTTGTGTCATTTACTTAACCTGTTATCGACGTGAGGCCGCTGAGACCGACATTATGAAAATACACCCATTTACAAATGGAAAACTAACCAAGCGAATCAGAAATATTCGTAGTGCTGGGACACAAAGGTTAGAATCGATTGAAAAACATATTTCGAATTCGAAAAGTATTATTGCATTCGATTAATGCTATTGTATAACTAATAATCAGGCAGGACTATTTGATTCGTTTATCTCATTTCGGTAATATGTGTTTGACTCGGAGTAATGGGAGGTTAAATTTGTTGCTATATTACTTTGGTAGTAACTATTGCTTAGTAACTGACCTGGTTTTCAATCTGTGTAAGTTTTATAATATGAAGTAACTATGGAGGTTGTATAACTCACTTTTTTAGGTTCACAAGAAATAGGTGTTGCATAATCTAAAAAAAATTACAAGCAGGTATTTTTTACTTTACTTACTAAACGGTCTACTTTTATAAAATCAGGCAAAGTCCCCCGTCTGTAAATTTTCTCCTTAACTATTCTACGTCTCTGGCGACCATTTTCAGTTTGCCTGTAACTTAGGTTCTTTTATGTCAACTGATTAGACAATTTCAAATTAATTACATTATTTATATCATCTAAGGACTTTGGCAGTAGATGGTGTCATTATTATATACGAGTGCCTTCATTGATACCAAAAACTTCCCTGTAATTTGAAATTGAAAACGAAAATTGCGAACATGCGTAATAAGAGAGGAGAGCACCGTCTACGTGACGCTATTTAGCGCCAATCGACGCAAGCGCGAATTGAAAATCAAAACAAGCATTGATCCACAATCAAAACGAATCGAATATTAGCGTCGTGATCGATAACATACCATCCGATTATCGAAATCACGATCATTTGTTTACATCGATACTTTCCTAATCCGAAAGCTTGTATATAAATCGATAACGTCGACTTTTTATCCAACCCTTAAAAGCATTTCAAATTTCAACCGTGCTCCATGGTTATAAAGTCTTGTGAAAACATAGGTATTTATTCTGAACTGAATTTCTGATTACCATAAGGTTGATTATCGTCTGTACAATGTATTTTGTAAAAGTATCGAGTGCAACTATTTCTTTGGATTATATTAAATTATAGCTAGCCGTGAAAATCGTCCCGTAATGTGTTGCCAAGATTACCTTTCCGTGGGACTGCGCGGAGGTATCATTTGGTACGATCCACTCGTACCCTAAGTGTGTGTAATGGTGTGTAATCTTTGAATTAGCCGTTATATATTTTTGATTCTTATTTTATTTTTACATCCGCAGTACAAGTATTTGCTAATGGCTTTCCTATACAGGCAGATGAAGATCATCCATTCATTCTTTATTTTCTGAAAATCTAAAATATACTGTTATTTGATGTCATCTGCTCAGTCTATTCTGGACTCGACATAGATTTTGAGAGCATCCACTAATGTACACTTTTAAGAGATAGCGACTCGCGGATTATATTGGAGCTGGTCCCTGATGTAACAACGTAGCTTTTTACCATCAGTAGTTTTTTGGCTATTGTATTGGCAGAGAATTTAATAAAGATAGCACAGTGTCGGATAGATTCCGCAGAACTTCTATCCAAGATTAACATTGTAGTGCTTACGAGAACCCGCCGGCATCCAGTCCTCGGTTTCTTGCACGTCTCCCGAAGTGGTACAAATTATAGAAAAAAAATCGTTTTTCATTAGAACCTCAAAATTATTCAATCACCTTAATTCACTGGATTTGGACCTGTTTAACTCATCCCCACTTAAACTACGAGATATAATTGCCAATAATTGGTTTGAACATTCATCCTCATATCTGTCGAGTTACATTTTCATCTAAAGTAATGGTTCGACTTAACCGATAACTTTGGAACCTGATAACTTCATTCTGTTTTTGTGTAGAATAAGCTTAACCACTTACTGTTAAAACCTAAGGGCACTTAGACTAATGTATACTGATTATAAAATAGAAACAACAACCTACCCTAGCTCTCAGAATTGAAATGTGAAAACAATGTATTTGGTTTTAAGATATTCTTTTATTTAAGTAAGGAGACATTGTTAACTGTTTGTTTTCCAAATTAAAGAAAAAATAAGAAAGAAGTAACATCCTATTTTCTAAAGTTTTAGAAATAAAATATATGGTAATATATTTACAAAAATATTCTGCTAGTTTTCATAGCGGGTGAAGGGGGAAACACAAAGACATATAAAATGTCATTATATTTAAAAATGTATTAATCGACAAACGCGTAATGGCTGTTGTGTGTTAATTTTTATTGTACAGTCAACTACAATGAAATGTACTAGTTTAATCATATAAAATGATGTACTGATGTACAGTGCTTTTTATAAAGCCAAAAGACCAAATGGTCTATTGGCTTGGCAGAAAACAATGCTTAAGTAAGGCGCATCCTGTGGTTAGATGATCTAAGTAAATTAGAGAAAAATTAAATAGAGACTGGCATTTAAAATATGAAATTTAGCATTCACATACTTTTCTTTATGTTTTCGCTATCCAAATGTAACTACGCTACTAAAAGGTGCATTTGCTGACGCGCTAACGAGAATCTGCAATAAATTTACGAAGTCAGTGAACCTCAAAATTCACAGTTGAGACTGTGAACGCTTACGAAAAGGTTTGTACAAAGAAAATAGTTAAGCTTTTTTTAACGTAAAGAAAAATCCATAATGGATGCTATGCCGGACTCCTGCCGACTAAAAAACCTCACGTAACGCCCAACAGCCTATGGTTGGAAGCCCCGGGTAAGCCCTTAGAAGGATGTCCCAGGACTCCCAACAAACCCATGGCTACCACTGCGGCCTCGCCTAGGGGGTGTTTCGGGGGCTATCCCGCGTCTTTTGAGTGGTTTCGGGTGTGATCGCGCTTCTAAGACCCCCCCTTAGAAGCGGGATCACACCCTGCATGCGTGAATGTCTCACGACACGCTGCCGTCATGAGCCTGCTTCTGTAAGGACGGTAAGCAGCCCTCTTATCGTCCACAGGCCCTCGGTCATGGAGGCCGATAGTTTTCTGCGAAGATACGTCGGCGGCGGGCGCTCAAGCCGCCGACTGCGGAACTCGGGTGGTAGAGTTCTCTCCCGTTCCCGCCCTGCCGCCTCTTTCACGGGCATGACCTGCTCGCAGAAAGAGGCGGCGCAGTCCCACTTACTCTCGCTAGAGATCATGGCTCGCACCATGGTTTCGAGCGAGAGAGTGTCCACGTCCAGATCCTACGAGGACCGGCGCTGTTGCGCCCACGTCGTGCACTCCACCAGCGTGTGGAGCGCCGTGGTTTCCCGGTGTCTTCGCCACAGATACCTACCGAAGCTACCGTGCCCGGCTAGTATCTGTGACAGCCGGTAGGAGAGAACACCGTGTCTCCTCTCCAGCCACTCGTCCATGACCGGTCTGACGGCCGCGATTGTGGCGAATCCGCCCTTTGGTTAGATAGTTAAGCTACCTTACCCTATATTCGTAGTTATGAAAATAGAAATTAATTGAGAAGAATTAATGAAAAATTAAGGAAGTATGTACCTATAATGTTATTTCGTAGTAAAACCTTATTATATTTGGAGGAAAAAAGTAGGTGTCAATGCTTAGTACACTTGGGAGTTTCTATACAACTACATAAAATGGCAAACATTTTCAACGATGCGGGACGGGACCAACGTAGTTATAAAATATGCATACCATTAACATTGGTTAAAACCACATTATGGGCGCGTTACGCTCGCTCGCCGCTCACAAACGCTAATATTATGAAGTTGACGTAATTTGTGATACTCGTGAGTGTGTCTTAGACTTACAGAGGTTCTGTATATGTACCATTGATGGATTTTTGAATTAATGAGGTAAAATATAATTTTCCTTTTCCATTCAAGTAAGTAAGCTGATTGACTGACTCACCACCGCCCACTAATGGACGAAATAGAAGGATTAAAAGCTTTATGACTACATCCAGATAAGAAAAGTATCTAACGAACTAGGTCTCAATTGGAGGGAATCTCAATTCGAGTAGTTAAGTAGCGTAATGATTACCTCGCTATTGGACTAAGTCTCAGTTGTTCTGGGATGTGGGGTAGAACACCCACGTGATACACACTGGTAACTTGGACGACGTCGGCGCCCATGGTGAATAGTCCACCGAGGAGGGGGCCTTTTTTGGCTTTTTCGGATCGATTGGCTGAGCCGTAACCCCGTCTAGTAACAGACGGGCACGGTGGCTCTTCGGAGCCGCGAGGAAGAAAACCTTCTCGAGTACTGTTCTCACCTTTAGGATGTCTCTGCAAGGTACTTACAAGACGCGCTTGTCGCTATGCAGAGACGTGCTTTCCGAATAATTGGTTGTCCTGAGGTGACAGGAGGCCTCGAACCGTTAGCGCAGCGAAGAATCTGATCCCATCTCCTTTCCGATCCCGAACAACGCGTGTTGGGCAGAGATGCCACTCATACACTGTGGAGAGAATCTTCGCCAGAACTAAGCGTTTCAAAAGATCGTTCCTTTGTCGAACTGTAAAAACTTGAAACGACCTGCTCGCATACGTGTTTCCCTCATCTTACAATCCCGGGTTCTTTAAGAGGACCATGAAGAGGCACATCACAGGGCCGCCAACTTGAGGACCACTGTCAGAATGGCCCCCAATCTCTAGATGCGCCACGGCTTTCCATCAAGCCTGATGGAAAGCAGTGGCCTGATGGAAAGCCAAATCGACGTCGTCACCAGCCGCTGGCGACGACAATTTGGCGAGCTGGATAAAAAAAAATCACCCCGAATCCTACGTTCTGACGTCCTACATGAGATGCATCGCTGAACGGATTCAGTGCCTACGGCGTCACTCCCATCTTCCCACCCAACCAATCCTCCCATCCACTCGCACCTCCCCACTCCCTTTGCGTTTGTTTTGGTACACTCGTATCACACCTCTTATTTATGGTCTAAGCGCAGGTCTATCAAATTTTACATTACTTACAACAGTCACAATCTCATAATTATGTTTAAAACAACTTTTTTTTCACATGCCTCAAAATAAGACTATGGGAAAATATTACATTTTTAGGCTGGTTTGCAATGTAGTTCTTATCTACGCCTTGTTTTCGAGCAATACTAATTACTTAACTAACATTACAAAATACTTAAAGTTACACAAACATAAATTTAATATGTAATTAAGTTGATATCTATTATCTACCTTTTTCAAAAGCCTAGTGGCCTCGCTAGCTCAAAGTTCTGTAAATGAGGTATTACGCATGAGCTGCCCATCCTATTAGCTGTGTTAAAATGGACAGAAATAGGCCATGGCTACCAATTTTCAATTTTGCAAGCCGCTCTCAAGGTCTCGCTCTGGCTGTGGAGAGTATGGAGAAGGAATGCAATCGATCGAATTATGACGGCTAATATGTCATAATAAACACTGTTATATTCTTTCCACTATTCCGATCATAGAAACCAAAAATATATAAAAACTCATGTCACGAGGTGTTTATTATAATTATATGTCAATCCCCTATGATTAGGCCTACTGTACCCTAAACATGTCCTATAAAAACGTTAGTTGGCACAACTAATGTCGATGTAATGAGCCTCTTATCTAACTAATTAAAA
Organism: Miltochrista miniata; assembly: GCA_933228765.1. Lineage (NCBI taxonomy): Eukaryota > Metazoa > Arthropoda > Insecta > Lepidoptera > Erebidae > Miltochrista > Miltochrista miniata. The sequence goes on from OW121751.1 coordinate 31,031,156, forward strand.
GTCGATTTAGCGCAGGCTTTCTAATGCGTACAGTGACACCTATACACAAAACGATGTACTAATCATATGTCAAAGTAAGCGAATCCTTTTTACTGTATGATTAATGTTTAAAGTGACAGTTGTGAGTAATTAATGATAGCGATTATTTGAGTGAGGGTACTTTTTATGACGAAACTATATAAGTTTGTAATTAGTTTACGAGTTTCGGGTAGTTAATCGTCAGCAATCGACCGACGGTTACTAACGATTAAATGTATAGAGTGATTTGGGAGATTGATCACGTATGTTTTGGTAGGCAAAAAATGGTATTAAGTAAAGTTATAGGCCACACACGTAATAGTCCTTAGCAGCAGTTATTATGACTGCCAGTATTTGAAATTAAGGTTGCCAAGAGGTCGGTACCTCAGTTCCTGTATCCTGTATGTTCTTATGGCCCTAGGGTACAGTCAACCAGATGAAAATGGTTATCACACCACATGGACTGTTTGACTGAGGTCTCATACTCACAGTACCAACCCATGGTAATTGTAAAGCCTCTTTTAAAGAACTCCGTACTGAAAAACTTGGCAAGCACCTCATGTCGTAACTACACCATACCACTTCTTAGACTGTTCGTATACGAGAGCTTCGAAAATAAATTTAAACGTCTCTGGGGTGACAAGTGGCGCTACTAGTCTTAAGCTAGTGAATAGCTTTTTCAGCTAAGAACTTTTTCAGCAAGTTCATTCGCGGTGAAAAGTTTACGTAATCTTTTTATTTAATTTAACTTAAATTTACGAATGTTTCTGCTGCATTATTTTCCAATAACAATAAATAAAGGGATCAACCGTATCTAAGGAATTATGTTTTGGTATTTGGGTATACTTAGACATCAGTGTGTTCCCACCATAAGTAAACTCCCCGATAGGAGCCATGTTTTACTTTCAGACCAGTAATATAGCGACCGTGACAAATCGATTTCCGAGATGACTCCGAGTAGTTTGTTTAGCTCATAGCCTGCCGAATCTCACCAAAAAGAGGAGTCGTGAATTGAATCCGTGTGGCGGTGCGTTGGAAAAAGAAATGAATGAGATGATACCATTTCTAAAACGTTCATTGCTCGCTTAGACAGTTATTTTTATATTAAAGCAAGATCAAACCAAGCAATGGTTATGTCATTGGGCTGTTTGGTAGTTAATAAACCATGTTTTTGAGTATCGAAGGAGGTAGTGAAAAACGCTACCATCACGAGCGCTTCCCGTTCGAAAATGGCCGTGGTAATGGTATTTGTGTTGTTGATTTTCTCTGTTTTCGGCCTGTAACTCGATTTGCTTTTTGTTCTATCGATACAAAGGCGACTAAATTTCGTTAGTAAGTCATTTCTCGGTCGTGTTCGAGAGCGTCGTGATGGTGTAGAGACTGGAGGCTACACGAGTCGAGCGTGCCAAATCAATTTGGTGATGTCCCTAAAATAAATATTGAGTTAGTATTTGGTTTCGGGAGAAGATTAAAGCTGGTTTGGTGTATTCGTTTTTGATTAGAATGATTTAGCGGTTTATGTAGCTTGAACCGAACATTAGCTAGAAGAAACGGTGGTGGTACTTCAGGAACGAGTCATTTTAAACTTTTATGAGCGTGGATTTGTCGTGATGAAAGAGTCGGATTCTTGTTTGATGAGGTGTTTTACTGTAGCAATAATTAGGTGACAATAGTAACAGAAAAGCTGTTTGTGATATATTAGGATAAAGAAATATCCTAGCCTAGTTTAATGCTTGTAGCATCACTTGCTTACTATTTTGTAAACGATCGTGGCAGCCAGTCCTGTGATTAGTGACTGTGACATTTATTGAGCTATAGGCTCACCACCTATTACGTGGGATATAAAATTATAAGGTGAAATCTGGGTGTATACCTTTTTTTTTTTTTTTTTTTTTTTACGTGAGGGAAAATCCTCATGGATGTTATGCCGGACTCCTACCGACTAAAAAACCTCACGCAACGCCCAACAGCCTATGGTTGTGAGCCCCGGGTAAGCCCTCGGAAGGATGTCCCAGGACTCCCAACAGACCTACAGCCGCCTCTGCAGCCTCGCCCAGGGGGTGGTTCGGGTGCTAATCCGCGTCTTTGGGGGTGGGTTTCGGGTGTGATCCCGCTTCTAAGGGGGGTCGTGCGTGAGTTCCTCACGTCACGCTGCCGTCATGGGCCTGCTTCTGTAAGGACGGTGAGCGACTCTCTCACCGTCCTCAGACCCCCGGTCATGGAGGCCGATAGTCCTCGGCGAAGACACGTCGGCGGCGTCCAGGCCGCCGACTGCGGAACTCGGGGGGAAGAGTTCTCTCCCGTATCCGCCCCGCCGCCTCTTTCACGAGCATGACCTGCTCGCAGAAAGAGGCGGCGCAGTCCCACTTACTCCCGCTGGAGAGCATGGCTCGCACCATGGTCTCGAGCGAGAGAGTGTCCACGTCCAGACCCACTTCGAGGACCTGGCGCTGTTGCGCCCACGCAGTGCACTCCACCAGCGTATGGAGCGCTGTGTCATCGCTGCGGTCCTCGCAGTGCTGACACTCGGCCGTGGTTTCCCGGTGTCTTCGCCACAGATACCTACCGAAGCTACCGTGCCCGGTTAGTATCTGTGACAGCCGGTAGGAGAGAGCACCGTGTCTCCTCTCCAGCCACTCGTCCATGACCGGTCTGACGGCCGCGATTGTGGCGAATCCCCCCTTTGGTTGCTCAAGTCGCACCTTCCATGTCTCCACGGTTTCCTGGTGGAGCAGGGTCCGCTGGGCCTCGATTTCTCGAGGCGCAGGCCTTTGGCCCCGATCCAGTGCCTCCTTGCGCCATCTAAACAGTGACGCAAGGACTCTCGCTTCCAGGTCCCATGGAGGGGTCCCGGCTAGGAGACATGCCGCCTCACGGGAGATCGTGCGGTATCCCCTTATCACCCTGATGGCCATCGTCCTCTGCGGACTCAGCAGTCTGGCCACATTACTGGCCGACAGGGTCTCCGCCCATACGGGGGCCCCGTATAGGGCCATACTTCGCACGATCCCCAGGTATAGTCTCCTGTAGGGAGCGTTGGGTCCCCTGATGTTGGGCATCAGCCGCGCTAGTGCGGCTGATGCCCCCCTCAGTTTTGGGACCAAACTTCGGAAGTGATGTCCGAAGTTCCACCGGCCATCGAGTACGAGCCCCAGATACTTCATCGAGGGCTCGATGCCGATGCTGACGCCCCCTACCCACAGGCTGGATCCCGCAGGTGGCCCCTTCCGAGGTCCGTGGAAGCACAGAGCCTCGGATTTGTGAAGGGCGACCTCGAGACCCAGCCGCCGAATTCGACCCACGACTTGAGCAACCCCTGCCGTGGCCTTTAGTGCTGCATCACGGTGCGTTGCTCCCCGCGCCGTAACGAGGGTGTCGTCAGCGTAACAAGTTACGCCGACCCCTCGGAGCAACGGACCACGCAGCACCCAGTCGTAACCGATGTTCCACAGGAGCGGCCCTAATACCGATCCCTGTGGAACACCGCACGACACATCTCGCCGACCCGGCCCTAGCCAGCTCGGGTAAGTTATGGCCCTCTCGGAGAGATAGGCCCCGACAATTCGACGGAGGTAGGGTGGCACTCCATGGTAGATAAGTGCCTCCCTAACGCAGCCCCAGGGCAAGGTGTTGAAGGCGTTGGCGATGTCAAGAGACACCGCCACCACCACCTCACCCCGCGAGACTGCTTCCTCTGTCAGGCCTTTAATGCGCATGATCGCGTCCACGGTGGAGCGTCCCTGACGGAAGCCAAACTGGCTATCCGCCAGATCAGGCCCCACGCGTGTGAGGTGCCCGACGAGGCGTTGTGCAATAATACGCTCAAAGAGCTTGCACACCTCGTCGAGCAACACGATCGGCCGGTACCCTGATGGGGAGTTTGCCGGCCGCCCCGCCTTTCGGATCAAGACCAGTTTCCCTGTCTTCCAGACCTTGGGAAACTGGCCTTTTTCGAGGCATGCGCTAAAAAGACCTATAAGTCGAGGCCCAAGCTCCTCGAGAGCCAGGACCCATGCTCGGCCTGGAATGCCGTCGGGTCCAGGGGCGGTGTTTCTGCGGGACTTAAGCCGCAGTACAGCCGCCCCTAACTCACCCTCGGTGACTACGGGCACGTCGTTCTCGCTGCCTTCCGCGTTGGGTGCCTGAGACGGAGCCATGCGCGGAGGAATGTGTTCCTCCGCTCTCGTCGGGAACAAGGAGTCCAGGACCCTCTCCAGCCGCTCCGGCTGGAGACTCTTGGTCAGGGGGGGCGCCTTAGGGCGTAATTTGCTCCTTACCATAAGGTACGGGCGCCCCCACGGGTTCCGCTCCAGAGTCTCCATAAGCTCCTCGCGGCCCAACTTTTTGGACCGCTTGATGGCCGTCTGGAGGGCCCTCTTGGCCTCCTTGTACCCATCGTAGAGCTCCGTCTCTCGGGCTGCCGCATCGTCTTGGTGGCGACGCCTCCGGCGGAACCTGGTGTACCGGCGGCGCGCGGTAACACACTCCGCGCGCAACTGTGCGATTTCCGGCGTCCACCAGTACACCTGTTTTCTCGCCGGTCTGGGCCTAGCCCTAGGCATCGCCGCGTCGCAGATGTGCGACATGGCTCTCCCGAACCACTCTACCTCGGCATCAACATCGGCAGGCCTGTCCACTGTCGGAATCCAGGCCTGCACGATGGCCGCCTCCAGGAGAGCCTCCCGATCAAGGCGATGTAGTGCCCAACGCGGTTCCGGGGGATTCGCGATTGTTGGCGGCAGGTTAGGTGGAGGGGAGACGTCGAACCGAATATATCGGTGATCTGACGACGTCTCCTCCTCCTCCACCACACGCCATCCTTGGACACGGCGGGCAAGCTCAGGGGTCGCAAACGAAACGTCTATGACCGAGCTGAGCCCCCGCCGCGTCCAGGTTGCGACATTCCCCCGGTTCAGGATGACTAAGCCACGTGTAGTGACCCAGTCCTGAAGTATCCTCCCCCTGTCCCTGGTTTCCCGGGAGCCCCAAGCCTGCGACCAGGCATTGAAGTCTCCCAGGACCAAGACAGGGCGAGGACGGCATGCAGCTAGAACGACGTCCAGCTCAGGGAGCCATAGCTCAAATTGATGCTGGTCGAGGTTTGGCGAGATGTAAACGGCCACGACAGCCATACCCTCATATTCCGCCGCGACGCAACCCAAGCCCCTAGCGATAAGCGCTAGGCGCGAGTCGTCCGCGCCGGTCCCCCCAAAGACAGTCGCCAGGCCGTCCAGATCCACCGGGCTTCCCGGGTGAACCCAGTACGGCTCTGCGACAACAGCAATGTTGATGGACCACTGCCTGATGCTCTGGTACAGAAGGTCCTGAGCACCAGTGGTTCAGGTTCACCTGCAGGATGCGTATATGGGTGTCCATTAATGGACGTCCATCTCCGCACCCTGCCGCGAACGTGCACTCACACCCTCACCCCCCCGTGGGGACGGACGGTGCTTCGGCTTTGAGGCAGCGCAGGCCTTGCTGCCCGCCCGGTGGTCGGCCTTCTTGCCCTCCGCCACGCATTTGTAACAGCGTGGCGGAGCGTCACAGGCAAGGGCCTTGTGACCGGGCTGACTACAGCGGAAGCACCGGTCGCCCACGGTAACTTCCGCCGCACACTGCACCCCCACATGCCCCACGACCAGGCACCTAAAGCACCTGGCTTCGCGGGGCTGCAGGAGATGCACCTGCGCCCTCAGGAAACCCCCAATAAGGAGGCTTCGTCTGTCCGCGACTTTTTGAGCCGCCGCGACGGTGCAGCTCACGACTGCCGACCCGTGACCGGTGGGGCCAAAGCGTATTTCGCCTGACCTCACCTGATCACGAGGGCAGCCGCTCGCCTCCACGACGGCGGAGATTATCTCCTCCGTCGTGGCCGCGTCATCCAGACCCGAAATGCGCAGACTCGCGCATTTGTTGGGTCTGGTGACGCGAACATCACCCGTGTCCAGCGACGCCCTCAGCTTTGCCGCTAGGGCATCAGCTTTGGGGCCGCTGGTGGCGCCAGAGACCTCGAGGAGGCGGGCTCCGGTGCGCGTCACCTTGCACCGGATACCTCCCTCAATCTCGAGGGCCTTGAGGTCGACTGAGGCTTTCGCCTGCCTCAGGACCTCGGCGTATCCCACGCCCTTCGCCTTGCCCTCTGTCGTCACCGTGATGACGACGGCAGTGGAGCGAGGAGCGCGGAGCCTCTTTGGCGCCTTTGCCGCGGCGGCCTTTGCCGCTTTGGCAGCCTCTTTAGCTACCTTCTTAGCGGCCTTTGCCGCCTTTTTGGCGGCCTTAGCCGCCTTCTTCTTTGCTCCCGCCACCTCCCAGACCCCCTCTCTAGAGAGAGTCTGGGGTGCAGCGGGAGTGCTGACTGTGCTGGGGGAGCTGGGGTTGTCACCTCCACCAGATGCCGTCTTCTTGGGGGCGGAGGCCTTCCGCTGGAGACCGGGAGCCCCACTGGGTGCAGCCGTCGTAGCGTTTCGCTTGGGGCCTGAAGTAACCCCAGTCGCAGTCGCATAGGACCCCTGTGCTAGTGGTGGGCGGTACGCTCGGTCTTCTAATACGGCGAGACGCCTCTCCATCGCCGCCATCAGCTGTGTCACACTCGGCGTTGCTTTGGTGGCTGGTTTGGGAGGCTTAGGCAGCGCAGGAGTTTCAGTGTGGGCGACTTGCATCCCAGGAGCCGTCTGGGTCTTCTGGGGGATCTGCGCACTCTGTCCCACCACCACCCTACTAACTTCCTCTCGGAGGGCCCGAATTTGTTCCCGGGAGTCAGCGAGCTCAGCCTCCAGACTCGCTACCCGGCTCCTGAGTTTCACCTCCTGCTCAGAGACACTCCTGGAGAGGAGCTCCTCAAGCGCTTTCGTAGCGCTGGCGACGCATTCCGTCACCACCTTCTTTTTGCCCGCGATATTCTTGGCACCCCTCATGGCGTCAGTTATCCGGGTCAGAGCAGTGAGGAGCTCCCGAGCTTCTGGGACATCTTCGTCCTTCCCACTGGGTAGTGGTGGAACATGCATGGGTGATTTTCTTACCCTCTCCTTCTGGTTGTCGTGGTCGGATACTCTACCCCTTCCTGCGGTAGTAGCCGGTATCTTGGCTGGTAGATCATCCTCGCTAGACGAGACTGTTCCCGGCCTTCGGAACAGGCTTTTGGCCGATCCTGCGGATCGCGGCCTCTTCCTTCTAGCATGGATATCGAGACCCTCAGTTTCAGCATCCATGCTAAGGACTGACTCCGCGTCAGTCTCGACGAGGTTCAATGCAACCTCACGGTTAGTCACTGTAGACTCAAAATCCGTTGTGAGTGTGCCAGGGTTGTTAGAGATATCGATCGAGTTAATGGTTTCATTTGGTTTTTCCATAACTAATCCCACGAGTAGAGACGAAAGGGATCACTCCCCGGGTGACGCTCATTCCGGGAAGCGGGATATATACTGTAGGGTGCTCCAGGTGCCCTACAGGCCTTACGACTTTGCTCTCGGGTTTTATAGACTATCCTTGTCGCGGGCCGACCAATTAAGGCAAGCCCTCCGGCCCCTACGGTCACCGCGTACCAACTGGTGCCACCAGTTGGGTGGTTGCGATGACCCTAGGAGTTACGGAACGCGAGGAGGGTGGCTGGTCCTCCCCAACTCCGACGCTGGCACGAATGCCTGTACTACACGCTACACGCCCTGCGGTTACTCCGCTCAGTACGCTCTGCTCAACAGAGCGTAGGCGGAGTAGCCCGAAGTGGCCTTTACGGCCCCCTCCTTGGTGGACTATTGGCCATGGGCGACGACGTGCGCCTTGCACAAAGCGCACGTCGTCGTCCACGTTACCAGGGTGTACCACGTGGAGGTTGTCCTACCCCACACCCCTGGGTGTATACCTACTATAAAAAAAATAAATAAATATAATTTTTTTTTTTTTTTTTTTTTGTATACCTACTATAAAAAAATAAATAAATAAATATTCACGGACATCTCACACAACGCTATCTGATCCCAAAGTAAGTTAGGAATAACCTATATACTTTTAAATACATACATACTATACATAGAAACACCCAGACTCTTGAGACAAACATTTACAAGTTAATGCCTCTGTGTGGATCATGACTTCACGAAGTTAAGATATTTACCTACAGGTAGATACTATAAAGTAAATTAAAACAAATTACAAAATATGATATCTATCCAAACATCGTGATCGTTGAAAGCTGCCATAGCTATTAGCAAAGTAAACGAATAAATTTCATTTCGGTCCGCTCAAATTAATACGATTTTAAATGAAAGTTCTCTAATGAATAGAGTTATCAAAACAAACCAAGAAACTAGTTAAATAAACAGTTATTTACTTAATGTTTATCCGAATCGAATCGCGTTTCCTTTGACCGCCAATTCAAAACGAAGTCACTGACTCCGTAGAGTTAGTCAATTAACCGTAGCTTTTGTTATAAAACAAAGAATCGGAATCGAATTTGTTCGTTTTGTTGAACAACCGACGTAAAATCACAATTCGACAAGAAACTACCGGCAAGAAGTGGAGTGAACGTCCCAACTAATTTGTTTTAAATTGTGTCGGTGAAATGAAAAAACGAAGGAAACCAGCGACTAGAATCAGGGTCCCGTCACATCCGGAATATTGGCCCGAGTCATTGGTGACCCTAGAGGAAAAAATATGAATCATTGTCATTGATTTACGAAACCGCAAATGGACACAATTGGTCATCCGTTCGACACATTAGTGGTATATCCGGTGTAAACCATAATAGTTCGTATTTTGTAACTTGTAGAATCATTTTCGGACACTGGCCGTGTAAAATTAAGTTGACAACACTTCTTTATTACCCGTACACATTTTAATATTGTCACATTTATGGAAACGCATCATTTTTTATCACTTTCGCATCAAAAGCTAATTACTGTTATTGCAACGCGCAAAAGCGGCGAGCGGATGCGCGTAATTTTTTCTAACGCGTCCGCTTCCGGTTATAACAAAACGTTAAATATTGAATTTTGAAAAAAAATCATATCCCCTAACTGAATTTACACGATCCGGGGCACTAACGACAGTAAAATAACAATTACAGCGACATAGATGCTATCTATGTAATTTGGTGCGCGTACAAATTCGTGTCGCCGGCCGCACGTAATAGCCACCGCAGTTTTATTGTGTTATTTACACAAATAAAAACGTTTATTTTTACATTTTCCCAAAATTAAATATGGGCCAATTTACTCTTGGTACTATTACGTTGTTTGTGTAAATAATTTTATGTGATTTGATATAAAATGTTGAGTGAGGCAGGGCGAGAAGGCTAGCTAGCGCTTGTTTATTATATTCATGTGTTATTACTTGTGTAATTTGTGTCGTTCGTGTAATTATTGTGGAGAGGAAGTCCTCGTTGTTTTGTAATCAGTTGTACACTTGTAGGTAATGCGCAATCAGTTTCCAGAGCCTGTTTATCTAACGTTATTACAGTGATTGTGTTTCATTATAATGCGTTTATATTTGAATATGAACAAAGTATTGCTGTAAAAACCTTCAAGTGCAAAGTAATTTGTGTAAATAATGTTTTTCGTGTTTAAGTGACTGGATTCATTATGCAAGTAAAGATAATTACAGAATGGAAATACAAGAAATAAGAAGAATTGATTTTGACTCTATGTGTGAAATCTGTAGTATCAAGGGATACTACCTATTTATTTTGTTTTTTTGTGTGGGATATTCGTCATGGATGCTATCCCGGACTCTAACCGATTAAACAACCACCGTTTTCTACCTGATGCCTACGGTCGGGAGCCCCGGGTAAGCCCTCGAAAGGTTATACCCAGGACGGACACTACCTATGATTGTCGACTTCAATCTTCAGTCGCCATGGCTTTCCACCTGTTGGGCGTCGGGCGGTATCATTTGACGAGTCAAATCATCATCCTCCGACCTGTTTTGCAACCCAGTTGGGGCCATTCTAACTGGGATGCTGCAGAACTTCGATATTTTCCATGAACAACTGCCATCTGACGTCCATAACAAATTGGCGATATCGAAGGTCTGTTGTTAGGCTGACTGTGCGACGAGCCAAATGCATATTTAAAATAAAAGTTGCAAGCAAAATATTGAAAAAAAATAGCCTTTTCTGTGAAGTATTTTAGGATATTTAATACCTATAAAAGTCTTGCAGGTTACAATCTCTGTAGGTGAGGCCGCAGTGGTAGCCGTAGATCTGTTGGGAGTCCTGAGGTATCCTTCCGAGGACTTACCCGAGGCTCCCAACCGTAGGCTGTTAGGAGGCACGTGAGGTTTTTTTAGTCGGTAGGAGTCCGGCATAACATCCATGAGGATTTCTCACGTAAAACAAAAAAAAGGTTACAATTTTCTATCTTCCTAACAATTTAAATTTGAATTGACGTGCCAATAGCAAATGTTTCAAAATTCAAACAATGTAGAAAGTTATCCATGATGTTCATTAGGTCTGTGCTATCATCTCGCCTCCTAATAATATCAAGTACTTAGGTACCTATATTACATTCAAATGAAGATAGAATTTTCATAATGAAACATCTATTACAGACGCATCAAGTTTAGTTACAACACGAAATGAAATTCATGAAAATCACTGCAAACAATAAGAGATGATGAGGTAAAAATAGCGTTTTAAGTTTCACACAATGCAAATTGCAATCTAAATCACCTATGTAACTACTGTAGTTTACTTTCTACGACAATTTTCATTCAAACATTCCCCTTTGTTTGGATTTAAAATGATTTTAAACATTATTATGTTACAATAACAATGCGTACAGTGATTTCATATTATGACTGTACGCTATAGAGCAGCTCGGCCTATGACTTTGATCGGGTTTGGGAGTCACGGGACATCCTTCCTGAGGGCTTACCCGGGGCTCTCAACCATAGGCTGTTAGGCGTGGCGTGAGGTTTTTGAGTCGGTAAGAGTCCGGCATAACATCCTATGAGGATTTTCCCTCACGTTAAACAAAAAAAAAAATGACTTTGATCGGGTGAGGAGTGGCGATACGGAGACTTTTCCCTCTGTAAATACATTCTCCAAAAGATATAAGAAATATATTAATATGCGTATCTGAAATTATGAGTGTATTGTTTTGTATAAGTTTCATAGTAACAACCGATTGCCGAATGGTGTATATGAATACGATTCCCCCCGCAACATATATATTTGGACGGGTTATATATTAAAATACCAGAAATCAAAATGCCTTTACTTAAAATGCATTAGACCAAAATACCCGAATTCGAAATACCTTAACATTCAAAATACCTTATTTCAGTTCACCTTACCTTAAAATGTCTAAACTTAAAACACAAATAATTATTATATCAGAATTCAAAATACAAATTTTCAAATATCCTTAATTTAAAATACCGAAAATAGAATACAATGTGAATATAAAAAAAAACCATAACCTACCCAGTTTATCGCTATAACCCACTGGGTATTATTAGGTATATATTATGCTATACCAGTTCATTATATAGCGCATAGTTAATAAATGAATGATTTAAGAAATAAAGATTTATTGCCACTCACACGTTTTGTTATTTGACTTTAACTTATTAACACCCCCCCCCCCCCCGCCCCCTAAGTGAAGCCGCAGTTGTAGCCGTAGGTCTGTTGATCCTTGGGTATCCTTCTGAGGGCTTACCCGGGGCTCCGGTTTTTAGTCGGTAGGAGTCCGGCATAGTATCCATGTAGGATTTACCTCACGTTAAAACACTTTGATTCAGAGTTACAAAAGTACTACAGTGGGCTAACGAAAAATCAAAAAAAAAAACCACGAAGGCTAAGGCGGGAGCTCCGCTTCGCTTCGCTCCCGCCTTAGTCTTCTAACCTAACCTATCCGAGTCGGGATACCCTGAGTCGGGGTGTTAACCATTTACAGATATATAGCATCCATGTAGGATATAAATCATGTTAAAAAAAAGGTATTATGTGTTTGAACATTTTAGGATAAGGTATTTCATAAATTTATTTTTTGGGTTTCGGTTATTCGACCGTAAGGCATTTTAAATTATTTATATTATAAATATTTGCCTTTTGAATATTGATATTTCGATTTCGGGTATTTTGGGCTCAGGCATTTTAAGTAAAGGCATTATGATTTCTGGTATTATGACGGTATACCATTTGGACGACATAATTGAAAGTTTCATTGTTGAAATAAAAAAGGTAGACCAACAACCAATAGGTAACGTCAAGAAAGCATGGATATACGACAACTATTTAACATCACGTCTAAACTGGCCGTTTCTTGTGTACGATATGAGCCAAAACCTTCTCAGAAAATTGGATGCGAATGTTACGAAGACGTTGAAGTCGTGGCTAGGGCTAGCTCAATCGGACGACCCGTCGGCATTATACAGATCCTCTAATAACTTCGGAATGACGTTTAAGAAGCCGTCGGAACTCTATAGACATCTAAGAGTTACTAAAATGCACGTCTTGGCAAACTCAAGAGACAAAATCGTTCAAACTCTTCCAAAGGATAAAAATATAGCAGAACTTGAGTCACGCCTCCAATTCCACAACAAATTCATGGTAGGTTCGCAGACTGGTCGAGCGGGGTTGAGTAGTATCCGGAGACAAACAGATAAAGACATTACAAAATCTTTTCTGGAGCAGGATGAGAGCGATGCCTATAAGGTGCACGCGATGAACCTGGAGATGCAGAATGAATGGTTTACTCTGGGCGAATTTTGTATTCCCACAGCCTTGCAGTGGCGTACCTTATTGTACGACTGGTCGCCGGCATTGCTTAAGTTCTACCTGAACGCGTTTCAATTGACCCACCCCGACCCAAGTAATCTGGTCAGGTGGGGGAAAGCCACAGATAAAACATGTAATGCATGTGGAGAAGCGATTGGAACGGCTAGGCACCTGCTGGTAGGTTGTAGGACGTTACTAGACCGGAGTCATTACTCACGCCGACACGATAGGGTATTGGAAATCATACGTGAGGCTGTCAGTTTGGCGGTAGCGAGAGCGAAAAAGGGATTAACCACAAACAAAAGAAATGACATTGCGTTTGTAAAGGAAGGCTGTTCAAAGAAAGTACCTCAAAAGCCATACTCAATTTTGATGACTGCCGCCGATTGGACTATACTCTCAGACACGTATGAAAAACACTACAAAATCCCGGAGGATGTATGTGCCTCGTCATCCAGACCCGACATATTCTTGTTTTCGAGGATACACAGGCGTGCGGTGCTCGTGGAGCTGACGGTGCCATGGGAGACCAACATACCGAAGGACCACGCCATGAAGACAAATAAATACTTTGACTTGACCAATGAGTTAACCAAAAATGGCTATGTGGTTAAACTCTATGCCGTAGAAGTAGGAGCAAGGGGAATTCCAGCTAAATCCCTGTATAATTGATTTAAGGACCTTGGATTGCCAAGAGCTTCAGTAAGCTCTTTATTAAAACGAGTATCCAAAGCGGCATTGATAGGATCTTACCAAATCTGGTTGGGCAGGGGGGGGAACATTGTTGACGGTGGAAGGTGATCGTTTATGCGCATAGTAAGGTGGCCACCCTAAACCTACTCGAATGGGTCGCAAGTCCCAGACGCCGTCAAGGTGTTCCCCCCTGTGCCACGCTATGGAACCGGCGCCCGCACGGAGAATCCATGGAATGCTAAGAATACGGTCTCTGACAGACAGATATGGTGTATGTAGAGAAATCATACTTGTCTACTCCCCTTGTAGGTACTGGTCGCGTTGCTCTATGCTGTACGCGGAACTCGGCAACAGCAGAACTATCTGGATTGCACCAAATGTCATTTTAATAGTTTTAATTACGCTCTGGTGGGAGCCTAATTGTGTATCCGCACGGTTGCTGATTACCTACCTACTGTACCTTTGGCTTTAATCTTATGATAATCGAGCACATTTCCTGGAAACTTACGTAAAGTAAGTAGGTATTCTGTTTTTCGTTGATTCCAAGTTCTTTCCATATATTGAATGCAAGGACTAATACATTATACAAAAGTGATTGCTTAATAAATGTTCATATCTACATAGTTGGTTCCAATGCAGAAATAAATAATAACAATATAGGTAGAAATGTTCTGTGACATTTTGTAAGTACACAGCGCTACAACAAAAGAAATATAGGACTAATTTGTTTTTTATAGGTAGGTAGATAGGTACAGGACAACGGATATAAAATAGAGATTCTTAATTTTTCGTTATAAATACATACTAGTCGGTCCAGACACAGAGATGACACAAATTTTGATCAGTGGTGTGAATGAAACCCTGCGACAAACCGCACTATACAAACTTATTATTAAAAAGTTTACATTTTTTCTTTCAAAGGTATTCTTATTGATATGACTGAAATAACGTTATAGTTATCTAAAATTTAAATGTACTGTATATACATATTGGGCCCTTAACAAGAACAATAATTGCAAAAGCTGTAAAACCTGTCAAGATGCCTAATTTTCCGTTAATATAAATTTTTCGTATTTATTTAATTTACATCGGTTCTGATAATAACTACTTTTAGTTTCGATGTATATTATTTTTTTAAATTTATTTATTTCCGTGTGAATAAAACCATTACCTATAGGATTAGTCGTATTTAATAGATAATTTTCATTTTCTTGGAATGTTTTCTTTTCCGAACACGAAGGTCAATCTATGGGTTGAAAAAATAATACTTATTCTATTTTCTTTTGTTTTTTTTTCGCAGGGTTTTTGTTTGTGAAATTCGTCTTATTTTGGGACAGCTCAAATATACAATGCGTTCGTAATTATTGTGGGTGTGAATTCTTATTATTTTAGTTACTAATTGGCATAAGTATAAAAACAATACGGTACGAGATTAACAAATTTGTAGAACAATATCCTCTTCACCTGAATTCTATTGTATGTGTGGCTTTTGCTATTTTGTATGTACCTATTTAGTTTGTACTTTTGTAATAATATGAAATAGGAATATTTAAATTACTTCTATGAAGTATCTGCCTATTAATACTTAATCATGCGAGAGTTATGTATTTAAGTTAGTTTCTTTGTTTAATTCATTATTCTTAAACTCTTAAGTATACTTTGTGTCTTTGTTGTAATATTTTTAAACAAACTTTCGAATTTTAAATTTCTAGGTTTCTGTACCCAAAGTGTAGAACCCTATTACTGAGACTTTGCTGTCCGTCTCTCTGTCACCAGGTTGTAATCTCGTGAATGGCGAAAGCTAGACAGTTAAATTTCGCAAATGGTGTATTTCTGTTGCCGCAATAAGAAATAAAACCAGAAATATTTGAGTCTAAGATCAAGCTTGTTATATGGGACCCCCCCTCCCATACAACAACCTTGATTATTATTGCCATTTTTTGGTATGAAACCCGACCTACCCTCCTTGCATGAGTCCGATCAGTTTTTGTCTATTTTTTTCATATTATTCGTTAATCCCGACGTTTTCTCTCGGACCCTGAGCACGCGGTTGAATTTTGTTCCCTATCCTTGCATAATAATCCACCTATAAACCCGCAGTAATAATGACTTTAATTTTATTGCAAGTACCTACCAGGCTACCATATGCCTTTTCCTGCGATGGTGACAAATATTGGACCATCACACTGCTATAGCAATGACTGACTGTGTCATCAAAACTGAACCTCCGCCAGTTCAGTTTTGAACTTTTGTAAAAGGGTAAGCCGGATCAAAAATGCGTATCAAAAACAGTGTAGGCAGAAGGAACTGTTTTGATATATTGAATAACACCACTTGTACTGTTCCACAACATTTATTTACGTTACACCTGACCGGTTTCGCCTCTCGGCATTCTCAAAGGTACAAAATAACTAACTTGATGACCACTACATCATGCAAATACATCCAAACGATAGATGTATTTGCATGATGTAGTGGTCCACAACATTTATTTACGTTACACCTGACCGGTTTCGCCTCTCGGCATTCTCAAAGGTACAAAATAACTAACTTGATGACCACTACATCATGCAAATACATCCAAACGATAGATGTATTTGCATGATGTAGTGGTCATCAAGTTAGTTATTTTGTACCTTTGAGAATGCCGAGAGGCGAAACCGGTCAGGTGTAACGTAAATAAATGTTGTGGAACAGTACAAGTGGTGTTATTCAATATGTGCAGCAAGTTCCATCAAGTGCCATCAACCAGCAGTATAAAAAATGAACTGTTTTGAATTCAATGTCTTGTTTGAGCAGTCCAAGATCGTTGTTGAGATGAGGCTGTAGCTTTCTTTACTATACGCGTAAACGATAATAAGGTGGTATTAATGAGATAATGCTCCTCTTGTTCTTTTTATTGTTACTTGTGAAAATCCTCATGGATGCTATGCCGGACTCCTACCGACTAAAACTGCACGTTTCCTTGCTGACGCCTACGGTCGGGGCTCCCGGGTCGATCATGCTCATCTAACAAGATTTTGATTGATATTTCAACTTGGTTGCACCAACCATTATCACAACCGGACTGAAAAGGCAGTGCCTCTGTGACTCCGATTCTCAAATCGTCTATTCACACTCTAGAAAAACCTTTTCAGTCTGGGAGGGTTACAATACTCCCTCTACTAATTGAAATTAGAATATTTTTCGTTCTTATAATAATTATTAATTATACTCGACTCTCCTTACACTTATACTCTACTTATACTCTCGATCCAATCTAGTGCGTAGTCAGTGCCTGTTTGGAATACTACTCCGTCTTTAGTAACTACATAGATTATGGTTTGTTGGTCGTCGCGTCGGTCAGCGAAATAATTTCTGAATTCTTCGACTTCTTCAGCTATAGTTTTAGTTTTGCTTAGTTTTTTTGAATCGAATATTTTGTTGCACCAATCCGATGGCTGGTAGTCGGTTTGTCTTAGGATGTCTGTCGCACCTTGTTGAGTTCCCTCGTTATAGCTTTTTGGTACATATAATAATAATAGGTAACTTCTAAATAAGCTTTTGTTTAAACTATAGATCGAAGTCACAGATCAAACACTATCTATGGCTAAAAGAAGTTGCCACCGAGATTTTAATGCAGATGGTGGTGCGACGTGCCGTGTAGGTATTTCGTAGGTTTCAGATCATGACAGTCGTGACCATTTCGTGTGTAAATCTCATCTTAGATATGACGCTAAGATTGATCTTTGCTTTGTTTTCCGATACGCTGCTGAAGATATCGTCAACGTTCCTTTTCAGTCAATAACCTGAGATCCCGTAGCCCCGCTGACTCAGTGTTCTGTAAGCGATGCGTGGTTGTTCACTTTATGAGATTTCCTTTTAAAATAAAAAATAAAAAATTAGGCCTGGCGCAGATGGTGATTAAATAGCCACCATCTGCGTTTGTCCCTCCACCAACGAGAATGCCCATTGAACTATGAATCTATCAAAAAACTGCTTGCAAAAAGCTATTTATTTTATTTTTGGGATTAATCGCGATTTATAGCATTTTCTTATCGAATGGAAATCATCATGGACGCTGTGCTGGACTCTTACCGAAGACCCTACAGCCGGAAGACTTCGGAAGGTTTTGCAGAATTAAGTGGTTATTTACCATAAGTATAGTACTTATAAGTCTGTTTTGTTGCCAGATATTTCGACCAGGTTGCACTGATCATGGTCAAAGACTCAGTACCTCCTGTAAGTACAAAATTTGCAATCTCAATGCACTATTCCCAGACATGTAATAATTAATATCCAACGTAGCTCGACACTCTTTGAAAAGGGACTTCTGACTTTATCGGGTTAGTTAGTGGGTAAATATGAATTCCCCTAACAATGTATTATTATTACTATCCTGCAATATTCCATAGCTTTACTGACGATAAATTTAATTGAACTTGTGCAACCTAAATTAATAATGAAAATGTACAGACAAATCAACTTAAATTTAACCTTTTGAAGTACAGAGAAACACTAACACATAAACTTGCATGAACTATAAAAGTAGACTATTATTATACCGTCCTATAAAATTTATACCACTGCAATTATTTATTTGACTGCCAAAGTTATTCCACTAACTAAGTTGCAGCTAGTTGCAATACTTATGGAGGCCGGTTTATAGCCTTGAAGCTTGGCGCAATTAGTTCAAAGATGCCGACACTCGGTTAAATAGTAATCCCGACAGCTATATAAAGCTTTCATAGGTTCTAATTGGATATCCTTTATGGGTTCCTATATATCCTATAAAGATGAAGTAATAAATCTAAAATAGCTTACTACAACGATAAAAAATATTACTGAGTTGAATAATAGATAAATTAATTTACGGTTGTGTCATGTGTGGATTTTAACTAGGTAGTTTTCAAGAAATTTATGATTTTAAAAATTTTATTGTTTGATAAAATTCACTACTATACAATATTGGTCTCACATTATGTCTTAGTTTGTCCAACCGTCTACCATATGGGAGTTTTCAAAGGTTATCTTCTAACCGTTTTAACAGACTTCAATACAAGACCAAGCAAGTTTACCAGACAAGGAAGTTTCTCAATTCGACCGTATATTTTATTATGTCAACTTGAGGGTAGCTGTAGCACCACTGGTGCTGCAAAAGTCTACAATGACCACTAACAATCAAACGGGTCTTATGCTTGTTTGCCACTTTAATGGTATAAAATATTGCATTTCATAAAGTATGTTCATTACATTTTCCAAACTACTTAGGCACATTTTATGACATTCAGTTAGAGTAGGTATGTAAGTCCTGTCAGGTTTAAATCTTTTACTAACTTTTAGCACACTTAATTACGGTGCCAGTGAGCCGCTGTTAGGCTTTTGACACGCCAGACAAACGCATATATCGTGACTTCGGCCAGTAAAGTCAGTTTGTTGATAAAGTCAATTAGCGGTATCGAAGTAGGGACCCGTATCAAGTGATTCAACCCACCATCACAGCGGCGGCGGTATCACTGCGCCGTCATTGGCCGGGCGTGTCTTAGGGGAGTGGTCTCGGCCCGCTACTTTTTTGTTATACTTTTTTGAGTGGAGCGTAGGCGACCCTAGCCGGCTTTATTCTCTACCAGTCGATTGAAGGCGTTGGTGTGTTATAGTTTATTGCTCTGATGTCGTTTGAAACGTCACGGGGTATCATGTAAATTGTGGCCTTTATTGACGATAATATAAACGTGTTCAGTATCTATCGTCTCGTGCATAAAATAAGGACTTTGTTTTGGAGTTCAACAGTGAGAATTGAGTGTGGTAAGTGTTTTTAATTAGATAATTATGCTCTTTCATATGATTATGTTGTGAAGATATTTATTTTTAAGTCATAGTTTTTTTGACCAACATTAAAATGCTGTCACTTTTTGATGATAGACATTATTGATAGAATATTTAATGATGGAGTAGTTGTATATTTTTTATGTAATTTCAATTATAATTCCACAATTGTTTTCCTTATTTTAGTTATTTATTTATTGAAACAATTAAGTAAATTAGTGTAAAAAATATTCCTAAATACTTAAATGGCACGCTGTTAGCTCGAAAAACATAAATTAGATGTTAAAAAACGTTGTGAAGTTTCCCGCACTCGATTCCCAGAGGATCTTCTTCCTGGGATAAAAAGTAGTCTATGTCTTATTCTGTACAGTTTTATTAAAATCTAGACAGTAGATTTAACGTTAAAACATAATATACCTACCCCTAATGTGTAAATCTATTTGTGTGATTTTAAATTTAAGTGCTTACTTAACTAAAATAATTTTCTGTTACTCAAATTCTAATGTCAATACGTCATTTAAGTAGCTACCTATATGAAATAGAATATTATTTTTAAAATGTTTGAATGTTTAAGGTGCTCTAATTATTTCATACATTACCCTGCATCACCCTTTGACGTATTTATACACATAATAAATATTATACAGCACAATATAAATATTTTGAAACATTTTACACAATTCGATGGAGTCCAAATGAAGCTAATACATATAATGCTTGCGCTATTTTCATTCTAGATCTCATAGATCTAGAATGAAAATAGCGCAGCGGGATCTAGAAACAAAAATCTTTTTTACGTACCTTTTCCTTTAGATACGTAATATTTAATAATAAAAACAAAAAATATATAAGCAAATAATTACAGAAAATATCGCTCAATGTGCACAGAGGATTTCGTACTAAAAATTTGTAAAAAAAACAATTTTTGTATGAGAGCCCCCTTAATCCTTAATTGTTCTGTTCTTAGTATTAACACAGCCGACATATCATAATCATATCGTAAGTGTAGTTCTCTTTATACTGTGGTATTAATGTGTTGTTATAGAGGTAACAGAAATACATACATCATCTGTGAAAATTTTATCTGTCTGTTATAACGTTTCATGCGATATTCTGGTGCCAGAAAGATAGACAAAGGGATAGTCTGTAGAATCTCAGTAGGTAATAGGGTCCCGTTTTTAACCTTTTACAAAACCGGATACAAAACCATATTTATATGTACCACGACTTCTAAGTGTAATTTCATCCATTATTTTATTTGGTCAAGTATTAAATCTACCGGTACAAATGTTACCAAATCACAGAAAGTATATTAAATATCATAATCTACCTAGTTAACATCTCACTATTAATAATTATAATCTACACCAAACTATTAAAAATAATGTCATTACTTTGTATGACTAAGACCGGCGTTCATTTATCAAAACCTACGGATACATTTGACCGCTCGGTTCATATTTTGATGAAAAAAACATAATGCCTGATATTTCAAAGGCATTTGCATAATTAGGTGAATTTTATTGCTTTATTGAATTAGGGCCGATGTCAGCCTCAAAATTGAAATCAGCAGGGGGTCTTGTGTTGTTAATTTTGTTTATTGCTTGTATTATGGTCAGCTATGAAAGTTATTCTCATACCTCAAGCTCTATAAAAGTTGTTAGATATTGTAAAGATGGACAACAATAGCGTATTTATGTTATTGATCTTGATTTTATTAGTCTCTACGATGGAACGTGTGGGTTATATTATATTTTTATAAGGTTCAACCATGGCGTGTCACTTTTATAGGTCTTGTTCTTATTTGTCTTTGATGTACATATACTTATTAATATTATTAAATGATAAAATTTACTTAATATTGTTATTATCTAGTAAAATTTTAATGATATTTTGACCAAATTCGCCGGAACAGGAAGCAGGTGGGGTCTCGGTTTAATTATCTATTTGCTTATTAATAACACAAGTCTCATTGTCATACATATCGCTTAATACATATATTTTTAACAAAAATGAAAATATAGGGAGCCTTTAAAATGTAGGTCAAATGATTATTATTAATATAATGTTTAGGTTTGTTTTTCACCGTAGGCTGCCCTCTTGTGCCCATAGGCTATGTACATTGACTGTGAATTTAATAAATGAAGAACTAGTAAATATGAGGAGGATCTCCTAAATGTTCGTGAATCTGTAATTGAAAAAAAAAATAGTGGGTAGGTATTTATAATGACTAATGTTAGATTCCTATGTCACAACGGTTTCAAATACCCAAAAAAATCTATATTATTGTCTTATTCATCCATAACCTATTGTTTCAATGCAACTTCAATATTTGAAACAAGTTAATTTCTCTAACTTCACAATATTTTGGGAACAACAAAACTTTAAGTGCTTGCCTTAATGTAATAAAATTTTTTCCTCCCTCCTATTTACTCCTAAACACCACTTACAAAAAGTTTTTCTTAAAATTATAGACGGAAATCATCACTGTTTGGTAATAGGTAAAGATATTTACATATTTATTATGTTTTGTGTTCCACTGGAATTGAAATTTCTACAAATTAACATTTTCCAATTCAAATAATTCGTAGCTCTGCTATATAGATCGTAGATATCTTTATTACGCTTTCAACGGCTCTCACATCTCAATTGCTGCAATGTTCACTAAATTGAGTTCTCAGATCACAATAGGCTTCAGAAAGAGTGATTTTAACCGATTTTTTACCAAAGGGTTGGCCGGTCTCATTCGATTAACATGACCAGCTAAAAAGATACACACCACATGACCGCACCGAAGAAAAGACCTTTATAAAAGGAGTTCGCGATCGAAGGTCAAAGATCTTGGTAGAGCGGTTAATACAAAACCTTCGTGATGACTTGCGGATGCCTCTGGAACGCGAGCAGCATTGTTGATTGTATTAGAGTTAATTAGATCTTAATTAACATTCTGGTTTCTCATTACACGCTACTCGATGCTACTAGCCGCGTTCGTAATAGGAATGTCCATTTACATCTATACAGCTTGTATCTTGATTATTTTTTTAATGTTCACGTTATTAAAATTGAAGATTCTCTGTTGTTCGTTATGGGGTGATGAAATTGAATCGGATGTTATTGAGATTACGATTATGATAAATAATATTAGCTCTGTGAATGTTATTAGCCCCGCATACGTGTGCGTTTTTTAAGCAACTACTTTGGGGATCGAATTATTTCTCGTATTTACCTCCTTCATGCTTGCATACTTACCTAGAGTGGTGTGTTCCGTGATCCGTATCAGTTATAATTGCAATATTTAATTTACAGGTGAAACTTTATTTATATGCCAGCAATTTCACCAAATATTAATTTGCCACTTGCCTGATATAAAAATAGCTGTTAGATTATTTATATGAAGCTATAGGTGAAACTCTCAAGGCATTCGAAGCTAGAGATACAATAGCGCTAGAGCGTAGTAATACTGGGGTTATCAGGTAGCAGACAGACATCATTCAGGGACGGATGAGTCAGGCACTTGCAGCTCTTATCTGAAGCTCAGCGATATAATCCGAGACGCCATTAACACTCGCCCCAGACCTAATGGACAAAAAAGCTTAATCCCTCAGTTCTAAGAGCGAACGACAAAGTGCAAAATGGAAATTCAGAAGTTTGGGTATATTTGTTTTGTTTACATTGAGATAAGCTTGTAGATAAACGTGGAAACAAAAAGTTGGTGATGAATTTACGGATCAAAGATGACGAATATTTTACTAACAGGTTAATTATGTAAGCATATGGTGGCATTCGAGCGTTCCCCGCCATTGCATCTGAATTAATCAACTTTTAAACAAATGATAGTGTTTTAGGCGGTGTGTCAAAGTGCCCCCTTTTACCTGTGAAAATCCCCATGGTTGCATGCCGGACTCGACCAGAATTATACCCTACGGTCCCCACCTAAAGAGGTTTAAGTACCTAAGCCACATCTGCAAAATGGTACATCTATGGTTAACGAATGAGGATCTGACGAAGGTCGCGAAAAAACTTAATATGTGATGGAATAATGTTCAGTAGGTACGTATGAAAATTATATGTATACTATCTGACCCGCGCAACTTCGTTTGCTTGATTAATGAAGAACCGCTCGACCGATTTTGTGCAAATTTCACATAAACCATCTACAAAATAGTCCGAACAAAGCCTTAACATTTGATTTGGATAGCCGAGCCCGTTTTTGAGTTACAAAATTACAACGAAAAGTGGCATTGATTTATATATATATGGATAAGTTTTCATTATTGGTCATTCTGTGAAAAATGTAGGTATAGGGCTGAAATCATTCCGGTGTTGAAGACGGTAAACAATGTGTAGATTTTTTATGTGAGAAGATCTGTTACATCGGATTGAACATTATTAAAGTATATTTATATTCAAATAGTTATTTAAACAGTTGCTCGCAGTTTCAAATAAGATGACCCTTTACAAATGTAACCGTGTCAAGCATTCATTGGTTATAAAACTTTGATAGAGCAGCGATCAAGAGTTATTAAATTATAGTTCCAATAACCATTTCCAAAAAGCTCCATGATTTACGTTGACAGATATAGGACGTAGTATACATAAATAGGAACATTATGTTAAACGAAAGTTTTATTGTAAAATTAGTCGGTAAAAAGTCAAGGTTTATTTGCAGTTAGAGGCAAACGAACCCGGTCCCGCTAGTTAATAAATAAAAACAGTTTTCTAACAATGTATCGATTACTCGCTCGACAGACCCAATCAGTGGATAATATTCGTCAATATTCAGCGCGAGATCGCTGGAGCGTTAAAATTTGCATCTTGATTGCTTTATTTAATTTACTCAAGCATTTTTTTATGAATCGCGGAGAGGAAACGTTCGACCGTGTCGACAGTTAATTAATTTTTTTCGAGTTTGTTCACAAATTTAACAAAAGTTTTTGACCAATTTGTGAAATGTTGTTAGTATTCTAGATGTTACAGTTAAGATAGATACTTGTTTAAGTAATTTTTATTTGCATAATCTAGTTTTCAAATGCTAGTTCTCAGCAAATTATGTGCTCATGAAAATTACGTACTGAAATTGATTGTTGTGTCGTAAAACTTTTTACCTTCACAACTGCTAGAGATGAGATAAGTCAATGTGCTAAGGCATACAATGTTAACGAAAGATTTTATAGACCAGAAGACAGCGGAAGAGATTTAGTTTCAAACCTCTAGGTATGCCTATTTACAATGTTCTCGGAAAATGCAAAAAAATGCTTTTAACCGGTCATATTTTTCTAGCCATATTAATTTATTTTAAAATAGGCACAGAAACAGACATCATATCTTTCAGTATACAATGTGACTACATTTAAACATTCTTAAACTACCTATATTATATTATTGAAGTTCTATGACTTGAAACTGAACTGTTGGAGTTTTGATCCAAATTACTAAATGGTTAATATTCGCTTGTGTGTAGTGCCCTGCCTCCACCCTAGGAGATATTAGCAACCACAGGGCGGAAACTCCAGCTTGAATGTGTGCCTGTGACCAATAATGCTACGCAAATATGTTCCGTCAACACGTCCGTCAACTATAGTGACAGCTGTAGCGCGGCAGGGATTTGCCGATCTGTATGTAATAGGTACTATTATAATTATTATCTTTGATGTAATCGTGATTATTGTGTATGTATATGCAAAGCGCGAAACCCTATCAGTACCTCGTAGATGGCGATTACCGGCGCGTGCGGCAGATGCGCCGGCGCAGGTGTCGCGTCACGCTCCATAGCTAGCCGCAAGACCCGCAGAGTGACCACTTCCACGTCACCGATCCATCTAATCGATCGTGAACTATACCTAATTTTATTGAGCGGTACGGTACTCTCAAGTTCATTCAATTTATAACTTCATCTCAGTTTATTGACGCCCACTGATCTCCTAAAGATACTTGAAAAGTACCACAAATTAGATAGTACAGATGGAAATCTCCTGTATGCACTTTTTTTCACACCTAACCTCTGCTACGCACACTCGTGCACAAATCAGTATCGAAAACTACTATGAAAATCTTTGACCTCGTGTCTGTGAACTCTGTGAGAGTTTTTGGTGTCTATGTGTACGTAGCCTCAGCGAATTTAGTATGTAGGTTTCCATCTGTACTATCTCTAATTTGTAAAAATACTGTCTTATATTGCTCGCATTTGTTAAATTTTTCGTTGTCCAATACTGTTTCAATTGCTAAATGGGATAAAAACTACGGGTCAGAGGTGTCTTGCTTCCATGAAAACATAAAAAAATCTAATTGTAGAGATCAAAGTTAAACTTTATGCTTCAAGAGACAACTGAAAAGAAAAGCTTAAACGAACGCTTAGACAAAACAAGCAATAGCCGCCTTAGACATAGATCATTCATTATTTTATGTGTAGTTTTTTTAATTGTCACCCCTCAACTTAGTCCTTATATAAATTTTACTTGGAATTTCAGTCCTTCCTTTATTTATATTTCTTCTCTTTACGGCATTAGAAAGGATTTGGAGAATATCCTATGGAATACTAATTTCTGAAAGAAAAGCAGACTTATTGCAATCAGTATTCCTTTAGATACTAACTCCTTTGAAGAAAAGCAATTACTTCTAATCTCTATAACAATAAACTTTTACGACATTCTTTTTCAAAACTCGTAAAGCTCATAATTTGTTCTTGAAAAAAGGTTGTTTGTGAAGTGGACGAAGCTTTGCCTAAAACACAATGACATAATCTTACTAAATTGTACCCATAACCACTTTCGGTTTTAGCGCTCCATTCAGGTGCTATTATGGGAACAACAAAAGTATTGTCAAAAATATACTACACACATAGGGTTGTCGCACATTTTTCTCATTTGGCAACATGTTATGGGATGCCATAGGACCTGAACATGTGTGCCTATGCTAGCATTTATAATGTATATCAGAAAAAATCTATGCACCATTATCTCAGTAAACATTTGGCTGTTCTTAAAAATATTACTAGTAAAGTTAATACGATTTTAAGATTAGTATAAAAAGCTTTACATCCTCTCATCAACCACCAGTTACTCCTGGTGAAAATTGCTATAAGAGATAAGGCCGCCCATTAAGTTCTGTAAACTTTCTTGTTCTACAATAGTAGATAATAATATATAATTTAATTTACTTCGTTGAAATATAGCGTACAATACTATATTTAGTAAATAAATAAATGAGTGACAACCCTGGTAAAATTGTTCCATTTTGAAAGATTCCAAGTATTGATCTGTGGTAAAAGAACCGTATAACAGGGTTACTACTGTTTTGCATGTCGAAATATAAAGGCTGTTTTTTATGTTTTTAAACCGTTTTCGGTATCTTTGTAGTGCCTCTGGAGGTATGTGTAATGGAGATGATAATTTTACAATGAATAGACGAATTACTTTGAGTTTGTAGGTAACTTTTGCAAACGCTTGAAGTCTAAAATCGCTTAATATGCGTTCCTAGACTTCAAGCGTTTCAAGACTTTTTAACACGAAAATCATCACTTACTTCTTTGAATGAATTGGTGAGGTACTTATTTCGAAAATAAAATATCTGAGGAACTTTATGCAAACAATCAGATTGCGGTTGGATTGCTTTTCTCATACAATATATTGCATTCGTTTATATACCTTATTACCTCAGTTTAAAGTATTTATTACAATGATTACTTTGCTAGTCGTTGAAACTTAATTAAACACTCGTTTAATTAGGTCTTCTAGTTGATTAGTTGTGTTAATTGTTTCTTGGATAAAACGAATTGTTGTCATTTTGTTGAGAAAATGGACGGTAATTAATTCATCGCGGTATTATAATGTTTTATGCTGTTTAAGACCAGATTATTGGAATTATGCGCTACAGTTAACTATAACGGATAATAAAATGCTGGGCTTTTTTTAAAATTATTCGTATTCGCAATTATTTTTATCTAGCGGTATCCGTAGTTTGCGTGTATAGTTACGGGTTTTAGACGATTTTTAATTTAGAATAGTTTATTTTTACAATATTTGGCCCAGTAAAAATATACATCAAAACATAAAATTGTCAAATTAACAATTTTTTCAGATTTTTATCTAATAATAAATAAATAAATAATAAATAAATATTCACGGACATTTCACACAACGCTATCTGATTCCAAAGTAAGCTAGGAATAACCTGCTTGTGTTATGGGTATCAAGACCACGGATATTAATACTTATATACTTTTTAAATACATACATATTATACATAGGAACACCCAGACTCTTGAGACAAACATTTATGGATCACAAAAAGATTTGTCTCCGGTGGGAATCGAACCCACGACCTCCAGCGCCGCAGGCGGTATCTCTACCGACTGCGCCACAGAGGCAGTCAAATCTATACTCCTTCGCCCTTCAAACTTTTTCTAAACTTCCACAAATATTTTAAAACCAAATCTGTTGAACTATTCTAGAGTTTTTAGTGCGACTACCGATCAGCAATTAATTTTTGTACAATATAGATTGAACTTCTCAATTAAACTCTTGATCATCAATTTTAAACCTCATTATACACAAACTCTTCACTCCAAAATCTCGGCGATGGGGTCCCCAACCGTAGGATTTAGGTAGAAAACGTGTGGTTTTTAGTCGTTAGGAGTCCGGCATAGCATCCCTGTAGGATTTTCCACAAGTTAAAAAAAAGGTAAGAGCCGAAAATAGCTCTGGAAAACTTTTTTAAAGCTCGAAAATCACCACAAGACTATAAAGTGTGACATACTGAATTCGAACCGACCTCTACCAATCCGTCTACACTCTAGCTCTGTGATACTGGGATTGTTGGAAGCGGCACTGTTCGAACTCCCATCCTCATAATGAGTCCCTGGGATAGATCCTCATTTGTCACCCAGCAGGTGCACCACCAAGCAGGTTTCTAATGTAAACGTGTTAATACTTATTTACCTTTGAATGAGTTTACGCTATCAATGCCAACATAACCTGATTGAAACGGAATCTACATTACCTTGTAGGCTTCTACTGCCTACTTTAATTATAATTTCATATCGACTTTTATGTTAGAATTTTAATTACTAACATTCATTTATGTAATGTGCAAACCTCGTTACGCGTTAAGTAATGTTTTAATAAAAATAAATCAATCATCTATATTAAAACACAACACAATGGGGTTTTCTACGTAACTACAGCTTTAAAACCACGAAGCGAGACGAAATGTTACCACTTTTTACTGGGACGTTGAAAATATCTTTTTTTTACTTATTTAAGCCTTTTCCAACGCTGGGAAAATACTTACCTAACTATCAACTTTTTAAGTAAGAGCTAAATTTCAATCTGTAGCTTACTACCTCTATTCCAATATCTACCATAAGTACTTATACCTACCTGGTAGATATTGGAATAGAGGTAGACTTCGCATGCAATGTGTGCTAAAAACGGGTACAATAAGTAGAGTACAAATAATGCACCGTAATAACTTATAATACGGAAAACCTCTGCTTTTCACCCGACTACGGCAAAGTCCATAGGAAGAGCATCAACTTAGTAGTATTTAAATACCTACCTATGTTCTACCCAAGTGCTTAAACTTCTTCGTCTTAGCATTTTCCAATTTGCTTCCAAACTACGGAATTTGGAGACTTGAATCCGCTTTAATTGGCTGCAAGGAGAGTAATTTTACGTATTACGGTTACGTATTATATGAAAACTAAACTAAATATACAAATAATTCTGATCATTCTCACACAACCTCATCTAGCCCAAATGAAGCTAATATTAACTTGTGCTATGGGATCTAGACGACTGATAGACATTACTTAAATATTTCTAAATACATACATATTACACATAGAAAACACCCTAACTCCGAAACAAACATTTGTGGATCACACAAATATTTGGACAGACTCGTGAATAGTATTCAGGACCTCGAGCGCGGCAGCAGGCGGTTACACTACCGACTGCGCCACCGAGGCAGTCAAAGTTTCTTTAATATTGAGTAGCATTTCGTACTGCAGTATGTCTTCTTCAGATCAGAATGAAAGTGACGTAATATCCTTGTGACTTTAAAGCTCGTCATTTAGTACGGGGCCTGTCATTTCGCGCCTACCATAAACAATAGCCAGTAAGAAAGCGGATGTTTGCGTATTGCAATTTAGATGGGCAATAACGATACGGGGTAATTGTGCCTCAACTTTGATCGAAAGGGCCCGACACAGCCCGTTGCATTGTAATAACTGCCAACATTATCTTTAATATAATTATATCTGCTCTGTAATCGACATAAATATAATTTTAAAAGTTCACATGTAATTATAGATAAGTTTAAATCGATGTGTTTGTAATTGGAGGTTTTTTAGGAGTTTATATTATTTATTTATTTGAACTTTGAATACCAAATATTCAGGTGTAATTAGTTGGATATAATTAGTTATAATAAATAACCTATTAATTAAATAATAATATAACCTATTGAAATACCCAAAAGTCCAGTGACTACAATAATTAGATGGATGTCGATTTCATTTCCAATTACTTAGATAAATTTTTGTTAAAAATTTAACGTTAGCTGAGTAGCCATAGGCAGATGTGAAAATCGCCTAAAACCTATAGATGAATATAAGATTATGAATTACCTAAACATATTTTTGTCCTTGTTGCAGATTTCTTGTAATACCCAGCTACCATCATTTACCGATCACAATTCATCATGGGCGTGTCAGATCACGGTTCCTCCACAACCCCAGACCTTCCTCCCATGGAACACGAGCGCCCTGGCTCCGGCAGCGGCCTGGATGACGAAGACATACCTCAGAGAAAGCAGAGGAGATATAGAACTACCTTCTCAAGCTATCAGTTAGATGAGCTGGAGAAATCTTTTGGAAGATCACATTATCCGGATGTATTTACAAGGTAATCTTCAGTCTATTCACTTCTTTTACCTACTCTTCCTATACGAGTTTGAAGAGACAGTGGTTCAAAATCTGATTCCTCACCGTTCATATATTTTTTTCTTCTTCCTTTTTTGATAACTGATCTTCATAGATGTTTACCAAAGTCAACCTATATCAATCAATAAGCTTGTAACAGTTAACCTATTTGTTCCTAATTCTATCTATTTATATCTAAATATTAAAACCTATGGCAAACGTCTTATTTTTAATATATTGTTACAGAGAAGAACTCGCATTGAAAATTGGACTTACTGAAGCTAGAATACAGGTAAGAGAAAAATCTTAGACTATCACTTTACAATTAGATGTAGAAATTAACATAACAAGTAGCAAAGCATTAAACGTTTTTTACCTCTTGCAATTTCACAATTGCCTACACCTTGATCCACGGGTTGAAGTTTAAAAATGTAATCCAGTATTAGCTGTGTGTAGGTACCTATACTAAATCGGTTAAGGGTATGTATATATAAATATAATATATGTATATAAAAATATAAACAAATATTAACAAACTTTTACAATCATAACATTGCCTACCTATTTTTGACTTGGTGACTCTACTAGAACTGGCAACTAATCCAATTTCGCCATTATGACACACAAACATACACCTACTGAGCGTAGTCAATCAGTTCCTTAACGCACATTAAGGTAAAGTTATAAATTGAAGCCGCGAGATTGCGGCAAGGCTTGCGACAAAAAGTCGCGCGTATGAAGGACCCCCTGTGTCGCACGACAGGACGCCAGCTTCACAGGTCCAGGTCACACTTGGCCCGATAGTTTACACATTCCACGCTCTATTAATATGGCACATAAAATTTTGTTGACCATTCTTTAATATTTTACACGCGTTGATATTCAATTATGGATATTTAATGAGGTAGATTATATATGGAGTATTTTGTTAGTAATTATATTTTTTTGATTTTTAATCTTGATTATCTCAGCTGACAGTCCACTTCTGAGTACTAACCTCCTCCAAATTTTTCCACATCTTTCGGCTTCATTCCATACGCATCCAGTAAACTCCCGAGATCAATTTAGAGGTTCTATCTTTGTCGAAACATACCCACATTGAATTTATCGGTAGATTTGCGATTGCCATTTTCTTTTATGCTTATAAAGGCCAGTGGCAACCACATACCAAAAAACGCAGTGTATTATTAATCATAGTTTTTCATCTATTAAAAGGACTTAACAAGACTATTGAACACAACAATGGGTCTATAGAAAGAATCCTAAGAATTGAGAGTTTAAAACGGTATTTAATTGATGACAACACAGCCTGGCAGTCACGAAAGTTTCATATTACTCGATACCATAATTTATTTTAAAGATTGATTCAAACAGAGATCCCAGCATAATCCCAGCATTCCATGGTTTTACCGTGCGGTTTTCGGATCATAACACGGTGCAGAGTGCATCGTTGTCTGGCAATTGTAACTCAGAATATAGGTTTAGGAGGACCACCTTATGATGTATCATCTCTCACCATATTGCCAGAGTTCTCCCTCTACCTATTTATTTAACCATGTGATTTATGTTTTCTACAACGTAATTACAGTACCCAAATAAGTTTAATAAAACAAGCTTATTAATGTTTTCATACGCGACGTGAAGTGCGCTATTAAAAGAGATTAAAGCGATTAATATCTGTCATTAAGCCGTTAAAAGTATGGTCACAGTCCGGAGTCAAGATACCATATATGACAGTAGGGAAACTTGGTTCTGTATGCCTGATATCGGTGGAATGACACCTTAATGATCGCTTAATCACGGCTTACAAGAACATTGATGACGTTTTCATTGAATCAACAGTTGCTTCAAATTTGGAAATACGACTTGACTTGAAATTGCCAATTATTTAGAATCTGGGTTCATCTTTTAGTCATTTAAGGAATTGGACGTGTACGAATTTCAATAAGTACTTATTTGTAGAGATTGTGGTGTGTGTGGATTGCATAGTATAAAGAACATTAGATGTTTTAATAAATCTTGAGTTGCGACAAATTTTGAAATCCCAATTCGAACTGCCTCTGTGGCGTAGTCGGTAGTGATACCGCCTGCGGCGCTGGAGGACCTGGGTTCGATTCCTGTCTACAAACGTTTGTTTCGGAGTTTGGGTGTTTTCTATGTATAATATGTATGTATTTAGAAATATATAAGTATGTAAGTATATCAGTCATCTAGATCCCATAGCACAAACTTATATTAGCTTAATTTGGGCTAGATGATGTTGTTGTGAATGTTCAGAAATATTTATAAAAAATAAATGCTGATTGTTTAGGTATAGCATTCTTTAATGTCGTATTAGAATAGCTTATATGAGTAAATATATATGAGTAAATATATTAAATTGGCCGATAAAATAAAACATTTAATTACTATTAATTAGCCTTACAATTTGCTACCTCCAGCTATAAATTATCAAAAATCGCATGCGTTTAAATCGACAGCCACTAATTTATTTAAACAGAAGTTAGTCAAAATAATAACAACCATATTTTGTTTTTCAATAACTGTAAGGTCAACAAGGCAATTATATACAAAATTAAGTATACTTGTCTATATTTTATACATTGAAATCAATAGTTGATGGCAAAGACGTATCTTTTATAACGTAACAGACTAAAATTATTTGAAACTTTGAATAATCAAGTTCCTACTTAATAAAATTTTCTTAAACTTAACATTTTTACGTGAAAATATAGAAATGTAAATTGTTCTTGGTGACTATCCGAGCTCTTAAGAGTATAGACCACGTCATGATAAAAATATTCATCTTCATATTTTTATTTCTACAATCTGAATCTAGCGAATTTATCGTCCATCGAAGTTTATATGAAGCCTCCCTCCGCCGGGGTATCCTACCGAGGGCTTACCCGGGGCTCCCAACCGTAGGCTGTTAGGTGGGATATGTGTATTTTAGTAGGTAGGAGTACGGCATAGCATCCATGTAGGATTTTCCTAACGTTAAAAAAATAAAAATAAAAAAGCCAACCTCCGCCCGGCAGTCATTTACTTACCACTTACCACTATGCCACGGAGGCAGTACAAAATGGACGTCGTCTCCTTGTACCGCACATTGCTCATACAACAGAGGCAGTAAAAATGCTAATATCAATACTATTAGTTATTTTGTGCCCATACTATCAATGTATTCTAACATGATTCTCTTCCCTTCTCATTACAAGGCCAACCCACGCCACGCACTAGTCAAGAAATAAATACTATTACTAACACAATTTCTTGATTTATAACCTAGACTACTACTAAATCATTCCGAATATAGGCATCCTTGTTCCATAAATAGAAAAATAGTTTATAATAATTAGATCAATATTAGTCAATTAATTTAATGTATTATGTCAATTAAATAGATAAATGTAGTTGGGTTTGTCCTTAGTTGGCTATAATTAAAACATTTTTTTGCAGCCTAGGCTTGCCATATTATACATATAGCACAGAATTTGACTTTTAGAAGCAATAGGACGCGTAAGAGTCCTTACTAACTAAGATTTCTGTAATCCATATTTGTTTCTTGGATCCTACGGCTTACTTTCGGTATTATGCCAAATACACCGGAATAAGATGCAGTGAAAAGGAGTTCCTATAGACCACTGTTCACCACGTGCCAATTTTTAGCCGAACGCTTTTCACTTCAGCGTTCATTTTCAGAGCCAATACAAACGTTATCTCTCTTTTTCTACGGTTTTACTTAATACCTACCACGGGCTTTATCTCACAAAAGTTAAAATAGTAAGAAAATCCCTAATACACTCAGCACCTTGCTCCTCTTAATGGGGTTTAATTTTCACATGCTCTACGTAGAGACACGCGTGGGAACCTGACTCTGTTAGGGAGACAGCTGACCCGGTACATCCTACTAGGCTCACGCTCATGAAGGGCGGATAGGGAGTGCGAAGGGTATTATTCTGGGATCTCTTACGCCTAGTATGTCTATAATCGCAAAGAAACGTGCTATGCCTTTCCCGTTCCTTTTATACCGCCTGCTTTACGTACAACTCCTAAAATTAAATCTCCAGCTCTATACAACCATGTCTGCCGTTGATAGAGTGAGTTCTCAACAAACTTCAAAACATTTTTACGTCTATATTATTAGTTGAATACATATTTAAAGAAACGTAATAGTTTCACGACGGGAGAGCTGTATTGGGCTAGTAATAGTCGGATGTTATCACTTTTCCGGATTGTTTAAGTTGGGCAAGAATTATGTAAAATTAACTAAATAGCTAAATTATGTAGAATCACTTAATCATCATTGAAAACCGTTACCTATGTTCATAGCTTCATATGAGAATTTGATTGGATCGTTTTAATTCGTGACTTTTATATAGGTAGGTACTAGATGATTCAATAGATAGGAAGCGTTATAGTATAGGTTTACTTTGTAAGTACAAAGTTTAAACATGAAACTTATCGTACCTATTCAACTATTTTATGTAACGCCATTAAAAATATAATTTCCTCAAAAATTTCAAGAACCACATACATTT
The DNA here is from genome assembly GCA_933228765.1 of Miltochrista miniata. Lineage (NCBI taxonomy): Eukaryota > Metazoa > Arthropoda > Insecta > Lepidoptera > Erebidae > Miltochrista > Miltochrista miniata. The sequence continues at coordinate 31,065,849 of OW121751.1, forward strand.
TATCAATCTCTATCACATTCAAACAAACAGCAAAGTGTACAAGACTATAGTATATACATTGAGTACTTCAGAGACATAGTGAATGTCAGCGCTAGTGTAAAGTGTATACACACTGGCCCCGTCTCCTTACATTCTTTAATTTATCAACGGTACTTCTTCAATATCCTTCAATATTTACTAAAACTAAATTTCTTCCACAGGTCTGGTTTCAAAACCGGCGAGCTAAATGGCGCAAGCAAGAGAAAGTCGGTCCTCACGCGCATCCCTACAGCGGTTACCTGGGAGGTGCCCAACCTCTACCTACCTCGGCAGCTATACCGGCCCCACCACATCCTCTAACCCAACTCGGATTCGGCTTAAGAAAGCCTTTTGACGCAGCGCTTGCATCATTCCGGTATGTTTATTAATTTGAGAGTTTTTGACGTAGCAAAATTGATTATTAATAAGCCATGCTAGTTTTCACCATAATCGAATAAATGAGTTTGTAAATATGTGCCCCATAAATTAATCATTTATATGTAAAATTAATTAACTGCACACCTGAGTATCAAACTAGTTTTTAATTAACAACTACATTCAACTCCGTCTCTCTACATCATAAAAGTAACGTAACTTGATTAATAAAATTAAGGACTGAATATTAAGTACTAATAATACTTTGTTTTTTCAACAGGTATGCAAGTTCACCTTTATTTGGAGCTCAATATCTGCCACCGTTATCACGTCCACCTTTATTCGGAGGTCCTATCTACGCAACATCACCTGCCCATTTCCATTCCCTATTTGCGAATCTATCTCCACCTAGACTATCTCCTGAGCACTTCAGGCCGACACCAGAGCTATCACAGCAATCGTCAGACATTTCCCGACGGTCACCCGGCCATGCTCGATTGTCACCCGGCAATGCCCGATTGTCACCCGACCTCACAAGGTCGCCGGCTCCTTCAGTTTCCCCTCCAATCTCTCCTGGCAGTGAAAGTTTGCATTTGCCATCACCAGTAGAAGATGTGAGGACCTCTAGTATTGCAGCTTTAAGATTAGCTGCGCGGGAGCATGAGATCAGATTAGAATTGTTACGGCAGCGAGCTGATTTGATATGCTGATTTAATTTTTAGCTATTGTAAATATTCGTATTTTAGTAAAATTTGTATTAAATATACCGATCGGTATCAAAAATAAAGGTTTAAAGTAGTATAAGTATTTCGAGATTTGTATAAATTGTAGAAGAAGATTAGATAAGAATGTTATATTATATCTATTATTATTGAAATAATTTTATTGTAAAATCCGTCCTCTTTAGAATTAAGTAGTTAGGTATTAATAATTTTAAGAATAAATAAATGAAACTATTTCGGTATTATATATTTTGGTTTTTTTTCTTATCAGTCTTTACATCAAGATATTCCTGTGTTTGATTTTGATTTTTCTGAGAAAATAGATAGGGATATTGAATTAATAAAAACCCAAGTCTATTGTTTATATCACGCAATAAAATTATAACTAGTAAAAGATGCAACAGTGCCAATTAATAAAAAAGAAAACTGCAGTGATTATAGAAGCATAAATAGTTTCCGTGGTATCTTATGGGTTTGAAGACTTTAGAGAAGAAACAGAGGCCTGCCCTAAAATTCATGAGAAATGGAAAAGTAGCAGTAGGTATCTCGTTCATATAGAAAGTAGCCTATCCACGAGGAATTGAACAAATACCTAAATCTTTGTCTTAAACATTTTCTAATGAAAAGTCTGAAAATGAGAAAAGACTAATCAAAAGCCCATCAGTAGTTATTGACTTTGTCGAGCTTTCACAATAACAACAAAGAAAGGTAAACTTAACAGTTGCTATCTATCAAAGTTTAAGTTTCTGAATTAATCTTAAGTTCATAAATTTCCTAAAAGGGTGTAAAGGACGAAACTAAGGGTTTAAGCTAAGTTTTACTTTATATATATATTTTTTTTCATACCACTAGAGTGGCAGACAAGCATACGGTCCCACCAGATGTACCGGTGGTCACCGCAGCCTATGGACGTTTGCAACACCAGAGGCGCCACAAACACCCTTTAAAAACCCTTTTGAAGAACTGTAGGCGTTTAGGAAAACTGGAGCAGGGAGATTATTCCACAACCTAAGCGTACGCGGAGGAAAGCCTCTATCGGACCTCACAGTGCTCGAGCGCTCAGGACGCAACGTGTGAGGATGAACACCCTGTCTGTGGCGAGCGGTGCGATGATAGAATATAGCCGTAGGCATCATACCAAACAATTCTTCAGAGCACAAACCGTTGTACAGGTGGTAGAACACACACAAAGAGGCAAAGTCTCTCCTGTCACTAAGAGGTTCCACAACACCTGCAAGTATGGGAACGTTGACAACTTTCTCATAGACAACAATAATAACAATAATAAGCTCCCTTAAACCCAACCACACGTCCAGATCGACCATCAGATCACGTGGGGGGCGGACACACGAAATATATCTTACAGGCGTGGCTAACGTGGTGGTTAGAGACCGTCTGGATTGGAAGTGAGCATTTTTGTGTTGAACTTAATGTTGCAGCCGGGTTGGGTGAGGTAATGTTCATTTTTAAAGCAGACGATTTCTACGATCTGTTTTATGGACGGGTGGGGAGGCGGGTGGCGTGCTTTTGTGTAAAGTTTGCGTTGCGATGTGAATCATTCCGTATGGGCGCAAGCATGATGTGAGAGCTGGCCGGCCGTCTTCCCGCCTGTCCCTAAAGCAGACTTTAGGTAGGTAAGGAGAACCCAAGCTAAGGTGAAACAGGATACGCCGAGGGCTGCATAGTTAAGGGGGAGCTTAGCTATTAGTATCCGGACTCTGAAAACAGGGGGACCTTCAGTTTTAATTACCCTTGCTGTGGTGAACGCGGAGCTCTGTACAGTTGACCTATAATGTCTCCAGCTTCTCGTGGGAACAATATGTCAGAAAATTATAAACGAAAATACAATCTTAGGCCGCTGCCCGGGGGTCGCCGGGAATACTTAAGGACAAGTAGTAGTAGACTGAATGATGATGATGATGCAGCTGAAACATTATCCCTGGCATCCTCTAGTTCTTCATTGTTCCCCTCCATCCCATCAACAGGTCCATCGATGTGTTTATCACCAACTTCTAGCACCACAGATTCATTAACTACTATTAATAGCGCACAGCTTATGGATGTTGTACAGGAGACGAACCAAGTCAATGAACCTGTGCCCACCACAAGCAGTAAACGTAGGAAATGGACATCTGAAATGAATCAATTTATCCTACGAACATACTTACAACTAACTAACTTAGAAACAGACACAAACGATTATTTACCACCATTAAACACAAAGTTTTTAGAAAAATACCCTACCATGCAAGTCAGCCGTCAAAGGATAGGTGACCAGCGAAGGGCAATAGTCCGCAGCAAGTTGTTACAGCAAGACCTAATAGATACGATATATGACGAAGTTAGAATGGAATTACAGAATGTTAGCAACCATGTCACACATAATAATACACAAACTATACCTAATGAACGCATCCGGTGGACAAACGAATATAATGAAGCAATAATCAAATCATATTTTAAAGTAACCGAGTTAGAGACAAATAAAACACTCTACAGAAAGAACCTACATCAAGAGTTTATAAGCCTATATCCTCATTTATCACGAATAACAGAACAAAGAATAGCGGATCAACGACGTCTTATAATGAAGAACAAATACATTAGCCTAAGTAGATTAGAGGAAATAAGGAAAGAAGTAATAGAAGAACTGCAAGTCACAAATGAAAATGTTAACATCAGTTATACAAATACGCAAATGATACAATATTCACAATTAGAATCTTTACCAAGTACTGGGATGAGGAATTCACCTATTATAGAGACAGAACCATCTTATAGAGAAAATGATCGGCCTACTATTACAATTACACCACCAGTAGTGAATACAGAAACAAATGAAGACATAGATAAAACGTTCATAGAAACTTTAGAATATTTTAAGAATACTAACCCTACATCCAGATGGTATATACCAAAACAGAAATCATCAAGAAAGCTGGCAAATACTGTCAACTATATAAATAAATTGCTACTTCCAAAGTACTTAAACAGAGACTCAGATTTTAAAACATTACAAACAATAATTTATAGCGCTGCATATACCGCTGCTAAACATAACGGAGCGAAACTCTCCCTTTCGTCTGCAGAACCATCACGTCCAATACGTACAGATCATAAATCTAAATGGCAAGTAAGGTTAGAACAAAAGAGTCGCAACTATAGGGCTAAAATAGGTAGACTATCTCAATACATACGAGGAAATAGAAATAGGAAACTTGTAAGACGGGTAAACAAAATTCTAGAACATCATAAAATTCATACATCCCACGAAGAACCAAACACACAACTTTCACACTTTTTAGACACTCTCAAACAGAAGCTTTCAGTAGTAACAAGTAGACTTAATAGATACACAGCATGCACACAGCGTAAAATACAAAATAGCGAATTTTGCAATAACGAGAAGCAGTTTTATAGGAAATTAAAACAGTCGACAACAAATGATCAATCACCTAACAACAGTGAAACAACCCCAAACTTGCCCCACCTAGATGAGTTGCATAGATTCTGGTCTGATATATGGGAAAACCCTGCCAGTCATAATACAGGAGCAGAATGGATAAAAACGGAGAGAACTAGTAATCTGAAAACATCTGAGATGTATTTTGAGGCAATAACTGTCGAAGTTTTTCAAACTGCTATTCAAAAATTACACAATTGGAAAGCGCCCGGCTCTGACTGTTTACATAACTATTGGTACAAAAAATTCACTCACTTACATCCATACCTACATAACCACATTAATACTTTCATATTAAACCCATCAATAATGCCCTTATATATTACAGAAGGTATAACTTATATGCTTGCAAAAGACAATAAAGATACAACAAACCCGGCTAAATACAGACCTATAACATGTTTACAGACTTTATATAAAATAATCACATCATGCCTTGCCAATATGATTTACACACACCTGGAAGATAATAAAATATTTACAGAAGAACAAAAGGGTTGTAGAAAGCTTAGTCAAGGTTGTAAAGAGCAACTGACTATAGACGCAGTGATACATAGACGAGTTCAACGTAACAAGCAAGATTTATGCACCATGTATATAGATTACAAAAAAGCGTACGATTCAGTACCACACACATGGCTTAAAGAGATTTTAGAGGTATATAGAATACATCCTCAATTAATTCAATTTTTAAGTACTACTATGTCACGATGGACGACTCATATACGTCTTAGCACTCCAACTGGAAACCTAATGACAAGTTCAATAAAAGTAAAATGAGGTATATTTCAAGGAGATGCTCTTAGCCCGCTATGGTTTTGTATGGCCTTAAACCCTCTTTTAAAGCACCTAAATTCTTTAGACTCAGGTTATCAACTAGAATATTTGGACAATACAAGTGACGGACGGACTGACAAACGCCAATTAAAGATTAATCACCTTTTATACATGGATGATATAAAACTGTACGCCAATACACCTGTTGACTTACACAAATTAGCTTATTTAACAGAAATATTCTCCAGGGACGTTGTAATGGATTTCGGTTTAGATAAATGCAAAATAAATTCTTTTATATCGGGCAAAATTTATTCAGATTCATACGAAATACAGGGTGGTGGAACTATAGATTCTCTTGACGAGAGCGAGACATATAAATATTTAGGATACATTCAGTCTAAACAGATACACCATAAAGAAATAAAAAACAAACTTACTCAACAATTTAAACATCGATTAAATTCTATTTTTAACACTCAACTTAACTCCCGAAATATGGTTAAAGCTGTAAATACTTATGCTGTTCCCATTCTTACATACTCGTTTGGCATAATTAACTGGAGTAAAACTGACCTCAAGAATTTACAACGAACTATTAATACCACTATGACTAGACACAGAAAGCACCATCCAAAAGCCTGTATCCAGAGATTGACCTTACCCAGAGATGAAGGAGGAAGAGGCCTAATAGATATAATGAACTTGCACAGCAAACAATTAACGATTTTGAAAACGTATTTTTATACAAAAGCGACTATCTCACAGTTACACAAAGCAATAGTATTCAATGACCAGAAGCTTACTCCGTTAAATATGCATGACATAATGCCACAGAGCAGTGAACAAATTATAAGCGTGCAATCGAAAATAGAAGCATGGACTCTGAAATCTCTGCATGGAAGGCACCGGAAAGACATATGTCAACCAAGTGTCGACAAGAAAGCGTCGAACGAATGGTTGTGTGGTGGGTACCTTTTTCCGGAGACAGAAGGATTCATGCAAGCAATTCAAGACCAAGTTATTGAAACCCGCAATTATCAAAAGCACATAATGCGAATTCCCCATGTAATAGACATCTGCCGACGGTGTAACAGTTCCTCTGAAACTATCCAACACATTACAGGTGCCTGCCGAGCAATAGTACAGACAGATTACAAGCATAGACACGACCAAGTTGCGAATATAATCCATCAAAAACTAGCTATAAAATACAAACTCCTTGTCCCAACTCAAACTCCAACTCCATATTATAAATATGTCCCAGAGACAGTTCTCGAAAACAACACACATAAACTTTATTTCGATCGTGCTATACTCACCGACAAAACTACACATTACAATAGGCCAGACATTACCTTAGTAGACAAAGTAAACAAAACTGCCCAGCTTATCGACATTGCTATACCTAATACGCATAATCTACAAAGTACCATATCAGAAAAACTTTCTAAATATTTAGATCTTAAAATTGAAATAACCCGTATGTGGCGGTTGAATAGTACCACCGTCATTCCAATTGTTTTATCAAGTACAGGAGTAATCCCTTCTCAACTGCATCAATCTATTAAAGCCCTGGACTTACCATCTACTATGTATAAAAGTTTTCAAAAAGCAGTTATACTAAACACTTGTAGGATAGTAAGAAAATTTTTCCAAACGGATACCGAAATGAACACACACTGACAGTAAGAAGTTAATTATAATGAAACCCCACATTGTTAGAATAGCACTTGGCTTTGGCCCGTGTTATTCTAAAAATACCGGCAAAAGCCGAGATTCGAAAATGAAAATAATAATAATAATAAAACAATAAAAAAAAAATTAATTTATAACCTGGCAACCCCACACAAGAGCAGTGGTATATTTTGTTATCATAGAAACAAATAATTATTTTTAAGTGTTATATTTGGATTATCTTACATTTTATAAAATAGTTGATGTATATAAACCTGCAGATAATGAAAAATATATAAGGAATATGTTTTTATCAATCGACAAAAGCGAAGAAAAATTTTATACAGAAGAATGACATGACACAATGACATGTCATGTCAAGCAAAATGTAAAATACAATATAAAATATACCGATAATGCTTACAAGAGCCAGGAGGCGTTTAGCACAATTAACATCACCGGACTCGTCGCCTAGCTCCGCCTCGCAGCACGTGGAAACCATATCGTCGGAACCGATTGCTGCTGAGGCGTCGAGCTCAGCATCAAGCGACGAGTACTTCTCTCCGCCGACGTCGCCAACACCAACACGTCGGCAGGGGAGGACCCGGCCACCGACCTGCTTGGGACCCCGAGGCCCACCGGCCTCGAATAGGGCCCCCGCTACCGGTGGTAATGTGCACCGCATGCGATGGACTTCATCTATGAACGAAAACGTCATGCGGGCATATTTTGCGGCTACAGAGGGAGGAACTAACCTCACTGCGTACCGTGTTCGTTTGCTGCCTTTGTTTCAGGCTCTTGAACCAACTATCAGCGTGTCGGCACAGCGGCTGTCGGATCAAGTGCGGGTCATACAACGTAATCGTATGTTGGATGATGCCGTGCTTGAGAGGCTTCGCTCAGAGTTGCAGTGTAGCCTCATCATCCCTACTTCGTCTCAAACTACTGAAATACAGATCCACGCAACGCAACCTGACGTACGTATTGACGAAATAGTGGATGATGTTGCTACAACAGTAAGTACTCAATACAATGATGAACTAAGGAGTGTTTTGGAGCGAACGATTCTAGAGTATAGGTTTTGCGATCCCATGTGTCGCCCACGTATACCGCGTTTGCCTACGCACAAAAAAAACATGGCTCTAGTGAGCACCCTGGACTCGGTTCTACCAAGTTATTTTAATACTTGTGTAGATATTAGTGATGCGCACTCAATTCTGTATTGCGCGGCTGTAACAGTATGTCGGGTAGCTGGTGTCAAATTTCCTAAATTTGAGCCAGCTACTAGACCTCAGTCTGTTCCAGTCTGGCAGTGCAGAATTGAGCGTCGTATCACCGAGACTAGGGTGCTCATTGGTAAGCTATGCTGCTTCAGGGGGGGTAATACCCGACCCAGAGTGATGCGTTTTGTGACTCGTGCATTTGCTGGGACAGATATTAGTCCCCGCGAATACTCTGTATGGGTCACGGAACGCATTGACTACCTGAAGCAGAAAATTTGTGCGTGGGCAAACCGTATACGGCGATACAAAAAGAGAGTGGATAGATATACTCAGAATCGTTCGTTCCAAAAAGTTGAGAGGTGTGTATATAGAAGATGGGAGCAATCCGATTCAAGTATGACTAGTGTGTGCCTACCTGATGCCGAAACCACAAGCACATTTTGGCGAGGTATTTGGTCGGCACCTATTAGTCATACAGAGTGTGATTGGATGCGGAATGTCGAGCAGTCATGCGAGTCTATTGAATCCATGGCACCAGTCATAATAACACCCGATGACATTGCCAGTGCAGTTCGTTCGTTGCCCAATTGGAAATCAACTGGGCCGGACGGACTGCACAATTTTTGGCTCAAATGGTTCCATAGCTCGCATGATTGTTTGGCATCTTGCTTTCAATCATCAGTTGAGTCTGGATCGCTTCCATCTTTTATGACTTCGGGTATTACACACCTCCTCTATAAATCCGGTAGTACCACGGACCCGAAAAATTATAGACCGATAACTTGTTTGCCTACGGTCTATAAGCTTCTGACATCTGTTTTGAGAGTTAAATTATCATCTCATTTAGAAAATAATTCTATATTGTCCAACTCTCAAAATGGATGTAGAAGCGGGTCACGTGGTACTAAAGAACTCCTTATTCTTGACATGGCCATTAATCAGCAGGTTCGTCGGAACCGGAGAAATTTGGAGACATGCTGGATTGATTACAAGAAAGCCTACGACTCCGTGCCACATACATGGCTGTTGAGGGTGCTAGAGTTGTACAAAGTTGATACAACTCTTCGCACCTTCTTGAAGGCATGTATGGGGCAATGGAGAACGGCTCTTGTTTATCCAGGATGTCGTCAGATTCTTGGGGATGGTGAACCTGTCAAGATTGAGAGGGGTATATTTCAGGGTGATAGTCTGAGTCCCTTATGGTTTTGTCTAGCACTGAATCCCCTCAGTACTTTACTGGAGGATTCAGGGCTAGGCTATCAGTTTCGGAGAGGAGGTCAAGTTGTTTCCCACCTTCTGTACATGGATGACTTGAAATTATTTGCCTGCACCGATTCCCACTTGATAGAGTTACTTAAGATCACTGAAACCTTTAGTAATTCTATCAAAATGGAATTTGGTGTAGATAAATGTGCAGTCATGCATGTAAAGAAGGGACGGATTGTGGAATCTGAAAGAGTAGAACTTTCAGATTTCACAAAACTTAAATCCCTCTCTGCGACTGAAACCTACAAATATCTTGGTATGTCGCAGGCATTAGGTATTGTTGAGGCAGGCATGAAACAAACGTTGATGGATCGTTTCTTCGGCCGCCTGAAAAAAGTACTGAGAAGTCTTTTATCAGGTGGTAACAAGGTACGCGCCATCAACGGTTGGGCCATGCCTGTCTTAGGATATTCCTTCGGCATACTGAGATGGACTCAGACTGAATTAGACACCCTGGATAGAAAAGTCCGTTCGTTGTTGACCGCAAACCGAATGCATCATCCACGTTCGTCTGTAATGAGGTTGTATATCCCACGGAAGTGTGGCGGTCGTGGTTTTTTAAATATCAAGACGTTACACAACCGTGAGATATACAACCTTAGGGAATATTTCCTACATGTGGACGTGGGTATGCATCGAGATGTGGTAGCAATAGACAGCGGACTGACCCCTCTTTCTCTTGCCAAAGAGAACTGGCACAAACCAGCAATACTGTCTACTAATGATCGCAAGGAGATATGGCAGAGCAAAGAGCTGCATGGACGGTTTTATCGGGCCTTACATGGGCCCGATGTAGATTTACTAGCATCTATATCTTGGCTACGTTTTGGTGATCTGTTTGGAGAAACCGAAGGTTTTGTCTGTGCAATTACTGACGAAGTTGTCATGACGAATAACTATCGGAAATATATTTTGAGAGATGGTACGGTTGACATATGTCGGGCATGCCACCTACCGGGTGAATCTCTCAGACATATTATTTCTGGTTGTCCTCGTCTTGCCAACGGTGAGTATTTGCATAGACACAACCAAGTGGCCAGGATTGTCCATCAGCAACTTGCACTAAAATATAAACTTGTTGATTCAGAGGTACCGTATTACAGGTATGTGCCCGACCCAGTTCTAGAAAATGGCCGTGTCACATTGTATTGGGATCGATCTATTATCACTGACAGGACTATTGTGGCCAATAAGCCTGATATAGTGGTAATAGATCGATCAGAGCGCCTCGCAATAATCGTTGACATTACCGTCCCACATGACGAAAATCTCGTGAAAGCAGAAAAGGAAAAACAAATAAAATATTTGGATTTGGCTCACGAGATTGTCGATATGTGGGATGTGGACTCGGCGGTTATTGTTCCGATAGTCGTATCAGCACATGGTCTGATTGCCAAGAGCCTCGATCAACATCTGAAGAGGCTCGGGTTGGGTAGTTGGGTCAAGAGCCAGATGCAAAAGGCAGTTCTCCTAGACACGGCACGTATTGTGAGGAGGTTCCTGTCTCTGCAGCCCTAACCACCGGTAGCTTGGTCCCTGTACCCGATGCCGGTGGGACACTATTTTTTTATATTTTTAAATATATTTTCTTTTTTATAAAATGTATTTAAAAATTTAATTTAATAAGTATAACTATGTAAATAAAGGGAATAATAATAATATCGTTTATTTTCTCGCCACAATACAAGTTTTATAAGTAGTACATTTTTGAACATTATTCAAATTAAATATATTGTGGGAGACTGGTGCCTAAGCTAGGTTCAAGACCTGTATTTCAGGTCACCAGGTCTCCACCTTTGACATGCTATTGTATTCAAGTTTGTGCACTCAGCTTTACTATGAATTGTGATGATGATCAGATAATTCTACATTCTATAATAATTATAATCTACATATTTTATTTTATTAATGGTTAGTATGTATGTGTATAGTGTGTGCGCGAGTGTGTGTGTGTGTGTGTGCGTGTGTGTGTGTGTGTGCGTGTGTGTAGCAAACAATAAACAATATAACAAACTAGGCCCATAAATTGACAATTCAGGCACAGTATTCAGCAGATCAAAGATGTATGTATTGTCAAATCAAATCAAAATTATTTATACGTGTTACAGGAAACTATTAATATAGGGAAAAACACTGGCGAATCACACAAAAAACAAAGATGACTCAACGACGGCAAATCACAGATATTATATTCAGAAATCACCATGACACTATAATGTAATTAAATAACAGCGATTTGGTATCCGCAAAACGTGGTTTCTTCTAATTTGAGCGGCTGTAGGATAGGGTAAAGCTGGGTTCCATATGCAATAAGATAAAGCGTCCGGTGACCATGTACAATATCTTGGATTTGCATCCTGGGGCATGTCTATAAAACAAAACCATGCTGACATCAAGGAGTTCGTGATAGCATTAAGACGTGACTGCTATAATATTCTACCACGATTGCATCTCACTGGGAGTCTATTTATAGAAGGCTTGTAAGATAAATGAAGTAATTTAACGCGTCACAGTGGCATCAGAAAATGTGATGGTAAGTATTTACAGTAATACAATGGTAAATTATTCCGTACTCACGAATTGTAGGCACTTATGCAATAGTGATGTGTCATCCTTCTGTATGTGTATCGCATCATGTGACCTTGAGTTGAGGATTCCTAGCAAGATCATCAGGCATCGGCTTGCTGGAGTATTTGGTGACTAAAATACGCGATAGAGATAGCTATGACACAGGTTTTCCGGTCAACTCGTCTAAAAGAGTCTGTGCTACGTCCGTTCATACAATTTTGTAGAGCCGAAAACTGTTCGAAAATTACAAAGGGATGTCAGGCGAACTCTGAAAGAGGACCTCACAAATGAAGCACTAAGATTAGTCCAAATAAAAAAAAATAACCTGTGAAACCTCAATATATCTCTCATGCGATGTATCGCTCCTACAAGATCGCAGCCACTTGCGTTGCGACCTGGCCCCGACTCATCGCAATGATTCACCACCAATCATACACAATCATTACAATTTGGCGTTAGTCACCCAAGGCACCAAGGCTGGTGAAGGGACGTTCCACTACGTGCTGCAGTTATTAGCTTGGAGTATGACCTAGGAGGATGCGGTTGCAAACACTAGATTATACGTTAATTTAGTTTATGACGAGTGCAGCGGTCGAAGTTCTGCTTGCTAGGTTCATTACGAACTATTTATTTACAAAATAAAGTGTCGTGATTGTAATACTTACTTCGTTACCAAAACATGAGAATGATAAAGTAAATCTGTCTGTTGGGCTTTCACGCGGGAACCACGAAACGATAAAGCTTCTGCTAGAAACTTGTTGCCGTAAAAAAGACCCTATGTCATTTCCCAAGATGTATTGTATCTCTGTAGTAAATTTCAGCAGAATGAGATCTGTTGTGCATGGTAGTCTTAAATGCACCACCAGTTTGAAAGCTGTACGGGAAACTCGGGGAGAGTTTCCTGTACAAATTTCAAACTGATACTTGTATGGGAAAATTTCACCGCGGGCATTAGCTACTTAGTAGTTAATAATATAGAATCGTTTGTTATAATTACGTTACAAAGGTAAGAAAAACGTAGGACTGTTTTTTTGCCTTTACATTATTCATTGACCATGATCAAGGTTAAAATACCTATTGTGCGCACCTTTAAGCATTGAAAAAAATTAGTTTAAAATATAGTGCTCCGTTAAATCTGTAAAACAAAACATTGTTGTAAGTGAATTCTTTTCCCAGCAAATTAAGTGTTGTATTTACCTACATAATATAACACTTAATTTAGCTCTGGATAATAATAGCTAACAGTCAGTGATACTTAAATAATAATTTCCCAGGCCTAATTCCGTCAAATACGTATACATATCTATCTATATAATTTGATTGTAACTGAGATTATATTATTATATCACCTTCCAGTACTATCAGATTAGTGTATTCACACATAATAACAACCTGGTGATATACGTAGTACCTACTTAGTTATGGAATATCCAGATACATTACAATGCCTAAAATATGCCCAACATGCCGAATTGACATTGGACATTTTCAAGAAACTTACTGTAACATCTTTATTTATTTTAAACCAAAACCAGAATTAGATCTATCCCTAATTCTGGTTTTGGCACCTCATTTTATAGTAGCATCATCTCAGCTGTATCTAAAGATCTCGCCTCAGACTATCCGTAGCAATTCCGTGACATAATGAAATGGTTATATGTGGGCGATATAGTGTGCCTGTGCATATGCCTACCCTTTCTTGGATAAACGCGTGACTATATTAATGTATGTTGACTTGAAACACTGAACTTCTTGCGAACTGACCTCTGACCTACTAACTAACCTCGGAAACCTGCAATCCTTCGCTGAGGCCTGACCCCTAATCGACCCCTAATTATCTGGTAGCAGGCTAGTTTACACATTTTAATATAGGTTCATAAATGTGAAGCCAACTCAACTGGTCCTGGGACATCCTTCAGAGGGCTTACCCGGGGCTTCTAATCATAGGCTGTTGGGCATAACGTGAGGTTTTTTAGTCGGTAGGAGTCCAGCATAGCATCCATGAGGATTTTCCCTAACATTAAAAAAAAAGCCAGCTCAACTGGCTAAAACACTATCCCTTTTCAATATATTACTTACTTTTTTCCCGTCCACTTCCACTTTTATGGCGATACAAGATAGGTACGTAATCACAATCACTAAAGTACTATTTTCTTTATGACAATCAAGAACATATAAAAGGGTCCTTTTTAAAATTATATTTAATAAACATCAAAATTTTATTAGTATTTATTTGACAAACAATTACATGCATCCTTTGTGATGATAATGGCGCTTATCATAAGATTTTATGAGTTTCGCTGGCCAGTGGGCCGTGGCTAGTGATGTCAGATAATGTCGATATCTTACTAATATTATAAATGCGAATGTTTGTGAGTGTGGATGTTTGTTACTCTTTCACGCTCAAACGGCTAAACGGATCGGGCTGAAATTTGGTACAGAGATACATTATAATCTGGAATAACACATAGGCTACTTTTTATCCCGGGAGTACGTTCCCATGGGAAGCGGGAAGTAAAATTTCACGCTGACGTAGCCGCGAGCGCCATCTATCCCATACCTATGTACTTTAAACGTGTCATAAAAGTCACAACAATACCATAAATGCACATTTCAAAGAATTTCTATTATTACCATAAAATTTGTAAAAATAGTTTTTAAGTAGATAAGAAGAAACCTATTGTTTTATCTTTTAACTAGCTGACCCTCGCAACTTTGTTTACGTCACATAAGGTCTATCAAATTAGAGATATTTATTAATCATACTCATCAAGTAGCATGTGAATCTTCCCTGTTTGCTTACTCAAAATAGAGCTTAATGATTAAAGCTATTCCTCGGTATAGAATTTTCCTCAGTATGAACAATTTACATACAAACACCGGCGTTTTAGAATTTTATTACATGTACCTATCAATGTAGTAGACGTAACGTGTATAAAATGACATCAATCAAATGTCATCAATATTCTGAAAAAGAAATTAAACAGAGTTCACAAACTCTTTTGAAAATTCATACTGTACCTACCTTAGAAAATCGTTATGAAGATAACAGGATAGTTAACAACCATCCATTGAAAATAGATGGTATAATGCTGAATAGCACAAAGAACAAGCGGCTGTGCATAGAATGGGGACTATCCTGATATCCTGGAGGATTTAAATGACGCCGATGACCTGTGCCTGCTGAGGCACACACACGCCGTCATGCATGTCTGCAGGACAACGTGCAGGATGAGGCAGCGAATGGCTGGACTGAAAATAAAATCGACAGACGCAGGAGATGTGGTGGAGGCACTAATTCACGTACCTCGAGAGTGTCATGTCAGAAACTGATGGGATAGAAGAGTACCCTACATCATTTCGAGACTCGCCAAGGCTAGAACAACCTTCACGCAGCTGCGCCCCGTAGGCAGTCGCGAAAATTGACTCGAAGAGTGAAACTCAAAACAAAGTAAACGTCAAAACTGTACTGTTAACTGCTATACGGATGCGAGACATGGAAGGTCACTAAAGACATTTCGCACCAGCTACAAGCTACAAGTCTTCGTCAACCGCTGTCTCCAACGGATCCTCGGTATATACGGGCCCGAGAAAATCACCAACGTAAGCCTATTGGAACGCTGCAGTGAGACCCCTATCCACCAACAGATCAAACGTCGGAAGTGTAGCTGGATTGGACACACGCTGCAAAGGGACCATGATCACATCATACCAAGGCACGCCTTACTGAAACAACTGGTAGGGTTTCAAATTTAACTGTTCGATAGTAAGTAGGTACATTTATTGAGAATGGCTTAGGACTACATAACATAATGCTAAGGTTAATAGAAGCGGTGCAGCAATAAGAAATGTTTCGAAAACGGAAAACATTTAGATGTTAGAGTATCCATTGCGCCTCTGCGTAAATGGTTGAAGTTACATGAAAATAATTTATTACAAAATTGTTCCTCTTAATAAGTTCTAAAACACAATACCTATCTCGCATTTTTGGAAGGTTTTCGATCACAGTAACGTTAATTATTTCTAAAATAATGAATAGTAGCGATGCGACGTGAGTAAACGCAACGGGGGTAAATGACGGGAAACATGATATCAAAATAATAGCGCTCTTTCTCTCTGTCTCTCTCTTATGAGACGCAAACGGAGTTGCGCGGGTCAGCTAGTATATAATATTTTTGGGTTAGCTCATTTAGCTCGAAGTTATTGACTTATGTCGACGATGATTGTGCACTGAAATCTAAGAGGTATTTTTGTTTTCTTCAAAGTAAACTTAATATTTGTTTAAAATATTTAAAATTTACATACCTATTTGAAAGTTGTCTACAGAAATTGGTTCATCTGCTTTTTCGCAACATTTAAACTATACGAACTTTTATTTCGAAATTGACTAATAGATCAATCAAAGTCAATTTTAATTTAATTTACACGTTTTGATAGCACTTATGTTCGTATCTGGAAAAAACACAAAATTCCATATCAAAAATTGTTGAAAATTATGAAATTAACTATTTTAGATATATAAATTGCACCACAGATTACACACCAAACGTAGAAATAACAATTTCTTAAATTAAATTTGAATTCCAATCATTATATAAAATTTTCTAGCATCCACAGTTTAGTTAAGTGGCGTGTCAAATCGATTTTCACGATCGTTCTAGAATATAAATGTTTATCGATACAATTATCGATAATACCGCAGCGATGCATCAATTTTTAGTGTTGTTCCTATGGTATAAGCGCCTGCGCCTTGCTAACTTTTATTCACCGATCTTTAGGTACGAGAGTTTATAGCTTATCGTAAATAACACGAAGGAATAAAGACGTTTTGTGAACGTGCAGCGACGTTTCCATTTAAATTATTTTAAATACACTCACGGTTTAATGCTGTATTTATAACAAGCTTTGTGTTGAATCAATTTTGCTTTAACATTTGCCATCGTTGAATGTCACAACTTTATGTGTGCTCTTTTGTGTTTTTGCTACCTCGATATGTTACGAGTTCTGTTGATTTACAGCACTGCTTTTAATAATTTAATAATATAAAGTTCATTATTGATCAAGGTTGTAAATGTACAGATTCTATACAAAATATAGTTCTGGCTCATGATTTAGAGAGTTATTTCTTCTTACCTTTCTCTCCCCCTTTTCCACTTAAGCTCACTATATGATCTAACCCTAATCAATTTTATACGAGTACTGACTCAACAATGATTGTGTCGTGTAGAAGTAAGAAAATTGCTCCTTATGTGCCTGGCTTGCTCTGACGAATTACCAACATAAACCACGAAATAGAAATAAGTCCTGGGTTTTAAAATCACCAGTAATAAATGAACTTAGAGCACAGATTACTTAATATTTTGCTTAGAGACCGTTTCCTCAGCATTCCATGCATTCACCGTGCAGGCGCCCGGGTCCATCGCGTGGTACCCCTGTACCACTGTGAGGATGTCTGGGACTTGCGACTCCTTTGAGTAGGTTTAGGGTGGTGTAACGTTGTGGAACAACGGGTGCAATTAGGGGTTCAACATTAGGGGTTTTAAAATGAAAACGTAGATTAATAAATGAAAGCGCCATCTACCGAGTTATTGTCGCAACGGCGGAAGCCTCATTCGTATTTAAAAAGCGGTCTTGACGTTTAGTAGTTTCGAGTGGTGCCGCTAGAGGCGCTGTACAAAAATATAAAAACAACCGCGCGCGAATTTCGAACCCCCCATTACTCAAATAATGTAAAGTCACTAGTCGCGAAGGCGTAGGTGCATCAGAGTATAATTTCAAAGTGAAAAAATATTGTTAGGAGCCAGGTGCTCCCAAAGTGATCAGCGATTTAGCTGCGAGCGTCAATAACCCCATCATTGGGTGAGTCAAATTATTTATAATGAATCTAGATTTGTAAGACAGTGAAAATTAACGGCTGTTGGTCAACCCTGTTATGGGAGGGTAGATTAAAGGGGTGTGAAAAAATCTCTTTGTAAAAGTAGAATATCAGCAAACATTGTGAGACCCCCGATTCCTGAAATGGTTAACAGGAGTCGGCTGTCTTAGCAATGGGCGGGAAAAAGGGTTCCAGCTAACCCGTCATCTGGAACATTCCAGGGTCCACCCTGCGGGTTCCAAGCAGGAACGTCCACCCTACGGGTTGTCAGCATCCACCCTACGGGTTGTCAACGTCCACCCTACGGGTTGTCAGCATCCACCCTGCGGGTCGAAAACACCGTGCCAGCCGAATTTGTGGACGGCACGGCTACGTCGCGGACTGCATCAGCCTTGAGAACCACTAAGATAAGTCGGAACCCTGCGAAGGCCATCGGAGATCGCACTTGCTGCTCGAAACACCCACGACCCCCAAGTGCTAAATTTTAATAAATCATTAATTATTTACAGTTCAAATTCAATCTTTTCTTTTCTCTCTCTCTCTTCCTGAAAGCTTCAGCTTTTCAGTGGCGCCCACATCGTGGTTTCGGGTAGCGAGAAAGCGGTTTCCGACGGGAGTCGGAGGTCATAATTATAAGATTATTCAATTTGTGTAAAATAGTCTTAAGAGTGCCCGTTAGCGGGGTAGTTTCCCTCCAAATTATCACAACTACCCAGGAATTTGGCTCTCCTGACCTCTGCTGCCAACTTGTTCTTTCCGGCTTATTTTGTGTGTTTTTTAGTGATTTTAGACAGATTTCGGCATAAACAAGAACAAGGCAAAATTTGAATTTTTTCTCAACGTGAATTGTAATTTTTCCAAATTTTAACGGTCCCCAAATTTATTTTTCACACCCTCAAATAGTATTTTATGGTGGAAAATTTTTAATTAAATTTAAAGTAAAAGTTTTTTTTGTTTTGTTCCAATTTTAAATAGTACTTCGTGAAAGTCTGAAGTAAAACTTCTCATTTGAAACGCTTACATTAATTTTAGTAAGTGAGTTAATTGCCTATATTCATCGTAAAAAGTAGTCAAAGGATATCACCACCACAATTTTTATTTTTTTTACGGCGTCAAACCGCCTCAATTTGTGTATTATTTTGTTGTATTTCCCATATGTGAATTTACAGCGAGACCAACAGCCGATAATCACACTTCTGGGTGACAATCCCTATTGAAATTTCACTCTAGTAAAACGGTAGAACAAAGATTTTACAAATTTCACTTCACGTAAATTTTAAAAGATTCATAATTGTTTCACTTTTCGAATTACGTCGAATTCTGATACACTGAAGTACAACTGTAAGAAAAAACATTCCAAACGTAGATCACGCAGTGAATACATTCTTGCCAAAAAACAATTATAAACTATTAACTTTGATTCGTGTTCCGAATAAACAACGGCAGATGTTGCTTTCATAACGTTTACGAGTAAGTTGAATTACTAGCTCGATAGTAGAAGAAATTTTTTTTTTCCATATAAACTGTGGGTGGAAGTGAATATAATACACTCCGGGCACCAACAGTCTCATACAAAACATTTCCAGAATCGTCCAAGTACGAATCGGTTTTCAAACAATTCGAAATATTCAAGGGTTCCGTAGTGGTGAGGAACAATTTACATAAAAGGTTGGTTACTACCATATAGTTTATTTCAAGAACCGTCCAAGTGCGAATCGTCTTTGACACAGTTCAGAATAATTAAGGGTTCCGTAGTAGTAAGGAACGATTTAAAGAAAAAATTAGTGGTACGAGTTAAAATACAATTAACTCGTAGTACGTTCGTGTGAATAGTTACATTTCAATAAAAATAATAGCAGCGTCGAAAATTGCATTATTCGAGTAAAGCTGTAAAACACTTAGTTAATTTCATCAACCCATCATCACACACTTCACTTTCACTACTCACTGCTTAGGATTAGATTACATTTAAACACAGACAGACAGACAGACAATTAATTTCTAGAAGGGTCCAATCTATTAATTGAGTGAAGGAACCCTAAAAGGTACTATTTCCAAACTTAAGTATTTCCTAAAGCAAATACTAAGTTTTATAAAGGTTCAATTTATAATTCGGTTCAACGAACCCTAAAAAGTAGAATTTATTTTTCGTTATTCGGCGGGTGGATCGAAAAATATTCACATTCCTTAACATTCAACAAGACGTAAACAGACAACGATAAGGGCCGTCGTTCACTACAACAGAATTCGTTAGCGAATATAGCGAACATTCGTTGTTTACATAAAATTAACTTTTCATGTAAAATAAGTAGCAGATAAATACACTATACATTGGTAAATAATCATCATCACTAAAGATTCCCGGCTAGAGTAATTGAAATAGTCAGTACAATGGCATTCAAATCAAATTTCACATCGCTTCCAAAAGCGGAACTTGCATATGAAGTTAAGATCCGGGGAGAGGAACCTGGTTCAACGGTGGCAGCCCTCAGGCAACAAATTAAAAAATTAAAGTTAACCACGGACGAAGAGGACTTACAGGTCTCCCCTTTGGATTTGGAGGAAGACTTAGTAGGGTTGTACTCCTCGCTGGCCGTGTTGGAGAGGAACGTGGCGTCCCTTCAGGACAAGTACAAACTGTCATTACTGGCTAGCTCCAAAGCTTTATGCGCTCATATGGAGTCTAGGTTTGCTAGAATCATTCCCCCAGAGGAGTCTGAGTTAAAAGAAAGATACGACGACTTTCATCTCACTTTCAAAACTACATACAAGAGATTGAAAGCCATATCCGAAAGTTATTCGCATGCATCAAACACCAGCGAATTTGATGATGCGGACGAGAGCATTGCTGCCCCTACCAATGAGGCGCAGGAGGCAGAAACCCTCGCGGACATTAAAGAGAAAGCAAATAGCAACAACCGGAAAGAGAGTCACTTTCCAAGTTTTCCCGTAAAATATGAGCGATGCTCTCTTACGGAACTTTCCAAATTTAGATACGACGGTAATTCGCAGGTACACTCTTTCATTGAACGGGTGGAAGACTTTAAACAAGCCCGAGAAATCGACGACAAGAGATTGTTAACAGCAGCCTCTGAATTATTCACCGGCAACGCTAGGCATTGGTACCGCAGTAATCGCGATAAATTTGTGTGTTGGCAAGATCTAACGAATGCGCTAATACAGGATTTCGGAGTCAGTAACTACGAAAACCGGCTATGGCAGGAGATTCGACAACGCACTCAAGGAAACGGAGAAGGCATAGTAGTGTACCTGGCCATTATGGATGGAATGTTTGCTCGACTAAGCAACAAGGTGTCTGAAACGGAAAAGTTACACATCATATTAAATAACATCAGACCCGTCTACGACACCATCCTAGCAACCAATGGAGATATAGTCTCATTGGAACATTTAAAGAACATATGCAGAAAACATGAAGACATGGTGGCACGCAGAGCGTTCTTTACAGAGCCTCCAACAGCATCTGAAGGAATGGTAGCAGCGGAATTCGCATTCACAAGCAGGAAGACTGCGAGCAAGACCTCAACATCTACAGGGCAAAGTTACAACAACTTCAACAGAAACGGCCGTAACTTCCCAAGCAGCAGAATGGCGAACAATACCTACGGGACCAGTAACGCTTACAGCACAGGTTACAACCGCGACAGTCGTAACTTCAGATCGCAAAACACTGTGGCGGCGACAACATCGGACGACACACGGCCATGTTCAAAGTGCGGGTCCAGATACCACTCGACTATGGCATGTCGAAACAATAAGGAGCCATATTGTTACAAATGTGGAAGAAAAGGAGTAAGGGCTACTGAATGCACATCGTGTAATGTACAACCAGATCAAGCACACAGATACACATACCACAACAAAAACTTCACTCATAACTTCAATAAATCAGCCACTCAAGGTCGCCGTAATAATTCGGAAAACTAAGAGGGAGATATGGAAGTCTGTATCAGCAAGACGGGGTCGCTGAGAAAGCCCTTCAAAATCAAGAAAACGAACTTACAGTTCAGAAGGAATCTTCTATACTCTCCCCATTACCTACAAATGACCCCAGGCCTTACGCCAAAATAACAATCATGTCAAACCCACAGTTAGTTGCATATGGATTGTTGGACACAGGAGCCGCAATCACAATTTTAGGTAACAACTCACACAGAGTGTTACAAAATATAGGATACAAGATAGAGGAAGACATAAGTACAACGGTTACAACGGCCGGCGGACACACAACCGTAGTACAAGGAAAGGTAAAATTACCCATCAAATTCGAAGACAGAACTCACATAATTACGGCGTATATAGTGCCTAACATAACCACAAACCTAATTTTAGGTATAGATTTCTGGCTCAGATTCAACCTATGTCCCAAGTACTTCGGACATATACCCATAGTAGTGGACGATGACCCTAAACTGTCATTAATATCCGAAGAGCAAAATAAACTGTATGACTGGCGTAGCCTCACGCAACAACAACGCTTAATAGCAGAAAAAATGATATCGAAATGTGCCGAAATATCATATGAGAAAGTAGGGCTAGGCAGAACACATCTGATAGAACACACAATAGATACGGGAGACAGCAAGCCAATCAAACAACGTACCTATAGAATGTCCCCTGAGAAAACGCGAATAGTATCAGAACAAGTAGACGAGATGCTAAAGGCTGACGTTATCGAGCCTAGTCAGAGCCCTTGGTCAAGCCCCGTACTAATCGTGAATAAAAAAGACGGCAAGCCGCGTTTCTGCCTGGACAGTCGCAAGCTCAATGCAGTCACAAAAAAGGACGCATACAGCCTGCCATACATATCAGAGATATTAGACAACTTGAGAGAAGTGAAGTATCTAACAACACTGGATCTCTCCAAAGCCTTCTGGCAAATTCCTTTAGCACCAAAAGACCGGGAAAAAACAGCCTTCTTCATCCCAGGACGAGGAGCATACCATTACAAGGTCTTACCATTTGGACTAAGCAACTCAAGCAGCTCACAACAAAGACTAATGGACAATCTATTTGGGCCACAGTTTCAAAACAAGGTGTTCTGTTACATAGATGACATAGTGATAGCGTCATCTACATTCGAAGAACATGTGTCACTCATTTCAAGAGTTCAACAAATATTAAAAAGGGCAAATCTAACCATCAATCTAGAAAAATCTAACTTTTTCAAAGACAGGCTAAAGTTCCTAGGGTACATAGTGGATGGTCTGGGTCTCAGAACAGATCCGGAGAAAGTCAACTCAATCCTGAAATTCCCGGTACCAACAACAAAGAAGGACGTTAAGAGGTTCTTAGGCACTGCGTCATGGTACAGACGGTTTATACCCAACTTCAGTACGATTGCTGCACCTCTTAACAAACTGACTACAACAAAGAAAGGAGCCCCGGCATTTCATTGGAACACAGAGGCGGAAAGGGCATTCATGGAACTTAAAGCACACTTAATAAAAAGCCCGGTACTAAAATGTCCAAAATACGACGAACCATTTCAGGTACATACAGACGCAAGCAACTTTGGCATTGGTGCCATGTTAACACAACTACACGAGGGAGTAGAACACCCAATAGCATACATGAGTCGGTCACTGAGCGGTCCGGAAAAGAACTATAGTGTAACAGAACGAGAATGCTTGGCGGTGATAACCGCATTAGAACATTGGAGATGCTACCTAGACAATGGTCACAAATTCACGGTGTATACTGACCATTCGGCACTAAAATGGTTTATATCTTTGAACAATCCAACCGGCCGGTTAGCTCGTTGGGGCATACGGCTTAGCTGCTTCAACTTCGAGTTAAAGCACAGGAAGGGCAAAGACAACATAATACCAGACGCATTGTCACGAGCTGTACCAGTATCTACCATATCCACGAAACAATGCAAAGTCACCGACAGCAAGGACGAATGGTTCATGAAAATATGCAACGGCGTGACTAGCTTACCGCAGGCATACCCCAACTTCAAAATAGAGAACGACGTACTATACAGACGGACTGACATAAAGGACTTTGTAAACAATGAGTTCGAGTGGAAAACGGTAGTACCACCCGAAGCGAGAAACGCAGTATTTCGAGAAAACCATGACTCACCTACAGCCGGACACTTCGGCATTTTTAAAACATACCATAGAATAAAGTTACGGTATTACTGGCCGGGGCTATATAAGGACACGGTAAGCTATGTGTCATCTTGTGAAAAGTGCAAAGCACACAAACATGACACTCAAGCATCCATCGGTAAAATGGGCCGTCCCAAACAGTGCTCTCGCCCGTTTCAGACAATTTCGACTGATCTAGTAGGACCCTTACCGGTCTCTAAAAAACAACACGTATACATTCTCGTCGTCACGTGTTGTTTCTCTAAATATTGTTTAATCTTCCCACTACGCAGAGCTACCGCAGAACCAATAGCCAAAATACTAGAGGACAGTGTTTTCATGGTGCACGGCATACCACAAACGGTATTAATGGATAACGGTGTCCAATTCATAAGCAAAGAGTTGAACACATTATTTACGAAATATAAAATTCCCAACATCAACTTCACACCTAAATACACACCCCAAGTAAATACCGTAGAACGGTACAACAAAACTATAATGACAGCCATATCAATTTTTACCAATAATGACCATCGTTCATGGGACATACATATCCCAAAGATCCAATTTGCGATCAACAACTCGATAAACGCGTCCACCGGTTACACACCAGCATATTTGGTTCATGGTAGGGAATTGGTAACATGCGGGTCACATTACTTACAAAATGATGACCCAAGTGAACTTAACCTATTGCCTAGAAACATATACGCGGAGAACCTAGGATATCTCGCAGAGGTGTTCAACACAGTACAAGAAAACCTCTGGCGTAGCCATCTGAAGTACGCACACCATTACAACACGAGACACAGACACGCACAATTCGAAGTAGGCGACATAGTGTGGAAAAAATGCTATTTCCAAAGTGATAAAGACGCATACTTTTCCAAAAAACTGGCCCCCAAATTTATCAAATGTAGGGTCAAGGAAAAGCTATCAAATTTGGTCTATATCCTGGAAGATATGACAGGAACAAACCTAGGAAGTTGGCACGTCAAAGACATAAAACAACATTCGGTATCGTCCATTGCATCGGTGAGACGAATAACATAAACATTCCTCAACGATGTGTGTACGAATGCAGATAACGGTAAAGGCCGTAACACACTGCATTAAAATGCATTCACTAACAGTTTATATAGTACATCAGTACAGTTACACAATAGGTTTTGATAATTATTTTTTTGGAAAATATAAGGGTGTTAGCACACCGTCATATAACTTTAGTACATAGGTGGCACATATAGGTACCACATCTCGTGTCAGGTTACACGCATACATATGATCATACGGAAGTTTCACATTTACACTTACATAATAATTAAGTAAGATATAGTCATTACATATTCATCACAATTATCTTCACACAAAATTCCAAACACTCAACAAGCAGTTTTTTTTTTTTGTTTGTTTACATAGTGTGACACTGGCCTTAGATGCAACGATGAATAACACGTTTGCATCAACACGATTACGTCAGCAGCTTACGCGCAAACAAAATAAAACTTGCACAGGGGAGATTTCATACGTACATACATACACATTATTTATTTAAATACATTTTACACTGACATGGTGGCAAACAAGGGCACCATATTTTGTTTAGATATTTGGCAGAATGGCCAAAGATCAATGATCTTCGTCATTTATTAAGGTTGACATAATAGTCATAGTCAACATTCTTCTACTAAAGTTGAGAATAAGCATTTGTCTTTTGTTATTGATACTAAGATTGCGAATATGCACTTGGTTTTTTATTTTATTTGGTTAAAGGGCTAAATAGCCTAGTAATTAGTTAGGGACACTACACACTACACACTACACACGACTTTCAAATAAGTACACAGAACAACGTGACAAACACATGCCGTGTTCGTCATGGGGACATAAGGGTTAATTAGCAACACGAAGGATTCTGCAAGTAAATTATTTTCTATCACTTTTCTGTTTCTTGGTTTGGTTGGGAGTTTTCTGTTAGTTGGAAGCATGAGTCTATCCCTAACAGAGTTCGTCGTTTACTGTTAGTTGGCAGCATGGTCTTGCCCTAACAGAATTATGGTGTAGGTTTGTTACTGTTACGAGGAAGCATGAGGCTTACCCGAACAGAATTATGGTACTGTTATTTGGCAGCATTTGTCTTGCCCTAACAGTCGTAGGTGTAGATCACCGTTATGTTTATTTTCGTCATATGGCTAATCCTACCACTCGGAAGCTAGAGGCTTGCCCTGGGGGATAGTCCATCCTATGAGTCGGAAGTGTTACACTAGCCCTAGTAGGATGTTCTTCTCTGGGACGGTTGTATAAATCCCAGCCTTCAGCAAAAAGCCTTATTATACACACCCCACTTTCAGGCGGTGCGTATTACCTGAACCTTCAACCCAAAGCCTCAAATACGTCTTTTCTCTTTCTGTCCTATAAGATCCTTCAGAATCACCTTAATACATCCTGCGAGTTGGTTTCATTAAAGTTAAGGCCGACTCTTCGCTACACCCAGCATCATCTCATTCACACAACACACTAACATACACACACACATAGACGAGTATTAGGTATTATGTTAGGGGCGTTCGAGGACGAACGCAGCATTTGACGCGTTAGGGTACGTCAAACGCTCACCGGGGAGGGGGAGTATGTAACGTTGTGGAACAACGGGTGCAATTAGGGGTTCAACATTAGGGGTTTTAAAATGAAAACGTAGATTAATAAATGAAAGCGCCATCTACCGAGTTATTGTCGCAACGGCGGAAGCCTCATTCGTATTTAAAAAGCGGTCTTGACGTTTAGTAGTTTCGAGTGGTGCCGCTAGAGGCGCTGTACAAAAATATAAAAACAACCGCGCGCGAATTTCGAACCCCCCATTACTCAAATAATGTAAAGTCACTAGTCGCGAAGGCGTAGGTGCATCAGAGTATAATTTCAAAGTGAAAAAATATTGTTAGGAGCCAGGTGCTCCCAAAGTGATCAGCGATTTAGCTGCGAGCGTCAATAACCCCATCATTGGGTGAGTCAAATTATTTATAATGAATCTAGATTTGTAAAACAGTGAAAATTAACGGCTGTTGGTCAACCCTGTTATGGGAGGGTAGATTAAAGGGGTGTGAAAAAATCTCTTTGTAAAAGTAGAATATCAGCAAACATTGTGAGACCCCCGATTCCTGAAATGGTTAACAGGAGTCGGCTGTCTTAGCAATGGGCGGGAAAAAGGGTTCCAGCTAACCCGTCATCTGGAACATTCCAGGGTCCACCCTGCGGGTTCCAAGCAGGAACGTCCACCCTACGGGTTGTCAGCATCCACCCTACGGGTTGTCAACGTCCACCCTACGGGTTGTCAGCATCCACCCTGCGGGTCGAAAACACCGTGCCAGCCGAATTTGTGGACGGCACGGCTACGTCGCGGACTGCATCAGCCTTGAGAACCACTAAGATAAGTCGGAACCCTGCGAAGGCCATCGGAGATCGCACTTGCTGCTCGAAACACCCACGACCCCCAAGTGCTAAATTTTAATAAATCATTAATTATTTACAGTTCAAATTCAATCTTTTCTTTTCTCTCTCTCTCTTCCTGAAAGCTTCAGCTTTTCAGTGGCCACCCCTACATTCCATATATAATTCAATTTAGGGTTACGTATTTAACCACACGGTCTAGATAGGTTTCCTACCATGTACATTATTCATCAATTTAGCGTTGTACATTTATTCCTATAAACAGATGCTTTAGAGAAAAACTATATAAACATATTATACATGATCATACCATATTATCGATTGCCTATGAATAGTTTAATTGCTCACGCACACCATATTGCGCCAAAACATGAACAGCAATTAAGTCATAACATGATTTTATAAACACTAATAATATCCAATTATATTTTAAACTAATAGCTTAAATACATTAAAACATCGGACCCAATACACCCAATTAATATAAAATTATACATACTGTATATACCCATATACATTTATACACATGGTATATAAATTTATAGCATTATATTCATTAGTATAACGAGGTATTGGACTGTTTGATGTTCGTATTAACATAGAAATTAATCGATTCTGTGTTTGTGTCGGTGTGCTATAAATGGCTGGTTATCATTAATGGTAGCATACGAATTAGGGGGAGGATTAGTTAAATATATTTGTTCAATCTTACGTTATAAAATTGTAGAATAATTGTCTGGTAAAATTCAGTACCTAAATGTGATTAAACTGCCTCGAAAGCGCAATGGGTATTTGCGACAGTCAAGTCAAGCCATTCATCATTCATCGTACATCGATGCTATATCCGTGTATGATCATAAATAGTATGGACTGTTACCGACTATAACCACACTGCCCGCTGCCGGGAGCCCCGGAGAAGCTCTCGGAAGGATGTCGTAGGATACATTTATCTACTTTATCTACTCTGATACTATAATACAAAGATTACAAAATTGAAATCAATACTATTATGACAAACATTACGCACAGGCCAAAAAAAAAGTTTTATTACGATACAGGTCTTGTATGGACACCTATATCATAATAAAACTTTTTAATCATTACGATACACCATAAACAATCTCCAGCTGAAAAAGAAGTTTGAACCTCTACTTTAAAAAAAAATGTGTCTCCAGAGTAGCGAAAAATCCTAAATCTATGGTCTCCGCAGCCTAAAAAAAAAAGAAACACGCATGCGCAATCGATGTTTGCGCCTTGGCGCCAACATTTTACATTTAAATTAAACAAAGTTTGGTTTTGTTTGTAAAATAAATTAGTTTTTGTGTAAAAACATGTCTTAAAGCGAAGATGGTGGTAATTGTACACCACCAGACATTCTGAAAACTGCGTCAAACATGACCATGAACCTGTTACCGGCGAAATCAAGGTGCAACTATATATCACAACAAAATGAAATCAGGTATTATAGTATGAGAGTAGATAAAGTAGTGTATGACACTGTACATAACTTGGTCTTATAACACTCGTGTGATACTATAAAAAAACTCGCCTACGGCT
This sequence comes from Miltochrista miniata, assembly GCA_933228765.1. Lineage (NCBI taxonomy): Eukaryota > Metazoa > Arthropoda > Insecta > Lepidoptera > Erebidae > Miltochrista > Miltochrista miniata. The sequence continues at coordinate 31,094,936 of OW121751.1, forward strand.
CGTTTTTTTAAAACACACTCGTGTTATAAGAACCCTTATTATGCAACAGTGTCATAAACTACTATTATTAAATCCTTTATTATACACAATAGGTACCTACAATTTACATTAAAATTTCAAGTGATCATGCATAGTCAAGCTTTAACAATTGAAAAAGAGCAATATAAAATGAAAATGATTTATTTAAGCAGTGATACCTAGTAGTCATTTTCTGACAACGTAACCCGTAAAGAAAATGTAGTTCTGTTTCAAAACTCCTTTCTCATATATTGAGAACTAGCTGTTGCCCGCGACTTCGTACGCGTGGAAATTATGTTATAATGTCGATTTGTTTGCTCTCTGCTTAGCCCCTAGGATATCTAGCGTGATAACATGTAGCCTATTTGAAGACCCTACCCCTAGTTAATATTTATGCAAAATTTCAATCAAATCTATTGAGTACTTTTCGAGATCCTTCCGGACAAAGCAAAGCAAACAGACAAACAGACAATTTTTTTTCTAACTATTCGGCTTCGGTATCTTATGTTGAACACCCAGCGAGTATTTTTTTAAATATTTCCAATGTATGTATAGTTTTGACTTTTATATCATTTTATTATATGTAGATATAGATCATAGATTCTGACCCCAAGTATTTTTCCCAAAGTGTAGTAGGTTGGTACACTACTATAGTCAAACTGAGTCTAACTATGTCTAACTACAAGGTTGTATTAAAAACTTAGAAAGAACTTTAATTTCTAAGTTTTTAATACAACCTTGTTAAACCAGCAAGTAAATTTTAGTACATTAAGTTACAAAATTTGTTACCGATATGTTTATTACATTTAACGTTGGAAAACCGATATGTTTATTACATCTAACTATTATATAGGTTGTATTAAATTTTGTATTACATCTAACTAGTATATGGGTTGTATTAAAAACTTAGAAATAACTTTAATTTCTAAGTTTTTAATACAACCTTGTAGTTAGATGTAATAAACATATCGGTATTCCAACGTTAAATGTAATAAACATATCGGTAACAACTTTTGTAACTTAATGTACTAAAATTTACTTGCTGGCTTAACATTTTAACGAGTTTCCTAGCGGCTTATTTTATCGTATTCTTCCCATTATAATTAGATACAAGTACTTCCAAGCTGTAATGTAATGAAAAGTCATTATCTGATACTGTAATGAAACCCTGGAAATACGCACACCTTTTTCCAATTAATGTGTAATTTCAAAAACACTTGTGAATTATACTACTAAATAGCTACGATAGGGCTTTCTAACATATTCTACGCTAGTAATATTAGTTCAATGCATAATCGTAGTAAAGGCGGTAAGTACGAAGCGTTTAATCTCTATTATACTACACTCATTTGCAAAAAAAACGGGCACCTAAGCAATGAACCATTTCAAATGTTAATATTGCTTTGTTTGATAATTATAGGTAGTTTTATCCTCACAATTTGGTAAATTAATAAGAAAATAATCGTTTTCATCAGTATTTCATAAAATTTTGTTACAATTTATGGGAAATAATGCTAAACCTCGCTAGTAGTGTATGTTCGCTAGTAGTGCATATGCTCATGAAAAAAGTTTTTTTGTTTGTTTTTCTTTAATAAAGTAAAAGCAGATAAATGTTTAGTATCGAGTGTGACCCCCTCTAGCTTAAATCACAGCTTGAATTCGTCTGGGCATGCTAGCGAGTATATCCCGGATACTTGCTTGCGGAATACGTTCCCACTCCGCAGTAATCACATTCTTCAGCTCTCTGATGGTCTGCGGAGCCGGGTGTACTGATCTCACACGCCGTTTTAGAACGTCCCAGATATGTTCTATGGGATTGAGGTCGGGACTTCGAGCTGGCCAATCCAAACGACGAATGCCGACCTTTTGCACATACGCATTAACATCGCGGGATCGGTGGGCGCGAGCATTGTCGTCCATAAAAATCGAGTCTTGGCCAAGAGCGGCCAATGCGGGTTGTGCATGAGGAATTAGAACTTCCGTTATGTATCGATGCCCAGTCAGTGAGCCGTTTTCAATGAAGACTAACTCTGTACGTTCCATTGAATTTATTCCTGCCCAAAACATAACAGAGCCCTCACCATAAGGTGTGATTTCTTCGAAACATGCATCTGCAAAGCGCTCTCCTTGTCTTCTTAGCACTGGCCGACGTCGATCTTCACCGAACAGAGATATCCTGGATTCATCAGAGAACAAAACCCTATTCCAATCTTCTTGAGTCCATGATTCACAATTTCTAGCGAACCTAAGCCTGTGAACTCTGTGCTCACGGAGTAATTTGGGGCCGCGGGCCGGGCGGTGACTGCGTATATTGGCAGCGAGAAGCCTCCTCCTGACCGTCCATAGACTAATATGCACATTTCTTACTTCTTGGAGGTTGTTCTTAAGATCCACATACGAAGATTTGCGATTTCTCAATGCGCGACTCAAAAGAAAACGATCATCCCGTGGTTGGGTACATGGTTTTCTTCCAGAACCAGGCCTTCTCTCGACGGAACCAGTCTCCAGATATCATTGCCAGGTCCTTTGGACCGTCGAGCGACTAACATTTAGCCTCCTAGCCACGAAACATTGGCTGCAACCCTCTTCAAGCAGCGCGATAATTTTGGTAGCTTTTACCACTTTATCTACCATTTTTGATACAGCCAAACAGCAATAAATAAGGCTTTGACAGTCAAGGATATGAAATTAATCGATAAAAATTGAATAAAAGTTGTGAAAGTCGATGTTAACTTCTGGAACTTCGCGCCAAAAATGTAGGATAAAAAAGGGGTTTTCTGTAAAAATGAGCATCAAATGAAAATTTGAATTTAGAACGTACTTTTTTAAATACCACGGCATTTTCAAAACCGGCCAGTAACGTGTACAAACGATTGAAACCTTTTTGGTATTGTATCTTTTTAAAGATGAATGAAAATCAAAACCGCCCGTTTTTTTTGCAAATGAGTGTATAATGCTTATAAGTAAAAAATATTTTTAATTTATAGGTTTCAATAAGTGATAGAACACAAACTCCTGATAGCAGAATGCTTACCGATCGAATTATGCACCTACATCTACCTATATGTTACGTATCGCTGTTTATTCTTTAGCTGTAAGTTTTCCTAAAAGAAGAAAAGAAAGAAGAAAGCCATGTTGAAGGTGAATGGGCGGCTTGAAAAATTGCAGCTGCTGGTTGCGGCGACCTGCACTTGTCCATTTCAACACGTGAAATGTGGGCGTATACTATGCCTCTGCATACCCCTTCGGGGATAAAGGCGTGACTGTATGTATGTAAGTTCTCATGGAAAGCGGAAACGGAAAAAAAGCGAGGCTGACCCGCAGGCGCCCGCCTGTTTAAAAATAAAGATTATGAGCTTAATTTCACGATACTTGGAAGTTTCGGAATACTTATTGCATACATAAGTTGTGTTAATTATTCCATGTATGTATTTAAAATGTATGTATGGAAATTAATACACATTATAATGTCCATTACGTGATTCTAATTATTATCTAATTATGTATTACTACATATATTTATCATATTTTTTGTAAATTAATCTCAACATTAATTTTGAGTATGGTCTACGATTTCACTCTACATCAACCTAAGTTAGACGGAAAAACAATCAACAGGCTTAAGGCCACCATTGTATGAGTTTTGTTAAATATTTTTAAATAAATTAGAAGTTACTTAGCTGAGCTTACTCCTGAACTTGCAAATTGGCCTAGCCAGGGTTTAGTTTCAGGCGGTTTTCAAGATAATAAAAAGCCCTTATCCCCAAAAAAGAGGCATAGTATATGCAAATAGGTATGGATGAGAATAGTCATACATAATATCACGCCTGTCTCCCAACGGGCTAGGCAGAGACTATGACTTTCCACTTGCTACGATCCTGGCGAATAACTTTCGCTTCTTCAACTTTCATAAGTGTCTTCGTACATCCTCCTTGGTAAAGGGTACTCTTGACGTGGGCTTTTCTCAGAAGATTATCGATTTGATCGACTTTAGTATGCCGAGATTGACCTCTACCAGTTTGCCCATTCACTCTCGCCTCATAAATCTGTTTCGCCAGCCTATTTCCATCCATTCTCTCCACATGTCCAAACCATCTGAGCATCCCTTTCTCTATCTTAGTCACTACATCTTCTGTCATGCCGCAATGTTCCCTTATATCAGTATTCTTGTTAGTTTACTTTATTCATCAATGTCACTCCAGCTATACTTGGCAAACATCTCATTTCCACTGCATTAATTTTACTTTCATGCATGCTTCTCCTGCCACTCCCAACTTTCATTACCATGCATAAGTGTAGGTACAAGCAGTCCTCTATGTACACTCATCCTTGCCTTTTTTTTAGACACGTTCTGGTTGCTCATAAAGGTGTGAATGGCTCCATTCACTTTATTTCCTGCCAAAACTCTTCTTTCAATATCATTGTCACACTTTCCATCTCTTGCAAATTTTGAACTCTTCACCTGTTTCACGCTCTTTATCAATATCGAGCAACTAGTCACACATTCCTCCATTTCAAAAACCATTACTTTTGTCTTGCTCACATTGACATTCATTCCTCTACTTTTAAGCAGATCGTTCAGTTCATTCGTGAGAATAGTCAATAGTTTAAATTACTATTTTAACATCTCGGGAGGAGTTCGAACACCAAAAACCCTCCCCTTGCCTACACCCCTGAAATTATCTATGAATTCTACCCCTTTTTTTATACGATACGATATGCAAATTGGTTGTTCCTATAGATCAGCTCGCCTGCAGTATAAGCATGGTTGTCATTGGTCTATTTCTATCACAAGGCGGCATGCTGCTCATATAGTTCGCCTATACTGGTCTGCCAGTAAGCTATTCAGCTAAAAGGATCCTTAGCACCTGGGGGCGTCAACACGACTTTAGTACAACCAAATGCCTCTGACCTGACGGCGAAGCACGCGTGGTTCCATACTTAGTATTAGTACCATTTAGGGTTTCTGGCACCAATGCCATTGATACAGAAATATACATCATAATATTTATTATTTCCCTCCTACAAAGTTAAATTATTTGTGCTAGCACGAGTGGGTTCAGGTGTCGGTTATGATGACTGAAGATCGATTTCTGGCTGTGAGAACATTGGTCCGTTACAACTATGCAGCTTTTGCGGCATTGGCTACGGAAATGAACGATACTTCTCCAGTTTTCTTGCAAATCAGTCTGTGGGAATACCAAATTAGGAGAGGTAGCAGTGGTAGCCGTAGGTCTGTTGGCTTCTTCACTTCACTCACGTTAAAAAAAAGCTATTTCCTATTTGGTATTCATTTTTCTTAACGTGAGGAAAATCCTACATGGATGCTATGCCGTACTCCTACCGACTAAAAAACCTAACGTTTCGCCCAACAGCCTATGATTGGGAGTCCCGGGTAAGCCCTCGGAAGGATGTCCCAGACCTCCCAACAGACCCACGGCCGCCACGGGTGTGATCCCGCTTATAAGGGGGAGAGAGGGGGGGCGTGCGTGAATTCCTCTCGTCACGCTGCCGTCATGGGCCTTCTTATGTAAGGACGGTGAGCGGCCCTCTCACCGTCCATACGAAATAGCTTGTTAAAGACTATCTATCATTAAAACAACGAAATGACGACAACATTTGTGATATTTGCCAATGAACCGAACCGTTACATTATCAAACCACGTTTTATTGAAATAGGTACTTTTTCTCGTCTTAATCAATTCAGTAATGGATGTAAAGCCACAGTTCAATGAACAATAAGCGGCTAATCGCCAGCTCAGGCAATATTGTTACGTCAGTATAGGCTGTCTGGCTACTATTTAGGGTTCCGTACCTACTACTAAAAACGGTACCCTGTTCATGAGACTGTGCCGTCCGTCTGTCCGTTATGAGGATGTATCTTGGGAACCGCGCTATCACGGTTGAGGGACAGACAAAAACATATTACCTGTGAAAATTTCAGCTCTCCCGCTATCTAGAGAGCTGAATTTTTTACAGATAATGTATTTCTGTTGCCGCTATAACTACAAATATTAAAATCAGAAGATATTAGGCAGGCTCGCATACAAAAAAAGGGTTTTATGCCGTTTTTGGTGCGGAATCCTACGTGCTGAATTCCGAATCGCACGTGGCTGGTTTTTTGTTTACTACGTAAGACATGCCGGGTCAGTCTGAGGGCGAGTTATCTGTTTAGAAATGTATAAGCAACACCACGGAGCTTGGAAAAAATACATAGTTAATGACTACAAACTTGCTCACGTTGAAACAGACAATAAGTTGTTGAAATGCTAGTGTAACTATTTTAGTTTTTTACTTACAGTTTGCTATGGTGACGTCATTTAGTCTTTAATTAAGTTACGACTGAACTATTTAGGAAATATAGGAGCTTCTTATCTGTTAATGAAAGAATAGGTAGGTATGTTAAGAGCCTTCACGGTGCCATGAAGGCCTACCTTCGGGACCCAAGAAAGCCTCATTTACAAGTGGACCTTCTTTCTGGATTGCATTATGATGACAAATAATTTTAGCAACTTTACTTGTTAGTAAATGCAGAATATAGATACCATGTTTCTACTATAAAAATGCCGTTATTCTTGTCCAAAACCTTAAAGAGACGACAGAAACCGGTAAAATGTGTAAGATAAGAGTAAACATAAAAAAACGAACATCTATTCCAAATTCAAAACTGGCATTTGAAGGGTAAAGTTTTTATGAGAGCCCAGGAATTAGTCCCAGAGTCATTAGACTAATTGTGCTATAGCTAAATCAAATTTTAACCCTAAAATTTTGACATTGGACATGTTTACGCAACACATATATTATCCATTCAATTCCGTTTAATTCGATACTAAATTATAAATAAACAAAAAATTGATTACTCATAATCAAGGTAGAATTATAAAAAAACGAATGATCGGTTTCGGGCAGGTCTACACTACAACAGATGCGACGCGACGCGGGTCATGTGGATGTCATATTATGTTAAAATGGGTAAACCCTTTTTTCACGACGAAGGCAACCTGCGGCTTATTATGACGATATGCGGTCATCTAGAAGTGACACTGTATCGCTAAATAAAACTACTACATTATGAACATATGTGAAAGTAATTTTGTATCGCCACTAACATTACATGACATACAAAATGTGCCTACCTAGAATAGAATTGTCCAAATTGAAGACATTATAAAGAAGAAGTATGTAAAGCAAAGAGGCTTATATTTATTATGATAATTACTATAGGTAGAAAATTACAATGTTTGAGTTAATAATTTACATACTTTATTTAGATAAGACTTTTGCTACGATATTAAAAAGTTACTCTTACCAGAGTACCACATTGTTTTACCAGATATTTCATTTAGTAACTTTAGAGATACACACAGTGTAGCACCACCCTTAAAAGTCGACGAAACGAATCCGTAGTCAAGTCGTCATCAGCCAAATTAAAACTAATTTATGTTGATTGAATTCATAATAGAAAACTATCAACAGAACATCGGTACGGCGCTTATGTGGTGTTCCCAAACAAGCTGGCTATTTTATGAGTATCTTCGATTTGTATTATGAAGTATGAGATACTATGAAGTAACGGCTACAGTTTTATGACCCTGATTAACAAGGAATATAATAATACTATTGGAAAATTACTATGATATTGATTTGGATTTAACTTCCTAATAAGCCGGGTAGAGTGTGACCACGTTTTAAGAATGATAAATTAACAATTGATACCTTGTACCAAGTATATCGAATCAAAATTGCAAGAATGTCAAATCGAAATCCGAAGTTTTTATTTTAGTAGCTCGATTCATCGACACTTAAAACATGTCAAATAATAAAATTAGCACTAAATTAAACAGATGTAAACCCAAACCGGTACCAAGATGAGTTGGCAAGGACATACTAGCTGATGCCCGCAGCTTCGCCCGCGATGGCGCTGTATGTGAAATTCTGCTGAATTTTCTTTGCTATAAACCTCACGGAGCCCGAGACCTTTCCAACGAATGCAAAACCGTGGAAATCGGTTCGTGCGTTCTGGAGTTATAGCGTCAGGAAGGAAAACCCGACTTATTTTAATATAATAGATTTACAAAGTTAGTTATAATTTCAGGTAGCATAGTGGAGCCAGCAAGCTGGTCATTTCCATTTAACACTATCTTGCAAATATTTTTAACCTTTAAATACTCTATTACAATTTTAGTAGCTAAGGTTTGTTTTCTATCAACCTTTTTAATGTTTTTAAACACACACGACTTGAAAAAATCATAATTATTTTCGGGTCTTTTTCACGTATTACACACGTTTTGCTCACCTGTCGACGTTTCGGCTGGATTGCAACAGCCGTGGTCACAAATAGACGTAGTAGTAGAGTAAAGAGATTAATACTCAGGAGTACAGTCTGAGGTAAGCAAAACATGTGTAATACGCGAAAAAGAACCAATAATAATTATGAATTTTATGATTATGACCATTTTTAACCTTTGAAATTTAGTATACATTTAATACAGTGAAACTTGCTGTAGGTTGTTGTTGTTTACCCTTATTTCTTATCCTGAAAAAATATAGTACAAATTTATGTAAGTAGGTACTTAGTTGATTTTATAGTCGGGAATTTTATATCGGGACGTCAGGCGGGAGCTTCAATCCCTGGATATTCATAAGTCGAGTGGGCCGGACGGCATTCCCGCGGTGGTACTTAAGCGGTGTGGTCCGGAGTTGTGTCCGGTACTTACACGTCTTTTCACGCTTTCATACTCCATGAAGCAAGTCCCGGCGTCGTGGAAGATCGCGCACGTGCATCCTGTGCCCAAGAAGGGTGCCAGGACCGACCCGGCCATTTATAGGCCTATAGCCGTCACCTCCCTTTTATCTAAGGTGATGGAGCGTGTGATTAATACACAGCTTCTGAGGTACCTTGAGGAACATGACCTGCTCAGTGACCGGCAGTACGGTTTCCGTCACGGTCGCTCGACGGGCGATCTTCTTGTGTACCTCACACACCGCTGGGCGGCGGCTATCGAGAGTAAGGGTGAGGCTCTAGCAGCGAGCCTCGACATCTCGAAAGCCTTTGACCGGGTCTGACACCGTGGTCTTCTTACGAAATTGCCCTCCTATGGACTGCCCGAGAGTTTATGCGGATGGGTGTCCAGCTTTCTGACCGGTAGAAGCATCAGGGCCGTCGTTGACGGCAGCTGTTCTGACTGCATGGCCATAAACGCTGGAGTACCACAAGGCTCAGTGTTGTCCCCTACTTTGTTTCTGCTGCATATCAATGACATGTTGTCTATTGACGGCATTCATTGTTATGCGGACGACAGTACGGGCGACACTTATTACACGGGCCGCCCCGGTATCTCTCGGGTTGCAGTGGAAGAAAGTCGTGAACAACTTGTGTCTGAAGTCGAGGCTACTCTCAATAGAGTGTCCGATTGGGGTCGACAAAATCTTGTCCGATTCAACCCTACCAAGACACAAGTTTGTGTTTTCACCGCAAAAAAGACCCCATTCACTGTGGCGCCACAATTTCAGGGCACATCTCTCACCATCTCTGAAAGTATAGGGATCCTTGGTGTTGACATCTCCAGTGATGTGCAGTTCCGCAGTCACTTGGAGGGCAAGGCCAAGCTGGCGTCCAGGAAGCTCGGAGTGCTCAGAAGGGCGCGGCGGTACTTTACTGCGGCGCAAGCACTGCTTCTCTATAAGTCGCAAGTGCGTCCGCATATGGAGTACTGCTGTCACCTCTGGGCGGGGGCACCCAAATACCAGCTTCGTCCATTTGACTCGGTGCAAAGGCGAGCTATGAGAGTTGTCAACGATCCCATACTTGCAGGTGGTGTGGAACCTCTTAGTGACAGGAGAGACTTTGCTTCTCTGTGTGTGTTCTACCGCCTGTACAACGGTTTGTGCTCTGAAGAATTGTTTGATATGATGCCTACGGCTACATTCTATCATCGCACCGCTCGCCATAGACAGGGTATTCATCCTCACACGTTGCGTCCTGAGCGCTCGAGCACGGTGAGATCTGGTAGAGGCTTTCTTCCGCGTACGCTTAGGTTGTGGAATGATCTCCCTGCTTCGGTTTTCCCAAACGCCTACAATATGGGGTTCTTCAAAAGGGGACTTAGAAGGTTTTTAAAGAGTCGGCAGCGCGATTGTGGCGCCTCTGGTGTTGCAAACGTCCATAGGCTGCGGTGACTACCGGTACATCTGGTGGGGCCGTATGCTTGTCTGCCACTCGAGTGGAATAAAAAAAAGAAAAAAAAAAAAAAAAAAAAAATAGAAGTAAGGTTGTTTTTATACTTAATATTTATATTACGTAGGTAGGTACAATGTCACAATATTTAAGATTTTTGGCTAGTAGGTAAATGTTTTAACACACATCAAACAGTCAAATTGATTTGATTGAATCAATCACACTGCTGGGCATAGGCCTCTCCCAATTTCCGCCACAACACTGGGTCCTGCGCCTTTCACATCCAGTCCATCCTGCGACATTTTCTAGGTCATCAGTCCATCTGGCATATGCAAGTTTATCAAATACTTCCAGATATAAAAATGTACTGACATTGTACAGTTAGATATCAGAAAACAATGAAATTCAGAGGTAAGCTTGTACTTTTAACTGTTAGTATATTGCAAAGACAAAAACTTCAAAAAATATTAAAATTGACAAGGGAAAAGTAGATGCCTTGAGCTCCACGGTCGTATAATGACTGTCATTAGCTAGTTTCAGGCGGCCGACTAGTCAAACCGCTAATGACTAAACAACTGGGAGCCTGCAATTTGGCAGACCGCAGAGTTGACTTGTGCCTTGCTACTTACCTGATTAACTCAAACGTTGGTATGCTGAATGAGCCGTAACTATGTCACGAAGTTTTTGGTTCACGTTTTTGCCTTAGAATAGCTGTTAAAATGTACTTGTACTACAAATTATCGTGTGAAAAAATATTTCAATGACTTGTACAAAAATGTTGTTTTTTTTCTATTTATTTATGGTAAGGGTTTTTGTCCATATGGATATGTCAACTCCATTGTACCCTTAACATTATAATAAATACAGATCACTATTTAAAAAAAATGTTTAAGCGACTTATCGAGTAGACTATGTAGGTATTATCTAAAAGTCACGATTATCAAGTGATCATAGAATAATTTAAAATTATTACACAATCAGTTCCTCCAATCCAATAAACAGTTTCCAATAATCTACTTGCATAACGATAATTTTCTATTATAATTTCATGTTTAACTTTTCTAATGGCCGGTTTGATCGGTGATTGTTTCGGATGGGTAGGTACACAAACAGACTGTTGGATTGCGGTTTTACAATGGCGACTATTACGTTATGAAGCTTAGAAAATACATTTCTTTCTCGGTTGGATAAATTTCACAAATATTGTGCTAATCTGTTGAGAAATGTGATTTAGTTTCCTAACTGATGAAAAAAGCTTTAAATTTTGTAATCAACGTTCATTCTATTTCGAAACGTATTTAATTATAATAATTATAATATCTAGCTGTACAAATTAGATGTTTAAAAAGCGATATACGTGTAGCCAGTAAACTGTAAGAAATTAGTCAAAAGTTCGGGTGAATCGTCCAATTTTTGTCTCTTTAAACTCTTTGAAACTTTTGTCGACAGAGACAGTTTATAAAAATAGGATGATGTCAGAACTAATAACACTACATCCAAGTATGTAATGTGATTGTTTCTATTGACTGCGTGGTGGTTGGAGTGCTGAAATAAAAATTTTCAGTTATATTAATATAACTTTTACTGACAGAGGGTTGAATACAGAAAAAAGAAATACTATAGAAAAACAAATAAAACGTGAGAAGGAATGAATACGAGTGGGTAACTTGCGAGTTTGTAAAAATTTAATCATACACTTCCCAAATATTTTTTGCTTTTTGTGATTTTCAACGACATATTCAAATTCAAATCATACATTGCCAACTAAGTGTACATAGATATTAATATTATGGTTCAGTACATGACTTAGTGCCTTTGCCAAGCATTGCAATAGTGTGGTCACTTGTTACTTCATTTAGGTACTTTTCTTATTTATATTTTTTCATATCATTACCCAATGTAGTAAGTATTAAAAAAACATATATATTCCATTCGTATTAGTAAATTTATATAATTCAATTTTCAAATTATTTTTTTACTATAAAGTCGTGTATACTTTACAGGGTTAAATCTAATGTCAGATAACTCTTTGATATTCACAGTATTAAAAAAAATACTGAATTGAAGGCTCGAGAATTTAACAATCTCGAGTTCTACTACAGTTTCGTTCGTTTCGTTCTCTACACCGTTCAGTATTTTTTCTATATTCTATAAATTATAAACTAATAAAAATATTATTTTTATATTTTTTTTATATTTCGTAGCTCCTTGTCAAGAGCCTAACAATTGCGACCGCGATCAATTCCGATCGCACGCGACTTCCTCGCGCCGACCGCAATCACGACGCCAAATCGTCCAGAGCCATAGACGAGATGTTTGCTTTTGCTCTTATCTGTTATTATCTGTAGTGTAAAATGTTTCTTTTTATGATTATTTCATTCATATGGCCAATCATAGTCTCAGGCAAATTGGTTTGGATTGCGTGATCTTTTTTCTTTCACTAATATGGAGGACGACCAATAATTGCACTCACAAAAGTGAGTCATTACATTTTTTAGGAAATACCCGTTTGAGTTTAGTTTGAAATAATATTGAACTTAAAGTAGTTCAATATTATTTACCTACTTGGAGTTTTGTTTTTTTAATTTTTTTCAGGCCACTAGTTAGTAGCTAAATAGAATCTAATCTAATATCCTATAGCTCAAACATGTTGGTTTGGTTGAACACGCTACTCTCAAGACCTGAAATACTCATTCGTTTATCGTGAATAGCCCAATTTATCGAAGAAGACTAAATGACATAACGCTACCACGAATACAAATAGGTACTAATAAAATTGGATAGAAATAAAAATTGCGGACACAATGGGATTCTAAGATTGTTCTGAGCGCACCGTTAATTTTGTAAACGTATTAAAATATTATTGATATTATCGTCATGTTGGTAGGTATGTTGTAAAAGGATTGTTTAATTTTTTGTTGATTAAAAGCGCTGAACTATTTTCTAACAAAATCATTCAATACTAATATTTTATGTGAAACTTGCTTTATACGTTACGTTTTGTTATTACATATAAAAACAGGTTCTACACTACAATAAAATAAGCTGAAAGTACTTTCAGTAACAATCATCTTGAAAGTTAAACGATTCACTATCTACTTACAGTTCTTTATAAAAAAAAAACAAATTACTAGTTCAATGATGTATTGATATTTATTTAAGCATACTGACGGCCATACTGCACGATAATACAAGTTGCCTCGCAAATTTGAAATAAATCTTCAATTCAACGATAAAAGCTTAACATTTTAAATGCAGGTCATACTTTCGTTAGGTTACGTGGTTGTGGTTAGGTTATCAAAAGTCTAGACGCCATTTGTATCTCCCGAGACATTCCGATTTCAAACCAATTTTAAATCGAGTTCCTTATAAATGTCATTTGTTTGTCGACTCGGCGCGTGCCCACTAATGGAAAGCTTTACCAATAATTTGTTTTTGGAAAAAAAATAAAAAATGTCACGAATTGCACTGCTTAGGAATTTTAGAATTACTATTCGTAAGAATAAGGTTTAAATCAGTTCGTCTTAAAATGAGCTTCGTTGATTTGGAGCCCATTCGTGCTAACGTTATCAGTCAGCGTTATTTGCTTCGAGTTTCGATGTTTCTTTTAAACCTTTTATCGAATTCCGAAAGAGTGTTTTGAATTAAAACATTATTTGCGTGCTGTGAGCGAGTTTAAAGTGCTCTACGTTTAATCGTATCGAAACACAATCGAATTATTAATCGAAAGTTACTTAGAATTGGCCTCAAATTGTTGGATTGGAAAGTAATTTTGTATTTTGTACCTACCTATTTTATTTATTTTTGTGTAATAAAGAGAAGATGATTGAAGAGAGAACCCCATGCCCCCCCCCCTCGATCAATTGTGGTTTTGATGATCGAAAACCCCATAAGACAGTACTTTGGACACTAGTTCTATCGACCCCAGCCCATAGAATTTTGGTTGAATGATCACATTGTACCGCTATCGCTACTCTGATTTTATTTATGCTACAGGCGAGAGCTCTCTGCTTTCAGTCAGTGCTCAGGCTTTATACCTAAATGGGCTTCTACGAATACTGCAGTTGTCAATTACAACAGTACTGCGGTACAAATATGGTCTGGCTATGGTATGGCTATAAATAAGCTCCTATATGTACCTATAGTCTAAAGGCACATACTTACTTCCAAAGACGTCTATCGTCATATCGTCACGTTCCTACCAAAACCAATTAAGAAAATCAAGGTAATCGTACATATAATCGGCCGGTATTAAATTGGACCAAATTGAGTTATCGACAGAGATCTCTCGGTTTTTTACCGGACCGTGCCGGCTTTGTAACGGCTGGCAGCAACCAGCAAGGGTTGTGGAGCGAACTGTCTGACCGTCCGGCTTTTTGTCCAGGTTTAATGACTCCAGTTGTAGCCTTGAGACGTCGCTGATTGAATTTTTGTTGTGAATTTAATGTCCATACCAGTTACATAAAACATTTTTTGATGGGAGTAAAATTATATTAATTATGTTTTATCGATTTTCAAATGAATTATTCAGTTGTGATTCAGAGAAATCGTGTACCTAATGATTTCAAGGATTGTTATATTTATTTATGGATAGCGTATTCATATATTATTGTAAATCCTTAAATTTTAATATCGCTCTTGACGGGGTGGTGCATAGCATTATTTATTTAGAGTAAAGTCAGGTACCCAGTTTTTTTAATATTACTTACTTAAAACTTGAGTTATTAGTATCAGACGACTGTGAAAATAGGCTAAATGACGTTACGGACACCGAAGGTTCGGACACTTGTCCAAAGAGTCAATTTTAATTTTAATATGTTTTCGGGGTGACAATTCGGACACTTATGATAAAAGGCTGATTTATACAGTCAGATCAAAAATTTCTAACCATGTTGAATGTCTATTAAACTTAACAGAATGCCAGATTAGTACTGTGATTCTTGTAGGTTAAGTATTTAATATCAGGATATTTTTAAATGCACATCTATATATTTTTTCTGCACATTAAGTAACTCCACTAATTAACTGAATGCATACCAGAAATCTGAATGCGGTGCAAAAAAATCAATTGATTAACTAAACATGTACTTACTACTTACTACTTTAAAATCTAAAATTTTACACAAAACGAGATGATCTTTTTTATCGATCTTAAACCAAAAATGTCGTTCGTACACCAAATATATGATTTGCTAAACAAAAATACGGATCGCTTATTAAAAATACTAGCTTGCACTCTAAATTGTACAATCTTATAACGGAATAGGTTAGGTTACTTTTTATTTTTTTGATTAATAAAATTTAATTTTGTGAAGATGACTGATTAAATTGGGGTTTTAATTAGAATAAAAGATGTTCCTAAAAGTAAATTAGATGATGGTTTTCTATAAAAAGATTTAATATATGTTTGTTAAGCTAAGGAATTTTTAGATATACTATTTTGATAATAGTGATTTCTTCAGTAAAATAGTTCTGCAAATACTATTTAACACTAAGGAAATATTGTTAATACATATTGTTAACACTACTGAAATTTGCATGCCGAAATTAGTAGGCGAAGTATGAGGAGCATGATTGTAACCTTATTGTAGGTATATTGTAAAACCTGTGTAATATTACCATATTTCAAGCAAATAAATTACTTACTTACTTACTTACTAGAATATTGAATTTGATTTATTTAGTGTGCATAATTAGTGGTGCAAGTCAGTATTTTTGGTTTAACTTTGAAATATTTTGTTCGGAAAAAGGGAATAAACAGATATCGATTTAAATACATGCCAAACATCGAGACTTTTTTTTTTTATTTATGTGTTAATCATTATAATTATGTGACTGCCTCATACATTTGTTTGTTTTTAGTATACTATTATTAGTTTGATTATCATTTGTGATTTTTACCATAGGTAAATGATAATGTAGGTAGGTACACTTAATTATAGGTTTATTTGAATAATATACCAAACGACGTGATTAGTGCTGTGATTCTTTATTTTATTGTAATTATGATGAATGATTATTTAATATATTACTAGCTGACCCGACAGAGATTATCCCGAGTTCTGAGTTCCCGGTCCCATGTCCCCGTTCCTGATTTCCTGATCCCTGTTCCCGGTTTCGGGTTCTGAGTTCCCGGTTCCTGGTTTTCATTTTCCAGCCCGTCTTTCTGTTCCCTGTTCCCATTTTGGTGGTAAATTTTAACTATAATCTACAGTCAACCTAAATAAAAAACGCTTATCATTTGGTATTCTATTATTAAGCACCGGTTTGGATCAATACCTTCTTTGCTTAGATTATATTAAGTCTACTTTATATCTATGCTTCTTTCTTTGCTAATAAATATTTTAAAGAAATGAAAAAGAATTTCTTTAAGTTCCTTCAATTAAATTTGAATTAAATTCAATCGTTTTATTGATATTTTAAACCATTTACTCAACTGCGTCATGAGTGATGAATAAACTTAATTCTCAGGGCATACCCCAGTCAGTCAAAAAAAATGCACGCTCAGGTAAGTACATCCAAAAAAACATTTTACAGGTTTTATATTACAATACTTCAAATATCATAACTCATAGTTAAGTAGTTACGTGGTTGAAAAGGGTTGGAAAATGCTGCTACTTCTCATTAATTGATGCCGGGATCCTATACTAGATAAGTGCCATGTCGCAAATGTATTTACTTTACTTATAGGTAAGTAAAGTTTATACGTTAAGGTTCCAAGTATTGCAAATCATCGTTATTCAATTAATAAAACATGGTTGAGCTGCATCGTACAAACCCACATCACTACAAGCCGCGTGCAAGTTACTTTTTGACCTTTTATACATATATCGTTGACCATTACCACCACATACTTGAACATATTCGGTTTTCCGAGTTCAAGCAAGCCGTCCTTTGGTCTGCAACGTATCTAATCTGCCATCTAGAGGGCTATCATAGTAGGTACGTTGCACATGATAATGAACAATGTCAGAGAGGACCTCAGTAGCACACGGGCAGTAATCCACAAACTGTCAGAAGGCTGGAGCACTGATCCAAGAGCTGGCAACGTTTGTGAGAGAGAATTTCAGGCAGGCTTAGTTTTTGAATACTATCTCTATCCCTGCCTCAGATAATAACACGCTGTTTGGGTTAGAAATGTTTGTTTTCCTGACGTTTGCTAGCTTCCGAACCGCAATGGACAAAGGCACTCGTCTTAAAAGTTGGCAAGCTAGCTCTCAATTTGAGAAAGGAGACTAAATGCATTTCAGAGGAACTGACGTCTGTTAGAAGATCTTCTGTTGCCGTTCGGGCTTCAAGCCATATTGATCCGATAGTGATACTCAATCATGATCTGATATTTCCAATGTTAAACAACTTTGGCTGCATTCTACCGAATCTATCACGGCGAACGTCCAGCTAAAGGTGTAGCAAGCAGGACGGTGTTACTGCGATGAATATTTTATTTAGCAAATGATCGGCTTCTGCCAAGCACATTAAATTTATAAGGATTTTCAGTTGGGTAAGCACGTTCAAAGTAAACATCATTAATTGAAACAAAATTAAACTCACGCTCCTTTAAATCAAATATGAGTTGGGTCGAAACCAAAATAACACCCACCAAAATATTTTATTTCATATTTCAACACATCTCATTACCGTGTGTCCTAATGACGAAATTCGCCATATTGTTAGTGGCGATGTTTGGCGCCAAGCGGTGCTTTGAAACAAAGAGGCGCTGCTCTGGCGCAGGCTGATTGCGTGCCAGTGACTTGCACCTTCCAAGCCCGAACGCCTCGGGCGCACCGTGAAATTGGGCACATCGAGTGTACGTGGGTTCTGTATACGGATTTTATAAACCTAGCAGATAAATTTGAAAAATAGCGTGATAATTTAAGGAATGTTTAAATTTTGTCTGGTGATAATGAAATTAAATAAGTGTGATGATGGCTAAAATTTTCCTATCGCATACCTAATTTTCTATCAAATATATCAAATAATCACATAATATATTTTTAGAAATATAGTTAGGTATGTAAACTATGTTAATGAATATGCATTTTTTTGTTTAATGTGCAGAATCCTCAAGGATTTCGCATCTGTGAGCTATCGGCGAGGTGAGCATGTCGTGCTACCCTCTAAAATGCGCGATGTCTTTTCTCGAATATCCGGTGAAGGATGCTCTCAGGACTATAATAAAATACACACACGATAAAAAAATTTACTTTTCACTGCAAATAACGATTACTGATATTAATATTTTGTCTATGTTCCACGTAACTCTAAACAAAACATAATCTATTCGGTCGGCGATATATCGCTTACAAAGTAGGTACATCTTACTAATCTATTTATTGATTCAATAGTAGTTCCGCTCTTGCCACAATGAACAAACAAACAACAGTAGTTGATTGTAAAAACGTCGGTCGCTTTGTGTAGAACTAAATGCTGAAATTTTTATAACACACTACACGACTCCGATACGATTCATTATGACTTAAAATGAGAAAGGGGGTTGAGTATTGCTTGATTAAGAATAATGCTTCTCTAAAATTCAATATAACTTGACATTAAAAGTTATTCAAGCTTGTAATTTACGGGCTTTTTTACATGAAAAATGTCAAATAATTGTATTATATAGCGAATTTGAATGAGATGAGAACTAATAAGTACAAAAACAACTTTTAAGCTTAACTACTGAAGGGAAAAACTTTGCAGGTATAACTCTACAATTATCAGTACCTAAAACTGCTATGGAGTAAAACACTTACAGAGACATGTATTTTTCGGGCAACACGACTCTTTATAATAGATCGTCTCGTTGAATATAAATAATTGTGATGACTAGAGTATTCTGTTTTTTAACCCCGATGTAATACTACTTATATAAAGCCTACTTGTACTGCTCTAGTTTATTGTGATAGTTTAATATTAAAACTTGGTATTTTTATTCGGATGCCACATAGGTTTTATATTCGGTACGATTTGATTACTTTTTCAGGGTTCTGAAGTCAACAAGCAATCGTTTAATATTGTTGACTGAAGGCATTTGGTGGAAGTAACACATGTATCACAAAATTCAAGGCTAGTATTGAGTTAATTAAGTAAATGAATAAATATTTGCGGACATTCTCACACAGCATCATCTAGCCCAATTAAGCTAATATAAGCTTGTGCTATGGGTTCTAAATGACTGATATACATACATATATATTTCTAAATACATACATTTTATACACAAAAAACACCCAAACTCCGAAACAAACATTTGTGGATCACACAAATATTTGGACCGACCCAAGAATCGAAACCAGGACCTCCAGCGGCGCAGGCGGTATCACTACCGACTACGCCACAAAGGCAGTCAAGTACATCAATACTCGTAAGCATTAACATAAAAGGCCGTAAGGTTAAACCTGCGAAGTTCAAAAAAGTCAATAATTTGGAAACTTATAAGAGTTTTCATTCAGAAAAAGAAACCCTTCACAGCTCATAGTCTTTCTTTCCACGGTTTAGGTAACTTAGAGACCCCCCTTTTTTACGTTTGGAAATCCTTATTTATATGGAGGCTATGTCGAACTCCTACCGACTAAAACCAAACGATGCCTCACAACTGTCTAAGGCCGGGACCCCTTTATAGTAGAAAATTATTAAAATTTAATAGTCATTTACTTAACACTTTAGAGTGGGTGGGAATGTTATTTGTCTTGACACAGAACAGTGGGACAGGTGTTGCTAAAATCAATTTTCAATTAAAGAATCCGTTTGTGAACGATTAAGTTGCAGAGTGCTTATATTTTCAGACGCAAGTGTTCATTCTTTCGGAACAGAAATTGTATTAACGTTTTATAGAAATTAACAGCCATGGAATCCCCACACTGCACGTGCCCCGACACACACTTGCCTGGTTTTTAATTCTTGTTTCAGAGAATCGTTCATAATTTAAAGTAGATATGAAGCCGTATAAGAAGTTAATATGATATAAACTGGCGTAAAATTAAATGTAAATAAGTAGTGACTAATGAATGACTTATGTACAATTGTCTGCTACACTAACAATAGGCTGTGATATTGGATGCAAAAAATAATATGTAGGTGTTTGGAGCAAATGGAGAAAGGCACACACTTTACTAGATAATGCTCGCGGCGTCGTCTGCATACAGAATAATAATAATAATAGTAGGTACTACTGAGGACCAATCATTGAGGATTGAGGAATCTCTGTATACGCTCACACAAACAGAAAATATGTAATACACATTTGCATTAATTAAAACGCTAGTGAAATATTGTCATAGGTGTCACGTGATCAAATTTTGTTATAAGAAATTACAAAGTGTTAATTTTATGTCAAACGTAAGTGTCACCGTCACACAGTGTCACATTACCAAGCCAGGGCATTAACATATCGAAGCTGGTCACGAGTGTGATATGTATAATCAAATTAAACGGATAATTTCTCGGTTACGTGACACTTTAGGAGAGGCGATTTCAATATATCTTTCGTTTTTATATGTCACCACAGTAGAACGATCATCCCTTATGCTGTTGTGCCACAGACAAACACACTCGCAGTAAAATTTATGACACCCCTCATTTCGCGTCGGGGGCTAAAAGCCACACACGTCACAACGAAACTAGCGGACCTACTAACCTTTCAAATTTTCACTGAACATAAATCGAGACCCGTTTTTGTCTTAGTAATGAGTGTATTACCATACAAATAGAAACAGCCGCGTCCCCCGTATAATTGGGTAGAGCACCCCGCTGGTCCTACCTCTTTGTGAAGCCGCGTAGCCGCGCGGGTTGACCGACTGCAATTTATGTAGCACTGCTTACGCCCGCGGCCTCTCTTTAGTATGATATCGATAAAAGTCTAGTCGATTAAACCAATCAACCGTGCAACACTGTGAATTTTGAATAAGGAACTCGTGTCATTTTTCATCACGTTCTATTTTTTTTTGAGGTTGATGTAATGATCGACAATTTTTTTATTGGGCTTTATGCCTAAGGTAAACATTATTTTGTATGTTCAATCAATTGGATACAGAAAGAGCGAGAGCTTCTGGCGTTATATGATTTAGTCAAATACTTATAGTTAATCATTTCACCAGAGCTGAAAGGATGTTTAAGGGACTGAATATGTTGTAAATTTAATACTGTTATATGTTTCTTCTATGAGCGCACTGTCCGCCACCACACCCCGAATATTCTTAGAACAAAATTGTTCCAAAAACCTTCCCAGTAATGTTTAGAAATACATCTAAGTACCTAATCAATTATTGGCTGGAGAGGCACGGTAACATATAGGCAAAGAAGAACATTATGTTGTCCAAAACCAAATTGTGATCGTTGATCCCGTCTGCCATAAACATGAAAAATTTCTGCACCAAGTACCTTCCATTGCTACAACTTTCCCAGTCTGCGACCTTTACCAGGACGTCGGTCCATCTGGCGGGTGGACGTCCTACACTACGCTTACCGAGTCGCGTGAACATGGATAATTTCAGCACCAAGTACCTTGCATTGCTACAACTTCGGTAAAACGCTCGAATATTACATTGGACAAAATACAGCCGGCGAAATGTGGTATTACAGAAAGCATCTACCTACCCCTTGTAGGAAAAAGACATGTCTCTTTATATTATATTGTATGTGTTCAAATGACATGCAAATACAAATGACATTATGTCTATTGTATTAGAAACGTTAGCCAATTGCATACCTAATATTGAACGATTGCGATTAAAATCCGCCCTAATCGATGTCTACTCTATTATTTTCATTAGATAGCACGACGATAAAAATGTTAATTGTTTTGTCCGTGGCACAGACTGTGACTACTACCTGAGTAATGATTTTTAAATAATAGACGGCATTGTTGATTCTATTGTTTGATTAAAAGCAAACTATGTAGGCAGTACATAGTATCCAGTAATACATCATCGTTATTGTGTAGAAAATATAGACAAGTTGGGTTTTAAGGCGGTGTCAGTTTAATAGTACAGTGTCTTTATCCATGAAACTGCTATTTTGTAAAGAAAGCTACCTACCTACATCAAACTACCGTACCTATGTATTTTGATTATATCCAATTAATATCGATGTTTTCATCGGAGTGGGTAAAGTTTTTTTTCTATTCACGTGTTGAAATCCGTCATGGATGCCCTACCGGAGTTTTGCAGACTAAAAAAACTACACAATGCCGTACGGCTTGGGTAAGCCGCAGGAAGGCTGTCCCAGAAGGGATGACCTTTTGTAAACGCTGATAAGAAGTCAACTATTATAAGGATTTTTTATTTGTGAACTTATTGTAGTGATGTAAATTATGTTAAATCAATGAAAAAATAATAAATTTAAAAATGTTAATATAAAAAAAAAAATTAATATCTTGTTTTTTGGCTCGACCGTTGAGCCTACCGAATTGCCTAAATTTTGCTACACTGCTGTTTTGGGTAGAAACCCAAAACAGCAGTGTAGCAAAATTTAGGCAATTTTTCACAATATTGTTGATTGTGGTGCTTGTATAAATAAGTCAATCAATTTAGCCTATAGCAGTCCACTGTTGGACATAGGCCTCTCCCAAATTTCGCCACAACACACGGTCCTGCGCTTTGCGCATCCTGTCAATCCCTGCAGCCTGCTTTAGGTCGTCACTCCATCTGGCAGGGGGTCGTCCTACCCCACGTTTACCAAGACGCGGTCTCCACTCCAGAACTCGCTTGCTCCATCGGCCATCAGTTCTTCTACAAATGTGGCCAGCCCACTGCCACTTCGAAACGCATACTCTGCGAGCTACGTCGACCAGTCTTGTTCTCTGACGAATAACATGGTTTCGGATCATAGCTCGCATAGCATAGCTCGTTCCATCGCTCGTTGCGCAACCCCAAGGGCACGGACCAACCCCACCGTGAGTGTCCACGTCTCGGCACCGTAGGTCATAACGGGTAGAACGCACTGTCTGAAGACTTTCGTCTTGAGGCATTGCGGTATCGGCGAGTAGAAAACCCGACGCAGTTTGCTGAACGCTGCCCAGCCCAAACGAATCCTTCTGGCTATTTCCTTATCCAGGTTATTTGTTTCCAATGTGATAACCTGACCAAGATGATAGGTGTTACTCATGGACAAACTCAAGCCTCGATCCTTCAGCGTGTATTGGTCCCGATTATTGTAGCATGTCATGCCGGGACTTCCGGCACGACATGCTCATTGAACATGACCTTGGTTTTATCCAAGTTCATGCCGAGGCCAACACGTCGAGACTCTTCACTTAGACTATGCAGCATCCCGCTCAACTGTTCCAGCATTTCCACTACTAAAACGATGTCGTCGGCAAATACATTCACCGTTTATATTTACGCCCCACCCATCCCAATCCAACGACTTGAAGACTTCCTCAAGCGCATTAGTGAAGAGCTTATGTGATATAACACCTTCCTGTCTTACACCTCTCTGCGCAGGGCTATGGGATCGGTCCTCTTATCGTCCAATCGGACGGTCATGGTAGCAGTATCATACAAACACCTCATCACCTCGTTATATCGCCAATCAATGCGACACCGCTGCAGATCTTCCAGGACTGCCCAGGTTTCGATAGAGTCGAAGGCTATGACGTAGTCCATGAAAGTCATACACTGCGGCTGACTGTAGTCGTTTGTCTTGTGTACAATCTGCCGAACAGTATGGATGTGGTTCACGGTACTAAAGCCTTTTCGAAACCCGGCTCGAAGGAGCCCCTTTGGCTGGAACTCGTCGAGTTTCTCAGCGAAGCGGTTTGTGACTACTCTCGAGAACAACTTGTAGACATGGCTGAGGAGTGAGATGGGTCTGTAGTTCTTTAGTAAGGATTTCTCACCATTTTTGAAGAACAGGTAGAAATAAGTAGGTAGTATAAAATAGTTTATAATAAATCAGGTAGGTACACTATTATTATTTCTTTGCTTGGAAATATTCTATATTTCTTATGAATAACCTTAGTAGGTATAACATATTTAACAGAATAAAATAAAACTTAATTAAACCTAACTAAAATTGATTGGTAAGTATGGACAACCACAGAGTATTTAATGCTATATTCACGTTTTTTATAATTTATCTTTGTTTAGAAGAATTAAAATTCAAATGTGACACAAATGCGGAAAAACGTGTCACAATGAAATCCTATTAAAATTTGTGTGACAGCATTAATATTAATATAATGAAGTAATTTATTCGAAATTATGTTACAAAGTAGAGAATATATTGCTTAGATCTTTGTGTGGTGTATTTATTGCTGATTTAATAATAATAAAACCGGCCAAGTGCGTGTCGGACTCGCGCACATAGGGTTCCGTACCAAAAAAACGGCTAAAACTCACGTTTATTGAATGCGAGCCCTCCTTAATGCCCCTTTCTCTGGTTTTAGTTATAGTATTTTCTGTTATAGCGGCAACAGAAATACATCATCTGTTGTTGTTTTTTGTGCTGTCTAGCTATCACGGTTCTCGAGATACAGCCTCGTGACGGACAGACAGTCAGACAGACAGACAGACGGACGGCGAAGTTCATGAATAGGGTTTTGTGTTTACCCTTTGGAACCCTAAAAAGGAGATTGAGTGGTGTCTCCACAACAATATACTACATGTGGACCGCGGCTTTGCCTACGAGTTATTCTGTTTTCGTTCCCCATCCCATGGAAATAAAAGTAACTAATATGTTACTCCAAAAAAAATAACCACGAAGGCTATGGCGGGAGCTCCGCTCCGCTGCCGCCTTAGCCTTCTAACCTAACCTATCCAAATCGGATTGCATTATTTTTAGGTATTTTGACCTTAATTGATATTAAAAGTTGGTAAATGTAAATTATGCACATAGATGATAAAAATCGTTTAAACACTTTTGGGCATGATTGTTATGTTATAATAAAAATGCCACCGTCCTTTGCCGTTTTACATCATGGGGTCAATCAACGAAGCCAAATAAGGTATTCATCAATAATTCGTGGTGTCAAACAGCGAAGGATATCCCTATAATCTATCCTCGTACCAAATTTCAGTCAGATCCGTTCAGGCGTTAGGGCGTGAAATAGAAACTAACATCCAAACTCATAAACTTTCGCATTTATCATATTAGTAAAAACTAAGGTACCTACGTAGGACACCATGCTCAAAATGAAGGTAGCTTTACTAATATTTTGACTATAATTGACTATCAGTTAGCCATGACTTTACCAACAGACAGACCAACTGTGTTTAAAACCGTATTGACTATTTTTATTTTTGGTTTTAAAACAAGGTTGTGGTTTTATTCTATCAAAATTGTAATGGGCATATTTTCAAAAGTCTATTTTTCATCTGTTGACATCTGAAGTAAAAGGAAGACGTTTTAAAGAAAAATACAGCCAGCATTTCATACAAAAAACATGGTAGCAAAAACACAAAGCGCGTTGATATCTCCTCATTGTTAATTACATTAGTACTAAAGATGTAAGTCGAAATTTGACTTTAATTCTTATAAAAATGGCTTTTACCACATATTTACACGTTTTTGCTTCACATAATAATATGAAAAATATAGATTTAGGAAATTCATCAACAGTTACCCATACGAAATCATTTAGTAGAAAGCTTTTTTAATTATGTTTATTGGAATAAATCATTGGTTAATCTTTTGTTTATTCAATATTCTCCAAAATCCATTTCATTTCCGCTTAAAATTCCAATCAACGAACTCAGTTAATTCTGAATATTAAATATCTATATCTAGACCTGGTTTAAATTGAGTCATCAGTCTCTTAATGTTAAATATAGATTGTTTTACCGTTACTTGTTTAAACTAAAGCACCTTTTAGAAATAATATACGACTAATATCTGTCGTTATTAATTCAGTTTCTCCATTTAAAGGACTACTCACACTTATTCTGCTCCATTCAGCAAATGACGATTATCTATTTTCTTCCTAATCTTTTTCTTAATATTTATGCTTGCCCAATTGACACCATCCGCCTCATGAAAAGCCACGGTGACATCAAGCAACTGGGCCACTGTCACAGTGTCACACTGTCACAGTCCATGAAATTTCAGACAGTGGTCCTCAAGTTGGCGGCCTTGTGGTATGCATTTTTACGCTCCGCTTGAAGAACCCGGGGTTGTAAGATGAGGGAAACACGTGTGCTGGCCGGTCGTTCCATGCTTTTATAGTTCGACTGAGAAGCGATATCTGAAACGCTTTATCTACTGTGTCCATATCTTGCAAATATAATAGGAATTATAATATAAAACTTTACGTACAAAAAGATATTTACATATTATGGCAAATGCTAAACACGTTCGACGCAGTATGAGTAGTCTCTGAAGCCCGGTTCCACCGCTATTTGAGAGGGCCCAACAGTAGATATACCCTATCTTG
This sequence comes from Miltochrista miniata, assembly GCA_933228765.1. Lineage (NCBI taxonomy): Eukaryota > Metazoa > Arthropoda > Insecta > Lepidoptera > Erebidae > Miltochrista > Miltochrista miniata. Next base: position 31,121,497 of record OW121751.1, read on the forward strand.
CCTTTCCACCACCGCACCACAGTTTACTGTTGCAAGTTAAGCGGATTCATTAATTGCCGCTCATCTTGTGTTGGGATTGGGAACCGACCTTAAGATTACAAAGTTGTCGCTTAAAGTCTCCATTTCCCATAAATAAATTTAAACTATTTTATATCTAGTTTATATTACAAGTTTGTAATCCACTAAGTAGGAGCTTTTGTTAAACGGAATTATTATTTGAACAAATAGTGTATTTCGTTTGATAAACATATAATTTAATAGAAACAAAATAAAAGTAAATAAATCATATCTATTTTTAATGTAGATACTTTAATCTGACTCTACAAATCTAACTGAAACCAAAAAAGTAATTTACAGAATTACTGTCTGTTTGTATGTAAGGTATAAACACAATAAATATCTACTTAATAGGTTTTTTTTTAAATAATTTAAAATTACCTAAATAAACACGAATTAATAGCTCAAAAAGAAAACAATTGCACCGCATTATCAGTATTAAATAATAATTTTTTTTTTTTTAGATCTTTAGGTAGTTTGTTATAAACTTATACATTATTTAGTCACATTAACATTATGGTCTTACAAACTAATCAAAAAACCCGCCCCTGATCACTCCCGGCGCAAAGGTGCCCATCAAACTTGCCGCGTTTCCACGCTGGATTGCGACGGCCAGCCTCTGCACCACTACAATAGGTTTAATTAAAATTTTGTACGCATTTTATCAGGAAGTCAAGTGCTACACATAGCTCAACCTACATAATCACGCTACTTTGCCAGAAGCTAGACTTAGTGAGATAAAAGCCTTGTAGAGTCGAGCCAAGAGCTGGCAGTTTTCTCGCTCAGCCAATAGGTATTGCTATTCAAAGGGGAATTGCTTCTAGTATTTTGGGCACAATGCCACGGGGGCCTTATTTAGGTTTAGTATAGATAGTAATAATGTAAATATAAATACAGAGAAACATTATTATTACATATCTATATATGTAACAATTATGTTTCTTATTTAAACTTTCATGGTCACTGACATTAGTATTAAAGTTTGCGGGATATTTACCATGTATTGTTGTGAGTTTCCGATATTTCGATGACTGTATGGACGTCATAAAACGCAAAATTACAGAGAACGGTATTGCGATGGAATATGCTAACCTTGTACAGCATTGTTTGGACACAAATTATTTCGTTTATAGAAATGAGTACTACCTACAGATAGATGGAGTAGCAATGGGCAGTCCAGTAGCTTCAGTTGTAGCAAACATTTGGATGGAGCATTTTGAAGCCTTAGCCACAGCTAATACCCCAAGCATTAAAATCTGGAAACGGTATGTAGATGACATTTTTTGTGTACTGGAGGGTAGCGAAAATGTTGTACAACAGTTACTAACGCAGTTTAACAACATTCATCGCAATATAAGCTTCACGTACGAAATGGAAAAAGAAAGATCCCTTGCCTTCCTTGACGTGCAAATCAGTATTCGACCGGACGGTTCGTTGAGTCACTCCGTGTACAGAAAACCTACTCACACTGACCGATACCTAAATGCCGACTCTTGAACTCGGTAGTGACGTCGCTTACAGACCGCGTATATAGTTTATGTGACGAGGAGCATTTGGAAGCGGAGCTAAATCATTTAAGCGGCGTTCTACATAAAAATGGGTACAGTGGACGGATCCGACCACCGAGACGCTCGAATAAGCCTGTGGACTATAAAGTGGAAAGACATCCAGCCTTTTTACCTTACATCAAAGGAGTGACAGATAAGGTCGCAAACATCCTAAAAAAGGTTTCAATAAAAACTATCTTCACTCCTTTTAAGAGGCTGTCGCAGTGCCTACGTACACCTAAGGACAGTTTTCCACTAGACAAGCCGGGAGTGTACAAGATTGACTGTAGTTGTGGCAGTTCGTATATAGGCCAAACAAAGCGAACTGTTACGTGCCGAATCAAAGAACATATTAGGGCAGTCAAAAACAACGAACCACACAAGTCTGCAGTCGCTGAACACCTGTTGGAGTCCGGCACAGACCACTGGATTGAGTTACATAACCCTAAGATGCTCTCAACTGAATGTCACTACATACCGAGAATGGTTAGAGAAGCTATTGAAATTAAAAAGTTCAAGAATTTCAATCGTGAGGATGGGTTTCAGTTGCCGAGCGTCTGGCATCCAGTGGTCCGTTTGTGTATAAATAACCATAAACAGTTCCAAACAAAACCACGAGTAGATACTGTGAGCATTGTGTGTCGTGAACGTGATCGAGTTAGTGAAATCGAAAGTGAGACCAGTGGTAGTGGTGTAACGTGTAATAAACGACTGCGAAGGAGGGTAGATCGATATATGTGCTGAGACTTTCGCTTTCAACCGCCAGTACTTCAGTTCCTCCGTGATCATGGTGCTTGTAACAGCGCCGAAATATGGGAAACTCACAACAATACATGGTAAATATCCCGCAAACTTTAATACTAATTATGTTTCTCTCTTTATCTGTAATTTTTAACAATAAATGTACAGATAGAGAGCACTTCAAACTTCCATCACATCACAAACAAACAATTTACTCCCCAAACGAAGTCACGGACAGCAACAAGTAGTAATTAAAGTTATGCTAACGTTGTCTCTAGCCTCAAGCGACGCCATGTTTACCAAAGACATGAACTAGCTACAATTTATGGGTCGACGACAGACACAGAAATATGTACGTAATTACAATTTGTTTACAAAAGGCTATCTATCTATTAAATACCTATACCAGTTCTGAACATTGCACATCACAGTTATTAAAGGATCTAAAGTGGAGTCATTTTAATTGGTAACATTTGTCAATTTAATTTCACAATCATTTGTCAATCAAATTATGTATATTTTGCTCCTTAAATTTATGCAAGAAAAAATATTAATGGGACAGGGATTCAAATATCTTTTTTTCTTTTATATTTAGCTCGCCAAAATGACGCCGCCCGTCCAATAGAAAGTCACAGTGACATCTAGCGATTGGGGGCCACCGTCCCAGTCTGTAAGACTATAGAAAGCGACCCTCAAGTTGGCGGCCCTATGATGTGGTGATGGCCTCTTCACGCTCCGCTTGAAGGAATCTTTCAAGTCCGTATCGATTCATTCACTTTAATCGATGTTATTAAGCAGGTTACCTCATTATGAAGCTAAAACTGACAGGCGTCAAATGTCACCTATTAAAACGACTCCACTTTAAGTACGATTTCAAATCACGCTTTTTACTCGGAAAGGGTAGGTAAATGCCCTATATTTATTATACTTGTGTTGACAATCTGGTCCCGTCTCATCTTCCTAAAACAAAATTAAAAGCCAGAGCAGCAGCGGAAGCGGCTTAAAATATTAAAATTAATAAATGTAAGGGTCTCGACTCATCGTATCGTTTTTGTCCAGTCGGTGCCGAGACCCTAGTCCATGGGGTACCAATGCGCTAAAATTTTTCAAGAATTTGAAAAAGCGCCTTGTGGAGTCAACTGGTGACCCACGGGCTGGCAGTTTTCTCGCTTAACGAATAGGTATTGCTATTCAAAGGGGGAATTTTGGGCACAATGCCACGGGGCCTTATTTAGGTTTAGTTTAGATAGTAATAATGTAAATAAAAGATATGAAATACTTATATTTTTCTGTAATTTTTAATAATAAATATAGTGATTATACCTCTATATTAAATACAATGAAACTATTTCACCAATTATAATTTTGTCCCAGGTAATATGTGTTGAGCCCATGTTGACATGGAGATAGGTCATTTATAAAACACCAACAATATGCAAACACTAGAAATAATAATTTATAAATAAATGAATATTTGAAATCATTTTGCAAAGCAATTAGTATTCTGAGCTCTGACTATAAAATTAATTTATGATTTCTAAAAAAGTAGATCTTAATTTCTTTCATAGAACCGGCCTTGTCCAGGAAAGATTCAATTACCTCAATTAAGGCTGTCACCGAGTATAAATTATTATTTAAAAAATGGAATAATTATAGCATTTAATAACTGGTTTAATTATAACTGAGCAAAAACTGACAGACAAAGCATACCAACACAGTTGCCATGATTGTTTTTATTTTGTCATTACTTAAGCAGACAAGCTAACCTGCGGTTTTTGTTTGGTTACCAGAAGAATATGACACCCTTTAACGTGCCTGCATAATAACGTCTATATAACTGCTACTACTAATAAATAACGATTACTTATAAAATGAATATACACTCATGTATGCTGAGAAAATTGCGACAACCCGACCCGTTTGGATCCTTATACACATTACACTTATCAATAAACGCTATTAGAACTCATTAGTACAAATCGATCGAGTGAAAAAAATAGCGATGTAATTAAAGAGTAAAAAGTCGCGCGATTACATTTGCGCGTTAAGGCGCGTTGTGGGGCGTGGGGCTCCGCCTCCGGAGGCGTAGGGAGGGCGCGAGTGCGCCGTCGAAGAGGACGGAGGACCAGTCGCACTCTCTACCGCGGAGTTACCGCGCGTTTGCGCGCCACACTCGCAAAAATTCGCGATTGCTAAGCGAGGAATATACGTGCCTTCTATTGTGCTAACCTATTTCCTTATATGAATTGAAGTGACTTACTTACACTGTGTAAACAAAATATTCTTGTACCTATATGTATATAAATAAGTAGTACAAATTATACCAAGACACTCAGTGCAACTGTCATTATTAATTTTATTAACTGAGCTGTAAAAACACTAAAAGTGTCCAGTGACATTAAGTAAACATTACATTAAAAAAAAAACTGAAATGAATTCCATTTACAAATTGTGCAACGAACTTTTTCACGCGGCGTGATCAAAAATGTCAAAGATAATCAAAAGTACTTTTCGAAAATTGAATTCTTTGCGTATTAACAGTGGTAAAATAGTTTTGGAAAATGGACTTGACAACTCGTCGTGGGGACTTGTTGGAAGGTGGAGGGACCGATGTACTTTCATTGAACGGTACTGAGCAGGTGTGTCGTGACCTAGTGAATGGAACAGAGGGCGGTTGTGACGTCAGCAGCGTGACACCGGAACTGACGACGTCGAGGAAAACGAACTCTTTTAGTATCAGGAATCTTGTTGGCACTGAAGACTCCGATAGATCTGCCGACGGCAACGTGAACGCCGGTAGCGGTAAGTACAAACATATTATTATTACACTTTGCACAAACAAATTTGTTCATACAGTGCTAAAATATGAGGATTGCTATAAAGTTTAACATCTTCAAGAAAAACATAATCAGAAACATGCTTTATCTCACCTTGGCAGAAAAATATGCATCAGATAGTTATCTGTTGACGTTATTATGGCCCTTAGGTGAGATCATATAAATTAAACCTCTTTGGTGTGTGTGTGTGTATGTGAGTGTGAGTGTGTGTAGTTTGCAGACACGATTTCCTATGATTAATATAACTTTACACTGCGTGTAAATTTCGGGAGAGTCTGAATAATTTCGGACCCTGAGGAGGATTTGTTCTTATATTATAAGTCGATTTCAACGATTTGTTCCTGGCAGCTGGTACTTTAGCCAATACCTATGACACAAGAGGTTTTATTGAGGACTTACTTTGGCCAATACCTATGACACAAGAGGTTGTACTAGCGGACGTCACGCGGTTTCGCCCGCGTAGCTCCCGTTCCGTGGGAATATAGGAATAAAATATAGCCTATGTTCAACGGGAATAGTGTAGCTTCCCAACAGTGAAAGAATTTTATCAAATCGGTTCAGTAGTTTCGGAGCCTATTCGATGCAAACAAACAAACAAACAAACAATTAAATCTTTCCTCTTTATAATATTAGTATAGAAGTATAGATTATTTACCTGTAGGTGTGAACTTAAAAGGAAAAATGATGAAGGCACTATTTACGCACAGCGCTCCACACGCTGGTGGAGTGCACGGCGTGGGCACAACAGCGACAGGTCCTCGTAGTGGGTCTGGGCGTGGACACTCTCTCGCTCGAGTCCATGGTGCGAGCCATGCTCTCCAGCGGGAGTAAGTGGGACTGCGCCGCCTCTTTCTGCGAGCAGGTTATGCTCGCGAAGGAGGCGGCGGGCCGGGTACGGGAGAGAACTCTCCCACCCGAGTTCCGCAGTCGGCGCCCTGGGCGCCGCCGACGTGTCTTCGCTGAAGACTATCGGCCTCCATGACCGGGGGTCTGAGGACGGTGAGAGGGCCGCTCACGGTCCTTACAGAAGCAGGCCCATGACGGCAGCGTGACGTGAGCAACTCACGCACGCCCCCCCCTTAGAAGCGGGGTCACACCCGAAACCCCCCATAGACGCGGGATTACACCCGAACCACCCCCTGGGCGAGGCCGCAGCGGCGGCCGTATGTCTGTTGGGAGTCACGGGACATCCTTCCTGAGGGCTTACCCGGGGCTCCCAACCATAGGCTGTTAGGCGTGGCGTGAGGTTTTTTAGTCGGTAAGAGTCCGGCATGACATCCTATGAGGATTTTCCCTCACGTTAAACAAAAAAAAAAAAGGCACTATTTACGAACAAACTTAGATAATTTACAACTTAATAGAAAATTGTAAGTGGTTTTGACAATGTTCGAATGACATATAAAGCCTTCTTAGTAAATTAGGTAGTTAAAAGGTCAGTTTAAAATTAGTATTTTGAAGATACTATAGCTGTGGCAGGGAACACGCGCATTCACAGCTCAAGACGCTTTCGACAGCTGCATATTATTACTGAATAGCCTGAGTGAAACTTTGCCTCAATATCTTCTATATCCTCATCCAATATTGGATCAATTTAAAAGACATTTCTAAAACAATATGGCCATACTAGACCGTAGAGGCGGTACCATGAAGATCGTGTTACTCTTAAAGACATAATAATCATAATCTGACTAAGAATTTGACTGTGTCTCCATGGTTTATTCTTTCATTCATAGTTGTCAAATCTGCGTATATGTTGACAGCGATCTCAGTAGGCAATTTTGAACATTTTCTGGGAGTTCTAGTCCTCAGAAAAATCATCAAAGGCGAAAATAGAGAGACATAAGTTTATGTAGATGGTATTTATTTTAATTTACTGTCAAAATAGGTAGATACTTTGCTTGACGACGTAAGTCAGAACGAAAGCAGGTGAGAGCGTTTCTATGGAGAAAATACTGGCTACATTTCCTCATATAGAGCAACACTATCTATGACGTTCACTGGGAGGGGAGGCGCCGCGGCCGCCATACTGAGAATTTCCCTTCTGTTAAAGCAGGCTCCCAAAAAGTGCACGCTTATACACACACATTATATAAGTGATTATATTTTGTATGTCTGAAATTATGAGTGTATTGGTTTAATTGTTGTGTGTAAGTTTCAATTGCTTTTGTAGTGGTGTACCTATATATAAATATGATTTCCCCCCCAAAATATGACAGACAGATATGTATAGGTCAAACATGCTATATCTTCTCCCCTTGTACTGGTAGCGTTGTTCTTTGTTTCCTCTCCGCGAATACAAGGCAAAGTTAAAAATTTAATTATTACGGCCCCCAAAAATATCTTTCTAATTAACAATTTGACACAACGACATATATGTGACAACGTCAATCAAACGATTAGTTATTGACATCAATAAAATATTGTAATTAAGTGAACGTAAACAAATTAACGTCTATTCAATTAAGTTTCTTTTTTAGGGTTCCGTAACTAACAATAAAGAACCCCGCGATAGCAACTGTCCGTAATTCACTGTATCTGCTGCTTAGCTTGGAGACAACGTTGTAATTTGACATCGATATAAATATTAGTTATGTCAACAAATAACTCTGTCGCAATCCACTGATTAGACTGGACATAGGCCTCTTCCCGTTTTCGTCACAACACACGGCCCCTTGACTACCGCATGGAGTTCCTCCCTGCGATCTTTTCTAGGTCATTGACTGCGACAAATTTAACATAAATACTAGGAACACTGCTACTGGGCATCTGCCTTATACATTAAGTGGGGGCGCTATTGTTTTCACCTCTCCGAAATGGGGTACCTGCCTATCCTTGAAAAATGTTCTAGGTTTGCTATTCCTATTGTGCAAACATTTGTAAAAAAATCGCGGCATTAGTATAACATAAGAACCAACATTACATAAAGTCAAAACTATAGGATGGATAATAATAGATATGAGTTATAGGCAAGGATGAAAACTAACTTCTTAAGTGATTATTAAAGTTGAACGTAATTAAGTATGCCAAAAAAAACTGACGTTGGTGTGTAGCCGGCCTTATTCTTCATTGTGTAATAATAATGGAGGGTAGTTCGACATGAAGTAACTCCATGTTTTTAGTCGTCATCCTCACCAGAAACGGTGAGGCGCGTCCGAAATTAACCAACTATAAAGCGACGGAACTCTAAATTGCACGTGGCCCAACCCGCACTTAACCTGTATATTTTTAAAGATGCCCGTTACCGAAGTATCTACTTATAATAATAATAATTTTCTTTTATGCACCAAAATAAGTATGGCAATGCTACCAGTCTTCTAGGATTGAATTTTAGTAAATTTTATACTGTTCTTTCCTGTTATTTTTAATATTCCGTAATACCTTCTATAACTCCAAACTAGACTTCAGGCTGCGTAGTTATTATCATTTATGTAGCTAACTTTCAATAATTTGTCTTATTAAAAATATAATTAACTATACCTAGTACAATCAATACAAATAATTTCTACATAATATTAATATAACAACCAAATTCAAAATTAATATTAAATCACTAAGTACCGCACCATTTCTTATTATATTTGAGGACCGTCTTCAACCAGGGGCACTCTTATTTAGTTTCCACTATTACATACGGTCTTTATTATTGCGGAACTTGCTGCACCACGCTTAGGTTAGAAAAGTGCAACTCTATAGCATGACTTTATCAAGCGAGAGGTGCAGGTTTTAATACGAATCGAATCATTACACTACGTCTGTGAACCCTCTTATAATTAATTCATGCAATAAAGATTTGTTACCACTTGTTATGCACCTGTCGACGACAGTCGACATATTGGGGTTGAATTGAAAGGTCAAAGGGCAGATCAGTACTCGATCTACTACTATTCGGGTAGCCAAATTGTAAAAAATGACAAATTATGGTTATAACAGACAATACATGCCATCCAAAGGTTCAAGATCCAGGTACGGTTAGGAAGCTAACAGTAAAACCATAAGATGAAAAAAAAATGTCAACAGGGGATTAACAGTATGGTGTTCAAACATAAGATGTAAACCTGAGCATAATATTGATTCAATCGATTATTCCCAGTTGTTCCGTTGAAGTAGTTCCGTGGCGGAACTAGTGAGACTTTTTTTCCCAGTTGTCCCGCGGAACAAAGCATCAATAATACAGTTCCCATTAGTTCCGCGGAACAAAGTAGAAATGAAATAATAATAAATTCATTCCCAGTAGTTCCGCGGAACAAAGCATAAATTAAAAACTAATAAATCAAGTCCCAGTAGTCCCGCGGGAGAAAGCATCTCTTACATACGAATATTTTATGTTCCCATTAGTTCCCTACGGTGTCTTACGGCTATTTTCTCATACAATTAAAAAAAAATGAAGATCGCCAAAACAAATGAAGATTGACGAAACAAACGAAGATCGATGAAACAAATGAAGATCAATGAAACAAATGAAGATCAACAAAACAAATGACGGTTGGAAAAACAAATCACGGTTGGAAAAACAAATGACGATCGAAAACAAAATTATGCAGATCAATAAAACAAAAGACTATAAGCAAGTTGATAAGGTCGAAAGTTTCTTGCAGCCATATTTTGTAAGCTAAATGCGATTACCATTCAAAAAATAGGTGCAAGCAATTCTCGACCTTAAGAATATGCATAATATCTATTTATTTTTTTATATATTCGTGATCTGTGATGTCTATAAACGCCTAAAAGCACATTTTTAGGGAAGTGTCATTAAGGTCGAGAATTGCTTGCAGCTATTTTTTTGAATGGTTATCGCATCTAGATTACAAAAAAGGTCCATGCCAATTTCGACCTTATGAGCATGCATAATATCTATTTTTTTTATATAATAATGATCTGTGATGTCTATAAACGCCTAAAAGCACATTTTTAAATAAGTGCCATTAAGGTCGAGAATTGCTTGCACCTATTTTTTTTAATGCTAATCGCATTTTGTTTACAAAATATGGCTGCAAGTAACTTTTGACCTTATCAATTTGCTTATAGTCTTTTGTTTTATTGATCTGCATAATGTTTTTTCGATCGTTATTTGTTTTTCCAACTGTCATTTGTTTTGCTGATCTTCATTTGTTTCGGCGATCTTCATTTGCTTTTGTCGATCTTCATTTGTTTTTGTAGATCTTTATTTGTTTTGAAAATTACTTAACTACTTTATACTTTTAAACTAGATGTTCTTCGTATAATGGATCTTTTTCCACTCGCATGTCCTAAAAGATCCATATTCATAAAAAATAAAATACTTTAAGGCTTTAAGATATTAAAGTGGACATAATATAATGTCCATAAAGATCCATGATAGTTCCGCTACGGAACTATTGGGAATAGCAAAGTCTCACTAGTTCCGCTACGGAACTACTGGGAATAGAAAAGTCTCACTAGTTCCGCCACGGAACTACTGAGAATAAAAATGTCCCAGTAGTTCCGTGGTGCGGAACTACTGGGAAAAAAAAGTCTCACTAGTTCCGCCACGGAACTATTGGGACAAAAAGTCTCACTAGTTCCGTCGCGGAACAACTGCCGCGGAACTACTGGGAATGAAGCACGATGATTCACATCAGTCACATTTCAGTAACTTTCATGTTTACAACAACTTATCAATCACGCTCCCCGAAGTTGTAGACATCTAGACATGAGCTACGTTCACATTTCAGTAATATGCAGTAATATTTTTCTCTGACGTTGGTGATCACGTGGCCGGCCGGTTGCCATGTTGAGACAGGGGCACGTCATTACTTCTTGCTCTTGAAATTTTTTAAAGCTACGCCATCCTTTCGACGCACGGTAACGTTCGTAAATGGAATGACAATCGCAGGACTAACCGTACTCGTAGTTTAAAATTACTGCAACAGGAAGATATTCTTAAGAAACCCTACCATACACAAATCAGTAAGTATTTGAGTCCCGTTGGCTTTCGATCCCAGATCACGCACGTCAGACATCACTCTCTGAATAGTTATCCAGTTATTTATTAAAGGGTTAAAATATTCACAGCAACCTGTGTTAAAATAGCAGCCTGGCAAGTTCTCGCGGGCCGCGGGTCGTAAAGGCACTATAAACAGCAGGGGGTTAGTGATTACTGATCACTGTGTATTTCAAATAGGGTGTAAATAAAAAATATTGAACGACTGGTAAGTGAGACTGGGATAGATGGTACGCGTGTTGCGGTGGTAGATTGCGCAATTATAACTACACTATTGGAAATAAATTTTGAAAGCAATTAGTACTACAGGCTATACCTATCATAAAGCCTTGTTTAGCCTTGAGCGGAACGAATCTTTCTTCCTAGCCTAGGGAGCTGCTTAATGAATCAAGTCACCGACAACTCTCGAAAGTGGAGAATTTTCCACCTCACACTTTTAGAGGCGGCGCGTAGTGTGCTTCACGTAGGTACTTAGTCAACTGGATTGGGTTAAGTTACAATAAATTGGGTTACAAGTTCCCATTTCAATGTATGTAGCTTACAGCTACATAAATCTCTGTGATTGTAGGCTACTTGTTTACTAGTGGAACTTTGGATGGAATATAGGACTCCCACCGGTTAATACCACACAGTGCCTTACATCCAGGAGACCCGTGTAAGTCCTCAAATGATATCCCAGGCCACAGCTGTAGGCTAAGTAAAGCACCCAGTTTACGGGCATACTTCCCATCATTTAATCCTATTCAGTAGCTCCTCAAAAGCCGGTTTTTTTTGTAAGTTGTTGTAGGTATGCAATCAATCAATCATTTATTGCAAAAACATGTAACTTTTTAAATACATACCTACATAAAACGGTGCTAATCATTCATGCTCTACCGCTTCACACATGCAAATTATACAAATTATTTCAATCAAAATACATTTCACAACCACTATACTGCGGGGCAGGAAGGCATTGTGTAGGACTCTGAGTACTGGAGAAGGGTTCACGAAACTACCACGGCATTGCGACTCCCGAAAACGCGACTTCCCTAAGAGGAGACCGACGGATGTCCCTCCAAGCTACAGTACGGACACTACGAGCAGTTTATCTCAGTGGCGCCGATTCTCGACCAAACGACGTGACTACGTGTATGGAAATTTGTGGCTGAAACGTCATCTTTCTCATGTTTTGCCTTTCCCAAATATGAGTCAGTGATAACGTTTCACTCGTAAATTTCCGTCCACGCATTCATGTCGTCGAGAATTGGCGTCAGATTCTTATTCGAGATCTGCAAGGAGTGAGGGTGGAGAGAGTGCGCTTTGAGGCACTTCTACGTTAATATCTCATATATGTATTATTATGTAGTACAATGCTTGTTTGCATATTAGCAATACTATATTAAAGAAATTATTGCGTAAATTATAAGCAGGTGGTTTGTAAGGATCCGTTGCACATCTGCTTATCATACATTTATATTGGAATGTAAATGAAATAATATAAGCAAAATAAATTCTCCCTATAATTTGTGTAGTTGATTCAGTAGGTAAGTGGCTTGAAGGTTACATTTGTATATCAAAGACTGCGAGCGAAGCCTGTTTCTATTTATGCTAAATGACGTCCCTAAAATAGAACTTTCATGAAGTTACTTGGTAACGAAAATCATAAGAAAATGCCATTTTGCGTTAATTTTATGTATATACAGAAATTCTCTGAAAATTGATTGAGAAATTTAACCTGTAGAGGAATACAAAAATCTTTTTATATAATGTATTTAAGATTAGGATGCTGTTTAAAACAAATATTCTAATCTAATATACGTAATTCTTTAAGTGTTCATAGCAATATTATGTCTTTTTATAATTTCTAAAAAGCGGATCTTCCGATATTATATTAATGTTCGTTTTATATACCTACATTATTCGATTCATAATTACTTAATTACTATGAGAATGATATGTGGAAATAGAACACTCTTGGCGACTTTTTAAGCGGCTTCGATAAAAAATATCTTGTAGGTATTTACATACATAGATACATACATTGGTCAAGACTTAATCCCCGAAGGGGGAGGCAGAGGCATATTATATGCCCACATTCAACCTTTTTGGAATTGGTCCCACGTAATAGGTCGTGAGCCGTATATTGCCGTGTTGAGATGGACAGGCGCAGGTTGTGATTGCCTGCTGTTAAAATTTTTCAAGCTACCTCAAAAGGCCTTCAACTTGGCTGAACGACTGTCATTTTACTGACAACCGGGACCAACAACTTAACGTGCCTTCCGAAGCACGGAAGCGCTCAAATAAATGTCACAAAGTGGTCACATAGATGGTCAACCATCCAAGGACTGGCCATAGTGAAAGTTGCTTACTGCAGTGATTGTTTACAGAACATTGAGCCCGCGGCGCCACGAGCGCTTCTTAGGCTCGCTTGTAGTTTACGGAATATAAATATGGGATATTTTTAAATGCACATCTGTTTAATTTTTCTGCGCACTAGGTAACTCCACTAATTTACTGAATGCAAACCAGAAAATTAAATGCTGTGCAAAAAACCAATTGATTAACTAATCATGTCCTACTTAAAAAACTAAAATATTACTGAAAACGAGATAACCTTTTTTATCGAATTCACACCAAAAATGTGGTTCGCACATCGGATATATAATTTGTTAAACAAAAATACGAAATTAACTTGCACTCTAAATTGTACCATCTCATAACGGAATAGGTTAGGTTAGGTTAGATTTTTATTTTTTTGATTAATACAATATTTTTGTAAAGACGACTGATTAAATTAGGTTTTTATTTATAACTAGCTGTTGCCCGCGACTTCGTACGCGTGAAAATTATGTTATAATGCCAATTTGATTGCTCTCTGCTTAGCCCCTAGGATATATAACGTGATAGTATACCTATAGTGTATTCGAAGACCCTACCCCTAGTAAATATCTGTGCAAAATTTTAATCAAATCTATAGAGTACTTTCCGAGATCCTTCCGAACACAGCAAAGCAAACAGACACACATACAAAACATTTTTCTAACTATACTTTCGGCTTCGGTATCTTATACACTCATTTGCAAAAAAACGGGCACCTAAGCAATGAACCATTTCAAATGTTAATATTGCTTTGTTTGATAATTATAGGTAGTTTTATCCTCACAATTTGGTAAATTAATAAGAAAATAATCGTTTTCATCAGTATTTCATAAAATTTTGTTACAATTTATGGGAAATAATGCTAAACCTCGCTAGTAGTGCATGTTCGCAAGTAGTGCATTATGCTCAGTAGTGCATACTCATGAAGTAAAAATAAAAAGGTTTTTTTGTTTGTTTTTCTTTAATGAAGTAAAAGCAGATAAATGTTAAGTATCGAGTGTGACCCCCTCTAGCTAAAATCACAGCTTGAATTCGTCTGGGCATGCTAGTGAGTATATCCCGGATACTTGCTTGCGGAATACGTTCCCACTCCGCAGTAATCACATTCTTCAGCTCTCTGATGGTCTGCGGAGCCGGGTGTACTGATCTCACACGCCGTTTTAGAACGTCCGAGACATGATCTATGGGATTGAGGTCGGGACTTCGAGCTGGCCAATCCAAACGACGAATGCCGACCTCTTGCACATACGCATTAACATCGCGGGATCGGTGGGCGCGAGCATTGTCGTCCATAAAAATTGAGTCTTAACCAAGAGCGGCCAATGCGGGTTGTGCATGAGGAATTAGAACTTCCGTTATGTATCGATGCCCAGTCAGTGAGCCGTTTTCAATGAAGACTAACTCTGTACGTTCCATTGAATTTATTCCTGCCCAAAACATAACAGAGCCCCCACCATGAGGTGTGATTTCTTCGAAACATGCCTCTGCAAAGCGCTCTCCTTGTCTTCTTAGCACTCGCCGACGTCGATCTACACCGAACAGAGATATCCTGGCTTCATCAGAGAACAAAACCCTATTCCAATCTTCTTTAGTCCATGATTCACAATTTCTAGTGAACCTAAGCCTGTGAACTCTGTGCTCACGGAGTAATTTGGGGCCGCGGGCCGGGCGGTGACTGCGTATATTGGCAGCGAGAAGCCTCCTCCTGACCGTCCATAGACTAATATGCAGATTTCTTACTTCTTGGAGGTTGTTCTTAAGATCCACATACGAAGATTTGCGATTTCTCAATGCGCGACTCACAAGAAAACGATCATCCCGTGGTTGGGTACATGGTTTTCTTCCAGAACCAGGCCTTCTCTCGACGGAACCAGTCTCCTGATATCGCTGCCAGGTCCTTTGGACCGTCGAGCGACTATAATTTAGCCTCCTGGCCACGAAACATTGGCTGCAACCCTCTCAAGCAGCGCGATAATTTTGGTAGCTTTTACCACTTTATCTACCATTTTTAATTCAGCCAAACAGCAATAAATAAAGCTTTGACAGTCAAGGATATGAAATTAATCGATAAAAATTAAATAAAAGTTGTGAAAATCGATCTTAACTCCTGGAACTTTGCGCCAAAAATGTAGGATAAAGGGGGTTTTATTGTAAAAATGAGCATCAAATGAAAATTTGAATTTAGAACGTACTTTTTTAAATACCACGGCATTTTTAAAACCGGCCAGTAACGTGTACAAACGATTAAAACCTTTTTGGTATTGTATCTTTTTAAAGATGAATGAAAATCAGAACCGCCCGTTTTTTTTGCAAATGAGTGTATATTAAACAGTCAGCGAGTATTTTTTTTAAATATTTCCAATATATCGTTTTGACTTTTTTATCATTTTATTACTTTTTAGAATTAGAATAAACGATGTTCGAAAAGTAAATTAGGTGATGATTTTCCTTAAAAAGTTTCAATTTGTTTGTTGAACTAAGGAATTGTTAAATATACTATTTT
The DNA here is from genome assembly GCA_933228765.1 of Miltochrista miniata. Taxonomy (NCBI): domain Eukaryota; kingdom Metazoa; phylum Arthropoda; class Insecta; order Lepidoptera; family Erebidae; genus Miltochrista; species Miltochrista miniata. The sequence continues at coordinate 31,137,502 of OW121751.1, forward strand.
GATAATAGTTATTTGTTTAGTAAAACAGTTCTGCGAATACCATTATTATTTATTATTTATTATATTTTATTAAACAGTATTTTAAACAGTACAGTCTTTGTTTTTTAAACAGTATAATAAATTTGATTTATTCAGTGTCCATAATTAGTGTGCAAGTCAGTATTTTTGGTTTAACGTTATAATATTTAGTTAGGAAAAAGGGAATAAACAGATATCGATTTAAATACATGCCTATAAAATATCAGCGAGGATTACATAAAATAGAACCATAAACTCTTCTAACGATCAGTCAATAATTAGGCATAATTATAATTTGGTCCTACTCATTACAGTGTAATTAAAGTGTTAAATTACTTCTATTAAACATCATTGATTAAAACAATGCCATAATTATGTGTCTTTTACAAAAGCGTTGTGACGAATAATAAATTACATTAATTATGAAACTTACAATATACCACGTAACACAATTTTAAAAGTTAATATATTTTGCATTTGTATTATTTATATGCATCATTAAATGGTAATTGTCATAGTTGAAATTAATACATTGCAATATTAGATGACCTTACGATACTGTGTACTGATTTTACTGCAGTTTTATGGTCACCGCAACGGTCATTAATGTACAATGTAGCGAACAATTAGTTCGTGTCTCTCATTTAGTACACCACTACGCATAATATCAAGTATTTTTCGTAACTTTACCATACACGGACCGCAGTATACTTACTTAGCTGTTATTACATATCCAAATATGAATCTGCTAAAATAATATTATACGTGAAGCGAATGTCCTGGGACATCATTCCGAGGGCTTACCCGATGCTCCCAACCGTAGGCTGTTCAGCATTACGCGAGGTTTTGTTTAGTCGGTAGGAGTCCGGCATAGCGTTCATGAAGGATTTTTCCTCAAGTTAAATAAAAAAATACATGAACTTTGTACTTTTATTTAAGAAAATTCCGTGATTTTGTTAGATTCTACTCTTCTTTCTTTGCTGAAAGTGGGAAACCACTGCTTGAAAGTGGGACGGCGAGTTGGCTGATCGCTACAGAAGTACAACAGTCTCACAAAAGTCGGATAATACCCACTCAGAATCAGGATAACTCCTGAACCCCCCAAGAAGTAGCATACAACCCAAACGCATAGGGAGAGTCGCGATGGTGGACAAAGTTTGTCGTTATCCTTCTGATTGCATTACCGGGTCTTCCAGCCGTCGACATATGCCAACCATGATAAAGGATTTCATTCATAGATTTGGTTTACTCCTACCCGGGGCTCCCAAACATAGGCTGTTGGGCGTTACGTGATTTTTTTAGTCGGTAGGAGTCGTAAAGCATCCATGAAGGATTTACCCTCACGTTAAAAAAAAAAAGAACGATATGGTTTACTCCTGCAATAAGGAGAAATCAGTACTTCGGGTTCGTTGTCACCAATTTAGGACCGGGTTTGCGACATTAGCTGAGTCCTATTATCTCTACAATGGGAGTGATTTTGAATTCAGTGGAACTGCAGTAAATTTAACATCTCCAAAATATGTTTTGAGCTCTAAAGGCAAGGTGTACAGAAGGTTTCTCGTTGAAATATAAGGGCCGTTTTAAAGAACGTTTTTTAAAACTCAGGAAACGTTTGTGTGTATTTTAATAAGGAGAAAACTAGAGTCAAAACTCTTGACATCAGTCTCTTGATGTCAATACTCATGACGATGACATAGCTCAGTGTATCAATATAATTCTGTTTTACTGCACTAACGTAATTTACTCGAAGGCCATATTAAAATACAGATCGAAACATAAGTTTATTATTTAATGATACTCCAACATTCATTTGCAAATGTATTGAGAGTGATTTAACCTCACCGACCGCCATAATATAGCGATGCATATATTATAGCTTTATGATATGATAACTAAGTAAGGTACAATTGAATAGCCTTGGTTACTTTGTAAAGACTTGGTAATTGCAATAATATTTAATCCAATTTAAAACATTGTATCTAAGTATATGACTTGAAATAATATTTTTGAAAAACCTCACTGTCAGTTGTTCTAAATGGATGGAGCGCGACTTTAAAACTCCCAGTACCTGCCTAGGTAGACATTAATGTCTTTATAGAAATGTACTATCAATATGCGTCATTCCTTACATTAAATAAATAAATAAATATTCACGGACATCTCACACAACGCTATCTGATCCCAAAGTAAGCTAGGAATAACCTGCTTGTGTTATGGGTATCAGACCACGGATATTAATACTTATATACTTTTAAATACATACATATTATACATAGAAACACCCAGACTCTTGAGACAAACATTAATGGGTCACACAAATATTTGTCTCCGGTGGGAATCGAACCCACGACCTCCAGCGCCGCAGGCGGTATCACTACCGACTGCGCCACAGAGGCAGTCAATTAATTAATAAATAAAAAATTACTACTAAAGATGATAATTAACATTGTAGATTCAAGGCATTGACAACTTAAGAATTATGAGAGAAATACAAAAAGAGAAAAAAAACATACCCTTGTTACAAGTGGTCAAATTAGGAAGTTACGGTAGGTAAGACATCACTTCACATCATTTAGTAAACTCTGACATGAGTATAAAAACGACCTCGTAAATTAGAAAGCACCCTTACGATTGGATTGTTAGCCAGTACAGGGGCCTGTCGTAACAACCCCTAGCTAGAGCTTCCGGTACTAAATTGGTACCAGTGTACAGGTGACTACTGTGATGTATTGGCTTTTTATTGTTTTCAAACTATATATAACAAATTACGCTCTGTTCAATCAGGTTTTCAGGCAAAACTGATTACAGAAAATGGAAAAAAATACATTCTCGAGCTAGTCTACATTATAGACCGGTGCTATAATAATATAGAGTTTCTATTGCCTGTTGTGCCTTTTATATCTTTCACGTTGTAGGTACAGATCAAACTGAAAGGTCATCCAGACATGCATCGTAATTGATTTAACTGTGACCACATCACAGTGCCACATCTTACTAAAATTATAAATGCGAAAGTTTGTGAGTGTGGATGTGTGGATGTTTGTTATTCTTTCACTCTCGAACGGCTGAATGCATCTGGCTGAAATTTGATACAGCGATACATTATAGTCTGGAATAACACATAGGCTACTTTTTATCTCGGGAATTAGTTCCTACGGGAAGTCGGAACGGGAACAAATTTTGCAAAGCTGCGGGCATCAGCTTGTTATAAAATAAATGTATTTAATACGTATTTTGCATAAATCCACGAAGTTAGTTCAATCAATTCGTTTTTGAACTCCATCGAACGAATTACTACTCTGTCTGACAAAACAATAAGAAAATTATTGAAACTGGTTTGTTCATTGGTTTGACCTTTACCGGGTTCTCAACCGCCAGTTCTACTATCCCCAGAGATTTAGCCCCTCTCTATAAAATAGATTGCAGAGGGGCTTATGGTGAGACTTGTGTCTGTAGTCTGTGACTCTGTTGCATTAAACTTTGTCACTAGGTCACGTGGATCATCTGTTCAAATCTATACTAATATTATAAAGAGGTAAAGTTTGTGTGTTTGTATATTTGTTAAATTGTAAGGGGTAATCTCGGGATCTACTGAACCGATTTTAAAAATTCTTTCACCAATAGAAAGCTACGTTATTGTGGAGTGTCATAGGCTATATAACATCACGCTACAACGAATAGGAGCGGAGCAGTAATAGTAAATGTTTCAAAAACGGGGAAAAGTTATTCCTTTTGAGAGCTTCGTTGCGTGTGCTGCGTGACTAATATTATTTAACCGACTTCAAACAAGGAGGACTCTATTCAACCGTTTTTTTATTAATTTTTTTAATGTTTTTTTCGCTCAGAACTCCGTCGTTTATAGACCGATTTGAAAACTTTTTTTCGTTCGAAAATAGATACTCCCAAGGCGGTCCCATTTTAAGGAAGTCAGGATCTGATTATGGCATCCTGGAGAAATCGAAAGGAACTTTTAAAATTTGTAGGGGCATCTAGGGCGTTTGTAATTTTTTTTATTAAGGGCCTTAAAGTAGTACAACTTAATGAAGGCCTGGAGACGATCTGATGATGGAGACGATAGACAGTAGAGAGAATTCCCTAACGATATACAGCAGTTACTTTGTGTTTGGGTTTGATTAATTTGTACTGTCGAGAACTGTACACCTAGATAGATAGATTTTCTGTCCACTCGACACTAAAAATAGTGAAATAAAAAAAAATAACAAAAAAGAAACCGACTTCAAACAAAACTAAAAACTGAAAAGTAAAATTTACTTAGCACAAAGCTAGTATATTCTGATTTATCAGATATCATCTACCTATATTAATTTAATCTATACTCTATACTAATATTATAAAGAGGTAAAGTTTGTGTGTTTGTATATTTGTTAAATTGTAAGGGGTAATCTCGGGATCTAATAAACCGATTTTAAAAATTCTTTCACCAATAGAAAGCTACGTTATTGTGGAGTGTCATAGGCTATATAGCATCACGCTACAACGAATAGGAGCGGAGCAATAATTGTAAATGTTTCAAAAAGGGGGAAAGTTATTCCTTTTGAGAGCTTCGTTGCGTGTGCTGCGTAAATATTTATAGTTATGTAAAAAATATGTACCTACTACAAATTTGTTTCTCTTAAAAAAGTTCTTAAAAAAATTGCGCGATAGCATGTGTCTATCTTTGGGTTGGTGCACAATAACCATTTTAATGGCAATCAATTTTTTCTACAATAATGCCACGGGATACCTCTTTCGTAAACGAAATTGTTCTTAAAAATAATGCGACGGGAATACACGCGACGACAAACCTTTCTCTCTCTCTCTCTCTCTCTCACGTAGTATTGAATATTAACGACGAGACGCTACGGGAGTAAACGCAACGTGACGGGAGTAAATGCGACGGGAACAGGTAATACTCTCTCTTATGTGGCGCAAACGAAGTTGCGCGGGTCAGCTAGTATTGAAATAAAACAAAAATGACAACGTAAATCAGATTGAACTTTTAGTTTCAAAATAAATGTTTTAGAGAGGGGCAGTCGGGTGACACCGTCTCACGGCTTCTTGTTAGTATTTGGACAAGTCCAGTTTTCATCAAGCAATTGTTTCCCAATATTAAAAATCAAAAGATAACCTAATCACATTCATAATCAGACACTTCAACGGTGACACGGCTCAGTGTATCAGATTTGATAAACAAATGGCGGCTTTGTAATCCCTAAACAGTGGTTTTCGTGACAACTTAGACAGTATAATACGATGTAGCGATCGTGACTCCAAATAGAAATTCAGCTTAAGATAATAATCTATTAATCTACTTAATCACATGACAATGTTAATACGAACTATCATCTGTCTCGATCATGATTTCTTGAAGTAGGTCTATCACAATACCAAATTTGGTCCCAATTGGACTAGTGGGACTGGCCTCTTGATCTAGTGGTTAGAGTACCAGCTGTCTTTGAAACCTCCAAAAATTTTACTAAAGATAACTCTTTCATCATTATATTATGGATTACTCATTAGCACGTGATTTTTTTTCTGTGCCTGGATGTTATTTATTCATTGTTTGACATGTTTTTATCGTAATTTCGTCAATGGTGTGTCTTCTCTTCTTCTTCTCGAAACTTTATAAAATATTCATTTACATTTAATTTCATTGAAGTTGTTAAAAATTCAGAATAAATTATGAAAATGAATGCAGACAACAGCAGTTTTACTGCGAAATATTGCCGTTAATTGGCAGTAGTGATATATTTCAGTTTTTGATGTTGCGTCTCCCAGTCCTTTTCAAAGTCAACTAGTTACGTTTCTAAAGATGTACACACAACACTACTATAGGTACACCATAATAATTAGGGTGCGTAATTTTTATACGAGACGGTGGAACATGCCGGCCGTTGCTAAAGTGCCACAAGTACGGGCTGCAGGTGTCTCAGGTGCCAGGCATTAATACTGCATTTAACCTGTAACTTGGACACGAAGTTCTGTCATTTGCATGCCCTTAAATGACTTTTTGTAATATACATAATTTGTGAGCATTATTGTGGTTAATATTACGACGTTTTAAACTCATATGACTTGTAATATTCATTACTAGCTGACCCGCGCAACTTCGTTTACGGTATAGACAGAAGAAGTTTTCTCTTTTCATGTTATGTAAAGTTAGAGATGATTTTCATAACATGGAACTTTGATCACCTCTCAACGGTTCGACTTTATTGCAATAGACGTGGTCATGAGTAGATGTAATACTCGTGAGTACATGGCATTACGTTCTGCAGCTGTACTGTTGTAGTAGATGTGATATATATATATATATATATATATATATATATGTATATATATATATATATATATATATATATATATATATATATGTTGTAGATGTGATAGGAAACTAGTCATCAAGATGTGTCATCTTAACACTGTAGTTTTGCCCAGCATCAGCATATCAATACAACATATCGAAATTCGGTATCTTCGCCACGCCATAAGTTGAGCGGGAACGGCTGCACTGAATTGTATTGACTCTATAATATTCAATCCTTTTTAGTTAGTTTTAAATTTACCTTTACAGAATCAACGGCTAACCTATAATTAATAAAGTTAGTACTTTAGAAAATTAATGATAGTAGGTAGGTACACGATTAAGGGAAACTTATAATACGCGCTTGCTATAATTTAAAAGCTGCCATTTTAATGAATTTTCTTATGTCAGAAATACTGCACTATCAGTTTAATAGCAAAGTGTTATCGCTCTATAAATGAACATGGAACATTAAACACATCCTATCCTGTACACCTTACTTTTTACATCAATTCAAACGCCGAGTATTTTACTCAAAGTGAACACCCTGTAATTAAATAAAAGCATAATAAACCATAAAAAAATGTGTTAAAAAAAGGTTTTTGCTATCTTCAATTAACATAAAATATTGCAAAATTGTTTTTAATAGTCAATATAACTTGATCCCTGAGCCACAAACTGTTGTCTTTTGATTCAAAAGAAGCAGGGTTCTTATTATACTTGCTAACTCATTCAGAACGGCGAATGCTTAATTCTTAGGAAGGAATAATACGATCTCATTATATATGTGCATGCTTATTACACGTCATATTAAATAAATATCAAATTTTATTGTTACCACTTAAAGTATATTAATGTCTGTAATCTGCATGGTCTGGTTAATTTAATATTAATCTTAACAATTGCGGTCTGCAACATTTAGTTTCCTTTTCACTAAATACAAAATCTTCTGCAGTCATAAAGAAAATATTTTTAACTAGCTGATGCCCGCAGCTTCGCCCGCGTAATATTTGTTCCCGTGGGAACTTATTGCCGGAATAAAAAGTAGCCAGACTATAATGTGTCTCTGTACCAAATTTCAGCCCAACCCGTTCAGCGGTGTGAGCGTGAAAGAGTAACAAACATCCACACTCACAAACTTTCGCATTTATAATATTAGTAAGAAGTAAGATTTACTTACAGGCTTTTTCACCTTAACATATTTTTATAGTAGAGATAGGTACCTATATCCCTACTGACACCAAATAATTTACAACTAAAACGAAAGTATTCCAAAAATGTCACACGCGCGCCCCACGCCACAAACAAGGTTATTGATATTCAGAAACTCTTGGCTGTAAATAAAGTGCTGATAACTAAACAAATGACTTATGTTTCTGGAATTTAAAGTACTAAAAGTATTCATTAGAAATATAAACTTTATTGTAGAGAGTTAAGGCATAAAATACTTTGTTGCAATGTAGTGTTTTATACACTGAGATGTCTGTAAAAGGATTTAAAAGTGAGAGTTATCACGGGGACCCATTTTGTAGCGCACGCGCGGGTCTTGTACTAAAAAAAATAAAAACATAGATTCACTTATGAAGCTCGTAAAAGTAATGTTGTCTGTCCATTACTATGGTTGATGGGGAGACTCCTGTGCCAGGGTGTCGATAAGGTGAGAATCCGTTAATTTAAAAATAAAGTGCAGTAGGTATCCTTCAAACAATTTGTAGAGTGTCACTTTGAAACCAGAAAAAAACGTTAGTTATTACTTTTTCTGTAGCTGGCGTATACTATACATATTTATGGAAGTGCAACGTCTATCCTGGTGGTTGGAATATTAGTTAAAACTCCAGAATAGTTATAGATTTATTAGGAATTCTATTATACCACGAGTAAACCAATGAACAAAAGCTAGCAGTTCTTGAAGCATTGTTAGAAACAAAATCTAACCGTAAGACCACACATATCCATCAGCATAATGCAACATTAACACATAAACAAAAATAAAATAAAACAAACAACTCCGCGGGTAATTTGCTAGCTAATGGCGTACCTAACTAATTAAAATGCGATTTGGCACAGAGTGAATGAGCTAAACTCTTTGGTTATTGTCACAACGTTTCTGATGTGTATCTTTTGATTGCTGTGCAGTTACTCTAAAATAGAATATATTTCCGTTGATTTCAAAAATTAGTGTCGAGACTACACATAATGATCACTTGGGTATAATTAAATACAATTGCGGTTTTAATAACTCAGAACATTTGTTATATTTATTTGCTGCAGGTAATTACTTTGCGTCCTGAGTCCTCCTGTCATTAAATTGTAAGCTGTTTCTTTTAATTGTTTGTACAAGTTTATTTTAGTTCTAAGAAAGCGCAGTAGTCATTGTTAATTGTTTTTCATAAAATAAATAAGTAATTTCATTCAAAAGCTTTTGCTTAGCTCCACCTGTCCCAACGTCCTTGTTGCCCATGTGACATTTGATCTGTATATTGTGCCCATATGGCGGTGGTATGTAGGTACCTACAAATGTCATTTCCCTAATTCATGCTGTGGGCGTTGTAAAAGGTAACACTTACAGAAGTAATAATAATTAATAATAATAATAATTTATTTATACACACAAGTTAGTAATACATGACAAAGCCAATATAAATAATACAGTCTTATATACAACACATTGGTTTGACCCGTTGTCACCTGTACTAGTGGAAATTCACTGTATCACAGGTGACATCGTCTTTTACATTCAAAAACAAGTACATAAGCATAAGTGATTAATTACAATCCAAGCATTACACCAACAAAGATACACGTTAATTAATAATTTTCATTATAAAGTGTATGATGTGTGAAAATGTCCTGTGAGAAAGAAGTGTGTGCATGTGGGCATGTTTGTTATTGTTAGATTGTATTTTTTTTTTCTGCATTAGTACATGTGTTGGTATGCGTATTTTAAGATGGTGTTTTTAAAAAATCTTCGGTCTGGTCATAGTCTAAAGCCTTTAGCCACTCTGTTAAACTTTGTTTGAAATTCTTTTTATTGAGAGGATGGATGTAGTTCTTTTTATTATTGATACGGTTATATAGCCTAGGGCTGAAAAAATAATAGCTACGACCTGCAAAAGACGTTCTGTGAGCCTTATATTCCCAAATTCGGTCACGTCTACGTTTCCTGGATTTAATATATGGCACCTCAGCATGCTTACGTAAAGCCGTCTGGAGCACAAAGAGCTGTCTCACAGTGACAACTGAAAACTCTTGATATAATGTCGATGTTGGGTACCTAAAAGGTTTACGTAGCAGAACCTTAAGAACAGCTCTCTGTGCCCTTTCAGCTACAAGCAATAAATTCTGAGATGCATTACCCCACACCGGGACGCAATAACCAATTATAGATTGCACCAGCGCGAAGTAGACAAGTTTCAATGTATTGGTGTCCGCTGAAGATCTTAATTTTTTCATGACGTACATTAACTTTCTGGTGCGTGTTGAGATATTATGAATATGCGTATCCCAGCGGAGGAAAGAGTCAATATATACGCCAAGATACTTGACACAAGATGTGTGTGCTATTGGTAGGCAGTCACAATCACCACCCACTCCACCACATGTATGAGCCCTTATTTGTAAGTCATTTAGCGGTTGATGGGAAGAGTAGCAGGAAAATGTTACAAAATTTGTCTTTTCAACGTTCAGTGTGAGAAGACTGGTAGCCAACCACGACATAACTAAAGATAGGGCCTTTTCAGCATGACTATAGGTCTCCAGCCAGCTTCTACCATGAACAATTAAAGCTGTGTCATCAGCATACGTGATAATTTTGCACTGTGTTACAGGAAGCCGACTTAAGTCATTTGCGTACACAATAAATAGCGTCGGACCCAGTACACTTCCCTGTGGAACGCCGTAGGTGAGGGATTCTGCGTCACTAATTTGCTGACCAATCTTCACACACTGAGTGCGACCCCCTAAGTAGCTCCGGAACAAGTCCAGAACTATTCCTCTTATTCCTATGGATTCCATCCTGTCAAGAAGCAAAGGGACAGAGACACTGTCAAAAGCCTTAGAGAGGTCTAAAAATATTGCTAATGTTTTGTACTTCCCATTGCGTAAAGAAGGAACACTCGATATGAACACCTTATACCAAACAGTCAACCAGAGTTGTACAACCCCAAAAATGCTTCTCAAAAACATTATTTGAAATTCGCAAGGGCGCAGCAGTGTTTATTTATCGACTGAGATTGAAGTTTTCAGGGTTAATGCCGTTAATGTTTTGCACATTACTATATAATATTTATGTAATTGAGAACAATTAAGAGTTCTAAATACTAGTGAAATATTAGGGCTATGCTCAGCTGATGCTGGTGTAAAATTGGCCTTTGACAGTCAGCTGCTGTAAGCCTCTAATAATATCATTTTGGTAGGGCGATAGGCCTTACTGGACTATGCTGGACATTGCTGATCACTGTTTGGTTTTCTTTCGAGTCCTTCTTCTTTCCATTCGTCATGACACTTTCTAGTAGTCAACCAGAATAAGACTTGCAGGTGAGGGTGGGTGACTTAGCCCTGAAGATCTTTATTAAAGTTCCATTGCAAACTGCGTCAAAATCCCTCAACAGTAGCCTCCCTCTACAAATGTAAATAAATTGTTGGAAGTTCTTTTGGGTCTCTGATAATGATAGACAACTTTATTAACATATGTTTTAAAACATTAAAAATAACCATCATTAGGACGTGCTGACATTTAAAATGTCGGAATTGATTATTATAATTAGGTATCTATAAATGTTTGAAGAAACCGCAAAAATTTAATAAAACACGACTTGATTACCTATATCAAAATAAAAAAGCTTTAAGATGCCGACTACATTACCTAAAGCCGCAGGAATTCGGAAGTTTCAACACGTAATACTTGTTCAAATTTACAAATCGATACCCGTTCAAAAGTTTACAAACGATGCCATTTTTGTTAAAACGAGATGATTTACTTAATTGCAATTTGCAAAATATGATTTACTAATACCGTTTCACCTTTGAAATTCATTCATTCATTCATATGGTCACTCTTTTAACCCCTAAGGGGTAGGCAGAGGCATACTATTATATGCCCAGATTTCACCTTTTAAGAATATGTCCCACGTAATAGGAGGTGAGCCGTATTGCAGTGTTGAGATGGACAGGCGCAGGTTGTGACTGCCTGCTGTTGAAATTTTTCAAGCCTTCAACTTGGCTTAACGACTGCCATTTTACTGGCAACCGAAACCAACGGCATAACATGCCTTCCGAAGCACGGAAACGCTCAAATAAATGTCACAGAGTGGTCACATGGATGGTCACCCATCTAAGGAGCCACGAGCGCTTCAGTATTGAAATTCAGTATCATTTTTTTTCTGTGTTGCAGCGATATTTTCGTGTACCTATATAATCTTTAAAAAAATAATCTATATTCAATACTAAAATAAAGCAATACCTATCATACTTGTCGTCGCAGAAAGTCGTTTGGTTATTTACAAAATACAATCGTATGAAAGTTTGAAATTTACCACATAACATACCTGTTACCCCACAAAAACGTAATAAGCATGATTATCAAACGACCCCAAAATGCTCAACCCTTTCTAATTTGTGTACGGAACCTACAATAAGAATCAATTTGTGGCGCGTCACTAAACGTGTTGCGTCGAATTATCATTGTGTGGCCACATCCCTATTAGTGCATAATGTATTCCTTTTTACTTTTTTGTCAGATTATTTAGCTATTAGAAAGTAATATTTTATACAGTACCATCTGGTTGACGACCACCTTGAAATTATGGAACTTACCTACTTATTACATATTTTGTGCTCAATTCTTTTTTTTCAATTTACTAGATATCACGATGTATTGAGCATTATTGACTGCCTAAAAATTCAACCCGATTGCATTGCAGGTTTAAAATGTTTTCTTAATTTTCTTTCTTCTTATTTCTGTGCCTTCAGCATTTTAGTATGTAATCTATAGATAGAATAATCTCACGATGAAAGATTGTGTATCATGCTAATCGTCTAATAAGATCCGAAATTAGATATCCGGAATTGATGGAATTCACGGAATATTATAATAAAATTAACCGTACCTACATTATAGAGCAATGAATAATGCACATGAATGTTATTATAGCTTTAATAATGGATAAGCGTAGGTGATCCTGAAGATCTAAGTCCAACTCCAGTTTCTAGATCTAGGTTCATTAGAAAAAGGTGGAACTGGGGGAAGCTGCATAACAATATTTATATAACACTAGCTGACCCGCGCAACTTCGTTTGAGCCACATAAGAGAGTACTACCTGTTCCCGTCGCATTTCCCCCCGTTTTTTAAACATTTACTATTACTGCTCCGCTCCTATTCGTTGTAGCGTGATGCTATATAGCCTATGACACTCCACAATAAAGTAGCTTTCTATTGGGGAAGGAATTTTTAAAATCGGTTCAGTAGATCCCGAGATTATCCCTTACAATTTAACAAACACACAAACTTTACTTCTTTATAATATTAGTATAGATTACTAAAATAACTACATTAAAATGTGTATTTGAACTAAAATGGCGACAAGTAATTAGATGAGCATTACCTCACTCATCCATTTTTTTCCCTCCACCCAAATTACTGGGTTCTGGTATTCAAGTATTAAAACTACATTAGCTGGTGCTTAGTGAAACAGTAGGATATGCTAATATAATATGGTCGAATACGGAATTTTGTAAATTACTAGTGTCACATGTAAGAAAAATAATCTTATATTTTAATCTATCTGAACTTGAAGTTTTAACATATCATTGTATTTGGTCGTTTCCATTATTATAGAATGGAGTCTGGAAGGGAAGAAGGAGCCTCTAATTACAGTGTGAAGATAGGAAATCTTATTAATATTATAAATGGGACAGTTTGTGAGTGTGAATGTTTAGGTTTGTCGGGATGAATGGATAATTGGATGTAGTATACATCACACTCTTCACGCTCTAACGGCCCGGCGGGTGGTTAGGTTATATTCAGGAATTACACATACCTAGGCTACTTTTTATCTAAAGAATAAGTTCTTAGGTCATCGTTTCCTGGGGTCATCCTTCCGAGGACTTACCCAGGGCTTCCAACGTAGACATTAGGTAGGGAACGCGTGGTTTTTAGTCGGTAGGAGTGCGGTATAGCATCTATATGGCATTTCCTAAACAATAAAAAAAATGGTAAGCGGGAATTCGAACAAATACCCAAATTCTACACAGGCGGAGCCGCGGTCGCCATCTGATATTAGGGCCATAGAAGTATGAGAGTCCATGGTATTCACTACCGTTTTGACTTAAGACTTTCAGACTCTCCTTTACCACGAAGAACTACGAGTCCATTGTGTTGTTATTTCAAAACGATATAATAGTTTTAGAAAGTACATAATTTACTATCCACGTATCAAACCATTGTTCTACCAAGTTTAACTAACCGAAGAGTTGCAAAACCAATACTTACATTAATGCCCAAACATTCTATAATCACATAATATTCGATGAAACCAATCCAATCCAACTTATCATAACGATCACCAATCACATCGTTACCGACTAAGTTGTTACTTACCCCTGTCATTGGATTAATGACTTCTAAAATTGCTCAATAATGTACACGATAGTTGAATTATTGTTTCAAAGTTTGTCTATTGCGTTTCGTAACGTGATTTTATTGGGGCTATAAAAATAGAAGACTGGAATTATGAATATTACAGACATGTTGATGTTTATGAGACGTGAAGGTGATTGGTGACAGCTATACACACAATGATCATTATGTCTAAGAGTGTAATTTGGTTTGTTCGATTGAACTGCTGATTACAATAATCATTATTTTATCTTGACAGTTACTGCTGGCCATAGGCCTACCCCAAAGATGGCCACAAAGTTTGGTCAAGTGCCGCCCGCAACAAGCAATCTGGAGCTAAACCGTGTTTCTATTTGTAAAACTTTATAGACTACTCACATAAATATTTTTAACCATACCACACTTAAGTTGTATTTTAAATTGTTGATTTGACACAGTAGACAATGTTTGTATTTCATAGTAAAAGAGACCTATGTGGAGGCATGAAGCAGCCTCCACAGATAGGTGTGATAGGGAAACATTGTCTACTGTGTCAAATCAACAATTTAAAAAAGAAATTTGAGAAAGAAATTTTTGATGAAAATGAAAGATAATAATTGATTAATTATGAATACTTTCTTTATCAGTGATTCTCTTAATGTAGTTACAATTCTACGCAGTTTATCAACCAAAATTATTGCAGATATTGATATCACAGACCTCAGCAAGAACAAGCTAGGAACATCTAGGTAGAGGTACTTCAGTCACTGCTTGCAAATTTCTTACGGCTTTTAGTTAGTAGAGTCGGTCTGTACTATAACGATCCGATTTGGATAGCATTTCTTATAAAGTCTATTAAGTTGTTTACTTTTTTCAGGCCTAATTGGCGGATGATATTGAAAAGTTTCAATTCATCTAAAATCAGACTTGTCGGTAATTTTATTTTATTTCACTTATTTCTTTTTATATTTAGGCGTTTTTTCAAGCAAACCACACAATGCTATAATAAAGGTTAACAGTCGATAATCGTTTTACAAGCTGCTAAAGACAAAGAGAAAGTGAAATTCATTAATTAAAGTGTAATTATAGCGGTACTCAGTACATATGGTAAGAGAAGTAATAATTCTGTAATAGCTCTAATTAACACTTAAGTGTTTTTGCGAACTGTTCGTTCATATGTAACGGGCCCACCATCAGCGCTGCTTTGTCCCGTTACAAACCAAATGAATTATTTTAGACCTATCATGCTATACTTAAATAGGTCTGAAATATAGCATACATACAATTTGTTGGGGTACCCGACAAAACGACAAAATTTAAGTCCGTTACAACCAAAATAATTATTTTAGACCTTTCATGATAACCTTTGCACGTCTGAACGATACTAATTATTTGATATTGCACTTTAAATTGGTCGTATGAAACGATAATAATTTATTTGTAATTGCATTTTAGTATTTTCATAGTTCTACAAACATAAGCCCCGGTAAAAAAAAAAAGTTTACGCCGACTTATCTATTCTTTATTTTTATTTTCTAGTTTTCTTTGAAGTTACTAAAATATAATGCCGAAAGAGAACTAAATTCCCAAGAAATGCTTACAGAAATTTGTAGTGGGAAGCAGTGCGGTGGATCAATGGCATACAAATTTGTCACTAATCTCTTACAAGAATTTGTATCCTCGTCCATTAAGTAAGTGCACGCCAATAATACGAGTAAATAGTGTTCTACACTTTAGCAGAGCCGACCATTCCTTTGGCGCTAGTTATGTGATGAAGACGATCCTTAGCGATTATGAGATTTTGTATTTTGTTAAGGTCTGTTCTCTAATTCTTGTTAAGGTCTCTTCATGATAAATTTTACTAGTATTATAAATGCGAAAGTTTGTGAGTGTGGATGTTTGTTACTCTTTCACGCTCAAACCGCTGAACGGATCGGGCTGAAATTCGGTATAGAGATACATTATAGTCTGGAATAACACATAGGCTAATTTTTATCCCGGGAATAAGTTCCCGCGGGAACAAATTTTACGCAGGCGCAGCTGCGGGCATCAGCTAGTATATCATAAATTTGACTGCCTCGTTGGTCGAAATCGAAATGTGCGACTGCGATTTGATTCCCATCGGAGACAAGACTTTGGGTTATTCTTATTGAGAAATGTTTGTCTTGAAAGTCTGGGTGTTTCATTGTATGATAAGTATGTACCCATTCGAATTTCAAAAATACTTTGTTCTAGAAATTGAATTTGTAAGGAGTAAATTTTCAGACTAGGAATAAAAGGTTAGTAAAACACTACATATTATTAGACATTGTCTGAAGTTCTGAACCACAGTATAAATAATAATAATACTTACAGGGATTTAAATCCCTTGTAATACCCATTATAAGGTTATTATAATAGTCTAAATAGCTTGTTCTTGGCTAACAAAATAAGCCATCACTTTGAGTTGACCGCTCCGTCGCGTTCCCCAACAAAATTATGTGTATGCTAATGGTCTGTGAGCACGGATATGATGTACTTAGAGCCGTAATATTTTAATATTTATAGACATGCTACATAGCTGCGTACAAGCCACTTCCGTGTTGTCAGTAAATAATAACGTTAATGAAGTGCTCTTTGTCGGTACTGGTAACACTTGTGTCCTGGGTCTATCCATACTTGTGTAAAATGCTTTCGTTGATGGTATTTTCTTGGTCCACCTGTATAAAAAGTTACGAGAATATTGAGGTTCCGTCAATCGTGGCAACTTTACCATATTTTTTGACTTTTATGCAATTTACTACAACATGAAGCTGGCTATGGAAGTTTTGCTTGATCAATTTGGTAAAAAAGGACAGTCTCTTTTGGTTGAATTATTGAATTCTACAAAAAGCTCCATAGAATAGCTGTAATTATCAAAAGTATGAGCGTGGTAAAATTGACATATTTTTGGCAACTTTACCTAGCCTTTATATACATGGAATCTGTGCCCCAGATTGCACACGACTTAAAGTTACTTATAGCCCTGGCGCTAAAAAAGCGATGTATGTATTTTTGAAGCAACCATCTTTGTTTAAATAGGTAATACCAATACATAGGGAAAGTTACCACAAGAATTTCTGAAATTTTATAAAAATGTATGAAAGTCATCAGGGTGTCAAAACAATGAAACTTTTTTTTATTGAAAACCTCATTTATTAAAGAACCACGCAACGGGAACAGAACAATTCTCCAAAACGATAAATAATTAAATGCCTACAAACCTATTTAACATGAAATATAGGCACATAGGTAGGTAGGTAAAGTTGCCTTTGTGCCAAATAAGATAACTTTACCTAACCTCAAACAACATTACCTTTTCCAATAACTGCAGAAATAAAAGTCTTATAAGATTGAATAATAGTGATACACCATAGTAACAATATTTCTCATAACATTTAATATAATTCACTGATCTAAACTTTATTCTCTGCAAGAAAAACCAATCTTTAGATGGTGTCACAGCAAACTTAATTGACCACATGCAATGAAAAAGTACACTATTTTGACAATTGACGAAGTTGCCAGCTTGAAAAACTTTTTGGGTTACAACAATTTATTATAAAATCTACCAATAACCGTAAATTTGTGCTAACTGTCACAGATAAAAAAATATTTAATGTAAACTAGTACAGGGCATGCTTAGGTAAAGATGCTCACGAAAAGTAAAGATGCCACGATCGACGGTTCTCTTAATATTAAAAACAAAACTCGCCGGGTGTTTCCATATAAGATACTGAAGCCGAAAATTTAGTTAGAATTTTTTTTGTCAATAGGTTCGATTTCCAGCTAGGATTATTGGTTTTTTAAAAATCTAATGATGAGGTTTTAAGTTTCATCAAAATCGGGCTCGTGACTCCTTTGAGCATTTTTCGCTATTCCTTATAGTTTCGGAGATGGCCATCCAATCCCTTTTGAAAAATTCACCCTGTATAATATCTATATCTCAATCATACACTAATGTTGATACAATTATAATGACAGTGTATATTATTATACAGTTATTTAGTGAAGCAATTAACTTGATATTATATTTACATTACGGATGCGTATTTCTTGGAGTCCCGCATCCCGCGTGGCAAAAAGTAGCGACTCTACGTGTACGCTCAACCTCAAATCGTTTCTTTACTTGCTCTCAATGTAAATGTATTTATATTACTGGTTGTCAATGATTGCAGGCAGTGGCCCTCAACATTTTGTACCCTATTTTAAATTATTTGAATGGAAGAAAGTATTTGAACTCGATCAAACCAGCCAGAAAATAATGCCCCCAATACACACAATGGTTGAATCGTTTTCAAATAATAGTTTAAGTCATTTTGTATTTGTCTCGTTTCGAATCGTTAATAGATATGGCTAGTTAAATCTTAACGGTCACGAAGTAAATGATTATATTGAAACCTTTACCAGTTCCATTATTCTATTGAAGTTGAAAAGATATCAGGTAGTTACACTTGTTTCCATTCGTCATACGAAACGCGCAACGAATGTGTTTCTAACTAAATCACGTTCGAAAAAGGATTACTAGCATCAATAGAATAAAAACTGTTGCAAACCTCTGTTTGGTACGTGGCTCGTGTCACTGCGGGTTAGTCTCGTGTCGCTCTAGTTACCTCACTTGAATGGACGGCCATTCAAATTACCCACTAACCGCTATCGTTAGTTTTTGTACACCCTGCTTTTCCGCTCTTTCAGTAATTGTTGATTAAACTTGAGTTCAACACACTCCGTAATGATTTAACCTGCCATTTTCAAAATAACAATTAGGTGACTTGATAATTTTTACGGATAAGAAACTCAATAAGATTGTCAGAGTGAGAACACCCACATCACATCACCTGCCGTTATAGGCTTAAAACATGATGATGATGGCGGTTAGTCTCGGTGTACCCTAAATATAGCCAAAACTTAATTTACAGGAAATCACCGAAACACTATCTCCTTTTACCTTAAAAAGAATTTGAGTATGCCAATTTGGAGGACAAAGATGTTCATCAGAAACAATGCAGAACTGATTTATTAATAATGAATTTATGAGTTAACACATTTCCAAATTTTGATTAGATCCTTTGGGAGCGAGAGGAAATAATAAGACACCGATTCTTTCTATAATTTCATAGTCGATCCGTTAACAATATCTTATAGATGATAAAAAAGTGATTTAGTATTATTAGGCGGCCGATGTGGTCGTGAAGCGATCGCGGAGAATCGATTTGGCGTCGCTGCGTGAAGTTTGTTTAGCGGAACGGTAGCGAGGTGTGGAAGGCGGCGGTGCAGGAGCGGGGGGAGAGGGGAGGGGTGAGGCATTGCGTGCGTCTACGCAGCGTCACGCCCGCTCCGTACTCGTACACTCTACATCTAAACAAACTCTATTGGAATAATTTAGTGATGCTTTAGTAAATGTCTAATAATTTATCTTCGTTTTAACATTTGAAATTATCAGATTTAACAGGTTCACAACTTTGGGTTCAAATAATACTAACTTTTTCAAGATAACAAATGAATTGGAAAAAAATACAATTTAGTAAATGAAATTATCATTTTTGTAAATGGTAATATTGATGGGCTAACATTAAATGAGGTAGCATTCGTGTCTAAATTCACATAGAGCGAGTTAACGACAGAACACCAATTACAAGGGTAGACAATAGAGATGCGTATCTGTGTAATCGTTTCAGACTAATGTCGGAGCAGACGGTAATCACTTCCCGTTAATATTATCTATTTACACTTGCTTGTACTATTGCTGTCAATCTGTTTGAAACGCTTCTAACCCTACTTGCTTGGTGTTCTATCTTTATATTTATCACAGTAAATTTTACTTTACGGTGAGTACTGAGTTTGGTGACAGGTTTAAAAGTGTGTTACTTACCCAACTTTAGAATTGCAACGTTTTGAATATCTACATCACCTTCAAAATCTGCTATCGTCATCATCTGGTTCTCTGTTGACCATAGGCCTTCGCCAAGGATCGCCTCAATGTTCGGTCTTGACTCGCCCGCATCCAGCAGACTTCCGCGACATTTATCAGGTTGTCTGTTCACCTTGTTCGAATGTCATTCACGTACTGGAAAACGTAAAGTGGGTTCTGCGTTTTCCGGTACGGGAAGCATAGATGACCACGTATCTCAAAACCGCAAGATGATCAAGTGGCACTCATTTCATCTTCAGCGAAATACTTACTTATTTCTTTACTTATCTATCCAGTCTTTATTTGTCTATCTTTATTTAATCTAACATATCTATTTGTTCAGTAAATAAACCGAAATTGGTGCAAACCCAAAAATAATGGTACATGTAAATAGCAATTTTCCATGTCATCCGCCATCCTTATTTTAATTTGTGTTTATTGAGTAACTCGTTTTTAATGCTATAGGAAAAGCAATAACTACTAAAAAGTAATTTATAATTAAACAAAATAATAATAACAAAAACGGAAAAAAAACTTCAAAATCAGCATCTAGTTCTAGCAAAATGACTACTTGTACTTAATAAATACTTAACGTTCTTGACTTGCCTTACATTACTTTACCTTTAAATCTAATCTCAGTAATAGCACAGCATAAAAAGATAAAGATTTTTCGGCTGCGGTAATAACAAATGAATTTCCGGAAAAAGATAATAAAAATGTTGTCAAAGTGCCTCATGATGACAATATTAACTTCCGGGCCACACTGCCTGCAGTCTCTGCTCTGTTATTAAATGCCGACTCGTATGTTGACTCGCCGCCACGTGACTGCTATCAACTAACCACAAAATGTAGACCAATTTATATCTTGCCGTCCATACAAACAAAATTTGGCAATCCACCGTACTATTAGGTTGCGAACCGACTGAAATATATTAGTTAGTAAATAAGAGGCAATCGTTACTCTAATTCGCACCTTAGAAAAAAATACAAAGCTACTGGCGCCTTATCATTAGCAACTTCCGAAAAGAAACTTTTTTTGCGTCTATCGGTCGAACCTCAAATGGACACCAAACTGACAAATTATATCAACAATCAATGACAAAAGCAGCTAAAAAAATATTCCTCGAAAATGAATTAGTGTTACCAACAAAGAAAACGGTTTACAAGCGAGTAATTGTCTGCTTCACTCTTTTGTTATGTGGAACGACAATGAGGATAATGGTAAAGGATTCATTATAAGAGAATGTCCTTAAAGCTACCGTAAACATATTATTACTTTCAATTGAAATTATAGTTATTCTTAGTGAAAGATTAGTTGTTGTGGACAACAGGAAAAGAGAAGGTATTTTTAATCCTCTTTGCGTTTTACAAGGAACTTTGCGGTGACATTGTGTAACACAAATAATTGGTTTTGAATCACTACGTACCCGACAAAACCAAATCCTTTTAAAAATGTCAATGTTCTTATCAACGAGGACTAAGTTAAACGACAGTCTTTAAGTAAAATCTCCGAAAATAAATTAGTTAATGCAGGTACATAAAGTGGTTGAGTTCGTGACTGAGTTTGAAACCAATGAACCCGGAGCTCAAACAACAATACAATTTTTATCTGCATGTCAATTCACTTGTGTAAAATATTGATATTGATAACGCTTTAACTAATAATTTTCTGAAGGATAACTAAACCGATTTTTGAGTATATTTACGTACCTAATAGAAAAAATGCACAAAAGTTAATTGATATAGATAACCAAACCATTGCAGGTGGTTTTTACCGACCAGTGGAAGTAATGATAAAAAGTGATCACCCACTTTTAAAAATTCAATCGAACTTTGTAATTGCTTTCTATCGTTCACAGAAATTCAATTTGTCAATTAAGACATTAAAAATTACTCTTGTTATAGTCGAGTGACCAGCTTAGTCGTGACCATCGAAATCACGTTTATTATTAATTGAATATTGCAAATAATCAATCGGCACCCAAGAGCAATTACATCTGCAGGGCCGGCGATCGTCAATAGTGGCGGGATGATATTATCGGGTATTAATTTATTGATGAAATCAAATAGGGTTAATTTAGAATAGAAAGGTGGGGAATTAAGTTTATAGCAGGCGGAGTTGCGTCGTGTGCTCGATGTGTAGACTATTGGCCGGCGTACCGCAGGGGCGGGGACTGGGCCCCATGTTTTATTTGAATTATGGATGAGGCATGCTCCGCTCGTTTCTTTAAACCAGTTGTGAGTGCCGCAGCCTCGCGCCCGCTCGCCTCTCCCCTTCTAATTAATTGATGTTTTCATTTAATTACTTGTTCTTAAATTACTCGGCCATATCCGGAATTGAGTGAATAACTTTATTAGACTTAGTGTTGCAGTAAGTAGGTACGTTGGTCTTCGGTTAACCATCGTGAGAGAATGAACTGTAAGTGAGAAACGTACTAAAACTTCTTTAACTGTTAATTTATATAATTATTTTCATTGCTTGTTAGTAGATATAACTTAATTAACTTTATAATGAACAGTGCCTTGATTGTGTATTTTATGTGATTTTATCTACCTTGCACTCGACGCAACTGAGAAGTGTCAGAATAATTTAATTTATTTTTGAAATTAATGTAAAAATATATAAGATATTAGGTATTAAAGTGCCATAATAGAATGACAAATAGGTATACTAAATATACTAGGCATATTTATTGTTCAGTATTTATGGCGCTGTTACGTGCCGTCGGAACAATGCTTAAACAAACACATAAATAATATTTATCCAATTTATCCTTCACAACTCTGTGTTTATTTTCATAGTTATATTTAACTAGCTGATGCCCGCGGCTCCACCCACGTGAAGTTTTCCCATCCCGTTTACCACAGGAACTGGTTCCCGGGATTAAAATAGATAAAAACACTATTTGTACCGTGTTGTACCAGTCTTGTACCTATTTGTATCAAAATTAATATGAGTATTTAAAGCCTCAAACGATCATAACATTGTTATATAAGTAGGTATAAATAAATAGATATCCTTTTTAGGGTTTCGTACCCAAAAGGTTAAAACAGGACCCTACTCATGAGACTTCGCTGTCCGTCTCACTATGTCATTAGTCATTACTATGAAATAAAAAAATAAAAACCAAAATGGTGATACTTTTTAAATTATTACTGTAATTACATGAAAAATTATACAAAGATTTAGTGTAATGTATAGGATTAGCGAGTATTATTAAAATAATTGGAATCAGTCTAGTTTTTAAATAATAATTTATTTTGTTAAGTTCGGGCGTGAAAAAACGTAAAGTTTGAGATTTTTAAAAAAATAATCTAGAAGTCGTATCGACGCGGGAGTTTCACTCTGATGTTGCACATGATAATGACTACAGTATTCAAGAAGAAAACGGATGTACTACCCGTTCGCTCTAACTTTGCCGCTGGCGTAGAGGCGTATACCCGAATTGTTAATTACACGAAGTAAATTGACAGTAGCTTATGTCACTTCGTCATAGAAAATACGCAACATTGTATGAAGAAGAGACATTAGTTGCTGTCAATTTACTTCGTCTAATTAAAAATTCGACTTTAGTATGGAGCCGAGCGGCAAAGTTAGAGCGAACGAGCAGTAAAACAAAATCGGCTGTTTTGAAACATAGTGCGTCTGTCTGTCCGTCAAGAAGTTGTACCTAACTCAGGAACCGTGATAGCTAGAGAGCTGAAGTTTTCACAAATGATGTATTTCTGTTGCCGCTACAACAACAAATCAGAAAAACGGTACAAACACGTATAAAATGATTCTTTTGCCATTTTTAGTTGGAAGCCCTCTGTGTGCGAGCCCGATTCGCACTTGACCGGTTTTTAACAAAACACAACTAGTCAGATGTAAGCTTATAGTACATACGAATTCGTCTGCTTAACCATTTACTGGAAAAACTGACTTTACGAAAAGAAAGCAATGTTGTTGCTCTTAAAGAGGGCTAACATATTTCGCGCCACATATTGCTCAGAAACCATATTTTTCATTGCATTTAAAGTCATTAAATATTTATCGTACAAACATGGTATTCACTAACATACTTAGTAAATTTAGCTCTCTAAACGTTTATTAAAACATATTTTACCTAACAACGGATTACATATGGTAATTATCAATGAAAGTGAAACAGGTTTTTCAAATCATACGATTTGCATAGTTTTCGAGGCTTAAATTCATGTCAAATTACTGATAAATTTAATAAACAAGGGATACGAGGCAATTGCAAAGGGGGTTGGCTATCTGTTTGTAGAATAACCTGATATCAGGTAGGTTCCTTTTTTTAGAGAAAAATGATTGTAAAGTTTGCTCAAATAGTGAGAAATTTCACCAAAATAAAGTAGTCTTTTCACCAGCTTCTGTAGTTTAAATCATTATGATAATTATGTAATATTATGTCAGAACTTCTCCTTTGACAATAAAAATATTTCTTTTTATGTAACTGGATACAGATTTTTTTTTACAAAGTATTTTGTGAACCCCTATAATTGCAGATACGCGAACAAATACGATTTAGTACCGCCGAGAGGCTCTCAGAGAGTGGTCATGTCGCTCGATGTTCCATTTTTGAATACGAAAAAATGAACAAGAATAGTCTAATTCTAGCGTGACCAAACGATCTTAGTACTTTGTGAAGTATAATATAATATACCTATATAAATATTTATGGTCGATATACAACGTGAACTTTTGTATAGTGCAAAGCTCAGACACCCCGACTAGAGTTTCGCTTCGAAATACTGTATAAAAAAATTAAATGAAACTAACGAAAACTGACCAAGTTATAAGCTTTTACGGTTGCACTATTTTCTTCACGAACAGCGTAGGTGTAGGTATTATACGCAAGGCAGGTAGTCACTATTCGTGTGGTATTGATAATAACACATTAACACACCATTTTCATAAGTGGTAATTATGGAACACCTGTGAGGAACCAGACCAGGATTGGGACGGCTATAAAGCCGCTAAAGCAAAATACAAGTAGCGACTGAGATACAAAAGTACCAAGTCTTGGAGAAACCTCTGATAGAGTCAGACTAATACTAGCCAAACAAGGGACAGAACTGTCCGTATCTATAAAGAAACCTGACGGCGCGGCGGCCTGACTTACACATGAAAAGAATTATTTATACTGTTGATTGATGGCACTTGGTGGAACCTTTCGGCATTTTCAAAGGCAAATTAACATTATATAATGACCACTAAATCACTTAATTACTCGAAAACAATAAATTAATTATTAATATATAAATTACCACTACATCATTCTATTAACGTTAACTATCATGAAAAGAAGCCGAGAGTATTTTGATACAAACGCACTTCCCAGAATGCCAATTGCTGCAGACACTCATGTGGCTGGTGGAAAACGTATCCACAGAAGAAGTCCAGTGGGAGCTCGCAAGATCGATCAAGTATCGCTCTAATCTATTCTGTCAACTTACAAAAAACTGAATGGGTAATTAACAGCTTCAAGTCCTTCAAATCTCCAGGACAGGATGAAGTCTTCCCTGCAGTGATAAAATGGGGGAGGACACAAGTTGATATTGTCAGTTACATAGTATCTATACGCCTGACAATGAATGGGACTGTGACCCAGACTGTGGAGAGAGGTCTAAGTGATCTTTATACCAAAACCCGGTAAAGGGATTATGTTTGTGATTCAGACCTCTGGTTATACAGACCGATAAGCCCTTCGTCTTTCCTGCTAAAAACTCTGGAAAGATTGTGTGACAGAGACAAACGAGGGACGGCCCTTCAAAATAAGCCACTGCATTCCAACCAACGCGCGTAATGCCCCCGGCAAGTCTACAGACTCAGCACTACATGCAGTAGTACACAAAATAGAAGAGGTCAACCAGAATCAATCAATCAATGTGCCTCGGCACTATCATAAACATAGAGGGAGCTTTCGACAGAAGAAGCATAACCACGGCACTGGCAAAACACCGAGTATACACGGTAGTCAGTGAATGGATAGATAACATGCTAAACAAACTCATTTTAAAGCTACAGACAAGCAGTGCGCAGCCATGGCCAAAGGTTGTCCACAAGGGGGCGTGGTCTCACCACTGCTAAAGAACCTTATTGTAGACGACCTAATAACCAATCAATCAATCAATTTAACCTAGAACAGTCCCTATATACATGGATGTGGAACAAGCCATAGCAGATGGTAAAATTAAATTATAGAGAAAAACGGATCTGTTTACAAAGCATGACTGGTATTTTAAAATCCAAGGCCAACTTCAAATTAAGTGAGAAGCTGCGTTTATTTTATTTTCTAGTGATCTTGTGTATATAATAAATATTTTTAATGAATTGTATTAAAATTACTTTCAGTCAAGCCAACATTTATCGATTTGCGGTGTAGACTGAACACTAATTTGCCCATAAGCACAGTAAATATTTCGCAAGACAACGAGTTCTGGACTACGAGGATGGAACCTAAATTGTTAATTTTTTACGACTAATGTCTGTTGCCCAAAATGATTGAGCCCAGAAAGAGCCGATAAAATAAAATAAAATAAAATTTATTACCTTTGAAATTAAAAAAAAATAGGTTTGTCAACATTTTTTGGGAAATGCTACAAACTGAGAAGAACACCCCAAGAAACTCAGTTCGGTCCCTCCCAAAATTCATCTCAGTAGGTATCTAATAATCTATCAATGCCGATACGGAATGGCTTTTTCTGGGCGGTGTGCATTGTTATGCACATACCTCTTAATAAATATTTGGTTGTTGTAAATGAAAAACACCTACTATCAATTAAGATTAGATTTAGATCCCATAGCTCAAGCTTATAGCTTAGTTTGGGCTAGATGATGTTGTGTGAGAATATCCAACAATATTTATTGATTATTTATTAAAAATATTTTAACGTTCCTGCCAGCACTGAATCTGCAGTAGGCAGCAAAACATCGTACCATGCCAAGCGCCTGCGCATTGCTACATTAATATTATTGTTTTTAACTATGATTATTGTCAAATTTAATTATTTATAGTGTAAAATAGAATATTGTCCATTACTTTCTACAATTTTCGTTTATTAAGATACTTTAAAAATAAACTTGTGGACCGTTTTCATGTATGTGTGTATTATATACTATACTATCTTCACGCCAAATCCCTTGCGGGGTAGGCAGAAAGAACCGAGCGCTACACGGCACGCTCCGTACACACCTCACTTGCTTCTTCAACTTTCATTTTTCTTTTCATCCATGCACGTCGGTTCCTTCGGTTCGGTATTTCTAATTGCAACATTGATATTAGTTAGGTAAATAAATGTCAACTTTATGAATTTTATGATGTCAGTGTCTATCACTACTTAATATCAATCAATTTGCAATAAAATAATCAATAATTATTAACTAATATTACTAACTTAAAAATTAAATTAAAAGATTGAACGCTTAGACTAAGAATATGACACCGGTAATACATCAAGGAAAACAAAAGTATCAAACTTGTTAGTAGCAACAATTGGCACTATACTGCTATGTGCGCCGCGCCGGCTGATTTCTTACGATCGTAAAGAAATTTGAAAACCGAATTTACGCTCTTAAAAGATATTGCTTTAGAGCGATAAGCCTTTTGTACAATATTTTGAGTTGAATTTTGTAAACTATTTTTTTTTCTTGTTGTAGGTACAAAATAAAGTTTTATTTTATTCTATACTAGGATTGTGTAGTTAGAGTATCATCACTAGATAGGCCTCCTGCTGTTTTTAAAGGCGACCATTTTATTAGTACGTTAGTATACTCTACAAGGTGTTTATTGGGAGTTACATTATTGCCTTGTACTTACAATATTATATTACAGTTGTAATTAGTATGCTAATTTATTCCTATAAATTTTATTTAAAGAGAAAAAAGAACTTTGTGTAAAAAAATTACAACCTGGTGTAGACGGACTTAAACCCGTGACCTTTGCCTAACAAAGTCTATGTTCTGACCACTGAGCAGAACCGCACTGAAAAAAAGTTGAGATTCGTCACTATGTTGCTAACGTTATTTGACTTAAGTTCAAATTTAAGTCCCGTACGGTTTTTAACTTTGAATATTATTAATATTAGGTACACTAGATTTTTTCTCATTTATTACATACTAAAAATAATTTATGCTCATGTTGGTATAATAATATTTACAAATTGAGAAATGAAAATTATATTTACGTTTTACAGAAAAAAAACCATAGAAAAAAGTCATCAAAAAAGTAGGGAGAGGAGTAATTAACAGGCAGAAATGGGCAGTCACAAAATATTCCCGAGATGATAAGTAGCCTATGTGTTATTCCAGACTTTAAGCTATCCCTGTACCAAATTTCAGCCAAAACCGTTCTGCCGTTAGAGCGTGATTAAGTAACAAACATCCAAACATCCAAACATTTTCACAAACTTTCACATTTATAATATTAATAGGAAGTAGGATTAGTAGGATGGTCATATCCCTGAGCACCTAGGTACCTAATCTTATTTCTGCATCACCCTAGGTTGACTGGTGGCCAGACATTATATCCACCTTGTACGCAGTGCTGAAGCTTAAAATAAATAAAATAAATATAAAATTATCACAAAAACAGAGAACGTTTAAAAAGAACAAAAAAAATGGATAATGGAACCGACTGACTTTTATAGTGTCGTTTTAGACAAATAAGTGCATCAACATTAACAATATTTATTATCTACACCTACAATAAGCCAGGTGTCGCTCTTGACCATATTAGTAGGCACTGGTAAGCAGTGTTCGCACGCAATAATTAATTAACATCCTCCTATTATCTACTTTTTATTGACCAGAGTTTCGAATCAATTATTTTATTTTATTAGTTACAATAAATAATTATAGAATAATTTGTGTTATTAATGTTGTTATTATTAATAATTAGTATTGGTAATAACGGTAACGGCGGTTTTTAGTATAAATGGTTTTACTCACGTAATTAAATTTCATTAACCATTATTGTAAAAAAAATTTTCAATAAAAAATCAAACCGACTTCAAACAAATCCTGAAAAATAAAATTTACAAAGCACAAAGTAATATGTATTTTGATTTTATCAGATTTTATTCAATATCATATTGAAGTCGGCGCCAAGTAAACCCATAGTTTTATGTAGGTATTATTCATGGCACCAACTTCAATATTATATTGAATAAAATCTAATAAATCAAAATACATATTATTTTGTGCTTTGTAAATTTTATTTTTCAGGATTTGTTTGAAGTCGGTTTTACTTTTTATTAAAAATTTTTTTTTTATTATTTTAAGTGACGGGTGAACCGAAAAATATATCTATTTAGGTGAAAGTTCTCATCAATACAAATCAATCAAGCCCAATCACAAGGTAGCTGCTATAAATCATTAAGGAATACCCTCGACTGTCTTTCGGTCCCATCATCAAATCGACTCCAGACATTCATTAAATTGTAGTACATTAAAGCACTGAATTAAAAAGTTAACAAACGCACTCTAGTTGTCCCTACAAATTTCAGTGGTAAAAAAGAAATTAAATTAAATTAAAATTAAAATTAAAATTAAAATTAAAATTAAAATTAAAATTAAAATTAAAATTAAAATTAAAATTAAATTAAATTAATAAAATTACTTAATTATTAATTAATTTAATTTTTAATTTAATTTTAATTTTTAATTTAATTTTAAATTTAATTTAATTTTAATTTTAATTTTTTTTTTTTTATTTAATTTTTCGTCTATAATTGACGAAAAATCGGTAAACATACATGAAACATTGACAACTTCCTTTTTTTTTAAAGTCGGATCTATAAATCTAGGTGTAAGGTGTAAGTTCTCATCAATACAAATCAATCAAGCCCAAAAACAAGGTAACTGCTGTAAATTGTTAAGGAATGCCCTCGTCTGTCTTTCGACTCTATCATCAGGTCGACTCCAGACCTTCATTAAAGTGTAGAACATTAAAGCACTTAATTAAAAAGTTAACAAACGCACTAGTTGTCCCTACAATTTTCGGTGGTTGCCCTCGTTTTCTCCTGGATCCCATCATCAGATCCTGACCTGGTAAAAATGGGACCACCTCAGAAGTAAACCCTATTCAACAAAAAAAGAAATTTTGAAATCCCTCTATAATTGACGGAAATATCGCTTAACATATATAAAAAAAAATACATACAGACGAATTGAGAACCTCCTCCTTTTTCTGAAGTCGGTTAAAAAGGTAAAACGGCTAACATAATTACCTAATTATTTCACGTATACTCTGTAAAACCGATGACCTGAAAAAGGTCGCAGGAACTGGCTGAATGCGGCAGGCGCAGGACCGTGTGTTGTGGCGTGATTTGGGAGAGGCCTACGTCCAGCAGTGGACTGATATAGACTTTATGTCAACGGCATAAAGCATTTGTGGTTGAAATGCAGACAGTAAGCACACAGAGGTGCAAACTGTAAATAACAACTTCATGTCTTTGAAATAAAAGTCAATTTTGTTTACGTTAATATAACTGTCACAGAGATCAAGCTATATTTTACAAAGTATAGTTGTCAAAATCCTTTGCCTATAGGTAACATAAAATCTTTATGCAATGTTCTCTAGGTGGCAAGGCTTCCCTTTTTAGGATTCCGTACCAAAGCTTAAAAACGGGACCAAATTATTGAAATTTCGCTGCCAGTCTTTCTGTGTGTCACCGGGCTGTATCTCATGAACCGTGATAGCTAGACCGTTCAAATTTTCACAGATGATATATTTCTGTGGCCACTATAACAACAAATACTAAACATTTAAAGCAATTAGCATGCATTTTTTTTAAATATTTTATTATAAAGTGTAAAAAGACAACTTGGCCCAGACGGGACTTCGACCCGCAACCTATGTGTAAACCAGGGCAATGCTCTATCCACTTGAATTACGGGGTATTCTGAAACAAGTTTAAATTCTTCACCCCATTGTAACCGCCGGGACAGGTCGAATCCCGTCTGGGCCAAGTTGTCTATTATTAATTTATAATAAAATATAATGAAAATTCTACTAAAACATTTTAAAATGTTTAAGGAGGTCTCTCATACTACAAACGTAAACTTATATTGCTGTTTTTAAATACGAAACCCACCGTTCACAAATTCGAATCGCACTTGGTCGGCTTTAATTGCGAAAACTATTCCAAATGCAAGTAGATACGAGTAACTATGTATGTTTTAAAAAATATATTAATTCTATTTTACTCTACGCTACACTCTGCTTCGTTCATGCATGCTTCGAACATAAAATTAAAATACAGGGTGGATATCAATTTTGTATAGTGTTGTTGGTGGTAAATGTCAAGGAGTCACTACCTGTGTGTGGGTTCTGGGTTCATGCTGATTAAAATGTATTTATTCTTCCGCTATAGGATATAGACATAAATACTCAAATAGGTAGGCAAGTAAGCGCAACTTAATATTCTCCACCGTCCGTCGGTAACTTGCATAATTTACCGGCAAACTTATTACTTGAAATTAAAAGAAAATAAATATATGTTATTGAACCGTTATGTACGAGGGTCGGATTAGTACAACTATGGGTAAAATATTTAACAAAAAAAAACCCACTTCAAAAAAACCAAAAAACGAAAAACAAAATTAACCTAGCACAAAGTAATAAATGTGCTGCCTATTACTTGGGGGCTCCAAACCACAGGCTGTTGGGCGTGACGTGAGGTTTTTTAGTCGGTAGGAGTACGGCATAACATCCATGAGGATTTTCCCTCACGTTAAACAAAAAAAAAAGGGCCAATTTAAGTGACCACGTCTTGGTTCCGTAAGTCATAACTGGAAACACACACTGGTCGTATACCCTGCTCTTGAGACACTGCGATATTTTGGACGAAAAGTGTTCCGTAGCTGCCCGAACGCCGCCCAACCTAGTTGGATTCGATGAATGACCTTTTTGTCGAAGTTAGATTTGCTTAGCTGTATGTTTGTACCAGATAATTATATCAGCAACTTCGACTGCCGATTGTCCGATCGTGATGGGAGTGGGCACAACATAAACATTAGGTAAACATAATTTTCGCGCCCATGTTCATTTTTAACCCGACTCGTTCGGACGGCTTGCTAAGGTCATTAAGCATTGTGCTGATCACTTCCCTGGTCTCAGCCATCATGACTATATCATCAGCAAATCGGAGGTGAGTGAGGTGTTCGCCATTTACGTTAACCAATCCAGAACCTTAAACACATCCTCCATTGCAGCGGTGTACTATTTTGGAGAAATAACGTCTCCCTGTCTCACTCCTCGCTGCCGTTGAATTAGATCTATTCAACTGTGAACTGATTCTGTATTCGAACGAACATTAATTGTAGCATTTTATAAATAAATAAACATTTGCGGACATGTATACACTGCGCCATCGAGTTTAAAAATTAAGCTTGGGCTTTGGGATCTAAATCACTGATTATAATATAAACAATAACAATCCTAATATTAATAATTTTTATAAAAGTGAATAGAAAACATCCAAACATCAAAACTAATATTTAATTTTGCACAAATCATTATGCCGACCCGGAGTTAAGACTATTATTCTCATCTTAACTCATTAGTACACAATCTTAACGCCATGTTCATCTTCTTTTCTTAATATTGTTAGGGTTCCCCTACAAAAGATAAAAAGGGGCCATAATACTGAGACTCCGCTGGCTGTACGTCTGTATACAGTTGAATATACTAGTATATATAGTATACTAGTATATATAGTATACAGTTGAATATTTTACAGATGATGTAGGACATGTAGATATTTGTATTGCCGCTTGTTAGAGCGTTGTCACAAATACTTACATCATGTGTAAAACATTCAACTGTATTGCAATCACGGTTCAAATATATGGACAACATGTAGAAAATACTAAAAACATAATATAATAAACATATAACTGGACTCCCATACAACAAACGTGAATAAGTGACGTTTTTGATACAGAACCGTTCGTGAGCCAGACTGACTCGCACTTGACCAGATATTTCTTTGTATTTCTCACAGAGTACAATATTCTTGACCCTAATACATAAATTATCACATCTCATCTTAAACTAACGGAAACTTATTTTTTTGCTAACGCTGACGGGCACATTAAAGATAATTTGAAAAACTAACTAATTAACAAAAAAATATTTATGGGATTCTTAGTCAGAAATCATGTTTTGTGTTCTTAGTGACTGTATATTTGTTTATTCGGGTTCAACACAAAATCCAGTTAATTATATTTTATCTTTATCGTTTTATAGCTTTATTATCAAAATCGGCCGAGAGAAAGGTTTGAATTTGATTTTGATTCTGATTTATTAATCTAGACCATTATTATATTAAAAATGTCAAAATATATTACATACATAGAGATACCTCATCTGTAAATATTACAGTGTATAATTTAAACACCAATACTTCAAAACAGTAGGAGTAGTATTAACAATTTGAAAATAGTTGAATGAGACAAATAATGCTACTAAGACAAAACACCTCATAATTATCAGAACTTACTTTCAAGCTACATAAACACTTACAAATAAGTTAAACTCTAAAAGGGCGACATGAAAATATGTGACAGAGGCATGCAGCCTTACGAACAAGATAACTATAAAACGAGGCCATAACAAAAACTCTACGGGCAAAATTAAAAGCATCGACGTACAAGCAACTAACACACGCTCTAACGTTTTATGATAAGCCCGTTGACTTTTTGGAGCCGACGTAATTTGTCGAAGGCGCCTGAGATAAAGGCGGCAATTTGGTCGCGAAGGGCTTAGGCACAGTATAAATATGTTGTTTAACCAGTATTGTAGCTCCCTACAAACGGACGAAACGCAACCTATACCTACGATTCTCGTTTTCGGCAGGCCTTTCAGCACGCTAGCAGCGTCCGCAGTCGCGATTGTGCCGAGTAGACGAATGGACGGTGTGTCGTTTTTTAAATAGTAACCGCGCGTGTTTTATTTACTAAAAATACAACTAGAGTCTATTGTGCTTGTTTTGGTTGCATGAATTCGTCAATAACGCACCCAGAGATAACGTTTTTTAGATTACCTGGAAAGTCCGAAAGGTAAGACTATAAATTGATTTTAATTAAGTACTAATTGGTACTATACTACTAGTTGACTAAAGTTAAACAAAGTGATTGACACGAGTGAACTAGGTAGTTACATGAAGTAGGTATGTTTGTGTTTAAAACTAGACTTGTGCTTGCTCAGTCAGTGAACGGTGCGATCCAATATAGTACAATATCCAAAAAAAAAACCAGTTCAGAACTCTAGTACGTGTAGGTAGTACATTTAGTTCCGTTGTCAGTTCGTAGTTATTTAATTGAGAGCAATGATTTAGGTATGTTTCAAGAGTATTCATTTCTTTGTGGATGACCGATGTTACAGTACACTTAGCACCGTATGACTGCCTCTGTGGCGCGGTCGGTATTGATACCGCCTGCGGCGCTGGAGGTCGTGGGTTCGATTCCCACCCGAGACAAATATTTGTGTGACCCATAAATGTTTGTCTCAAGAGTCTGGTTGTTTCTATGTATAATATGTATGTATTTAAAAAGTGTATTAGTATTAATATCCGTGGTACCCATAATACAAGCAGGTTATTCCTAGCTTACTTTGGGATCAGATAGCGTTGAGTGAAATGTCCGTGAATATTTATTTATTTATAAAAAAAAAATTTACAGCATTTTTGTTACCTTTGATTTTTATTACACGCATAGAGACAAATATGAACTTCCAAAGTTTAACACAACTTGACAATGTACGAAAAGTACTAGTGTACTAGAGACTGACTAGTACTTTCAAATAGAAAAATAGTTTTAATTTTGCAAATCAAAAAATTTAACGCAATGATTATAAAGACTAGAATTCCGTGATTCTATCACTGATGAAACATGTGATGAGCCGATTATTATTGTCTACGCCGCTAACTCGTTTTCAAATTTCTACACCCGTCTCACTCAATCGTTAGTAGATAACGGGCGCTGCGCCACCACGCCGCCGCCAGCCGTTGCGGGGATATTATATTATTACTCACAAAGTATTTTTTGTTTAAATAAAAAAGGTTCATATTTACTCGAAATGAAAGCCGGTTGTCAGTAAAACAACAATCCTTAATACAAATTGAAGGCCATGTGGGCGGATTAAAAAAAATCAACTGCATTAGGCTCACTATCTATTACGCGTACGTAAAACTATAAGGTAAAATGTGGGCGTATACTATGCCTCTGCCTACACCTTCAGGGATAAAGGCGAGACTATATGAATGTATGTATGTACATATTTACAATCGCAATACTAAATAGAAAGTCAAAGTAGGCACATATTATTAAAATGCTGTAAGTGGGCAGCCCTATCGCATGCTTACGTACCGCGCGGCTGTAGGCATTTATTTCTAAAATCCGGCCGAGTCAAACTACAGTATACAGTGGCTTAGGCATGCCGCTGGAATGTCAACAGGGTAGCAGCCGTAGGGTTAACACGCTACAGAAACGTGTTATAAAATTAATTAGTTAGTAATAAAAAGAATGTATCAAAATGATGTATTTTAATAGAAAAAAGGGCACAATTCAAACAAATGTGTTAAATAGAAGTATCTGGCATACATAACCCCATTTCAAACCGGACATTTAGGTAACTCAGATGTTTTACAATCACGTCCTTCCGAACCTAACCCATCTGTTTGCCTGTTTGTATTTAATATTAATACCAGGTGTCCAATTGAACTAATTGTACTACGTAACTCGGCAATGACAAATAGGGTTGCATGTAAACAGTGAAATATATATTTAACATTTGACAGCATCTAACTTGCCATTTCCGAGGCGTTATACATTGATATTAAAGGTTATTCATTAATGTCATTTTCACCAGGTACCAAAGACATGTCGTCGTTACTCTGCCACATCGTATAGCGTATTTTTTACTATAAACATTTAACCTGGAGGTCCAAAAAATGAAAAACAGATACATGATAGAATTGAAGATCGTGAAGATTTTTACAAAGTAATGTAAAAAAAATTAAAAAAAAAATCTAGTGTTTTTGTAAACATATTTCCTGCTTTCGGCTATCCCCTTGAAACGGACACTGTATTAATTTGTATTAATAACACATTATGCAAACATATTTTCGTAATGAGTAGAATCCAAAAATAAATTGAAAATAATTGTACCAAAAAATTATATAAATATGATAAATAGAAGCCCACTACCAACCCGTCTGGCAAGCGTGGTACAGTAGGCCACTAACCCACCCAAAATGAAATCGGGAGAGGCATACGTCCAGCAGACTTTGACAGGATGATGTAATTGATTGATTGAGCCTGCTTTGAAATTAAACTTTAATTAAGTGGATCTTAAAAAGACACTTATGATCAACAGAATTTACTTCATTGATGATAGTGATGATGTCAGAATGACTTGCGCCATTACCAACTATACACAAATACACATAATGTACTTACCTACATTTTACTAAAACATTACCTTTATCTGGGAATAATTAATGAAAATTATAAACCTACTGGATATGTAGGTTTATAATAATAAATATTGCGGAACAGTACAAGTGTCGTTTTCAATATGTGCAACAAGTTCCACCAAATGCCGTCAATCAACAGTATAAATAATCTAAAAACCTACATACAAACGAAAAAGTACTAGAGAATTAGGGTTAAGTTCAAATAAAAATGGAAATAGTGTTTCAACTTAAAACTGTAATAATGAAGTCTATATCAATCAATCAAATAAGTCTAAAACAGGTAATACTGAAAGTAGGCCTCTGCCAATTTCATTTTGAGAGGATCTTTGGACTTCCTGTACCATCTGGACCGACAGACTAATACAGAGTTATGTGTGTTTTCTTTATCTTCGTTATGATTTCGTCCGTAAGTTAGCAGGTGTACCACTTGCAGTCCAAGCTGGCTTATATCTGGAAGATTTTGGTAGACCTGATCGCACGCGAGCCTATCCATTTCAAACTATATTATAATTGCAGTGATAAAAGAAATCTAAAAAATCTGTTCTAATATAAATTACTTAAACCTATTAAAAAAAGTGTGTTGTGACTAGTCACCACATCTCTGTGGTCGCGTGTCCCATCACTAATTATAAGTAATACTTATCGTCCGCCGACTCGGCTCAAACCTTTTAGCGTGTGACGTACTCAATAAATCTTGACATAATCTACCCGACGCCCGTGCGGCGAGTCGAATGGCCGACGGCACACTCATATTAATTGCGAATATATTAATATTGCTGATAATTCGTTAGAAACTATTTGAATAATGGATAGATGTTTTGCTAATCAAAATTAAAAATACAAGATATAAAAAAGATAGGATACATTGTAAGAATATGTGAGGGAATTTTAAAATTTTCAACTAAAATTTAATTAAAACTTTAATGTTTGTCTACACATAGCTATTCATTATTATTCGATCCTGACTAAGTACCTTCTCTTTATACGTCTGTGGTACCCATATTTCCCTTATATTTTCTTATGGATATTTATGGTGGCAAAAACTATTTGTCTATTTTTCTACAAAATGAGCAGTATCATGTCAACTGTTTGTTGCGCAAACACATGTCATTTACTTCTCATCTCACGATCTAGTTTGTGTACCTACTTAGTCTTACTATATCTACCTATTTCTAACCTTTCTGCCAACAAACCCAATCTACGCACCCCTGGCTCTATAAATTGCTTCTATATCGCTACCGTTCCGTCAATCGATTAATTCAATTCTTTGAATCATCCAGTCTGTCTATAGATTATAAGTTATATCTGCGATCCAGAGAAGGGCCCGACAGCATTTCAATAAGAAATTATCAAATTAGTTTCATCGGAAATAAAAAAAGCGAATGTGCGACCTCAAAGGATGGCTGGCATTGTTCACAGATTTTAAAAATCGTCCATAATTGAATGGAATTTCGTTTTTATTGGCGCGCGACTTTTGCCTTGATATACATTCCTGCATTAAATATACAGTTGGGGCCTCAAAAAAGGATTAATCTCCCACCCTGTTGTACTTTGTAATGAATAGGCATAACATGTTACTAAGTTTTAATCAAGAGACCGATAGCTATATCGTGCTTCTTTAAAATGTAAGAAACAGTATGAGGCCAGTTGCGACATGGACAAAAACTGGTCATGCTGTAGAGAGTGATTCTGCGAAAGAATCCCGGGAGTCCAGCTCTGATTATAGCACACAAAATTACATATTGGTGAATGTTATTTATTCGGTATGAGAAACAGCGGGAAGGAGGCTTATGCCACTGCGGTGGTCTTGATTACACTAATGTAGTCAATTACGCAATAAATACCCATACTCTTTTTAAGCTCTAATAGACTCGATCATAGACTTATCTATCCGTGGACCAAAGTTTTATTATAGGTATCTATTGCCAGAGAAAAAGCAAAGCCCGGAAATCACCACTACACATCAGCTCACTTCACACGCTCGCCACCAGCCTAGATTAGTCATAATAAATACAAATAAGACATCTCGATGTAACCATAATGATCATAAAACAAAAACAGGAAATTGTTCCGAGAAAAAGCAAAATGTTTCAAGA
The DNA here is from genome assembly GCA_933228765.1 of Miltochrista miniata. Taxonomy (NCBI): domain Eukaryota; kingdom Metazoa; phylum Arthropoda; class Insecta; order Lepidoptera; family Erebidae; genus Miltochrista; species Miltochrista miniata. The sequence continues at coordinate 31,175,932 of OW121751.1, forward strand.
TAGAAACATCATTCGCGAAATGATATAGGAATAGTACAGAGAATCGAATGACAATTCCGATAGGTATGTGCAAAAAGGAGTTCTAGAGCGGTGTGTATGTTGTTTCAACATGCCACTAATTATACTCTTGGAAATCGAAGGACAGTTTTTGTCCGCCGGCCGCCACAACATGAGATTCGACTCAGGATTGAGTTTTTAGTTTGGCAGAACATAAATTGCATTTTTGTCACCCACCACAGTTGCTTGGATGTTGGCTGTAAATGTTTTTGTTTGTTGATTAAATTGCTATTTTTATTCAGCTGCATCTTCATTAGTATTGGTATTTGGTTTTTATAGCGAGATAAAGGCAGAAGTGATGATAATATACAATTCTGATGTTTTAATTTATCGCTTTATCACCGTCGAAAATTGTAATTTCTCTGTCGTTTAACTTTTCATTCTGATTTGAGGCCGATATTTTTCTTTGTTGACTATTCATTGGCAATTTTGATATTTGATCTCGACGATCCTAAAAGTATGAAATAATAGGATTAATAAAAAAAATACTTATTAATGGGAATCAATCACGGTGTTTACACATATCGTCCTAAAAGAAACTATTGATTTATTTCCGATGGAATGTTTTCTTACAATCGACTACCCACATTGACTGCCGATCGACTTTGATTGCCAACCGACTTCAATCTGACTTCCGACTTACTGCCGACATCCAACCAATGATAGTTCCACTTTCAGTCTATAGACTTTTACTGTCAACTTTCAAGCAACTATGTGTACCTTACTTAGTAATAGCTGTATTTTTATACTAAACATGTTAGTACGGGACCATAATTTAAATCTGTAGGGACGAAGTTAAAATTATGACGTGATCCGGAATACTAATGGTAGTATGAGTTTTCTTTTAGTTTGAGTTTGAGTTCATCTCTTTTCTCATTCTGGGATCGCAAGAGAGAATTTTTTTTAAATCTCGGGATGGTAATGAGTTTTTAACATGACTCCGTATGACTCCGTTCTTCGGCTTCAACTCCGTCCGTTTTACTACCTAGTACCTATTCATCAGAATGAGGTGCCCTATCAAATTGTACTTAAGTTTGTCAACTTACGGCTTCCGTCAACTATTCTAATTTTTAGAATACTTGACGGAAGCCGGCTAAAAGCTTGAACACGAAACAATTAAGTTTTTACACTAAAAGCTACAAATTCCGTCCTAATTGCTGGTCGATAAACGATGGGGAGCCCAGAATGGGCCAAAATTCTAGTGACAAAAACAGAAGCAATTCTTTCCAAGGAATCAATAAGTATTGTTTCTCAACATTTTTAATTGAAAACCCCAAGTGCTTTTCTGTTCTTTTAACAGGTACTAATAAAGAACACTAACTTAACACAAATCTTGCACATAGGTATTTAAAAAATTGGTTTATAATCAAACGCGTTTTCCCACCGGAATAATTTCCTTTTAATACCGTTTTCGGAAGTAACCTATATTATTATTTAGACCATCTCCAGAAAAAATATTTCCTTGCGACGTTAAAAAAGGACATACATACACACTTTCCGTTTTATGAATAAGAAGGTGACCTTATTAAACTGTAGACAGGTACAAACTGTCCACCCACTCCCTGATGAAGGTCTTGTGAATCATGTAAATACAGATATACAATGTTGTAAAATAAGATGTCCATATTATGCATACAAAACCAGCAAAACTTGGCCTTCACCTTAGAGTCTTCCCAGTTACTTCCCAAATTTGAAGCCTAGGGTCTACTTTTATTGGTTTGGTAGCTATGATATGACCTTTTGACATAGACATCGTTACTATTGACTCAACTCTGCAAACTAAAGGCACGTTCTTACTGCGTTCGTTTGATACCGTTATTGTAGCGAAGTGAGTGTTATATCAAAAAGAAAAGTTTGAGAATCCTTGTTATCGCTACAAGTTCTTGGAGGCTTGCCATTCAAGTTAAGCGGGACACAATCATGTTGACCGCTGTATGCTTCGTGATCCGTTCAAACGTTCATAGTCGCGTGCTAGGAACGTCAGTAGGCAGGTTGCGTAATACATAAGCGGTGGCGATGGCGATTTTACCTATTTATAAGATTGTGATAATGCACTAGGGTGAAAAGCATGAGCATCAATAACTTCTAAATTAATGAATCCAGATTCGATGTGTTTAACTAGGGGTCATAGGTACTTCACTCACATCTTGTATCACACCCACAAGAAGATGAAATTTCAACACGATTATAAAACAGTTGTTAATAAAAAAATATGCTAATCAGTTGAACGAGTTTGAATAATTTAGAGGAACGGATTTACGTTCATCAATAAAATGGTCCAAAATATTTTTGACCAACCCTATTTTTGAAGCTTCCGTTTTAGCCCCTCTCTATAAAATAGAGTGCAGAGGGACGGCGAGACTTTGTATGTAGCTGTGACTCTGTCGCATTAAACTACGGCACTAGGTCACGCGGATCATCTGTACAAAGTTTGAAATAAAACCGAAATGACAACGTCAATCGGATTGAACTTTCACTTTCACAATAAACGTATTAGAGAGAGGCAGTCTGGTGAGAACGATCTCACGGCTATCTTGTTTAGATTTACCACACTACTTTTAAAATATCCACGTGCATCTCCAATTTTTTGTTCGTATTTACGCTTGCTCTAGCATCTTAAACCATTCAAGTCAACTCTGCGTTCAGTGTAAGTGGCCGCGGAAACGAGCAATTTCCTCTTCCATTATAATTGATTGAAGTAATTGCGAGCGGATTCTTTCGCGAAAGCCCCACATCGCAATCGACAGTCGCCCAGGCTACACCCAAATGTATTAACTTTTAAATAGGGTTGTCAACAACACAATATCCTAACTGCAGGTTAGAATATTGTATATTTTGTTATATCATGCCTTTGTAAAATTTAACAACTTTCAATGTCAGAATGTTTCATAGTTATGTACAATAATTCACTTATATGAGTCAAAATTTGCTGTTTAAATAAATCATTAGCAGGTAGGAGCTACACATATCGATAATTAATCCCACCCGCATTCAACTACGTCATGTACAAATGTAGACTTTGTCAGGGTACAACGTGTTCACGTCTAACATGATTTAAAACCTGATAAGGGTATAGGTACTGAGTCAGCTCAGAACAAAAGTATGTACCTAATAGTGGTGACAATGTCACTTTATGACATGGTAAACAACAGCTTAGCATTAAGGAAGACATCCTAGAAACAGTTTCTGAATCATCAATCTCAACATGTTTTTTGATATTTTAGATAATTTGTTTTTGTAATGATATGGGTGAATGAATAAGTACCTGAAATAAATGAATTTTATTTTATTTATTTTATTTTATTTATTTATGAATTTGTGTTTAAAAATATAATTTTAGAATTTGCTATTTTTATAAACCAGCAAGGTAGGCAGGCAGATTAGGTATTCTTGATGAAAAGTGGTCACAGTAGCATAATAGACGTTTGCAACACCGTGTGTTGTGCCCACTTTTTCACACTAAGTACCTATACAAAAGTTTTATTCACTTTACTTTTTTACAATTCATTTAACAATGTTGCCCTCAGCTAGTTATTATGATACCTCTAAGGCATCAATCAAGGGATACAGAAGTAATTCATTTCTGATAACAATGGGGAGGTCTGAAAAATATCGTCACCTATTGTCTTTTGCCTGAGAGTGCAGCTTTCTTGGAAACTACCTTGTAATTACTTCGATTTCTTGCTTATAACTGTTGTGTATTATTAGACATAGAGAAGCACTCGTAGCCCCGTTCTGTACACGATCACTAAATTAGGTCACTTACGCTGGGCCTTAGCCTTAAGAGGCTTGGTCTTAAGATGGGTGACCGTTTTCTGGTATATTCATTTCTGAACGTTTTTGTTCTTCGGAAGGCACGCCATCACTGCGTGGGATGAAATTTTTATCTCTGGCTAACTTATGTTTCAATGTGCGTATAGGCCAATAGGAGAGAATAAAATTGGTGGCTTATCAGTCTGATCACATACAAATGAACCATTTAAAATGTAGCAGCGTTAATTAATCTTAACGCAAAAAAAAAGTAAATTCATCTGCATTCGCTAATCCTCTTATACCTACCACCAAAGATCATTAATTGAATTCAGTCAAAACACTTCGTATCAAAAAAGCTAAGCTTGAATAATTTATTGACATTGTCTGACAAATCCCGTCGTGATTTCGTGAACTCCATCTGTGATGTTACAACAGGTGACTTTTTTATGAGTTATTTTAATTTGTTGCAGAATCCAAAGTAACAGGATTGGTCCTGGTCGGTCAGTGATTCTCAAAATTAAATTTTATTCGGTTTTAAATAGCTCATTATTTTTAATATTGTTGTCATTCACAAAGTTGCATAATTATATTTTATTTGACAAAGTATTTTAGAAACAGAAAGGCCAAACTTTTACGTGTGTTGACAATATACCATTCGCGTGTGTGTGTGTGTGTGTGCGCTTTTTTAGCGTTTCTTATTCAAAGAGTAAAAACAGAGGACGTAGTTAGGCAGAAAGGATCCAACCCACACCAACACCAAAATTGAGTTAAATATACTAAAGAGTTCCCGAAGGTCGATACTTTCGTTTCGCAACAAGATCCCACAGATAAACAAATCTATGGTATTAATACAGACACTAGATACCAACCCACATGTATGGCGAGTATATATTATAATATAACAGATACAATCCAACATGTTTGTATCTTTTCTGAGATATAGACATATAAAGATCCTAGGGAAAATAATATATCACAAAAGAGATCCAATTCATGTGGGTCCTTTCTGACAATTTAGTTTAATCGAAAATTATATAATTTATTCATCACGAAAACGACGTAAAGCACTTGGCCCTTTTCTGTTAAATACTATGATTAACTCCGAAAATTAATCAGAAATCGCAGAAAGGATATAAAGCATGTAGATCATTTCAGGTATATTTCTTAGTAATTTTCAATATTATTAAAATAACAAAAAGGATTCACTGTAATGTATTTATTATAGTAGATATCTTCGGTGGGGTTGAAAAAATATAGGTATTGAAGATGGATTGCAAATTAATTGATTTATAAAAAATAATAAATTAATGTTTAAGGATTGTAGATTTGTAATAATTATTTTGTTCTGGCAACATTGATCTAGTCTAGTAGTAGTCAGTCGCACACGCATTACTTACGCGGAGCTTACGTGAAGTTTTTGTATCTTATGATTTATTCGTCGTGTAATTCAAAGATATGATTAACAGCTGCCCCTAACTCACCCTCGGTGACTACGGGCACGTCGTTCTCGCTGCCTTCCGCGTTCGGCGCCTAAGACGAAGCCATGCTCGGAAGAATGTGTTCCTCCGCTCTCGACCCCCTCCAGCCGCTCCGGCTGGAGACTCTGGGTCAGTGGGGGCGCCTTAGGGCGTAATTTGCCCCTTACCATAAGGTACGGGTGCCTCCACGGGTTCCCCTCCAGAGTCTCCATCAGCTCTTCGCGACCCAACTTTTTGGACCGCTTGATGGCCGTCTGGAGGGCCCTCTTGGCTTCCTTGTACCCATCGTAGAGCTCCGTCTCTCGGGCTGCCGCATGGTCTGGGTGGCGAAGCCTCCGGTGGAACCTGGTGTACCGGCGGCGGCGCGCGCGCAACTGTGCGATTTCCGGCGTCCACCAGTACACCTATTTCCTCGCCGGTCTGGGCCTAGCCCTGGACATCGCCGCATCGCAGATGTGCGACATGGCTCTCCCGAACAAATTCACCTCGGCATCAACATCGGCAGGCCTGTTCGCTGTCAGAATCCAGGCCTGCACGATGGCCGCCGAGAGCCTCCCGATCAAGGCGATGGAGTGCCCAACGCGGATCCGGGGGATTCGCGATTGCTGGCGGCAGGTTAGGTGGAGGGGAGACGTCGAACCGAATGTATCGGTAATCTAACGACGTCTCCTCCTTCTCCTCCACCACACGCCATCCCTGGACACGGCGGGCGAACTCAGGGGTCGCAAACGAAACCGAACCCGCCGCGTCCAGATGGCGACATTCCCCCAGTTCAGGATGACTAATGACTAGGCCACGTGTAGTGGCCCAGTCCTACAGTATCCTCCCCCTGTCTCTGGTTTTTCGGGAGCCCCAAGCGACCAGGCATTGTAATCTCCCAGGACCTAGACAGGGCGAGGCCGGCATGCAGCGAGAAGGACTTCCTCTCACTTCAAGGCTCAGGGAAACTGATGCTCAAACGGATGCTGTTTGAGGCTCGGCGAGATGTAAACGGCCACGACAGCCACACCCTCATATTCCGCCGCGACGCAACCCGGGCCCCTAGCGATAAGCGCTAGGTGCGAGTCGTCCGCGCCGGTCCCTCCAAAGACAGTCGCCAGGCCGTCCAACACACACCAGAAGATCCTGAGCACCAGGGCAGTGGTTCAGGTTCACCTGCAGAATGCGTATATGGGTGTCTATTAAAATAATGAACATCAATTTCCGCACCCTTCCGCGAACGTGCACCCTCATCCTCCCCCCTCATGAGGACGGACGGGCCTTCGGCCTTGAGGCAGCGCAGGCCTTGCTGCCCGCCCGGTGGTCGGCCTCCTTGCCCTCCGCCATGCATTTAAAACATCGTGGCGGAGCGTCACAAGCTAGGGCCGTGTGACCAGGCTGGCTACAACGGAAGCACCTACCTCCCACGGTAACTTCCGTTGTACATTGCACCCTCACATGTCCCACGACCAGGCACCTAAAGCACCTCGGCTTCGTGGGGCTGCAGGAGATGCGCCTGCGCCCTCAGAAAGCCCCCGATATGGAGGCTCCATCCGTCCGCGACTTTTTGAGCCTTGCCGACTGGGCAGCTTACGACTGCCGACCCGTGACCGGTGGCTTTAAAGCGGATTTCGCTTGACCTCACCTGGTCGCGAGGGCAGCCGCTCGCCTGTACGGTGGCGGAGATTAACTCCTCCGTCGTGGGTGCGTCATCCAGACCCAAAATGCGCAACCCGGCGCATTTGTTGGGTCTGGTGACGTGGACGTCGCCCGTATCCAGCAACTCCCGCAGCTTTGCCGCTAAGGCATCCGCTTTGGGGCCGCTGGTGGCGCCAGAGACCTCAGTGAGAGCCAGAGACGGCAGTGGAGCGGGGAGCCTCGTTGGCGCCTTCGCCGCGGCGCGGCGGCCTTATCCGCTTTTGCGGCGGCTTTTTCCGCCTTCTTGGCGGCCTTCGCTGCCTTTTTGGCGGCCTTCGCTGCCTTTTTGGCGGCTTTAGACGCCTTCTTCTTCGCTCCCACCACCTTCCAGACCCCCTCTCTTGAGGCAGTCTGGGGTGCAGCAGGAGCGCTGGCTGTTTTTGGGGGAGCGGGGTTGCCACTTCCCAAATTTAAAAGTATTAGGTACTTATAAATTTAAGTTGTTTAAGAAAAGAATATTTTTGTTTTATTAATAAGTATTAAGTAGTACCCTTATTTAAGTTCATTGATTCTCAATAGAGTTGATCTCATGTTTTTTTTATTTTAGTAAAGCTTTTAAACACATTTATTTGTATTTCTAATGGCTATATTTTATAATAAAAGGGCTTTTTTTGAAAAATCCTTTCAAAAAAAGGTTCTAACTACCTTTCTGAGAAATACATTATTTTACTAGTAGTATTGAAAGTGCCAATTATCAGAAAGGATCCAATCTCACATTTTCTATAATATCTCATGTAATATTGAAGTAAGCCTAATTCCATAATACAAATATTAAAATACAAAAAAATACCATTCCTCTACCATCAAAGCAGCAGCTGAATACTACCACATTCATGACAAAAATACGATGTAAACTGTAAAGTCAATTATCTCAAAAGTAGTTAGATGTGGACTGAATCCTTTCTGCTTAACTACGTCCCATTGAGACTCCGCTGTCCATCTGTCACCAGGCTGTACCTATCTTATGAACCGTCAGTTGATATTTTCACAGATTATAGCAGTCCATATCTAACCGCAACCCACACACCGCTTTGCGCAATGCGACTCGGTGTGAGTGGGTCCATAGATTTTCAGGCGAAGAATTTCAAAATGCAATGAATGCTGTGTATATTTTGTCATTATGCGTACAGAGGTACTTCTAATATTATTCGATAATCTTTATAGCCGCTATTGTATGGCCAAGTTTATAAAATAGCAACTTGTAAGCATAGACTAATTTCGCCGCCGACGTGTCCCGCCGCCGACGTGTCCCGCCGCCGACGTGTCTTCGCCGAGGACTATAGGCCTCCATGACCGGGGGTCTGAGGACGGTGAGAGGGTCACTCACCGTCCTTACAGAAGCAGGCCCATGACGGCAGCGTGACGTGAGCAACTCACGCACGCCCCCCCTTAGAAGCGGGATCACACCCGAAACCCTCCAAAGACGCGGGATAGCACCCGAACCACCCCCTGGGCGAGGCCGCAGTGGCGGCCGTAGGTCTGTTGGGAGTCACGGGACATCCTTCCTGAGGGCTTACCCGGGGCTCTCAACCATAGGCTGTTGGGCGTTACGTGAGGTTTTTTAGTCGGTAAGAGTCCGGCATAGCATCCTACGAGGATTTTCCCTCACAATAAAAAAAAAAAGAGCATAGACTAATTTCCAAGCGGCAACTTCTTATGCTCAATATAAGTTAGATATAACTTATTAACTAGCTATCTCTCACTGATATAAGTACCTGGCACTACAAGTACTAAGACTCAATCTATAAATTATCATACGTAATTAAACTTGTTTAATCTATGATTGATTGCACAGATATCAGTCAATAAACTGGACTACTTATTATTAATGTTGAGTAACGTTGATTCATATTTGTTGTCTACCGGATGGTTTAATTTTCTATGTATATATAAAAAGAAAGTGCGACTGATTGATCCATCAACGCACAGCTTAATTTGGCTTCAATTTGGCGTAGATTTCCCTAAGAACAAATTCTTGAATCTGTTGCCTTTTCGGCTTCCACATAGATTAGAATAGACGCTATTGCAATTAATACATTTACTCAAACTGGCTGCAAAAGCCTGTCGTGTGCGCGTTGCCTGAATGTAAAAGGGTAAAAGTCCTGTGTCTAATAGGTATACCCAAGATGCTCTGGTTCTATAATGTTTACTGTCTACTTGCGAAAATATCTTACTACTTTTTTTTTACGTGTGGTAAATCCGTCATGGATACCATGCCGGACTCTTACCCACGAAGAACCAACACATTGCCTACTTACTGCCTACGGTTGGAAGCCCCGGGTAAGCCCTCATAAAAGGATATCCCCAGAATATCTTACTGTTGCTTATTCGATTGTACGAATGTAGTACCAATGAAGTAAAACTAAGACAGTTATGACACAAAATCAAAAGTAGGTAGGTACTGGGTCTAATTGACCCAGACGCGACTACTCGCGGGTTTAGGTGATGAGATGAGGGAAGTTCTAAGAGCGTCGCGGTCAAAGCCACGTGCATTCACAGGTATACCCAAGATGTTCTCGCTCTACCTGTTAATGCTATCTTGGATGCCGGAGCTTCGACTCGATAACGTAATAACCGGCAATACGGACTCCGGCCACCCCAAGCTACGAAGGAGGTTATCGCCCTGATACAGATAATAGTGTTGATCTTTATTGCATAACAATATAATGACGTAATTTATTTACCTATAAAAAAAAATCGTTTGGAAAAACTAATATTTTAAAAAAATCGGCTAAGTAGCTTTCTTCGTCTACAGTTTTAAAACTAAGTAGGTGTATAGTGTTTTTTAGGATTAATTGTATTACTTTGGAGAATAAAAAAACCATCACAGCTAACAAAGTAGGCAACCCTTTTTCCAGGGTTCATTGCACAGACATCGAGACAGCATATTAAATTATAATATAATGTGCTTAAATGTAATTCAACGACGACATATGAAAGTTTAATCATTATCTAGATCCCATAACACAGACTTAAATTTGCTTAGTTTGATCTCGATGATTCATGATGATGTCCCAAAATGTTTACACATAATATACCAATTTCAATTCAATTAAGTGATAAATTACTTACATTTCGTACTAAGGTACACAACAAATATTTAACCCATTAGTGCCCGCCACCTAGAGAGACTCGTGTCGCCAATTCGCCGCCACCTTATCGCACTATCGGCCTCCCCGGCAAGATTTATTTGCGTCATAAAAGTTGACGCATATCGACTGATAATACACCCATCACCACACTTTTATTTTCATACGTCTGCGTGACGAAGCATTCTCACTATATTGCATGCTTTTACAAGAAATTGTGTGTCACTGTTGTACCGACTGCGGCGATGCTTAGAATCGGGTTGAAGTACACTTAAGTACGCCGTGATAATCTTGAACTTAGTTCTATGCATTTTATTCGACTTGTTGCGCAAAGAATTCCAAGCTACTCTTTCGATTGTACGAATGTTAATTCTCACAGAACCATGGTGGAATACTGAATTACTCCTGTCTATTAACCGGTCGTTTCGCCTTAAAGGTTGACGCTTGCAGGCATACCAACCAAACATCAACTTAAAGTTATCCTGAGGATCTAATGCCCTTGCACAAAGCTGCACTTACAAACAGCCTAACGATTCCATAATTGCTGGCTTATACAGGCGCGAAGGGTGATATTTGTTTGCAATTAGTAGCCGCATGAGAAGGTGCTGTCCGGACGTCAGGGTAATTTATGGTTACGCAAAAGTATCGAGTTGAAAGTGAGGCCGGGAGCGAGCACAGCTGCATCGACTGACATTTCCGCGCGCACTGCACGGTTAAATTGTAGTCAAGATGGACGTTCGTCAACGATCATGTTTGCGATATTATTGAATTACGATACTATAAAGTGGAATATTTTATGACCTTATTTTATAAGAAATAAGTTATAAAATAGTAAGTAAATGTTCCCTTATTACTAGTTATTACCAAACAGATTTAGGTCCTGATTAGGTCAGTACATAAGAGTTAAGACTGATAATGCTATAAAATCGCCAAAGTGCTAATACTAGTTGCACCCGAAGCCTTTGCTTCAGAGCAGTGTCCGCAGAACATAGAGAAGGTCATCCTCAGAACGTCGTAACAGAAGGTAGTGGGGTAATGCCATCTTAAGTACCTAATCTTAACTGGGTAGATCAATCTTTCTTTCCATTTTTTTTTTGGGAAATGGGAAATCTTTTTTCATTTTTAGGGTGGTGGAGCTAGGTCCGTGCGATTACCGATTTTCGATATATTTTTTTAGTGTGTTGAAGGGTTAATCCCATAAATTATTCTGACTCCACAGAATAAAAATACTCGTATCCTTTTATTTACAATACAGATAAAATATAAAAGGACAAAATTTGGACGCTTGTGTAGACTGTAGGTACAGATTTTAGCTAACGACAAAATAACGGTAATAGTACCTACTTATAGTTTTATCTACCGCATCATAATCAAACAAACAATAACATTAATTAAGATCCAATTATAATATTGAACGAAACATAAATCGGCATTACGTACGTCGCATCGGCAACATTAATAACCACCGAATCGGTAGCCTGTTTGTAGTTGGTAATTAATATACGATAAAATATTATCGATACAAAATATCATTATTAAAGGCTATTTAGATTCTATGACAGTTAAGAAGTATGTAGTATGATAAGCTGCATCGATAACTGGTGTTAGATAACGTTAAATTAAAGCGAGTAGAGCGCAGAAGTGGTTTTGTGACAGACGATGATAGCTTGCCTTCAGAGAATGAAGGAGATTGTTGCCTACTTTCTAGTAGGGAGGTAATTTCAATGCCCTGTTTTCTTGTGGTCATGACTCATTTGCTACAACTCTTTGAGGATACCTGTCTTTTCGTGACATCACATCTTATGTGCGTAATTTGTTACATGTAATTGTGCAATATTATCTAAAACTGCTTCTTTATATGACGCAAGTGTAGTATGGAGTGTAGAAATTGGGTATGAGTTTTTAGATCGATTTTCAAGATCGGCAGCGTGAGTATAGTATCTCTGGTATTGCAAAGAACCCATAAGGCTATGCGACCCGCTTTCAAATAATTGCATGGTATGCTTGTCTGCCACCTTAGTAAAAAAGAAAGGCTCCTTTTGTGAGACGGCGATTTTTCTTTGAGTTTTTAAAGTCAAGATTACGGTTAATATCAGCTGATAATATCTTAACAAGCGAGTGACGTGGCGCCTACATTTACAAAAAGTTTAGGTATCCAGTGATAAAAAATAACGCCATATATATATATGTATAGGGCGCTCGGGCGGTAGCACTTTCTCATCTTATTAAGAGCTATTTTCGGTTAAATCCAGTCTTAATCAGGAGTTTGCTTTCTTGCTTTTACAATGGCCTTTGAAAAGCTTTACAAAGTCATTAGAGAGAGAGAGAGTAACACCGCATCCGTAGACTTTATAAAATCAAAGCCTTAGACCGATTTCCACTGATTTTCCATTGTTTGTATCTTTCATAAATATGTACATACTTTTAAAAATTTGGCCAGTGAATTTTAATTGCTTACTCTCCACCGTTTTGCGCAGTGCCCCAATCTATGACGTGTTCTAAATCAACTTCTGTGACATTGATAGTAATAATGCAGAAGTATTTTGCGTATAAGGATTTATTTGTGGCCAATGACGTCAATAATATTCGTATTTGAACACAGGTCTACTCATTTCCGTCCTTAGTAATCAGATTTGGATCTAATCAGTTGAATAATACTTTTGAGCTATCTTAATTGACTACTTATTGACTAATTGTTATTTCAAGTTATCTAGATCCTTAATAATTAATTCAATTATGACCTCGTTGACTGGGCCAAGAAATCAAGGGTTGAATATAATGTACTACCCTATATCTTCACGTAAAACCTAAAAGGCGCGATTAAGAGAACCTGAAAACGTAGATACTCGCCCCTTGTAGGTAGCCTTTTCCCTGTTATTGTACTGTTGTTCATCTAAATTATTTTTGAAAAGCAATTAGTATGCTAACTGATTATAAATTTGGTAGCCGGGTGGATAAGGCGTCTGCACGGTTTGCAGAAGACGCAGGTTCGAATCCTGCTCGATACCTATTTTTTTTCCATATTTATAAATTGTTGTTAATCTGTCTAAGTCTTTCTCCCACCTTATTTTCTTGGGTTCAGAAGTACAATTTTATTATGTGTGATACTGTTCTCTCCTGCGCGACTAGCCGCTTCCATAATAAGGCCCAGTGTTCAGCTTTGTTCTTCAGCTATGAGGTAGAGAAGTTTCAGCTAGAACAACGTCGTGGTGTCTATACTTTTTTTAAACAATTTTCGTCTTCCCGAAGACTTAAGCGTGATGCCTTGGTTGTCTTTGCTCTGTTTTGTGGAATTCGAGATAGGATTCAATAGTGTAGGAACTCTGGGAGAAGAACCTATGCGGTGGTGATCTCTATCATTGTATTAACAAAAGTGAAATCCATTTTAACTGATTTCTTAAAGTTTATGAAAAGTATTGTCCTCTTTGTTATTTTCGCATACCACTAACGATATTACTTTAAAATACATAACAGTGTAATAAGGAAACACTACGTCAACTTGACCCACGCAAGGGGTTAACAGCACCGCCATTTTGAATGATGCGTATGCGCACTTATCTCCTCATCAATCTATAATTACTGAGAAAGTCTCACTTTTCCCGTGTTTTTGTACATTCTACGCGATATTCATTACAAGCTACTGATGGCAGTAATACCGTAAATTAACAAAACTACATATTTAAACCATTATAGTTACTTAACAAGTAAAACGTTTCAACCTGTTGTTTATTCACAACTATCTTTATCAATATTTTATATGAAAACCATAATCTATTACAGTTTTACTAACTAAAATGTTTCATATGATATTATATGTTTTATAAATATGTATTTACGAAAACAAAAGTATTAATATCAGTGGTCTGATACCCTTAGTACAAGCACGCCAATCCTAAATCCTAGCTTACTTTGGGATCAGATAGCGGTGTGTAATATGTCCGTGAATATTTATATTTATTTATAAGATACTAAATACATATAATATTTTTTTCTTTTGTTTGAAATTTAGGTACCTACCTATTTTTAGTTTCTTTTCTTGTGTAAAAAGTGTATAGTAAATATAAATTGTATATAGTATGTATAAATTAAATTCAAATAATACACATTCATTATATAAAAATACAAATTGATGTGTTGTCGTGATAACTGGAAGAGACCTAGGTCCATCAATAAACGACAATTCTATCGTAGAATTCATTATACTTTTAGGTAGAGTAGGTACTTACGTATAACAGAAGTGATTATGCAAAAACGGCAGAACTTAGTTTTTAATACTTTTTAAAAACAAAATAAATTTTAATACTTACTTATTAAAATGCTCACAGACATTATTATACATAACACATTTTAATTAAAATTCGCACACAAAACATTAACACAATACAGTTCAACTTAACACAGATCTCATAAAAAACATCAACGCAAAAACGAATTACAGATCACGTTATTTGATTAGCCCTAATTACATTGACTGTAATTAACCTGCATGTTTCATTCCCTTTGTTTTATAACAAACACAAACACAATATAGATATTCTCTCATTATGAAAACAATCTAATTTAAACTCTATGCTTATCGGAACAAGGATCATAGGTGGTTTGGTAGACAGAAATTCACTTTTGATAGTGTGAGATGCGTTATGCAGCGATAAGCTTGCATTATACCATAAAGCATAATTTTTCGATGGAAATGATAGTTATTTTGTTAATTTTTTTCATCAAGTAGAGTTAGTAGTGGAGTTGACTGACAGTTGTCGATGCATTTTTTACATTTTGTAATTCACCTGTTTTTGCAAAACGTGCCTTTACCATAGACTACGGTGACTACTTCCGATCGAGTAGACTTTATAGTTGTTTGCAACCTTAGTAGATTAAAAAACCCTTTTCGTTTGTATGTAGAAAGTGAAACCAGCGTATTTACAGAACTCAACTCTAACTTTACTGTGTTTTAAAGTTGCAGTGTCATACCACAACCACTTAAGTTTGTTCTGTTACTGGTATAACTCTGATGCTCTGGTAATTGGAAAAACATGTATTTAAATAATGTAGCCATAATTCAAATATTATAGGTGCCTACTTAATCAAGGAAAGACCTACAGGAAAATTATGACGCGTGAAATCAATGTCAATTGTCACGACGCGATGTGTGGGCGCACTCATTACAATCGTTGTCATGTCACAGATTACTAAATAGTTACTACGTAACAGATACATCACTCCCATACAAAAGCGACAATACCTACGCTATATTAGCCTACAAAATTTTAATAATAATACCTGCTGCCCCGAACGAGAAGAATTGTACCTTAAACACGCGCTCATAGCGTCGAGACTGTGTTGCCCGCTGTGCGAGTGACGTCATCGTAAGAATGCGCTAGGGTTGAACATATAATGATTGTTGTAATAAAACAAGTTACGAATCAACCATGTTTTAATAAGCTTTTAGTAGGTCGACGTGTATGTAACTAACAATGTAATGGAATGTAAGGAAAAAAAATATGAATGGTTTAAAAAAACCCTAGAAAACACGCTTTTATAAATGAACGTAAAAACCAAAAATAAATTATGAATCACAGTAGGTAGGTATACCTATATATTTATATTGTTTATCTTATGCCTACCCATAACTAAAATATCAAAGAAATCTAAAGTTAACTGACATTACCTTTAGCGTAAGTACCGGCTATTCACCTATCTCACCCGGCCATCCTACCTTACTATGTTACACACACATACATATGGTCACGCGTAGATCTCCGAAGGGAAAGGCAGAGGCATATTAGATGCCCACATTTCATTTTTTTATAGTTTGTACCAAGTACAGGTTGTGACCCTCTTCTGTTTAAATTTTTCAAACCGCCTAAAAAGGCCTTCAACTTGGCTGACTGCTATTTTATTGGCAACCGGGACCAACGGCCTAACGTGCCTTCCGAAGCACGGAAACGCTCAAATAAAGGTCACAAAGTGGTCACATGAATGGTCACCCATCCAAGAACTGGCCATAGTGAAAGTTGCTTACAACAGTGATCGATTACAGAACACTGAGTCCCTGCGGCCACGAACGCTTCGACTACCTATTTACCTACAAATTCTATAAAACATTGAATTGCCTATAAAAAACAACAATTTTACCTGACTCAAATAACTCCTTAATTTAAGATTTACATACTTATCACCTACCTACTTATGTTCAAACAAATAAATGGTAAAAACATTCAAATTGATAAGATTTAAAATATTACTCAGCTTTCTTCGTCTCTCGGCAATTTAGAAAACAACAAATTTTCTTTTGTTTTTGTACTATTACACCCATCCACTGCACAATAATTACGTGGTTTCGGTATTTCGAAGCGTAAGCGCGGGAAACGTGCGGTGCGGTGCGATGCGAGCGCTCAGTTGGGCGTCCGGCAGTAGACTTGGGTAGGTACTGTTCGTACTGCCGGACGTGTTATATGGCATAAACGCGTACTGGTTCAGTACCCAGTACGCGTCAAAATTTAGCAGGACCCAGGACCTTTCTCGGACGCGATATACCGCTCGGGCGCGTACAGTCGACGTTCGGCCGCGTTCGGCCGGCCCGCGTCCGAGTCCGAGATAGATTACAAATACTCGGCCGCGTCCGAGTCCGAGATAGAATATATTATTACTATCTGTGGTCCGAGCGACCGGGTGACCGGAATGATGCACGCTTGGGAACATTTTGCTACGTAGTGTATCTCAACATAACGTGTACGAGTAGTAACGAATACTGATGAATGTTATATGAATACTTGAGGCACGCCTGCCTGCTTAATGGGCTCAGGAGATGGTCAAGCGACTTGAGTCAATATCAAGTGTACATACATGTCGATGCATACACATGTGCAAAGAATTCATGCACACAGAAGCTACTTTCAATAATATTTTAATCGACTTGTCAAGTGCATATTGACCATATAAAAGCCCATCAGTCGAGGCACGTGTAGTACCTGCCAGATAATAATATATTAAACGAATAATATTTATTATTAGGATAAATGAAGAAAAAGTGACATATTTTATTTTTTTAATTATCTCGAAAACGGTGCGTGCTATCGTAAAAATAATGGCATTTTTGACCCCCCTTTGAAACCCCCCATCCGCCAAATATACATTACGAATAACGATTTTTTATACCACTAAGGTGGCATAATGTTGCCTGTAGTATAGGTTTATTTGTTGGTTTGATATTAATCGTCAAAAAGGGTCCATGCTGGCGGTGTTGCAGTCATCCTCATCAGCTAGCAGTTTCATAGAAGAGAATGATTACAAGGTAGATTTTTTTTCTAAATCTTGTATCTCGAAAACCGTGCGTGATATCCTGATCAAATACAACAAAATTTTCATCGCCCTTTAAGAAAGCCCCAACCATAAGGGGCAAACACATACAAACGTAAGTGACCCTCGCCCCCCCCCCCTTTAATTATTGAAAAGCGGGAATTAGTACATTAAGGCATTCATAAGAACTGCAGATATATTATGGTCTAAGATTCTTGTTGCTGTTTTAAACGGCATCACGACTTTTTGGCGCGAAGCAGGAAAGGGCGGTTATCGCTCCGTTGTATATTTTTTTCTAAATTAGAGTATTTTCAAATGTTTTGTGTGTATCAACGGTGGATTCCGAAGACTATACTTGACTTTGACTGGGACTTAGAGGAAATGTGAAATAAAGAAGAAAAAAGAAACAAGACTTGGCATTCGGTCTAAGTAACCAAAGCGTGTTCAAATTAATAATAAAAAAAAGAACCGGGAACTGTCAGAACACTCAGCAGGTCCAGGACCTTTCCGTTCCGTTTTCATAAACCTAATTATAGGCTTTATTTTGTCTGAATAAAGATAATATTAGTATGATAGCAGTACCAACGCCATCTAGAGCACGTTGACCGCATTTCTTACTCTCACGAAACGAATGAGTTAGTTCTTTTATAGAAAATATTATAAATTATCTGTGGTTCTATGTTCTATTCGATCGTACCAACATAAGCAACTCAAAGGGACTTTATCAAGAAAAATAGACCCTAATCTATATAATTCAAGGTCTTGTACCTATCTACACTTGTACACATACATTTTATAACAGCGACATCTGCTGCAACTGGGATAATTCAGATACGTCCACCCCATCGTATCTGTTTTGCCTGGGTTGCCTTAGATGGCGCATAATGGCATGCAAATTCAAAAGAACTTTAGGCTCATTAAAATAAGGTGTATTTTTCTTGATACGATTTATGAGGGCACCTGTCAGAACAATCACGACACTGTATGTACTCGTACGAAAGACCGGGTACTGGTCCGGGGTCAAGAGAACTTTATTGACTTGCGAATAAGGTCTATTTTTCTTAATACGGTTTATGAAGGTCCGACACCTGTCAGAACACTGTACTTGTACGAAAGATCGGGTACTGGTCCGGGTACTGTTCGAATGCCATATGGCACGGTTCGGAAAGCTATGCCATATGTCAGGACATCATCGGGTACTGTTTTGCGCAAGTCTATCCGGCAGCCCTCTGCCAGTTGTATCCCCAGGGAGATGCCGAGCGGTAGGTACATAGCGCGCGATTTTGAGCGAGTGACGGAGGCCTGGTCATGTGCATCTGGTAAAAAAAATACATACAGACGAATTGAGAACCTCCTCCTTTTTTTGAAGTCGGTTAAAAAGTGTAAGTAGGTACATTTATCGCACAGAAGAAATGTATTTTCTAAATTACATTATCAGTTATTAGGAAGTAGGAGTTAGGCTCCTCTAACCCTCTTATCTTCGTGTCAGAGTGAAATAAAATGAGGCCTATTTCTACAGCCCGATTGACGCAAGGCAGAACACCTTGTTGGTTTTGTACCCACAAAACCAACAAAGTGTTGTCAGGTCAGGTCACTCTCTAGGGTTGGGAGTTTCACACAGAGCCTTCTTGCTGACTCCGCAGTTAAGTGCCTAAATGCATTCCATACATCATTTGCAATAATAAGCCCTATTGTTTTTCTGTATTATTTACAAGTAGCCCAGAAGGATAAGCTACTACTTGCACATTACAATATCAACAATCGTAGCGATAGACGATAGTATAAGATTACTAAAGGAAAGGGAAGAATGATTGTGATATGATGTAATTATTTGTTACTGACAGTTCCTGGTTCGCTTTACTGTTCTCGCATTCTGGGGTCAGCAGAGCAGATAAATCTATGCCGATTAATTACTATTATACCTATTAGTGCGATAGCTTTGGGAAACGCCCTATTCAATAGCAATCTATTTGTAATAAGTTTAAATACCTATCAATGCAAACAATTTCATTGAATGAAATACAAACATAAAACAGTACTTACTACCAGATCGTTCTATCAATACGTGGGTACAATAATCAATTCAATCTGATTCTAGGAATATAATCAAACGTAAATTGTAGTTCAATTAAGTTGCAAATAATAGCCTTAGATACAAATACATTGTAAACAGAGTGGCATGTGACCGACATACATAATGGAAATAAGTAGGTAGTTAGGTAGGTATGGTAGGGTGAGTTCAAAGGAATTCAAACTTTGGTACTACTCTCACTGATGGTTGATTTTATGATCTTCAAATTTAACACACGTGAAAAAATAGGTATGCCTACTGCTATTTTTAAAATAAGACAAATAAAATAATAATAGGATCGTGAGTTCGTTGTGGAAATCCCAATAGAAGATGGGACAGGAAATCCACAACACAATAATTATTTGATAGGCGTCTAATTGGAAACAAAATCTAGTTTACTGTTAGTACCTAAGTTCATATGCGAGAACAGTTAACATAAGAAGCTTACAACACATTTTTGTTGGACTCCCAGCTCTAGTCTGAATAAGTACCAGATTTAACTGCCTCTGTGGCGCAGTCGGTAGTGACGTAGTGTAGTCCTTTTTGGGCCTGGGTTTAATTCCTGGGTCGGTTCAAATATTTGTGTGATCCACAAATGTTTGTTTCGGAGTTTGGATGTTTTCTATGTATAATGTGTTATGTTTGTATTTAGAAAAATATATAAGTACCTATGTCTATCAGTCATCTACATCCCATAGCACAAGCTTTATTAGCAACTAGCTGAGCCCGCAACTTCGTTTACGTCACATAAGGTGTATGAAAGGAAAGGTATTTCTTCATCAGAGTCATCAAGCAGCGTCTGAAACTGCCCTGTTTGCTTAATCATAAAAGAGCTTAATGATTAAGACTATTTTTAAACAATTCAGTCCGCGCCGAAGGCGTGGACTGAATTGTTTTAAAATAGACTTAATCATTAAGCTCTTTTATGATTAAGCCAACACGCCAGTTTAGGTTCACTCACATTCAAAGAAACCCCTACAATTAAAATTTTCAAAATATCTGATTCTTAAAAGTGTTATAACTCTTTTATTTCTAAACCGATTTACATAAAACAAACGCTAAATGTTAACTGGAGCAAACCTCAACACAATAAAAAAAACCGCATTGCAATCGGTTGAGCGGTTACTGAGATTAGCGTGCACAACCGTACAGACAAACAGATATACAGACATGCAGACATACAGACATACAGACAAACAGACAAAAATTCTAAAAATCATTGTTTTGGGTTCTATTGCGTTCATAAAGCCCCCCTATAATATTTTTTCTTATTTATCTTCCATGTACAGACAGCGACCTGTTACGATTTTATTATATGTATTGATTTGGGCTAGATGATGTTGTGTGAAAATGTCTACAAATATTTATTCAAATATATTTAGATTACCTTCTAAACCACCACGGTGGTCCTTCTTCTCCCCTCTGCCAAATCGCAGAATAGGCCAAGGGCCAAAGCAGACAGGTCTCTCTGCTGAGTTGTGACTCAGACCTCCCAAATACAGCGGGCGGTCTGTAATAGTGATCCTAATGACTGACTTTTACAACCGAAAGGGTTGTCTTCATTGGGAGTGGTACCCCAAGTGGCTCATAGCCCAAGAAACTGATCGCATAATTACAATGAAGAAAAACTATATATAAAAGTAGGTAAGTACTACCGTGCGAGGCCGCATCTGCGTTTTTCCGCGGCGGTTTCTAACCTCAAAATGTCATCAAACTGTCAAAATCAATGGAATCAAGTCAGTGTTTTGACATTTTGAGGTTAGAAACCGCCGCGATAACCGCAAGTGCGGCCTCGGCCTCATATACAGGGTGAATTTTTGAAAAGGGCTTGGATGGCCAAATCCGAAACTACAAGGAATAGCTAAAAATGTTCAAAGGAGTCACGAGCCCGATTTTGATAAAACTTAAAACCTCATCAATAGATTTTTGAAAAACCAATAATCCTAGCTGGGAATCGAACCTATTGACTTTGAAAAAAAACACACCCTTTATTATTACACCATACGATAGTGTCGGTGATAAGGATCAAATTTTGCGAAGTAATGGTATACGGAAAATTTAAGGAAAGTTTGGAATTTTAATAGAATTCATATTTCATGTACCTAAATTTTGTATCATAATTTGATTCGTTCGAAATCCCAAAATAAATCGTAACTATTCCGTGTTTCAAATCATGCTCAGAATGATTTTTTGGAGAATATTCTAAACTGAATCAATAATATTGAATGCAGTACGATCCTTGAGGTCTCGAATACAGCTATGTTTTAAAGACAATGGTCTACATTTTGAACAATAACAGTTAACGTAAGAAAAATAAATTGTATTTTGTTAAAGATGAGCACTTTCCTATAGTTTGCCGTATATCATTACTTCCCAGAATAAGATCCTTAATAGCAACACCCTCGTGTGGTGTAATAATATAGGGTGTGTTTTTTTTCTCAAAATCAATCGGTTCGAATTCCAGCTAGGATTATTGGTTTTTCAAAAATCTAATGATGAGGTTTAAAGTTTCATCAAAATCGGGCTCGTGACTTCTTTGAGCATTTTTCGCTATTCCTTATAGTTTCGGATTTCGCCATCCAATCCCTTTTGAAAAATTCACCCTGTATATGTATGCGGTTGTTATAACTATAGGTACATAAGAAACACCCAAGCTTACGAATCTATGTCCATACGAATCACATACACATTAATTATTTCATTCCGCGATTCGCATTCGATTACTAACGCTTACAGGTAGAGTCAGTGTAAAATTATCTAATACCCACACATTAAATAATATCTACAAGAACTAAACTGATTAGCAACCTCCAGGTAATCTCATCAGCCTATTTCGTTCGCTGATTATACCCTGATGAATACGGGAGGCTGAAGTAACGATGTCTCTGTGTGTTCCGACTTTCCACATTATACCAGCTTTCTATATTATTACTCACACCCTGATGATTATATTGTGATGTGGTATTTCTTACCATTATTAGCGACTTCATTAAATAGCATTTAGTGTTTTTGCGCGGTTTGTTTACGAACTTGTACCTACTTTGTATGTCATGAATTGTTCTTGGTGCGAGGAAAACTCATCATCATCATCTGGATGCCATTTCAGCCTGGCTTTGGACCCTGGAGTCCGCTTTCGTCCTGTATGTTTCCTCTTATCACGGTTTTTTAAAATTCACGTTGTTAAAATTTATTCTTGACTATTACTGTCACCAATAAAACTAAAACACTATCTTATTTGATTTCCTCATGAAATTTGTTTTCTACAAGTAGGATATGTAAGTTTTTCAAACATGGTTCTCATAATCATTCTTCAGTGTAAACCATCTACGAAATGGCCATTTAGGACTCGTATTGCACGTTGTTTTTTTTTCTAATGTGATGGATTTTCCCGGGCGAGGGTCCAGCTACCTTGGCTGGTGAGCAACATTTTAGTACTTTAGGACACTTGCGCAGAACCACAAAGCCTTTTATACATATAATCTGATACTGACGCTGCATAAAAGATATGAAAAAGTATGCATGGAACTAGCAAGACGTTATCAGATTTTTTTTTTGTAAATCTGCTATGCAGTACAATGTCTCTCTATAGTCTTAGGAAATCCACTGGTTAATCACCGGATCTAGTAGTCCGCTTGCCCTCTGTAACCTTGACTAATTCCAGCTATATTTTCCTCATGTACGTACACATTACTACAACATAATGATTATAATAATACAAGCCACCGTAATTACTACTATCAAAAGTATGATTTAAATCTTAATTGAATTCTCTAATCAACCTGATTTTTTACAGATAACCTAAATGAAAAAATGTTAACTAAAGTAAAATTAATGTAAAAAACTGTAATCGCTAATCTGTCGCCATCACTAAAGCCTTACTGTTTATTTATTAACTAGTCTGCTACTGCGGACACACTTGCGAAAATGTCGACTAGTGTGATCCAAAGTAGCCCATGTTCTTAAAAAGTTAAAGTTGTCTGGCTTAAAAAGTGTCCACAATCATTCAGCAGCTGCTGAATTGTCAATTTTAAGACAGTCTTTTTATTCTATTTATCTTGGTGATTAGTCGTTCTTGCGTATAAATGTCACACGAATACACCAAAATTGTCAAAAGTGTGTTCTGAAAGGAATCTATGACTGCAAACTTACAGCAGAACTCTATTTCGATTCACACGTAAACACTTCTCAAGATGCTAAATCAGAATTGAAGGTTTAAAAACCCACTGATATGTGCGCCGAAGTCTAAAACAGCCAGTTATTCTTAAATCTATAAAAATAAATAAAATTGGAGTGTCTGTTTTTAATATTAAAATAACCGCTTTCTACTACATGCATATGAATATATATAGATACGGTACACATACCAAAATATATATTTTTAAAATTTTTGTCTGTCTGTCTGTCTGTTTGTTCCGGCTAATCTCAGGAACGGCTGGACCGATTCTATACGGGACTTTCACTGGCAGATAGCTTATGTAATAAGGAGTAACTTAGGCTACTTTTATCCCGGGAATAAGTTCCCACGGGAAGCGAGAACAAATTTTACGCGGGCAAAGCTGCGGGCATCGGCTAGTACCTAATAAAACTTGACCTTCATGAACACACCAAAATTAGTTTAAAAAGTGTATTCTGAAAGGAACCTATCTATGACTGCAAACTTACAGCAGAACTCTATTTCGATTCACACGTAAACACTTTAGTCCATTGAAATGTTACAATTTAAGGACCGAATATTGCATTTCTTAGAGGACGCAATTTTATTTTTGGGACATGTGTGGGGGGTCAATAGAAGCTTAACCTCAAGTTTGTGGGGTCGCCACCCTTGTCCCCCGGCCGCAATCTTAAAAAGGGGTGAAAACACTTTTTTCCCAATATCTCGGAAACTATGAGTCTTACAAAAAGTTTCTGAACTCAAAATTTGTAGCAAATTGTTTTGCCTACAAATATGTCAAACAAATTTTTTCCCTAAATTAAAAATTAAAGAAGTTATATACAAAAAATTGAAAATAAAATTATAAAAAATTTCTTTTTTGCTCTGTGGCGTTTTTTTTTAATTTCTCTTAAAAGATCATCTACAAGATTAGTCTGAGGTATTTTTTTTTGTAAAATGTATAAAAAAGTTATAGAGCAAAAAAGAAAATTTTTATAAAAAAATTCTAAAACTTTTGTAAATTTTTTTGTTAAGTTATAGATATACACATTTGTAGGCAAAACAATATGCTACAAATTATGTCCCTACAATTTTTTTGTAAGACTCATAGTTTCGAAAATATTGCGAGAAAAGTGTTTTTCCCCCCTCTTTTCAAGATGGCGGACGGGGGACAAGGGTGGCGACCCCACAAACTTGAGGTTAAGCTTCTATTGACCCCCCACACATGTCCCGAAAATAAAATTGCGTCCTCTAATAAATGCAAAGCTCATTTAACATTTCAATGGACTACTTATCAAGATGCTTAATCAGAATTTAAGGTTTAAAAACCCGAATATATGAGCGCCGAAGTCTAAAACAGCCAGTTATTCTTAAACACCTAATAAAACATGTAACAAAATATAAATAAATAAATAAATATTCTTGGACAATCCCACACAACATCATCTAGCCCAAACTAAGCTATAAGCTTGTGCTATGGGATCTAGACAAAAGGTATCGAATTTCCAATCGAAGGGTATGTTTCCACTGATCTGGGAAACATACCCTTAAAAGCGGACTGTGAGTTGACCAATCGGGCTCAAAATCTCCACGCTGAGCAGTTTCTAGCTTTGTGATAATCCAACTCACGGTCCTCTCTGCTCCACTTCATCCAATTCCGAGTCAGTAGAAACGCACCTTTAGACTAACGCCAACTTATCCACAGATAAAGATAATGACTTGACAAACAAAATAGCGATATCAAAACCATAATCGCAATTGTCATCTTATCGTAAATCAGGACTTCGGTACTTTTGTTGTTAGATCAGATTTTATTTGTTAAGTTAATTAGATCCAATACTGCATTATCATGATAATTGCTTTTATCATCGATTTCGATATATTTGAGTGTGATAAACTCGATACTGTCTATTCGGTAATTGTTTTATCAAAGATGGTAGATAAGATGCAACGGGCAATGAAAGAACCCATTGTGATATTTCCTAAAGTTGCTGGTTGCGATTCTAACAAAAACCATTGTCTGTAGAATATCTGTGAATATTATCTAAATTGGACAAGCATCGTAGATAAATAGGGAATTGTTTATACCAGAAAGAAATTGCAGTTATCTATAGAATGTTAGTAATTCCGCGACTAGGAAAGTTTCTTCTACAGGGTATCTGAGAAATCGTGTCTTTATAAAAACTCGTCTCCCGATTCACAAATGAAATCCGGCAGTATCAAACTTAACATTGTTATTGAGAATAATAGAATTTTTTCCCTCCAAATATTTTCCTGTAAAAGTAGAATTAGTCTAGTTTTAAAACACCAAGTAAGAAAACTTAGAATAAAAAAACCCGGCCAAAGGAGGTCGAACATGCGCACGGAAGGTTGCCGTACCTAAAATCTGCAAAAAAGTTACGTTAGTTATAAAAGCAACAGTTTTTTTTTGTATTTGTTGCAATAGCGGAACAGAAATACATAATCTATGAAAATTTCAACTGTCTAACTGCAAGAGATAAAGCCTCGTAACGTAAAAACGGATAGACACAGACGGACGGTAGAGTATGAGTTAGTCTCGTTTTTACCCTTTTTACGCGGAATCCTAAAAAAGAAAAAAATATAAAACTGCAACACAAATAGTTCACTTACGTTAATTTAAATATTTACGCGGAATCCTAAAAAAGAAAAAAATATAAAACTGCAACACAAATAGTTCACTTACGTTAATTTAAATAAATGCAAACACATTTGTGCATGTGCTATTACTTCAGCAATTAGTTGGGGATAATCGCACGCGATCTGTGACCCACTACGTTCCATTTTATTTCTTTCTATTAATGTCATGTTGAATAAATCAAATTGTTTAATTACTAGATGATGCTTGTGGCTTCACTCACGTGCAATGCAGTTCCCACTACCGCTTCCCATGGGCACATAGTCCCGGGCTAAAGGCAGTTTTATGTTATTCTGGACTAAAATTATTATCTATCCCTGTACCAAATTTCAGCCAGATTCTGTCAGCCGTAAGAGCGTGATTGAGTAACAAACATTCAAACATCTTTGCAAACTTTTATAGCTTATATTTTGAGCTACAAAATACTCAATTTTATTGTAACAATAAATTAGAACGAAATACCCCTTGTAATCAATAGGATTTTGCTTTACCAAACTATATCATGATTGCACAAGAGTTCACAAGACCAAACGTTTGGGCATCCTTGGGGGAGGCCTTTGGCCAGTAGTGGGCGCCGAATGGGCTGAGATGATGATGATGAACTAGGAATATTTCAATCATACAGACACCATGTAACGCCAAGTTGAAACTTTAGAAGATAGATTTTTTTCGATGTAACTTAACCAGCCAATTTGGCTTTATTTTTGCTTTCTATCTCGTTTTTTCCAAGAACTTGCTTAGAACAATAGCTTCACTATGAAACGTTAATAACATAGGTATCTAGAATCTCTAGTCCTAACCTACAATTAGCTTAAAGCGTAAGCTGACAGTCTAGACAGCGCAAATTCATTGAAAATCATATTACTTTGTAGCAAAGACAATAAGTGACCTGTCAAAGGAAATTAAGTATAATTATAATTAATTGTTGCGGTTATTGGATTATCGTGACGACCGGCATTATGTTTGCGTCAAGGTTGTAACAAGTGCTGAGCAATTACGGTAAGTAACAAAATTTATGAACGAAGAATAGAGTAGATATCATTTGGTGGGTAAATGGGACATAGTTATATTTGGGACATCAATTTTTACACGGCACCATTTAGCCGGCCGATAAACTGTATGCTAGCATAATTATGCTGGACGCGTGACTCTCATTGCTCTACCTATCTACATTCAGCAAATTTTCCCACACACGTTTCTGCTTGTGCGAGATATCTAGTAACTTTGGCTGTCTTGAATTTCTTTACATTACCTTGTACTATTACTTAATCTGTGACACTACGATGAATAGAAACGGGCTAAAGATAGATCCTTGGTGAATTCCAATGGCAACAGTAGAGAAAGACCTCTGATGTCGTGGTCACGAAATGGGTAAGTTACAGTTTAATGTAAAGCCACTATTGGCAGATATAAAAAGTAAAAATATAGTATACCCAGGTACGAATTAATAAATCGAAGCTACAGGCTGACTAAAAAATATAAAAATAAAAACAAACAAAAAAAAAATATTATATAAAAATAAGTCGGGTTTTCCTTCCTGACGCTATAACTCCAGAACGCACGAACCGATTTCCACGGTTTTGCATTCGTTGGATAGGTCTCGGGCTCCGTGAGGTTTATAGCAAAGAAAATTCAGCAAAAATTCACATACAGCGCCATCGCGGGCGAAGCTGCGGGCATCAGCTAGTTCAATCATAAAATTTAAAGCGAGCAAAACTTATTACACATAATTATGTACGTGCTATTTTCCCGAAGCGTAGGTAATAACAGTTAATTGTGGACATAACACCATAATCAGAGATCAATTAAGTTAATAACATTAAGTGAATTAAACGACACAATTGACTACAAGAAACTGAGGTCGAATTATACTCATAATAATTGTATATCACGACACTAATTATGCACATGTACTTCTCAGAAACACAGTAATCAAATTATGTTTTCGAAGTCTGTTCATGTAATAGGCTACTTTTTTACAGGTTTTGATTAGTTTTACTTATTACTTATGTACGGAACAGAATCCTCAGATACCTCAATAGACTTCAAGAAATAAATAGGTACTTACTAAGAAATGATTTATCGGGATAAAACTATTTGTTTTGTTTAAGAATACCTAGTTCACTTTTTTATTTGTTTAAGAATAATTTCATTTTTATGTCATTTTATTGTTTTGTTTAAGAATAATTTTATTATTTCAATTTCGTTGTTAATAAAAAAAATAAAACATCAGAGACTGAACTTTACTGTACTGAACTGTGCTTTGAATATGGTAACACAAGAATGTTGTGTTTTGCGAATATGGTCTTAGAAGATTATGATGTTTTCAGAACATGATATTATGAATAGGTAGGTTTAAGATGTTTTGCGAATATCGTGTTTTACGAATGTGATGTTTTACGAATGTGGTCTTTGGCTCTTTGGAGAATATGATATACAGCGACGAGAGGATTTATATCCCTTATGGAGTTGTATAATGTATAACAATCTAGGATTATTGTTCTTGACTGTTAGGTATACTTTAAGATTCATGAACCAAGAGCAAGAGAGAGGTTACTTCTTTACTCTCTTTATTCTCCTCGGAGATATAGGAGTGATTGTATGTACGTGTCTCTCCATAAAAACTCAATTAAATGTAAAAATTATGATGACTAAATTATTAATTATAGCCAAGTTAATGTTTTTTAATACTTTCACTCACTGTCGCATACAATTCACACATGTACTACGTGTACGGTCATACATAATTATCACTAATTAATTCTACATATCGTTCATGCTCGATTACACAGTAGTTCATTAATAAATGATTATTATAGACGATGGTCATACATAATAATGTATGACCATCGTCTGCGTGAGGTTACAACTGGGCACATCACTATGAAAAAAACTAGCAACAGCAGAAATATTAATTGTACTCCATGGTGTGGTGCGGTTTTTTAACTTGATAGTTAGAAAGGGCGCATGGGTGGTACAAAGGTTCACAAGGATAGAAATAATGAATATATTAACACTCAATAAGCAATTAAAGATTGGGAAAATTGTGGCGCAATATTACCTACTGCAGGACATTATGAACCCCAGCGTATATAAATAGATATAGATATAAGCTAATTTAAAAACATTCAGTAGCTGTTACAGCATCAAGTCTATGTGTCTACATTGATGGCAATTCTAGCTAGTAATTAACTAAAGTTTTTGATATCTTTTCAGAATACTTCAATCAAAATAACGAGTACCAGAAGTACGCATCCAGCATGGGAATATCGGAACCACCCAAGGATGATTCCCCTAGAACTACACCTGAACTATCAAGGGCAGATCAGTCTCCGTCAGATAGGCCAGTCCCAGGGTCAGCAGACAGTGATGACGCTGATGAATTTACACCTAAAAGGAAGCAGAGACGATATAGAACAACCTTCACCAGTTTTCAGCTTGAAGAACTAGAAAAAGCCTTCTCCAGAACTCATTATCCCGATGTATTTACAAGGTAAGAGATATATGTTTGCCGAAATATTTGTATCTATGAAATTTTCATGGCATGAATAAGTTCGTAGAGACATGAATGCGTCGGTACTTTACTAAATACTCCATCAGCCTTTATCTATACTAAGAGGAAAGATTTGTTTTTTGTTTTTTTGTTTGTTTGTTTGTTTGTAACGAATAGGCTCCGGAACTACTGGACCGATTCGAAAAATTCTTTCACTGTTGGGAAGCTACATTCTTTGCGGTGAACATACGCTATATTATTATCCCGTATTCCCACGGGAACGGGAACTACGCGGGTGAAACCGCGTGACCTCCGATAGTGAATTATATATGCATTAACGTTTGCATAAAATTGAGCGATGAGGCCACAATAAAAGCTTCAGGGCCCAAGCCAGCCTCACCTGCAGTGGTGCACCTGCTGACTAACGGACAAGGTCATGGCGACGAGAAGGAAAACTCAAAACGTCAGCGTGGTACAGTAAAACCAATCACTTTATTAGTATGTCAAAGATTGGGTTTGGGATACCCAGCAGTGAACTGCAATAAGCTGGTTTGATAATCCCTACTAATATTATAAATGCGAAAGTAACTCTGCCTGTCTGTTACGCTTTCACGCATAAACGGCTGGAGCGATTGAGATGAAATTTGGTATAGGGATAGTTCAAGGCCCTGGGAAAGACATAGGCTACTTTTTAACCGAATGTGCAAAAGGAGGGTTATGATTTTACGATATAACTACTCTTACGCGATAACGATTTCTACTCAGTCGATGCCGCGGGGAACAGCTAGTATAAAGATAAAACCACAAAAAAGTAACATTTTAACTGTATTATCCACTTTCTTAGTATTAAGTAATATTATTTAAGTATAAGGTGATACCAAATTACGAAGTAACTCTTACCGTTTCCATTTCGTGCGTCTATACTTCGATTATATTGACAGATGTCGTGAGAAGCGACCAGCAAATTACGGGATGGGTAAATGAACCCACCTGTGTTATAATAACTTAATTTTGTCCATGTCAAGTGCCCTTGACATATCAGATATAAATACGGGTAATACTCGTCTTATTTTACTACTAATAAGGTAATCAAAGTCACGCAAGGGCTACCTGACCAACTATTACTTTGGCATATTCTCCTTTTTTTGGGACAACACAGCCATTATGACCCAAACTAGGTACAATATTCAAGCATGCAAGGTTACTTATTATGTATGTTTTTGTTCTAGAGAGGAGCTTGCGATGAAGATTGGTCTAACGGAAGCGAGAATTCAGGTAGGTTCAAATTGTTCTAGTTTTTTTATTTTACTACCCTGTTTTTTTTTTCATTTATTTATTTTATTTGAAACATACTCGTAAAACAATTTGAAAACTTAATGCAAGATGGGAACGATGACAGCTATAGTTCAATCCTACCCGATCTGGCAATAATGTAAACATGTCATGTTTTGACAATCGTTGTCTAAGACACATGAGTAGAAAAATATAGTATGATAAATCATTGAATTTTTTACTATCCTAAGTGGGTATTTTAAATGAAAATAAACTGTCATAAAGAAGTTATTTGGTGTCGAAATGATTATAAGAACACTGTATGACTCCTGGATAGTTTGTTTACATTTTTGCGCAAAGCTATTGAAATACAGTATGCAATAGTACCTATACACTGCGAATGCTTTGACAAAGGTTAGGACCTAATTTATTAGAAAGTTTTTTATTTATTTATTTATTTATTTACTTCTCCCACCACTATCATTACAGGTGTGTACACCCAATGCGATAGTGTGGCTCATCTTACAATATAATTATCTGATACTACATTACAATAAAATGATACATACATGATAATAAAAACCTAAAACTAAAAAGAAAACCTTAGAATTTATATGCAATAACATGCAAGAGTACCTTTGAGAGTTCACTCAAAGCACACCAGAAAATATCCAGTTGCTGATCCAATTCGTTGATAATGCGCAAAGTTCGCGAAAAAGGTGCTTTTGCCAACAAATTAGTTCTGGCAGAAGGCACGGCTAGCAGTTGCGGGCTTCTACGCCGCCACACGTACCGATCTGGTACCTGCAAGCAAAGATGCCTGAGAACCCCCGGGTCATGAGCTACCCCTCTTAGTACCCTTACGACATATACTGCAAGGGCAAAGTCGCGTCGTACTCTTAGCTCATTGTAGCCCACCATCCCGAGCACAAAAAGTGTAGGGTACATCAACGGGTAGAATGGATAGATGCCGTACAGCTTAAAGTACAGATGTCGTATAAATTTATTTTGAACACGCTCCATCATGCCAGTGTACTTTAATTCATGTGGAGCCCATATGACTGAGCTGTGTTCAAGGTGACTTCGAACCACTGCGTCGTACAGCACTTTTATTGTAATTATGCTAGTGAACGCTCGCGACTGTCGCAGCACAAACCCCAAGTTCCTGTACGCCTTCTTACATACCTGTTCGATATGTTCGCGAAAGACTAGTGCGGGAGTGAAATTTACCCCTAAATCTCTCACCTGTGTCCTTCGCTGCATGAGTGTTTCCTCTATCGTATACTCATAATGGATCGGATTAGTCGCTCGAGAGAATGACATGACCGAGCACTTAGAGGTATTTAAGTATAGTTTGTTGTCGTGGCTCCATTTTACCACTCGGTTTATGTCATCCTGCATACGTTCACAGTCCACACCACTCCTTACTTCACATAACAATTTAAGATCATCTGCATATAGCAAACATGATCCATGCCTAACGACTTCTGGTAAGTCGTTTACCATAATAATGAAGTGAAGAGGTCCCAAATTACTTCCCTGACTCACTCCAGACCTGGTGCAAAATGGCTCAGATTCGTAGCCATTATAGTCCACATACTGCTTTCTGTCAGACATGTAGCTGCAAAAGAATTTTAACAGGTGCGGCGTACATCCTATGTCTGCGAGCTTCCGCAATAAGACATCTTTATCCACGGTATCAAATGCACGTCGAAAATCAAAATATGTGACATCCACCTGGACACCTGCATCGACTGCCGGCACCACCTGGATCATGAAATTGAGCAGATTTGTACTAGTGCTGCGCCCTGGTCGGAATCCATGTTGTTCGTCCGCCAAGTTATATTCTACTTGTCATTTTAAACTCACAAGTCAATAGTGAAATCGTTATTTCACTGCTTGTGGGGTAAGCAGTGAAATAACGATTTCATAATACATAACTAAATAGGTACCAAGATAACCGCAAGTGACACCGATAATTACATTCACAACATAATGGTCAACAGTGTACCTTAACATCTCTGATAATTAGTTAATAGGTAATAACATTATCTGGATCTCATTACTATGTAAGTACATCGGTGTCAAGACATGTTTGCGTTAATAAAATTACCTATCGCGTCGAGGTAAAGGTCAATACACACTGTAGAAGTAATTATTAGCAATAGCGGAACTTGTCATTATTTTCATTAGCACGTCACGTTTCAAACATGTTTATTTATGTTCTACTAGCTGTGCCGTTGAATCTCTTTATACCGTGTTTATATTATTTTGATACTATTATGTTATTGAATTATATCCGATTAAATGATATTTTTATTTTATTAATGATTTTTGCTCAGCACAGCCTCAGGATAAATATTTCCTTAAATCAGATTAGTAAATATTTGGTGGGAAACAAGCTTTGTCCATTTATAGTTACTTAAATAGCATAAATTTAATAGACAAAATATTTAAAGCAAAAAACAAATAAAAAAATAGTACCTATAACTTTTTTATAATATTTTATTAAAAAGCGGAAAAAGATAACTTGACCCAGACAGGACGTGAACCCGCAACCTTTGCCTAAACCAGAATAATGCTCTATCCACCTGAGCACAGGGACCGTTCTGAAACAAGTTGAAATTCTTCACCCTATGACCTATTGTAACCGCCATTTAAGACTAAATCTTTGTATGTCAATACAGTATAACGTATACAGTAAAAAATTTAATACACCTTTACATTTTTTAAAATCTATGTAGTTACCGAAAACAGTATTAAAACCTATTGCAATTTTATTATTCTTTTACAAATGTGCTTACTCTACGGTGCTCTACGCCCCACTCCACAAGTTTCATCGAAGGACAGTATCGACAACGATTCATTCCCATGGGCAAAGCAAAACCTGTCATACAACCTTCAATCAGACCCAGATCAAATCGAGTGAGACACAGAAACAACTCCAGTGATAACTATAATAAACCACTTCTCACATCAATTACTGATATAAACTCTGCTCATGGATACGGCAATTGTATTATTTTTAAATGAATGAATGAAAATAATGAAATGAATATTTTTTTGAACTAAATGACGTCTCAATACTGTGGTAATGTTGATTAAATTGACTATATTGGTAATCTTAATTAATTTGAGTTCAAGCCAGCAGACTTGGACATAAAGTTGTGATAGAACGCTTTTAAACACACAAAGTGTGAGTTTGGGATGTGCTGTGCTATGATCCCACCTACTAGCTAAGGGGCGTAGCAGTGATTATTAATGACAAAAGATCACAAACATATGATAATAGAGAGCAATAGGGGTTCTTCTAAGTATGACTCGGGACAAACCACTGACAACCGTTGGCTGAAGCATAAATTAAATGTACAAACTAGATTTAAAACTTTAAAGTTCTATTTTGATATCTCTTTTTCGTTCGATTGATTCGTTATTAACTGACTTCAAAAAAAGGAGGAGGTTCTCAATTCGTCTGTATGTTTTTTTTATGTATGTTAACCGATATTTCCGTCAGTTATGGAAGCATTTCAATTTTTTTTCTGTTGTTCAATAGGGTTTACTTCTGAGTCAGAAGTATACCCCAGAAGTAAGTTCTGAGGTGGTCCCATTTTCACCAGGCCAGGATCTGATGATGGGATCCAGGGGAAATCGAGGGCAACCACCGAAAATTGTAGGGACAACTAGTACGATTGCTAACTTTTTGATTAAGTGCTTTAATGTACTACAATTTAATGAAAGTCTGGAGTAGATCTGATGATGGAAACGAAAGACAGTCGAGGGAATTCCTTAACGATTTACAGCAGGTACATTGTGTATGGGCTTGATTGATTTGTATTGATGAGAACTTTACACCTAGATGGATATATTTTTCGCTCCACCCGTCACTTAAAATATTGAAAAAAAAATCATAAAAAATAGAACCGACTTCAAACAAATCCTTAAAAATAAAATTTACTTAGCACAAAGTAATATGTATTTTGATTTATCAGATTTTATTCAATATTATATTGAAGTTGGTGCCATTAATAATACCTACCTAAACCCATGGGTTTACTCGGCGCCAACTTCAATATAAGTATATTAAATAAAATGTGATAAATCAAAATACATATTACTTTGTGCTAAGTAAATTTTATTTTTAAGGTTGTTTGAAGTCGGTTCTATTTTTTATTATTTATTTTTAAACACCTCTAACTAAAAGTACAAATATTAATGCCTACATCTTTATTATTTTGCCACTGCCGAACTAGACTTTGGGTTCGATTACCGGGATAGAAGTAGCCAATCAGTTATTTCAGACTATAATCTTTCCCTGTACTTACCAAATTTCAGCTAAATCGATTCAGCCGTTCGGGCGTGTAAGATTAAAAAACATCCAGATATCTACACATACACTCACTCATTAGGTATTAAATATAATTTTTAATTTATATTAAATTTTCTGCATGATGATGTAGAGTATGATGTAACGTATGTAGGACTAGGTATCTACACCTTTTAGTCACATTTTACCTTATTATTTTTTGCCCATATTTTTGCGGCGAACCTATTGCCGTGTTGAATATAGACAACCGCAGGATTTTACAAACCACTGTAGGAATTTTTCGAGTGCCTTTTCGAACCCCCTATGGCTTTAAATTGACTTAACGACTGCCATGTTACAATGGGCTTATGTAGAGTAGATAGTAATTCTCTCACTAGGGGTTAATTTCGTGCCAATATGTACTTGGGTAGCGTAACGGTCATCGTTGCGGGTGAAACCGCTGCGTATAACGTAGTATATTTTGTTCAAATATGTATGCAAACAGCTGCGTAAAAATCTATAAAAACCAACCCAAATCTCCGCAGGGGTTACGCTATAACTTATTACTGTTTAATAAATAGGTGACTTGTATTAACACAAATGAATACATTATTATTTATTAAAACAGAATAATTCAATTTACATTCTTAATTAAGATTTCACAACATAAATGATCATTATATTTAACCTTGCACGACAGAATATTAACTTGTTGTTGTCATATTTTTATGGATCATAAAATACATAAATTAATATTTAAGACATTTTTCTATATTTAGTCGGCAGTCGCCAACACTTCGATGGTGAACCTGTCGACAGCGACAGCGTGACAGCGGCCTAATATTGTTGGCTCTGAGCTATGAATAGTATTGATTGAGCAAGGTTTCCACTAGGAGCTAAACGTAGCGCTAAGGAAAGACGCCCAATCAAATAGGCGCTCCCCTGGAGCGTACAACACAGTACTCGTAGAGACGGCAACACGCACTTCTCAGGCCGAAATGAATATTTAGATTTCGAAAATACTTTCCTCGATGAATACCGCGTAAAATATTTTATTTTACTATTATTCTAAACTAAATATAGAAATATTTAGTAATGATAAGTATATTTCAGCACATCCAACGTTATTATTCCTTGTTTCTCTCGATATTTTAATAACAGAACACGTAACCAATACTTGTCCGTGGTTTATTTTCTGCACAATCGCAGCGATTATTCGAATAAAAAGCATTGGTACTGACAAAGTAATCGATTCGTACAAGTAATCGATTCAAACTAGCGTAATTTTATTGAGTAAATAGTTTTCTATTATAAGTATTGTACCGTACGTTTATAAAACGAAAGTTTCGGTTCATTTTTTGACTAGTGGTGTGACCTTGCTGAAGAACCTATAAATCTCCATTAATGTCTGAAAATATGTCGTCTTCTAGTGTAGAAATTGACTTTCCAATGAAGTTTGAAATGTTTATTAGAACCTTGAAAATGGGAAGAGTCCCGAAATCTATGGTATTTGTTTGTCATTCAGTACTTAACTATCTACGTAATTAGCAATGTATTGTAATAAGTTAGAGTAAGTGTAGAATAATAAATTAAGGACACCTGCTTTCATTCTCTTGTGTCAGTTGACTACACTCGAGAGCAATGAATCCGGGTCACTTAAAGAATGTTAAAAATCTCGGAAACTAAAAATGATAGGTTAATGCAATAAATTGTATTTAATAGACAATGTAATACTCCTTAAATGAAAGTAAAAAAAATATGAGTCACCATACATTTTATTAACACAAAATTACATAAAGAAAAAACTGCTGATCTCTCCTTAAAACAAAAATAGGAAACATGAAATTTTTGAACTTTATTACGATTTTCTTGAATTTTAATACTTCGTATTGCCTCCTCGTGCTTCCATTACTGCGTTTACGCGGTTTGGCATGCTGTACACCAAGTTCCTTATAAGATTTTGGGGAATATTCTCCCATTCCTCTGTGAGAGCAATTTTGAGCTCACGAAGCGTGATTGGGGGAGGGTTTCGTTGTTTTACGCATCTGCCTAGCTCGTCCCAAGCATGCTCGATCGGGTTGATATCCGGGCTGCGCGCTGGCCACTCCATACGAGTAATGTTCATCTCTTGAAGGTAGTCATTCACAATCCTACCTGTATGAGGTCGGGCATTGTCATGCATAAATATAGCATCCTCACCTAAATTGACCATAAATGGACCAACGTGATCATTGAGGATTTCTTCCACATATCTTACGCTAGTTAAAGAGCCGTTTTCTATGATCACCAGCTCTGTGCGACTTTCAGAAGAAATTCCGGCCCACACAAGTACAGACCCACCACCGTAGGCTACTTTTTCTTCGATGCATGCTTGCTTGAATCTTTCCCCTGGTCTTCGATACACTCTGTGTCTTCCATCGTGCTTGTAGAGCATACATTTTGATTCGTCGGAGAACATAACTTTTGACCAATCTTCAATACTCCAATTTACGTGGCTCTGGGCATACCTTAGTCTCGAAATACGATGCCCACGCTCCAGTTTAGGGCCGTTTGCAGGTCTAAGGGGTTTTAAGTTAGATTCAGCAAGCCGACGTCTTACTGTCCATGCACTTGGGTTACTTCCTCCGAGGCGTCGAAACTGATTGGTGAGTTCAGTTCCTGTGAGAAAGCGATTTCGAAGCATGGTGTTCACCAAGTATCGGTCTTCTCGTGCTGTGGTACACCTGGTTCTGCCCGTTCCTGGTCTGCGTAGGTTAGAACCAGTTTCTTCGTAACGTCGGAGAACTCTTTGTACTGTTGACAGCGACACACCGACAGTCCTGGCTGTATCGCGCTGACTCCGGCCGGTTTCCAGCATTGTAAGTATTCTGGTGCATTCTTCAGGCGTAAGCGACATAATTTCAGCTTGATTAATGAATATAGAGCACTATCAACATGGTTTATGTACCCACATAAATGACAGATTACAAACAAAAGCAACACCAAATGCTGTAATTTCGTAGTTCCATCTTCGAAAGTGGCCCTTTTTCAAATTTGATTTTTTTATGATATAACTTTACAATAACTAAGAAGTTTTAATACCTTCATTTAAGGAGTATTACATTGTCTATTAAATACAATTTATTGCATTAACCTAGCAGTTTTAGTTTCCGAGATTTTTAGGATTCTTTAAGTGACCCGGATTCATTGCTCTCGAGTGTATGAACAATGACAGATGGAAGGTATCAATGTAGCCTTTTATGGTATGACTGATGTAGAATATCTACTTTTGACACGCATAGTGACAGGGCGCTAAATTATTGAACCTACTTTTAAAAGCAAAGTAGCTTTTTACCGTGGTTTCGCTTACTTGACTGCGATATGTGTTGATATAACAATTCATTATGTTATCAATGGAAAAACATTCACACAAATTGTGCTATTTTAATGCCGAAATTACGAAAGAAAATAAGCATGTCCTACAGTTTCCACAGCATAGATTTCAATGAAGTTTGGGGGAAAATATTAAGCAATATTTAGGTACATGATTGGTCACTATATAGAGCTTTTGTGTAATAATATTGATTTACGATAATTTTAAAAATCGTCTAATCCATGATTGTTTCAGTCGAGTGATTGAATATGTAGCAAAAAATAGTTAATTCGTTATTGGAAAATGTTTGTCAAAGGTTTCTAAAGTCAATAGTGTCTAAAGTCAATAGTGAAATCGTTATTTCACTGCTTGTGGGGTAAGCAGTGAAATAACGATTTCATAATACATAACTAAATAGGTACCAAGATAACCGCAAGTGACACCGATAATTACATTCACAACATAATGGTCAACAGTGTACCTTAACATCTCTGATAATTAGTTAATAGGTAATAACATTATCTGGATCTCATTACTATGTAAGTACATCGGTGTCAAGACATGTTTGCGTTAATAAAATTACCTATCGCGTCGAGGTAAAGGTCAATACACACTGTAGAAGTAATTATTAGCAATAGCGGAACTTGTCATTATTTTCATTAGCACGTCACGTTTCAAACATGTTTATTTATGTTCTACTAGCTGTGCCGTTGAATCTCTTTATACCGTGTTTATATTATTTTGATACTATTATGTTATTGAATTATATCCGATTAAATGATATTTTTATTTTATTAATGATTTTTGCTCAGCACAGCCTCAGGATAAATATTTCCTTAAATCAGATTAGTAAATATTTGGTGGGAAACAAGCTTTGTCCATTTATAGTTACTTAAATAGCATAAATTTAATAGACAAAATATTTAAAGCAAAAAACAAATAAAAAAATAGTACCTATAACTTTTTTATAATATTTTATTAAAAAGCGGAAAAAGATAACTTGACCCAGACAGGACGTGAACCCGCAACCTTTGCCTAAACCAGAATAATGCTCTATCCACCTGAGCACAGGGACCGTTCTGAAACAAGTTGAAATTCTTCACCCTATGACCTATTGTAACCGCCATTTAAGACTAAATCTTTGTATGTCAATACAGTATAACGTATACAGTAAAAAATTTAATACACCTTTACATTTTTTAAAATCTATGTAGTTACCGAAAACAGTATTAAAACCTATTGCAATTTTATTATTCTTTTACAAATGTGCTTACTCTACGGTGCTCTACGCCCCACTCCACAAGTTTCATCGAAGGACAGTATCGACAACGATTCATTCCCATGGGCAAAGCAAAACCTGTCATACAACCTTCAATCAGACCCAGATCAAATCGAGTGAGACACAGAAACAACTCCAGTGATAACTATAATAAACCACTTCTCACATCAATTACTGATATAAACTCTGCTCATGGATACGGCAATTGTATTATTTTTAAATGAATGAATGAAAATAATGAAATGAATATTTTTTTGAACTAAATGACGTCTCAATACTGTGGTAATGTTGATTAATTTGACTATATTGGTAATCTTGATTAATTTGACTTGGTGACCGCATAATGACTTTACGGACGCTAGCATTATAGCCATGTCTAAAATAATTGTGCTGTTCAAGCCAGCAGACTCTGACATAAAGTTGTAATAGAACGGTTTTAAACACACAAAGTGTGGGTTTGGGAGGTTATATATTAAAATACCAGAAATCCAGAATGACTTTCTTAAAATGTATTAGCCCAAAATACCCGAAATCGAAATAACAAATACCTTAATCCAGTACACCTTACCGTACAATGTCTAAATTTAAAATACATATAATTATTACATCAGAATTCAAAATTCTAATTTTCAATTATCCTTAAATTACAAAACCAAAAATAGAATACAATGTGTCACTGTCATAACTACGTAAAATGTAACACAAATTTATATTTTATGTGTTACATTTTGCACACAACAGGTGCCCTTATACAAGATAGTTTAAATGATTACAATATATATTGTTACTTATAATAATAATATTATACAGGGCATAGTATAGGGTACCAGTGGTAGGTACCAAATTTCATCTAGATCGATTCAGCCGTTCGGGCGTGTAAGATTAAAAAATATCCAGATATCTACACACATACACTCACTGATTAGGTATTAAATATAATTATCAATATATGAATATTAAAATTTCTTAATGATTTTCCTATTTTTATACATACTTAAATTATTTATAGTATGATGTAACGTTTGTAGGTACACCTTTTAGTCATATTTTACCTTTTTATTTTTTGTCCCACATTTTTGCGGCGAGCCTTGCCGTGTTGAAAATAGACAACCGCAGGTTTTTACTAACCACTGTAGAAATTTTTCGATTCACCCCTATGGCTTTAAATTTGACTTAACGACTGTCATATTACAATGGGCTTATGTAGAGTAGAAAGTAGTCTCTCACTAGGGGTTAATTTCGTGCCAATATGTACTTGGGTAGCGTAACGGTCATCGTTGCGGGTGAAACCGCTGCGTATAACCTAGTATATTGTATACAAATATTATGTATGCAAACAGCTGCGTAAAAATCTATAAAAATCAACCCAAATCTCCGCAGGGGTTACGCTATAACTTATTAGTATTTAATAAATAGGTGACTTGTATTAACACAAATGAATACATTAGTATTTATTAAAACAGAATAATTCAATTTACATTCTTAATTAAGATTTCACAACATAAATGATCATTATATTTAACCTTGCACGACAGAATATTAACTTGTTGTTGTCATATTTTTATGGATCATAAAATACATAAATTAATATTTAGGACATTTTTCTATATTTAGTCGGCAGTCGCCAACACTTCGATGGTGAACCAGGCGACAGCGACAGCGTGACAGCGGCCCAATATTGTTGGCTCTGAGCTCTGACTAGTATCGATTGAGCAAGGTTTCCACTAGGAGCTAAAAGTAGCGCGAAGGAAGGACGCCCAATCAAATAGGCGCTCCCCTGGAGCGTACAACACAGTACTCGTAGAGACGGCGACACGCACTTCTCAGGCCGAAATGAATATTTAGATTTCGAAAATACTTTCCTCGATGAATACCGCGTAAAATATTTTATTTTACTATTATACTAAACTAAATATAGAAATATTTAGTAATGATAATATATTTCAGCACATCCAAAGTTATTATTCCTTGTTTCTCTCGATATTTTAATAACAGAACACGTAACCAATACTTGTCCGTGGTTTATTTTCTGCACAATCGCAGCGATTATTCGAATAAAAAGCATTGAAAGTAATCGATTCGTACAAGTAATCGATTCAAACTAGCGTAATTTTATTGAGTAAATAGTTTTCTATTAGGTATAAGTTTCTGAACGTTTACAAAACGAAAGTTTCTGTTCGTTTTTGACTAGTGGTGTGACCTTGCTGAAGAACCTACGAGTATAAATCTCCATTAATTTCTGAAAATAGGTCGTCTTCTAATGTAGAAATTGACTTTCCAATGAAGTTTGAAATGTTTATTAGAACCTTGAAAATGAGGAGAGGTCCGAAATCTCTGGTATTTGTTGGTCATTCAGTACTTAACTATCGGCAGTAACATTGATCTTTTAACTGTCACGTACCTATTTAGACTAAGTATTACCACTTAGATATACTTGCATCATAATGTTCATCATCATCATAATGATCATCATCATCCAACCTGACACTGAAATCCTGGTCAACAATCCTTAAAAACCCCCGATCTTGACACTTTTTAAACTTGTAGGAATTATACGGAAGCATCTCGCAGTCTATAATATTCCCTTTCTACGTATTTAGCAATGTATTGTAATAAGTTCGAGTAAGTGTAGAATAAATTAACGACACCTGCTTTCATTCTCTTGTGTCAGTTGACAATGAACAATGACAGATGGAAGGTATCAATGTTAAGTCTTTTATGGTATGACTGATGTAGAATATCTACTTTTCACACGCATAGTGACAGGTCGCTAAATTATTGAACCTACTTTTAAAAGCAAAGTAGCTTTTTACCGTGGTTTCGCTTACTTGACTGCGATATGTGTTGATATAACAATTCATTATTTTATCAATGGAAAAAACATGATTGTCAAGTTTTATTTGTGAAATTGTCCTTTTTTATAATAAGCTCGCCAAATTGTCGTCGCCGGCCTGATATTGGATAGTCCTATTTTAATCCGGAATTGACTAAAGAAAATAAGCATGTCCTACAGTTTCCACAGCATAGATTTCAATGAAGTTTGGGGGAAAATATTAAGCAAAATTTAGGTACATGATTGGTCACTATATATAGAGCTTTTGTGTAATAATATTGATTTACGATAACATTAAAAATCGTTTAATACATGATTGTTTTAGTCGATTGATTGAATTTGTAGCAAAAATTTGTTAATTCGTTATTGGAAAACGTTTGTCAAACCTTTCTAAATTAAATTGCGTTAGTGTTGAAGCACTCAAAACATGTAAAAATTCTTAACAGATTGTAAAGACTCCTAAAATTTGTGGAGGAATACCATAACAGGGGTTGACAGAAAATGTTCAACGCCATCAATACATATTAGAACTCATAATAAAAAATATTCACAATCAATGTGATTAACTGTTCGATGCGATGGATACCTCACACCTAGCTTATAAAAGAA
Source organism: Miltochrista miniata (assembly GCA_933228765.1). NCBI lineage: Eukaryota > Metazoa > Arthropoda > Insecta > Lepidoptera > Erebidae > Miltochrista > Miltochrista miniata. Next base: position 31,219,300 of record OW121751.1, read on the forward strand.
AACGACGGTAATACCAAACCCGGAGAGCTACCATACCATCCATTTGCGTAATGGTGGTATATTTTTCAAACCCTTGTTCATTAAATGAGGTCATTAGCAATTTTCTTGTAATATCGCCAAATGATTCGATCATGATCATGCGTTGACTAAAATAGCGCCCAATCAGGGTAAATCGGTAAACAGGTGTTGTATTTAAGCAGTTGGTTGTTTTGGCTTAGATTACCAAATTATTGTCGTCTAGATCTCGTAGCACAAGCTTATATTAGTTTAATTTGGGCTAGATAATGTTGTGTGTGAATACCGCACACACAATATCACAATTATTTATTACTAGCAGATGTCACGCGGTTTCACCCGCGTATTTCCCATTTCCGTGGGAATACAGGAATAAAATATAGTCTATGTTCACCGCAAAGAGTGTAGGTAGCTTTCCAACAGTGAAAGAATTTTTCAAATCGGTCCAGTAGTTCCGGAGCCTATTCGTTACAAACAAACAAAAAAAACAAAAAACGAAAAAGCAAAAAAACCTTTCCTCTTTATAATATTAGTATAGATTGTTACTTTTTTATTATTCAGTGATCTCACTGATTTATATCTGCCTACAGGTCTTCTAAAGGCTCTTAATATTCTTAAGTATGTAAAAAATGGTTTCACCTAAACGGAAGCTTCCAATGTCATCATTCGAATCACCACATTGCCTATTTATTTGTTTTGACTTTACGAATGACATTAGGTACTCGTCAATTCTGTCAATACTTCATAACGTATGATCACTCTCATACCAAGACCTCAAAAGCTGAGCAGCCCTGTAGCGCTATTTTAGCGGCTCTGCATGGTTGATCGAGTTATGCTAGTAAACCGAAGTGGTCATTACCTTAATGCGCGACTCTGTTAAACCATTAAACACGGCACCTGAGCCCAGTCGGTACCTTTTTGCACAACGTACCCGCATGCTGTCCACTTGCCCGACCAATTACAACATTAATAAATTCCCGGCCTCATCGAGTATGAAGTCATATCTATCATGGCCATTGTAAACTTAATAAGTTGTATATTTTAATTATAATTTTCGACTTTAATCTCAAAGAAATAAAGTTCATTTTCGATTGTAGACTTAAACCGTAAAAATGTAACGTTTCTTGTAACACAGTATTCGCTCAAGCCTCATCGACATTTACAGAAACAGGCTCAATTTTTTTTACAGTTCAACATTCATCATGAGTGAATAAATTTAAATTGCCATAAAAATAACAGTTTACATAATGGCTGTATAGTTCTTGATTCGTGATCATATTTTTTACGTGTTTTGACACGTTTATGACTGTTTGAATGCTTCATACAATCGTTAATGTGATTACCACAGTAATAAAGCAAGGATAATTAAATAGAATTGCGTGTAAGCACCTTATTAAAATTTATATTGCTTTATATACGTTTTGTGAATCACTATTGAGCTTAAAGCATCCGTTGCTGAGCAATTATAAATTGTGTCTAAAGCTTAATTACAATGTTGGTACCTATGTCATATAGATAAACTATTCTGGTGAGGGTTGCCAACTTGTCCGTCGTATGTTTGCTCTTTAACCCTAGATCGACTTCCATGAAAAGCTAACCATTCGACTTTTTGACGATGAATTTTATACATTTACATTTTATTGCAATATATAGATATTGAAATTAGTTTTATTGTGTTTTAGGTTATTTGGCATGTAAATAAAATATAATTATAGAAAAAAATAACTTTTATTTTACTTATAATTAATAAATCACAATTTTCACATGCCACTTATATTTCTGAGATAATTTTGGTACTTAAACTTAAATGACTATATTAGGATCTTATAATTAGGAAAAAGATATTTTTTTCTTTCGCAACCTAAAGAATAAAGTCTAAAATTAAATAAATACTAAAAAATATTTATATTTTCAAAACGCATGTTGGACAAAAGTCAACTGAATGTTCTCGACAAATAGGCTCCTTACAACTAATGCAGTTATTTTTTGTCATTCGTCTTTTCTTGTAAGTATACAAACTACAGCTTTTCTTTTTCTTCTCTCTCCGTCTTTCTTGTAGTTGCTCATTGTCAGAAGGCTCATCATGATAGTCACTCTACATCATCAACCAATAATAATTCATCTTCATTTTCACTATCAGAAATAGCATTTGTCTCGCTACGCTCTTCATTATCTACATACATACATATAGTCACGCCTTTATCCCCGAAGGGGTAGGTAGAGGCATAGTATACGCCCACATTTCACCTTATAGTTTTATGTCCTACGTTATAGGTGGTCAGCCTATTGCCGTGTTGAAATGGACAGGTGCAGGGTGCCGCGAGTCGCAGTTGAAAATTTTCAAGCCGCCCATAAGGCCTACAACTTGGCTTAACGATTGCAATTTACTGAGAACCGGGTTTCGTTTCGAGTATTCCTTCTCCACGCAATGGATCTTTTTGTGAAAGTGTTCCTTAAGTTGCCTCTTATGACACCCTCGAGATGTATAGGGGTGGCGACATTTTGTACTCTTACCCGTCGCAACACGGGACCCCGTCGCCACACGGGGCTTCATTATCTAATGCCTGAATAATGTGTTCATCTATAAGAACCGAACCTGCTGCCATTCTTGACATTCAATGTAATAACTACAAAAAAGAAGACAATATCAACGCATTAGAACAGTCACAAAAGTTACTTTCAAGCTAATCATTCGTAAAAATGACGAACACATAGTAGGTATCTCAAAAACGAAATTACTTACAAACTAAATACAACTGCAACATAACGCCGTTTAGCGGTCACTGAGTTAGCGCAAACGCGCGAGCGCGTGAGTGCAACGGTTGGAAAGCGGCAGAGAGTTAAATTTCAATGTTCGTAAATTTGACGAACGTTAGCTTTCTAGGGTTAAAGTCTAAAGCCTTAAAGTAAAGTTTTAACGACAAAGTTGAGTTATTTTTTTTTAACTTCTTCAGTATCTATCTCTCCATGCACGGAAAATGTTGTTTCCCTTGTCCCCCCAATCGTGTTGGTTTCTATCAAGAACGTACGTTTACAAATTAGAAACAACTTTTGGTAAGATTTTTTGCTTTATCCGCTACCTGTATATACGTTATGTATGTGTGTAGCTTTGACCTACCCCATTTTGCACGAACTACCGTGAATACTTCAAACAAACGAACATTGCCTTCCTGCCATAAGAGTCCTTAAGTACAGGTTACTTATTGCAGGTGAACGCTTTTCAGAAATTCCCAGTCGTACTCACAATACTCTCTTTTCCAGGTCTGGTTCCAAAACAGGCGCGCAAAATGGCGGAAGCAGGAGAAAGTTGGCCCTCAAGGTCACCCCTACAACCCTTACCTCGGAGCGGGGGGCGGAGCACCACCTCCGTCTGTCGTCGCTTCTATGCCAAACCCATTCTCACAATTGGGATTCGGATTTCGGAAACCATTCGACGCTAACGCGTTAGCATCGTTTAGGTGAGTTACTTTGATCCTTTGTAAAATTGATTTTGTTATGTAATATATAATCTATACGAGATTCTAAAGCAAAGTTAGTTCAATACGAATACTCTACCAACTACTAAAACAATTTTAAGGCAACAGTCTATGTTATAACAATATACTAAATTATGTTTTATAAGCTTGTTGTTGTAGTCTTGTCTAGTCAGCATTCTGACTCAGTTATTTTTAGGGTTTCGTAGCCAAATGGCAAAAACGGAACCCTTATAGATTCGTCATGTCTGTCTGTCTGTCTGTCTGTCCGTCCGTGTGTCACAGCCACTTTTCTCCGAAACTATAAGGCCTAGGCTATTGAAACTTGGTAAGTAGATGTATTCTGTGAACCGCATTAAGATTCTTATATAAAACTAGAAAAAAAGCAGTAAATTTTGGGGGTCCCCATACTCAGAACTGAAACTCAAAAATTTTTTTTTCATCAAAACCTTAGATCTTCAAAAATGCCATTGAGGTTTGTAACATAATTTTTTTCTTAAGTGAATAGTTTGCGCAAGAGATACTTCCAAAGTGGAAAAATGTGTGTCCCCCCCCTCTAACTTCTAAACTAAGAAAATGATAAGTCTAAAAAGAACATATAATGTACATTGCCATAAAAACTACCAACGAAAATTGGTTTGAACGAGATAGAGCTGGTAGTTTTTTTTTAAAACGTCATTAACCGCAATTTTCGTTTAGAAAAATCACTACCACTGCGAACGTGTTAAAACATCAATCAGAGTTACAACGAACTATGTATAAGAACTTTTATATTATGTTACTTGCTGCTACGAAACCCTTCATGGGCGAGTTCAACTCGCACTTGGCCGGTTTATTTTATACTAGCAACCGTAATTCCCAATATACAAAGTTCATTAGTTACCCCTACTAATACATAAATGCGAAAGTAACTTTATCTGCTTGTTACGCTTTCACCCAACCACTGAACCGATTCAGATGAGCTAAAGTGTAGAGCTAATAGACCATGAGAAAGGATATAGACTAACTTTTATCCGCAGGTGTAGCTGCGGATTAGCTGGATCAGCTCTAGTAAAAGCTGCTAGACTACTTCTAAATACCTAATCTTAAATAAAAATTCTGATCGATAACCATTTGTCCACAGATACGGTGGAGGCCCAGTCCTCGGAGCACAATACCTTGGAGCTCCTCTACATCGACCACCACTTTTTAGCGCCCCTCTATACACTTCAAGTCCTCCTTTCCACACTCTCCTCGCAGGTCTGGCAGCTCCCCCTCGGCAATCTCCCGACCCACCCTCAGTCTCACCTCCGATTTCGCCTGGAAGTGAGTCCCCTCCTACACAACCATCTGCCCCTGAAATAGAAAGAAGGAGTTCCAGTATAGCTGCTCTTAGGATGGCTGCACGAGAACACGAGTTAAGATTGGAGATATTAAGACAACGGCATCACACGGACTTGATTAGTTGAGAGGCTGCTTCGGGTTGGAGTTTGAATCTCTTTGAGTGTCCTATGAGCGACGGTTTTCAAGTGAAAATCTACATGGTCCTTAAATGGAATGAATTTCGAATAAGAATAATGTTGGTTGTCAGCCACATTGGTTAAATGATTATAAAACTCGTGTATGTTACTTTACTGATTACCGCTCAAAATAACAGGTTTATATGATAGATCTAAGAGGCTTGTTTAGAATAGAATTTGGCCGAGAAAGATTGAGATTGTTAACTCTGCATAATATATAATAGTTACAGCATTTACCTGACGGTGTAAGCAGATTAATTATTATATTATTTACCAGTTATACCTTACCCCATTTAAAAGACGGTGAACCCATTGCCATTTTTTGACCAGTGAAGTTAAAATACGTAATTAAAAAAGTATTATGGCAATTAAGCCATGTAAATTATTGTAATAAATATTACTACTCTATATTAATGTTATAACTTTGTTTAATTCCTGTAGTTTTACTTGATCCGTCCATTGTAGGTCTTCATTTTATTTATTATAGCTATTAAGTATTAATTAGTTTTGTCTAGTTTTTATTGTGGTCTATGGAAATCTCTATGCCTTGACTGTGCCTGTAAAAGTATTAAGTAAATTTTATATTTAATATGCAATATACAGACAATAAGACAAGTTACTAAACAGTATTTATTCTGAATGTACATACCGAGTTATTAGATGTTTACGTAGATAATAACTTAGTTAAATTCACCAGTGTATATAAAATAATGTACTATATTATTTTTGAGTTACATTTTTGTTACATTCCTTCAAAATATTATTTTAAGTTCATAGAGAAAATCAGAGACAAATTCTTTGTAGCGTACAACACTAAAAAGTAAATAGAGCTTTTGTGAAACTTTCAGACGGTGTTGGGAGCCATTAATATACACTTTAGCTACTCAAGGCTATTAGCAAGAATTTATTTTTATCTTGCAAATTATTCATTTTGGAAACAAAAATGTCACGGATATTATAAATGCCATTCGTGCATTAATTGTGTAACGACTTTTGAATGCATTTAAAATATTTTAATAATTGTCTAAAAGCACAAATAAACATTTCGATAATTTATATACCTACCACTTTTTGTGATAATTAGCATAATAATTTCGCAATGCTTGTAAGATCAAAGCCAAACTTGTAAGATTCAAAGTTTTCATAAACGACGAAGTTGAAAACGACTTCATCATTGCACTAATTCAATATAATAGCGATTGAATAGTGCCGTATAAACCTTCCTTTGAAATGATAAAATTTCGGCATCATGAAAAAAAGTAGGATTGGAAAATCTGAAATTTCCGTGTTCTAGAATGAATTGCAAATGTGTTGAAAATCACAGCAACCAGGTTGTATAGAAATTATTAATAACTGCACAAAACTTCTTAACCCTGTATATGCCTGTGTGTGCATAAACCACCTCTACACTTCAACTATTTGTTTATATAAACATTGTGATTATCTTGTATCAAAATAAACAAACTATTCAAATAGTGTTTGCTTTTTATTAATTCAATCACCTGCACATACCGACTAAATTATTACTTTAATTCTAGTCTGAATCCCGGGATGGATACGTAGGCTTTATTTTAGTAAACCGCTCTTTCTTTCGCGTGTAGATATCTCCATGGAGGTTGAGCTGGACTCAAGCCGACTAACACGGTCCCTACATATGGCCGGGGGCCCGGGTGCCTTATCAAAAGTTAGGTTTAGCAGTCATAATCACGCATACCTTTTCTTCGTCGACGCTGTATTTTGTAAAGATACTAATGTACCCCACCAAGATCCGGTACCTAAATAAACTAAAGCTAAAGCTTAAGTATACTAAAAAACTGGGCATGTAGGCTTTTCCGACAATGGTATAAAGACATATCAAAGCGGAACCCGGTACGATTCAGGCTGAGATGTTGGAAGAAAATTGAGGTGCAAAGATTGCTAGATATTTGTAACATCCGAGAGTGGAATGGAATAACTGAAACGGCTGAACTGTTCCGACGAGCGAGAGACCGAGAGGACTGTACCATGCTGGTCGCTAGTTGGAGAGGCACTCTAAGAAGAAGATATTTTCCTTTTTAGGGTTCCGTAGCCAAATGGCAAAAACGGAACCCTTATAGATTCGTCATGTCTGTCTGTTTGTCTGTCCGTCCGTATGTCACATTCACTTTTCTCCGAAACTATAAGGCCTATGCTATTAAAACTTGGTAAGTAGATGTATTTTGTGAACCGCATTAAGATTTTCATATAAAACTTGAAAAAAAGCAGCAAATTTTGGGGGTCCCCGTTCTCAGAACTGAAATTCAAAAATATTTTTTTCATTAAATCCATACGTGTGGGTTATTTATAGATAGGTCTTTAAAATTGCTATTGAGATTCCTAACATCATTTTTTACTAAAGTGAACAGTTCGCGCAAGAAACACTTCCAAAGTGGAAAAATGTGTCCCTCTACCCCCTCTAACTTCTAAACTAAGAGAATGATTAATCTAAAAAAAATATATGATGTACATTGCCATAAAAATTACCAACGAAAATTAGTTTGAACCGAGATAGAGTTGGTAGTTTTTTTTTTAATACGCCATAAACCGCAATTTTCGGTTAGAAAAATCACTACCACTGCGAACGTGTTAGAACATTAATCAAAGTTACAACGAACTACAAGAACTTTTACATTATGTTACTTGCTGCTACGGAACCCTTCATGGGCGAGTCCAACTCGCACTTGGCCGGTTTTTTTCTTTTTGCTCTCAGCACATGCTGAGTTGAGATTTATCACCCAAGTTTCATTAAAATTATTTCTCTTATCTCTATTAATAGATTGTTGATGTGATTCTTTTTACATCGCCACCAAGACCATATTAAATTATTCAGGCTTGCGCTGTAGAATCTAGGTAAACAACTGATAAACATTTCTAAATACATAGATACAATAAACATAGAAAAGAATGAATTTGAACGGGATGGATATTCAGAGGAAAGTCAAGTCAAAGATAGATGGAGCGTGTTAAGAATGATATGAATGTGAAAGAAGTGAATGATGAGAGATGATTCGAGTTACAGAGAAGAATGGAACAAGAAGACATTATTGTGAAGGGCAGGGCTTTGCGAAGGGCAGGACATAGATGAATGATGATGATGGCATATATTTAACAAAAAAAACACCCACATCTCAGAATCGAACTGGAAATCTTAGCAACGGGCAAATGCATATAATGGATAAGCATGACTGCCTTATCTGTTATATGCGTTTGCCCGTTGCTAAGATTTCCAGTTCGATTCTGAGATGTAGGTGTTTTTTTTGTTAAATTTGAGTACATGGTAATAAAGGTACTGGAATAATAACCATGTATTGTAAAGTGATAAAATAAAGTATTTATTTTATTTTACATTAATTCGAGTAAAATACACAAAGTCATAGTAGAGAGAAAATTCACCGAAAATTGACAGACACACTCTTTCTTATTTTCTAACAGTATCCATGGGTATTTGAGCTATCTTGCGGATAAGTCATAGGTAAGGTAGAACCAACCAAGTAATGCACACTAATACCAACCAGCGACCTAGTGCTTTGTAGGTATACCTTACGAGAAAAAACAACTAGTCATTTTTTATACCACATAGGTGGCAGAAAAGCATTCGGCCCGCCAAATGTACTTATGGTCACCGTAGCCTATGGACGTTTGAAACACCAGAGGCGCTATAGTCGCGCTGCTGACCCTATAAAAACCTAAGATCCCTTTTGAAGAACCATTGCTAGAAGGCGCTGTCAATTTTGTTTTTATGATTTTGTTCCTAAAGGGGAAAAACAGAACCCTATTCAATAAACTTTGCCGTTCGTTTGTTTGTCTGTCTGTTCGTCACGCGGCTGTATCTCAGGAACCGTGATAGCTAGAGAGCTGAATGTTAACAGATGAGGATACTAAAATTATAATATTTTAAGGTTTAGTCCGTTAATTCACCAATTCACAACAAACGTGATTTTTGGGCCATTTTTTGGTACGGAACCGTCAACATTCAGCTCATAAAAATCTAACCAAAAGCCACACAGCTTAAAACACATGATAAGTAAACGATTGAACTGAATACAGAACAGTTTAACAAAGTAACAATCACTAAACACAATGCGTATTCTGGTAGCGTACCAAACTCCATGATATAGGTTACACACACAATCAAAGAACTCATTACAATCAATAAGCTGGATCAGAATTTGTAAAGAGAAATAATGTTCGCCTTTCAACATTCTCTTTCATCAATCAATAGCTTATTACATGACAAAAGTTGAAAAATATGGCAGCTAACCGTTGGCGGGTCGGGTCATCTATCATGGCCGACTTAACAATGGCGGGAACATTAATTACATAATCGAATTTAATTAAAATGTAATTCAATAACGTGCAATTACATCGAATATCGTCGTGGGCCGTGCGTGGGACGAATACGATTGGTTTGTGATTAACCATTAATCTAAAATTCAATTATCGCATGATTTACCATCGTGTGATTGAAAGAAAGCCGTGACTCACGTTTATTAGTTTTTAAATTCATCGAAAACTTTATAGCTACTTTCTGTTTAGGTGAAACCAGTTAAATTGAATATGTTTAATCATAAACAACTAATAGACTGGTGATTTTTAATCCTATCCTATAATCCTATCCGATCCTTTCTTTGAAGAGACAGGGTACTGTCTCTTCAAAGAAAGGATCGGATAGGATTCTTTAACTTATCTGTTTTAAAGATAATTAGAACGCTGTGTTCTCTTCTAAGCTCGGAATCTTTTAAGTTCAGAAACAAGAATGGTTAATAAGTGCCAAGGGCTTCTCTTTGTAGAGTTCGTCTTTGTCTGAAGAGCTTAAGTCGCATCGTCAACGACTTGGCAAACTGGCAAGGATAAACCGTGAGTAGTTGCTGTTGTTTATCAAGTAATAAAGCTTTCAACTTGGCTTTAATACTACCTGAAAGCCGGGACCAACAGTTTACAACTCCAGCATTTAGCAAAAAAGCCTATAATATTTTTCAAAAACAAAATGTGAGCTAACCGCAAAACAGGTTTAACGATATTAAGCATTCATCATGCCCACACCAGTTAAACATATTGTAATGCTGATGAGCCCTAAAAAACATACACTTGTTACAACCTGGGACATCCTATCGAGAAGTCAGGATAGGTAGGGACCATGTAGTTTAATATGTTCGAGTCTGGCAGACATTTCTCCGCGTTAAATAACAGTTGTTACGAATAATACTCACTTAAAACACCCCAAGTACCCTTGAATAGTTTGTAAAGCGGTTGCAATAAGGAAGCATAAGAATTACCTGAAATATGTACTGACTTACACCTACAATGAATTCTGTAATAAAGTTGTCGCACTGAAGATAGCGTTACATGAAGAGATCTTAATGAGTGTTTGTGAAGTCTTACTTGTGTGCCTTCATCCGGTACAAGATGACAACGTTTTCCCACAGAAAACTCGTGGCGACGCGCCACTGCAGTTCTGGACGAAAACGCGAGGAATAATGTACATTTCAGTGATACGCTAAATAGACCCGAGTACAAAGTAGTTAGAGAATAGATTTTTTTAAATTTCCTTAGTTTTTAGTCTTTTTCTTTTTGAACGAGCATCGTTCAAAAAGAAAAAGAAATTAAAAAAATGTACTGCATTTGGAAGAATCTCAAAACGTAGGTAGGACTATTTATTTTCAGCACGCATCGTAAAAGCGTAGTTGGAATAGTTTATACCCTATTAATAAATAACATAGCTACACAAAATACCATTCTAAAAGTCAGATACTTGTTAATATATATAATAAATATCTGTTGGGTTAATTTAATTGTAATCGAATTTTTATCCTCCCGAACTCATCTACACGGCAACGCCTCCCGACAGCCTCTTATTAAGACCTGGTATAAGTCACGAGAGATTGAATTATAATGGCACCCTCTTACGCTACGTACCTACTTACTTTTAAACCCATAAAAGATACAGAAGTATTAATAATGACACAGTCATCTAACCAGTCTTGCGTCCATGGCATTGGGTTAGGTGCTTGATGAGGTATTTTCGTTAAGTTTGCCCCAACCATTACAGATAAGTGAAATAGGCGAGAGTAGTCTAACCTTATTTTGAAAACAACTCCTACGTCATCACATACCGAGTTTATACCAGAAGGGATAGTTTTGATAACGGAGATTTTACATGCTACTAAGAGTTTACTACAAGATAAGATAATGGGATAAAACCGGTTTCTTTCGGAAACAAGAGTCTGGCTCTACTAGTATTCTCCAAATAGTATATACCCTCGACTCAAAGAAACGAGGCTCGATATTGTGGATAATGATATTTCTAAGTAATCGTTCCATAATTGGGGTTGCTAAAATCGAGAGCGGAAACGCAATGACAGTACGGGAGACATCGATATCCATAGCGAAATAGATAGACCCGAGTGATTGGGCTTGTCGTGTCGTACTGAATAAATATATGAGAGTAGTCGAGAGTATGCAAAATACATTCATTGTACGGACTGAATAGACCAATAAAATACACATCTGATACACGTTTATCGTTATGTCTTATGACTTAGGCCAGTGTATTCAGTTGCCAGGCAGGGTGGTACCTCGCCAAATCTAATTATAAATTCACACAAAAACTAAGAGCGAATATAACATTTTTGTTTGTTTTTTGAACTCCTAGAATGACTTCGTGTGAAGCTTGTGTTGCGTCTGGATATTGTGTGACAGGCCATTAAGCTTTTTATAAAATCATTATAAGGGTGCCTGTCTCAATCTACATGGTGGGTACAAATATGGCAATTTATCATCAAGTATATATTACAATGCGACAAAGTACAGTTACTATCGTAACTAGGAAACCTGAGAGTAGAGAGACGTAACTGACAAACTAACACATATACACAGAAAGCATCTCTTTGGGCAGAAGGTTGTTTTTATACGTAATGAAAAACCCTGCTGCCGAAGGTCATCAGGGCTATACTGTGTGGTACTCGCAGCCCTACAAAGGGGTTAGACAATCCATTACTCCACCACAGCGTTCGGCCATCTGTCTGGGGCTGATGTCGGGCTGTCCTGGAGAAGAATGTAAAACCTCTCACAGCTCTAACTTATATGCTCACACCGTTTTAAAGCTTAACGTCTACTTTGGGAAGTTTCTTTGCATAACATAAATCGTTGTTAAATGTCTATCTCATCGATTACCCACGCCTATAACGAAGCGATCAAAATCTATTATTTTGAATTAGTTTATTGTATAAAATCACCATCTTTTAGTTGGCGATTCGATACGAATTGATAACATTGGCAACTTTGGTGTATTGTAATTATATCGCACGTTTAAAATAGGATTTTACTTGTAAGTTTGATACACAGTGTGCATTATGAATGTTTCTATCGATTGTTGGCTGACCCGTTATGTTTAATCGATATTTGGTTGTATCGAAACCATCGTGATCGGGCGTACCGATTAATTATGAGAATTGATTAGGTGTAGGCGTGGTACAGCTAACGAGACCGACCGATCTCGTGTTTGTTTAATTACTTTGGATGCCGCCTCCCGCGTAGCCGACTACCCCGGTACTTTGTTACTGAATCTTGCTTCTGGTCTTCAAATAAATTATTGTGAATATGATTGCTTACATGTACGTTATAATGTAGAAAAAATGCAATCACTTAAATTGTATTTGCATTCAATTATCCATAGCTCTTATAGGTACCTAAATGAAAAGCGGGTTTATTTGTATGTCCTTCTTTCTTATGCCGAAGAAGCAAATGAATTATATTATGTTTTACCTAAATTGTGTAAGGCGTGGAAAGTGCTATAGGCTACTTTTTTTTCATTTTATTACCTACCATGGCAAACACGTTTGGTATGTATAAATAAATAAATAAAATAATGATAACCAAATATCACGCGGGCGGTACCGCGGGCGTTCTCTAGTGGTATATAATACCTTATTAATATTCATTCAAATCACACAACAGGTTTATAAAATTATTAATCAAAGTTTTCATATAAATCGACTATGTTGAGGCATAGCAGTCAGAATACTACTATCAGGAACGGAGAACGAAGAAAATCTCTTAAGAAAATCATGGGGTTCCAAGTTCAATTAGTGATTTTTTTCCGTAGGGAACCACTGCGGACATCGGTATGTATTGAAACTGCTTCCAAGTAGCAGTTTTTTAGGGATGAGGTCACTTGTCACCACAGAGCAACGCGCACCTTGTCACTTAAGGCGTACAAATATAACGTAGGTACCTATACCTACTGGAGATACTACTTTCAAACATCTTATGGCGTCAAATAACAAGATACAGTAAGGGAGGTCTGTTTCCTGAAATTTTTCGTTCACCAAATGAGAAAAACGTGCTAGAAATGAGTTTGTTCAGTCGTCGTAGAGGCCTTTTTTTTTTTTTTGTTTAACGTGAGGGAAAATCCTCATAGGATGTTATGCCGGACTCTTACCGACTAAAAAACCTCACGCCACGCCTAACAGCCTATGGTTGAGAGCCCCGGGTAAGCCCTCAGGAAGGATGTCCCGTGACTCCCAACAGACCTACGGCCGCCAATGCGGCCTCGCCCAGGGGGTGGTTCGGGTGCAATCCCGCGTCTATGGGGGATTTCGGGTGTGATCCCGCTTCTAAGGGGGGGGCGTGCATGAGTTGCTCACGTCACGCTGCCGTCATGGGCCTGCTTCTGTAAGGACGGTGAGCGGCCCTCTCACCGTCCTCAGACCCCCGGTCATGGAGGCCGATAGTCCTCGGCGAAGACACGTCGGCGGCGCCCAGGGCGCCGACTGCGGAACTCGGGTGGGAGAGTTCTCTCCCGCATCCGGCCCGCCGCCTCCTTCGCGAGCATGACCTGCTCGCAGAAAGAGGCGGCGCAGTTCCACTTACTCCCGCTGGAGAGCATGGCTCGCACCATGGCCTCGAGCGAGAGAGTGTCCACGCCCAGACCCACTACGAGGACCTGGCGCTGTTGTGCCCACGCCGTGCACTCCACCAGCGTGTGGAGGGCCGTGTCGTCGCTGCGGTCCTCGCAGTGCTGACACTCGGCCGTGGTTTCCCGGTGTTTTCGCCACAGATACCTACCGAAGCTACCGTGCCCGGCAAGCATCTGTGTCAACCGGTAGGAGAGAGCACCGTGTCTTCTCTGCAGCCACTCGTCCATGACCGGTCTGACGGCCGCGATTGTGGCGAATCCCCCCTTTGGTTGCTCAAGTCGCACCTTCCATGTCTCCACGGTTTCCTGGTGGAGCAGGGTCCGCTGGGCCTCGATTTCTCGAGACGCAGGCCTTTGGCCCCGCTCCAGCGCCTCCTTGCGCCATCTGAACAGTGACGCAAGGGCTCTCGCTTCCAGGTCCCATGGAGGGGTCCCGGCTAGGAGACATGCCGCCTCACCGGAGATCGTGCGGTATCCTCTTATCACCCTGACGGCCATCATTCTCTGCGGGCTCAGCAGTCTAGCCTCATTGCTGGCCGTCAGGGTCTCCGCCCATACGGGAGCCCCGTACAGGGCCATGCTTCGCACGATCCCCAGGTACAGCCTCCTGTAGGGAGCGTTGGGTCCCCTGATGTTGGGCATCAACCGCGCGAGTGCGGCCGATGCTCCCCTCAGTTTTGGGACCAAACTTCGGAAGTGATGTCCGAAGTTCCACCGGCCATCGAGTACGAGCCCCAGATACTTCATCGAGGGCTCGATGCCGATGCTGACGCCCCCTACCTGTAGGCTGGTTCCCGCAGGTGGCCCCATCCGAGGTCCGTGGAAGCACAGAGCCTCGGATTTGTGAAGGGCGACCTCGAGACCCAGCCGCCGAATCCGACCCACGACCTGAGCAACCCCTGCCGTGGCCTTAAGTGCTGCGGCACGGTGCGTTGCTCCCCGCGCCGTAACGAGGGTGTCGTCGGCGTAACACGTTACGCCGACCCCTCTGAGCAACGGACCACGCAGCACCCAGTCGTAACCGATGTTCCACAGGAGCGGTCCTAAAACCGATCCCTGTGGAACACCGCACGACGTCGTAGAGGCCTTGAATTCCAATCCCGGATCGAAACTAAAATTACCAGCTGCACGAAATTATATTATACTAGCTGACCCGCGCAACTTCGTTTGCGCCACATAAGAGAGAGTATTACCTGTTCCCGTCGCATTTACTCCCGTCGCGTTGCGTTTACTCGCGTAGCGTCTCGTCGTTAATATTCAATACTACGTGAGAGAGAGATAGAGAGAAAGGTTTCTAGTCGCGTGTATTCCCGTCGCATTATTTTTCAGAACAATTTCGTTTATGAAGGAGGTATCCCGTGGCATTATTGTAGAAGAAAATTGATTGCCATTAAAATGGTTATTGTGCACCAACCCAAAGATAGACACATGCTATCGCGCAATTTTTTCAGAACTTTTTTAAGAGAAACAATTTTGTAGTAAATATTTTTTACATAACTATAAATATTTAAGCATGTGCTGCTTAAATATTTACAACGAATTTTTTGCAACGAAGCTCTCAAAAGGAATAACTTTTCTCCCGTTTTTGAAACATTTACTATTACTGCTCCGCTCTTATTCGTTGTAGCGTGATGCTATATAGCCTATGACACTCCGTTATAATGTAGCTTTCTATTGGTGAAAGAATTTTTAAAATCGGTTCAGTAGATCCCGAGATTACCCTTTACAATTTAACAAACACACAAACTTTACTTCTTTATAATATTAAGTATAGATTTGCTTCATTTGATTCAGATGACTTTGTGTAAAAATGTTTTTTTTTTCTTATTCAATTAATGGCATTTACTGTTCTATTTTATGAAGCCCATAATATTAATAATATGTTTCTAACAAGAAGTTTTAAATCAAACATGAAGCCATGAGACGGTCTCACCCGACGGCCCCTCTAAGGTTTGTTGTGAAAGTGAAGTTCAATCCGATTGACGTTGTCATTTTTGCTTTATTTCAAACTTTAAACAGATGATCCACGTGACCTAGTGACGTAATTTAATGCAACAGAGTCACAGACTACAGACACAAGTCACGCCATAAGCCCCTCTGCAATCTATTTTATAGAGAGGGGCTAAAATAGTAAAATTGGTACAGTTAAAAAACAAAAGCTTAATACTCCCACTAAGTTCCCACAATTGAACGTTCTCCAAAAATCAATTAGTACTTAAGTCTTTTTTTTATAAAAATCCTCGTTTGATTTCAAGTCGTGACTTTAACCTTACATAACGCGCAGGAGCTCCGTGGATATATCATTATGGCGCTTCTTGAGCATCATTGGATAGAACTTTGATTGATGAACTATAATAGGTTCAGTTTATCGGCTGTTTAGAGCTGTGAGCGTAACACGGTAATGAACGTAACAAATTAAGTTGAAGCAGTTACAGAGAACAGAAAATGTCTAATGTCAACTTAGACATTATTTTAACCAAACCAATATTGAACTGATGACCTTGTATGAAATAAATTATATAACTGTGAAAGTGGTCTTCAAGCCTTGGCTATTTCCATGACATTCTATCAGGCAGGCGACGTCATTCAAGATTTAAATAAGTATATCTTTTTTTTTGTACCAGAAATGAAACGTAGATACGTAGTAGCTAATTGGTCTAAGAACGTATGCATAGCATAAAGTATCGTTCGGCAAAGTTTGCTAAGAAATTGACACAGGACGGAAACTCCAGCTTGAATGTGCGCGTGTGATCAATAAATGTAAGCAAATTGACGTCAACACGACCGTCAACTCTATTGATAGCAGTGGCGCGACAGAGAGTTTACGACCTGTATGTATTAGGCCCTTCGTACACTAGGCTACGCAAATCTTCGATACTAATGTTGTAAACTTAAGTCGCGAATATTTGGTAGCGCACGAACCGTACACACGAGATATCTCAAGACGCGATTTTGTCCATTCTTCTACTGTAGACATAGCGACAACACGTCTCAGACTAATTTAATTTACGAAATGTCTGACACAAGTGACGAAACTATGATTTTGGCTTACTATCTTTACTAAAAGCAAAGAAATCGTCGTAATAGGAAATACTGCGTTCAACCATATAAAAAAAATGTAAAGTGTAGACTGTTTGTAGCTACAAAAAAATTACAGCAAACAGATACTTGTCCAGTTTAACCCTTCCAAGACACAAGCGTGTATATTCACTGCTAAGAAAAGCCCATTTAGGCCCTTCGTACACTAGGCTACGCAAATCTTCGATACTAATGTTGTCAACTTATGTCGCGAATATTTGGTAGCGCACGAACCGTACACACGAGATATCTCAAGACGCAATTTTGTCTATTCTGCCACTGTAGACATAGCGACAACACGTCTCAGACTAATTTAATTTACGAAATGTCTGACACAAGTGACGAAACTATGATTTTGGCTTACTATCTTTACTAAAAGCAAAGAAATCGTCGTAATAGGAAATACTGCGTTCAACCATATAAAAAAAAATGTAAAGTGTAGACTGTTTGTAGCTACAAAAAAAATACAGCAAACAGATACTTGTCCAGTTTAACCCTTCCAAGACACAAGCGTGTATATTCACTGCTAAGAAAACCCCATTTACTGTACCGCCATAATTCCAGGGCACATCTCTCACTATCTCTGAAAGCATTGGGATCCTAGGCGTTGACATTTCCAGAGAGGTTCAATTCCGGAGTCATTTGGTGGACGAGGCTAAGCCGGCGTCCAAGAAGCTCGGTGTGCTCAGCAGAGCGCGGCGGTACTTTACTGCAGCGCAAACACTGCTTCTGTATAAGTCGCAAGTGCGGCCGCACATGGAGTACTGCTGTCACCTCTGGACGGGGGCACCAGAATATCAGCCTCGTCCATTTGACTCGGTGCAAAGGCGAGCCGTGAGAGTTGTCAACGATCCTATGCTTACAGGTGAAGTGGAACCTCTTCGCGACAGGAGAGACTTTGCCTCCTTATGCGTGTTCTACCGCCTGTACAATGGTGTGTGTCCTGAGGACTTATTTGATATGATGCCCACAGTTACGTTCTATCATCGCACCGCTCGCCACAGACAGGGATTTCATCCTCACACTCTACGTCCGGAACGTTCGAGCACGGTTAGATCCGATAGGGGTTTCTTCCACGCACGCTTAGGTTGTGGAATGATCTCCCTGCCTCGGTTTTTCCAAACGCCTAAAGTATGGGGTTCTTCAAAAGGGGTCTTAGAAGGTTTTTACAGGGTCGGCAGCGCGAGAGTCGCTCCTTTCGTGTTGCAAACGTTCATAGGCTGCGGTGACCACCGGTCCTGGTGGGCCGTATGCTTGTCTGCCACCTTAGTGGTATAAAAAATACTAAATTCAAATTGAATATTTATGTCAATTGTTCTGCCATCTTGGAAATCGCAGCGACATTAGTAGCGACGATCTCGACCGGCAGGTAGCGCGCGACTGGCGTCGGCGACGAATGAACAAAATGTCGGCGACGCATGTCTGTGTACGAACCTCTTTGAATTTGTATTGCGGTAGTCGCTTAGAGACCAAAATCTTTGGGTATCGAAGATGTGCGTAGCCTAGTGTACGAAGGGCCTTACTATTATATTATCTTTGATAATGACCAACATTTTGTGTAACTACCATTAGCTTCTTTAAGACGGCACTCTTAGCACTAGATAATAATGGAGGGTAGTTCGACACGAAGTAACTCCTTGTCGATCCCCACTACAGTCCAGCCGCCAAAGGCGCTGGAACATGGCCGAAACAACCGTGCATATCTCTAAGTAAATAGTATTTCGCAATAAGTTCCAAATGATATATGTATGAGTGTAAAAAACCGCGATAGTTTAAAAATAGCACTAGAAATGAGTTATTTCTGAAGCTAAAGGCATGTCCTCACTTCGGTGAGAGGTATCCTGTTAGTTTCCTACAATTTTCTCCCTCCACTTATGGTCTTCAAGCATACATAGTAATGCCGTAAGTTCGGATCATGTCCATCCAGGTTTCTCTTGATCTTCCTCTCTTATTGGTAACCAGTGGAAGTGGTATTCTAGATAGGTAGATTCTCTAAGTACATACTTTGGTGGTCTTCTTGATTGCACTGTTTCAGCAATATAATGAGCATTAAGCCTGATCTAAAAATGAGTATTACCTACTCAGTCTTCCCTTTTACCCTCTCTAACATATCCATCTCTGCAACCAGCAGGTCTCAGCAGTATTGCTTAAATACATATTGATCACGTTTTATTAATATTAGTTCAGTCCTCAAGGCTACCGAAGGTTTCCCTAAGGAGCCCGGAGTTCACTTTACAAACTTTAAAGATAACGGGATATATAGCTATTTTATTTCATTTATATTTCCAACGTATTTTATTGATACTGTTGATTGAAGGCACTTGATGGAACTTGCTACACATATTGAAAACTTCACTTGTACTGTTCCAAAATATTTATTATTATAAGGGATTCCACATTTTTGGTGTGAATTCGATCAAAAAGGTCATTCTGAGTAATATTTAAGTTTTTTAAGTAGGACATGTTTAGTTAATCAATTGGTTTTTTTGCACAGCATTTAATTTTCTGGTTTGCATTCAGTAAATTAGTGGAGTCACCTAGTGTGCAGAAAAATTAAACAGAGGTGCATTTAAAAATATCTCTTTTTTAAAGCTCTTATTTATTCCTCACTAAACTTATTAATGATGATCTCCTGAACGCCTTTGGTTTGTGATTCTTCAAAAGGGGTCTTAGAAGGTTTTTACATGGTTGGCAAAGCCGGCTGGGTCTCGAGGTCGCCCTTCACAAATCCGAGGCTCTGTGCTTCCACGGACCTCGGATGGGGCCACCTGCGGGATCCAGCCTACAGGTAGGGGGCGTCAGCATCGGCATCGAGCCCTCGATGAAGTATCTGGGGCTCCTACTCGATGGCCGGTGGAACTTCGGACATCACTTCCGAAGTTTGGTCCCAAAACTGAGGGGAGCATCGGCCGCACTCGCGCGGTTGATGCCCAACATCAGGGGACCCAACGCTCCCTACAGGAAGCTGTACGTGCGAAGCATGGCCCTGTACGGGGCTCCCGTATGGGCGGAGACCCTGACGGCCAGCAATGAGGCTAGACTGCTGAGCCCGCAGAGAGTGATGGCCGTCAGGGTGATAAGAGGATACCGCACGATCTCCGGTGAGGCGGCATGTCTCCTAGCCGGGACCCCTCCATGGGACCTGGAAGCGAGAGCCCTTGCGTCACTGTTCAGATGGCGCAAGGAGGCGCTGGAGCGGAGTGGAGCGAGAAATCGAGGCCCAGTGGACCCTGCTCTACTAGGAAACCGTGGAGACATGGAAGGTGCGACTTGAGCAACCAAAGGGGGGATTCGCCACAATCGCGGCCGTTAGACCGGTCATGGACGAGTGGCTGGAGAGAAGACACGGTGCTCTCTCCTACCGGTTGACACAGATGCTTGCCGGGCACGGTAGCTTCGGTAGGTATCTGTGGCGAAAACACCGGGAAACCACGGCCGAGTGTCAGCACTGCGAGGACCGCAGCGATGACACGGCGCTCCACACGCTGGTGGAGTGCACGGCGTGGGCACAACAGCGCCAGGTCCTCGTAGTGGGTCTGGGCGTGGACACTCTCTCGCTTGAGGCTATGGTGCGAGCCATGCTCTCCAGCGGGAGTAGGTGGGACTGCGCCGCCTCTTCCTGCGAGCAGGTCATGCTCGCGAAGGAGGCGGCGGGCCGGGTGCGGGAGAGAACTCTCCCACCCGAGTTCCGCAGTCGGCGCCCTGGGCGCCGCCGACGTGTCTTCGTCGAGGACTATCGGCCTCCATGACCGGGGGTCTGAGGATGGTGAGAGGGCCGCTCACCGTCCTTACAGAAGCAGGCCCATGACGGCAGCGTGACGTGAGCAACTCACGCACGCCCCCCCTTAGAAGCGGGGTCACACCCGAAACCCCCCCATAGACGCGGGATTGCACCCGAACCACCCCCTGGGTGAGGCCGCAGCGGCGGCCATAGGTCTGTTGGGAGTCACGGGACATCCTTCCTGAGGGCTTACCCGGGGCTCTCAACCATAGGCTGTTGGGCGTTACGTGAGGTTTTTTTTTTTAGTCGGTAAGAGTCCGGCATAGCATCCTACGAGGATTTTCCATCACGTTAAAAAAAAAATGGTTGGCAGAGCGTGTAAGGCGCCTCTGGTGTTGCAAGCGTCCATAGGCTCCGGTGAACACCGTTACATTTTGTGGGCTGTATCCTGGTCTGCCACCGTAGTGAAATTGAGTGAAAAAAAAATGATTTTCTCTGCAAAAGTCTAGTGATGGTGACAGAGTAGGTATTCTAATCACAGTTTGAAACCGTGATATTATTAAATTTATTAAATTTAACGGCTAATAATAATAATTTTGGCGGAACCCTGATGAGTGATGACTATTCCACAGAGCCACTAGGTTCCCCGGTACCCACTTCGGGAATTCCTGCTCTATACAATTCGCTTCGTGCTTATTTATTATCCTTAGTACTAAATTAAAAACCTCATCCTGCCAACGTCAAATCAGAACTTCTTCAATCAACCTTTAAATATTAATCAGCCCAATTTGTTGACATTTATGATTACTGTTCCTCTCCCATGAGTAGAAGCGTGATATAAGCCTATGCCACTCTCTAATAAAATGCCTTTCCTTTGATAAAAGATTTTTGTAAATCGCTAAGCTACATTGCAAACTTAAAAAATAACCTCGCATAATGTCAATATTAATTATCCTATAGTACATCTGGTAGAGAATATTAATGCTTAAACATACTTGCCAACTTGAAACCTACTATCTACAAAAAAACTAATTGAGTAGGTACTTTAAATAACATCACTTTTGCCTAATAAAGAAATTAAATTAACTTGTATACCTGACTCTGTTTTAATTCGTTAATTCAATACAAAATCAAAATGGATCAAATAAATCAAAATGAACATTCAAATATTAATACGGCAACATTACTGAATTTGAATAAAAAATTGGTACCAATTACTCATACCAGAGACAACGAGTTAAAAACAAAACTACCATAGACAAACAGTAACAAATGAGGCAGGTTAAAATTGAATGGGCCTGTTTTTAAATGCAACATTTTTGTTATAATATCCAATTATGAGGTTTTAAATTATTCTGGACTTTTTCATCCGCTCCGAAGTCTCTACGACTAATTAATGATTTCCTCACGGTCGGGGTTCCCCGGCGATTAGGCTGCCATATCGTTAAGTTTTGTTTTTGAAGGCTTAAGGATTAATGTTGAATTAAAATTAGACTTTTTTAGTCTTTAACAATCGAAGTTTGAAAATAAGATTTTTTTACACAATCTCTGTTTGTAAATTATATTATAAAGATTTAATGATTGTGTGTGAAAGTAATTAATGTAACTCCAAGGTTTTATCATCAACCGAGCGCTAGTTCCTGTTGCGTCCGAGGTACTGGAGGTGATCCGCTTTCTTATTGCTCTCCCTCCTCTCAGTAGACCAGGTCTACAGAACGCATATCATCCTCTACCACGTCAAGTCATGACTACTCAGTCTTCCCTTTTACCCTCTCTAACATATCCATCTCTGCAACCAGCAGGTCTCAGCAGTATTGCTTAAATACATATTGATCACGTTTTATTAATATTAGTTCAGTCCTCAAGGATTTGAATTTGAACCGAGCGGAGCATCCACTGAGACGGTGTATCCATCCGGACGCGTTGTCAGCAGGAGGTCCAGCAATGCACTATGCTCGTTCACCTTGTCTGGTATTCTCGTATGGGATTTAACCAGTTGTGAGAACCCATAGGTCAGGGCAAATTCGTGGGCAGCATTTCCCGCAAAGTTGGTCATCCGGGAGCCCAACCAGTCAACATGATGACCGTTGAAATCCCCCAGAATCACTATCTCCGCAGAGGGATACTGCTCAATCACCTTGTCAGTCGATTGTTGCAGGTGGTCAAAAAGGCGAACTGTGTCCGTGTTACCGCTGTGAGACCTGTACACGCACGCGTAGATCCGAGTGAGGCCCCGTGATCCACGCGCGCCCATAACGTAGACAGGTCCCTGTCTTCAAGGCTTGTGAGACGGCGACAGCAGACATCATCACGGACGTACATACATACCCCGGCTTTCGGCTTGAAGTTGTACTCAAGCTTATAGCCAGGGTACATTAAGTAAGATGTATCGCCCGGGCATGAAATCTGCGTCTCCGTCAAGAAAAAGAGTGTCGGCTTCGCAGTTTCGAGATGGTGGTGGACTACGTTGAGGTTCTTGTGCATACCTCTGATGTTGCAAAGGTCCATGTAGAGTGTGGACGACGAAGCCGCTGTGTATACTGTTTCTCTTTTCTTACCTTTAGCCATGTTGTTTTTGTGAAAAAAAAGGGGGGTTAAAAAAGTGAAGGAGTGCCTGTGTGCCGGTGGCGCAAGAGACTAATCGAGACTCTAACTAACCAAAGGCAGACAGAGGTAGTGCGGTAGATTGGCACGGCGTACGGAAGGGCCCCCGGTCCTCCCCCGATGCAGTGGCCGCGTCCACTCCGGTATCCTCCTCCGGCACGACCACAGCACCAGGGACTTTACACAGGCTGCTGGTTCAGCCTCCTGGGGCGGAGATTATGTGATCCCCAGGTTCGGGTTCCGTACAGCCTGCGGGCGGTCAGCGGTCAACCGTTTCACCGGGTCTCCCTGACCGCCGTACCAATATTGCGCGCCTCAATCTGCCAATGGAGACAGATTAAGCCTCTGGTCTCACCGTCACCGGCACAGAGTCACTCCAATGAGCTCTGGAACCCTGCTAACCGACGGAGAACATAACCCAACCGGAGTCAGGTTACTATTACCGCGGTCTTCTGCAGGGCGGAGGTACTGCCCCATGCGGGCTGCTCACCGAACGGAGTACCGTTATGCCCTTCCTCCTAATATTTTTTTTTTATTTATTATCTAACAAACACACAACTTCTTGTTTTGACGTGTTGCGGACAACTTCAGACTAAACTGTCATGTCACTTGAAGGTCCATACCCAGTTTTGACGTGGCAATTGATGTCAATAAATCAACACATATGTAAATAGACACTTCATGTCACCTTTGTGCTATCAGCATAGTTCTTAATGAATTATTGTGTCGTTTTTGCTATGCGTGGTGGGATAGAATTCACACACATAACATTTCAGTCTTATGTTAGCTGTGTTTTGCGACACATACCTATAGTCATCAATAAAAATAAGCCCTTAACCGTGCCTGGTAGAAAAGTACTCAAAATGCTAGTGATAGGTCGATATTGCCGTGCTGGATTAAAATAGCCAACCTCTGCACCAAGGGTTTCGAATGGCAGCCGTGTACCAGAATACACAGACTAGGGTAGGCCTACCGGCCTCCCGCAATGTGGACCATATTGACCGGTAATATCTTGAAGTGGACAAAAAAAAGGTCGTCGAAGCATGTTAGATGCGGGTGACACAATACCGAACGATGCCACGATGTGTCGATCATTGGGGACCGGCAGTGGAGATGATGATTATTGGTACGAGGCCGTGGGCTCGATTCCCACAGGAGACAAAAAATTGTTTGAAGCATAAGTGTTTGTCTCAAGAGTCTGAAAATGTCCGTAACATTGTTATGAAAAAGTTTTATTATGAAAGCAGCCAGATACATTCACCAACTTTATATAAAACGATTCGTGTACGTACAAAATTTTAGAATGCCTGGATAAAAACGTGACACACGTATACTTATATGAATTTTGTATACGTTGCTTTATTTCGAGGTTTCCTTCACTATGCAACACAAGGCGCAATTGGCGTTAACGTTGCAAAAGAGTTTCCTTAGTCAACACCCACGGGGTGAAAATTGTGGTAGTGACATCTGTTAGGCGCCATCTCACTGGCAAAAAAGAAACAATCTGATATTGTTTCGAAGATAGAAGATACGAAAGTTAGAAATATTGTTAGAGGTTGTACACACTATGTGCACGGCAGATTACCTAAGCATTACTTTACACCTCACAGCAAGCCTACATTAACTGCCAATAATTCAATGCAGCCATTACTAATATACATTTTACAGCCGACTTTATGGTTTTCGAACGTTTAAAATAAATTTACATGTGTATGCAACTTTAATCATAAAATATCGGCAATTACATCTAAATGGAAGATTTTCCTCAGTTAATACGTTATTAGTCAACGTTAGACTATGGAAATAAAGACATATTATTTAAAATTATTTGCATAATGTATGAGCTTAGTTTTATGTGTTTCATATTTAGACACGACTAATGACGTTTGAAAGGGTTTTATTTATTTATTTAAACAAATATATTAGGCACTAGAGTCCGAGGACCGCTGTTCTGATATTGTATTTAGCCGTTCCATTGTGGCTGAAGGCTGAGGAGGTCTGGGGGCTGCCTATACAAATAGGTATTTAATGCCCCTCATTGAAATCTGGCAATTTAATTATTACCACATACTTATTACACAGACATATTTATATTATTTTTATTATGGTAAATCTGTAGGATATACGGTAACACTGCTGTACTCAATTTAGTTTATTGTCCGTAGCTCGGTACTGTATTATTTTTCTATGTTCGTTGAGTTAAGAATAAAACTTTCCGTTGCATAAAACTTTGTTCTTATTTAATTTCTATTATGCTAAATGGCTTCACTTCGTACGGTTCCAACTGCCCGCCATAGTAATTATTTAGTTGACCGAGGGTAATAGCGAGAGCTAATAGCGTAGAGTTAAAAATGTAGAGTTCTTAAGTTAGGTAGCCTTTTTAACGCCACAAAGGTTCGTAGGGTGTAACTAAAAATAGGGTTGTCTTTGCATACTACTTGGTCTTGAAACTTAAGTAGAATGTGAGAGCTACCTACTACATTAATGAAAGAGGATTATTTTATTTGTTTGTTCCTCTCACACGCTTAAAAGCATATATATGCGATATTTTTACTTAATTCTTTTGGGGATAATTTTGAAAAGCAATTAGTATGCTGACTCAACCACATTCCAATACACAAGTAGTTCTTTTGGCCATGGAATCTGTTATTATTTATTATATTGAAAAACGTCCATAATAACCTACTAAAAAGTAGGAAAGCTTTGCAGTACGTACCTACTCCACAACTTAATCCTATTACAAATGCAAAATTTAGCTGGACAAAAATGTCTAGAAACGGAAAATCATATTTTCATGGCTACATAGTCAAAAGCGTCTCATTGTTCAATTTTTCAATTCAATTCATTTATTTCAGACTTCAGTCCATATAAGTAACACATACAACAACTATAGCACAAAAATGAAACTATAGCACAATTTACAAATAATAATAGGTATATAGACTTATACACTGCTTAATAATAATAATTGTACAGTTACTAATAATAAGTACAAGTATGTTAAATAACTGTTAATTATTATGTCAGTAAGTAAATTAAGTGCTAAAATTACTGTATTACATCTTATTGCAAAATAAATAGGTATACCTAAGTATAGTTCTTTCCGGATTGTCATGAAAAGCACAGCGGCTTCTCCATTATTAACCCCCGACGGAAACCCGGAAGGGGTGTTATAAGTTTGACGTGTGTGTGGGTGTGTGTGTGTGTGTGTGTGTGTGTGTGTAAGTCTGTCTGTGGCATCGTAGCTCCCAAACGGATGAATCGATTTTGATTCTGTTTCTTTTGTTTGAAAGATGGGTTAGGGGAGAGTGTTCTTAGCTATGTTTTATAAAAATCGGTTAAGCTATTTCAAAACTATGAGGGGTGAAAGTGGAAAAATTTAATGTGTTCAAATATACCCGTGTTGGGTATCAAATGAAAGGTCATAACTTATACATACGATACCGCAAGTTTTATGAAAATCGGTTAAGTCATTCGAAAGATATGAGGAGTGGAATGTATTGCTAATTCTGTAACCACACTCCGCGCAATTCGCATTAGCTCTGAATAATTGTTGATAGACTATTCGTCATTGTTGACATTAAAAACCCCTATAAAAAGCAAAAAATTAAAAATTTAAAAAACCACCGACTCACTAAAAAAGAACAATAAAAAACCTGTAAAAAGTAAAAAATAACTATTATATTATGACCTATCTACCCTAAGTATTGAACCTGTATTATTATTATAGGTAGCTCGGGGACCGCACACGTCTCTGTTTAGGTATAGAGCGGTCCCCCCGAGACGAGACCAACTGTTAGTTAAAATATGAATACGTAAATAATATAGCTACATACCTATAATAATAATACAGGTTCAATACTTAGGGTAGATAGGTCATAATATAATAGTTATTTCTTTACTTTTTACAGGTTTTTTATTGTTCTTTTTTTGTGAGTCGGGGGTTTTTAAATTTTTAATTTTTTTCTATGTATTATATTTTATATATTCTATCTATTATATTTTATATATTTCCTATGTATAATATGTATGTATTTAAAAGTATATAAGTACTAATATCCGTGGTCTGATACCCATAACACAAGCAGGTTATTCCTAGCTTACTTTGGGATCAGATAGCGTTGTGTGAAATGTCCGTGAATATTTATTTATTTATTATTTATTTATTTCTACTCTATTTTGGCAAGCTGTTCTAGGTGCTCGTTTCTCTAAGGATTTTTTTCTATCATAAGGTCGCCAGCCTGATGACGCATCTAGCGATTGGGGGCCACTGTCACAGTCCGTAAGACTTCTGATTTTCTGATGATGTAATACCTAAACGAAGATATATTTAAGATGTTCCAGCCAGTTTGCATCTTGTCTTTATATTCAGACTTAATCTGAATTCAGATCGGAATCTAGTTTGCCACAATTTTCTACATGACATGTCTCCAAAAATGTGCCTATTTTTATTATGAATGACTTTTAAAAAAAAATCGTTGTTAGTAAACAATTAAGGTATACAACTTCGTTTGAAATTTGATTACAATGCAAACAGTTCCGTTGTCGGAGTGGGGTGCGGGAATGTATGAAAAAATCATATTTATAAAGTAGAAAGCAATTCAACAACAGTACTTACCGCTTGTGGTACATACATTTCCTTGTATCAATTCCATTACTTACTCTATAAAACAAGAAATTTCTATTCATATAGGAAAGCAATAATCATACGAATGACAAATTAGAACCCAAGATTAGCAGGAAAGTCATTAGGCGCAGCAAAAACTGCGCTAAGTGTTCATATCATTATTTACGTTATTATTTATTGATGAAGATGTCACCTGTACATTAGCTAGAGTGACAACACTTGTTAGCTAGGCCAGGAATATTTCCTCACAACCACACATCACAGCCTCCGCCTGTCCATTTCAATTTTTTTACACGGCAACAAGGTTCACCCACTTACTACGGAATAGGTATACAATTGGTAAAATTAGCCATATACCTACCTACATTTTACCGGCGCCTATGCATCAGCTTCTTTGGGGCAAAAAGAGTAATTGTTATGTGTATGTATTTATTTCATTTGTAGAGTTCTTATGACGGGAAAGAGTAAGTAAAATGTCGCCATACCAATTCATCAAAAAGTTGTCGTAAGAGGAACATTTTCGCAACACGATCCATTACGTGGAGAAGGAATCTCGAAATGAAACCCAGCTGCCAGTAAAATGACAATCGTTAAGCCAAGTTGAAGGCCTTATGGTGGCTTCAAAAATTTCGCCTATTTTAGACTATTCTGCCCAATTATTCAAGAATAGTCAAAATGAATGGGCTGGGCTTTATCTTATCTACAATGCTTCACTGCATACAGTAACAACTACGGCTTTCATTTGTATATTTGACAGGTTCCCTGCTTCCTATAAGTAGGTGCATCACTTGTATCACAAGTACTCGCCCACGTCACAATGAAAGGGATTTGAATAAATTTCAAATAACGTAGCGCACTGTCGATCATCAAAATTGAATATATTTTAACCTCTGACCTGAGGCACATATCTAACTTACAAAGTTACGTTTGATTTTATTGGTCACACAAAAAAGAAACTATTTGATTTCGTTGAAGAATGTAAGAAGTTTTTTTTTTATAAAGTCGTCATTTACAATTTTAGTTAATTGTGTAAAATAGTCTACATAAAACGCTTATTGAATGGAGTCTGTAATATATTTGCTTGTCGGTTCATCTAACAAATTATGCTTTTTGTTGTTCACGTGCACATGGTGCATTTTAAGACAAGACCAAATCATTTTCGCACATGTCATTTAATATTTAAAATAAAATAAAAATAAAATAAAATAGCCTTTATTGTTGAACTAAGTTTACATTTTGTGGTTATGTGTGCCACGAACATATAGTATTGACTTAAAACTATTCCTAACACACTATTAACTATTGTTCGTAGTTATAGATAAGGCTATTACTAAACTTAACTATTATGGTTAATTGTTATACAATTTTTAAATTCGGCAAACGGTTATTATTAATGTTCAACTTGTCTTCCGACAAAGGCCTCCTCTAAAGATTTCCACTCTGTTCTTTTCTTTGCTGTTCGGGACCATGTTGGACCCGCTGTTTTCTTGAGGTCATCTTCCCATCTCTTAGTCTGTCTACCTCTGTTTCTTTTACTCTCCATTGGGTACCATTCCGTAATTAGTCTTGTCCATTTGTCTGTATTCTCTCTCATCATATGTCCTGTCCACCTCCACTTTAGTTGTTTGTATGTTATGTATGCGTTCTTAAATTTAGTTTTGCTTTTTATGGTTTTTAATTTTTCTCGGTCTTTTCTTTTAACTCCTATTGTACTTCTCTCTATTCCGTTTTGACAAACTTTTATTTTGTTTTCCAATTTTTCTGTCAATGCCCAGGTTTGGCAACCGTACAGTAAGCATGGTAGAATACACATATTGTAAACCTTCCTTTTTTCATTTATCGGCATTTCTTTATTCTTCATTACTTCGCTAAGCGACCAATATCGTTTCCAAGTGTTAGTTATTCTTCTTTCTACCTCCTTTTTCATGCAGTCTTCGGTAGATATTAACTGTCCCAAGTAAATAAATTCCTGAACGTATTCTATTTGCTCATTATTTACTTTAATGATATCTGTTTTTGAGGAATTTGACATAATTTTGGTTTTAGTTAGATTTATGGTTAGCCCTGCCTTGTAACTCTCATCGGCTAGTTGTTGCAGCATTATTTCTAGTGATTTCATTTAATATTTATATAGTATTAAATACTTATTCTAATATCTAGACACGTTCTGCAGACGTCACAGGCGGCATTCCACTACTACTTACCTAATTCATAATAAGTACCCGATTTGGACTCATTTACTTCAACGACTACGTTTCACTTGTTGTACAGTTATGAACACATGTTATTTACGTGAAATCACGGTTCATAGTGTCTAATCAGATCGTTAGACTCATCAAAAAAGCAGAATCTGTTAGAATATCATAACCCACATTCTATTAATCAAGGAAAATTACACCATATTAACTTGAATATTTTATATCAAACTCATGAGAAACGAAAAATTCAAACTAATCTACATTTTCATTTACATAGTGCCATCACACACGATCTGGCTATTAAAGCTCATGAAACGATCACAAAAATTCAATTATCAAATATTTTTCTTATTTACACACGTTTCAAATTAAAAAAGAAAGGTAATCAGCGCCGATACTAAATAATACGTGGAGAAAAAAACTAAAATATGTTTAGAAACAAGCAAACGAGCTTGATTAGGGCCGATGTCACGCCGATAAAACCCGTAAAGCCGAAAATTGAAAAGGTTACTTCATTAAAAATGCTATATTTTACCATTTTTAAACGGGCAGATGGACCCTATGGCGATTAAGTGGGTGACCATAAAGTTGGGCGTGAAGAATTACTGTTTGTCTTTGTATGGTTGTTTGTTTAATCAATGTATTGTTACCATTATTTGAATTGAAAATTTCATTAACATCAAAGTAATTTATTGGTGGCTAAAATAACTTAGCAGAAACATCTTATAAGTACAGCCAATTAATGTAATTTTCTAAAAAATAAAATCTGTATTGTTAAAGATATCATTTAATTTAGAAATAAACTACCTATTATTCTTAAGCCTTTTTTTAGCTTAATTGTACCTTAAAATTATATATATATATATATATATATATATATATATATATATATATATATATATATTCTTAAGTCAGCCTGACTTAGGCGGTTCACGATTCGTACAGTTTCAAATAATAGTTTGGATTTTACCGATCTGTGAATTATTGTTACGTGTGGTGTAACATACTCGTACACATAAGCACTATCCGTGTTGTTGTTTCAAAGATACACACCCTACTCCGGCGTCGACTCCAGCGCACCCTGCAGCGCGGATCTAATGAAATAAACTGAAAATCAACACGCGTACCCGCGCCGCGATTCCTTTGAGCCGCCGCACTCTCCCCGCGGCCCACTCACGATATAATTAACACCAGAATTTATTATAATACTGTCTCGAAATTGTCTTACGATGCGTGGACACGCTATTGTTAATTTTTAATCAATTTCATCGGCAGTTTGTTTTCGCGGGATTGAGATTCCAATATCAATTATACGTTATTTGCGCAGGCGCGGCGCTCGTGTAGCGTTCAGTTTGTAATTTATCGGTAAACATTTGAATACGGCTAATTATAAGAGCTTTCCCTGACGGAAATTTCATAAATATTTATTAAATTGGTTATTTAAGGTAAGAAAATATTTATTGTGATGTGGCATAAACTCCGTGGCATGAAATGCGTTAAGATATAATTTGCATTAGAAAACAACAACCTATATTACATTTCTGGGACATCTTTCCGAGGGGTTACCCGGGGCTCCCAACCGTAGGCTGTTGGACGTTAAGTGAGGTTTTTTAGTCGGTCCGGCATAGCATCCATGATGGATTTTCCCCCACGTTAAAAAATAAATAAAGCCTATATTACTTACCTACGTTATAAAAACTCACTCACGTGTACTATTTCACGACTTTAATTTTTATTTTAATACATAATACCTTTTCTTTCGTATTTTATTTTCCATATTCCTATTGAACTTCCTCTTTGATCTTGGTTACAATTAGGTATATATTTGATGTTTATTCTAGTTGTAGGTATATACTTTACTTTCCTACTGCAACATAATGACGCAGCAACAAGTGCGCCATGTGTGTGTATTAAAATGTACATAACCAAGACTATATACACCATCAAAATATAATAACAATAATAATTCATAACAACAGCCAGTACAGTAGAAGAGCGACTCATAGGTAGGGTCGGGCCCTCATTTAAATGATTGATAAGCCTAATTCAATCAGCTTGAACAGACTGAAGTAGCCAATTGGCTTCCAAGAGAGTGATGAATTACACTTATTAAGTTAAGGAGTTCTGCATAAAAACTATAATTTGATGTTTAAAAAACTTTACGAGTAGAATGTAATCGTCATAAGTTTTTAAATATTAAAAAGTATAGTAGTATTAGTGATTTAGAAAAAAAGGAAATAGAAAAATCACGCTTGTTGTATGGGAGCTCCGTTAAACACATTTTTTTGGGTTTTAATATTTGTTGTTATAGCGGCAATATGTATAGGTATTACAATATAATAACAATTTATGAAAATTTAAGCTGATGACAGACAGACAGTCGGACAGCGAAATCCCAGTAGGTAATAGGGGCTTTCCTTTTAACCCTTGGGATAAGAGGTATCCTAAAAATATATTATTAACCTTGTTTGAAAATATATAGGTATATTGAATAAAATGCTATTTAAATCAAAAGCATTGAGGAGAATTGGTATCAGAATTACTTTATACTACTCTTTAAACTAGATATAAGATAACTTTCAATAAAATTTGAAACCGCTCATCAATTCTGTAGAAATGAATTATGCCAAATTTGAGTTAGATTGGACTAAGGGAATCACGTTGTCCCATACAAACTTTGCCCCTCTTTTTCACAACCTAAACGGCAGAATTTGCTAAAATCCTTTCTTGAAATCACATATAGTACGTAAATCGTTGTCACTGTAACGTACTGAGACGACAGCGATACGAATAATTTACCTCAAATAGTACCTATGAGAGTGTTTCCAATAACTTACATCGAACTTTGTATGTCAATGAGAATTAAATTTTCCACTTTTTAAGCGCTTTGCCATGCATTCTGGTAAAATCAAATAATAGCCAGGTAGGGATTTATTGCCTCGTTGCTATTCTTGTAGTCCTCCTTCTAGCATTTGTTGTTCCGCAGCTGGAGCTGTGTGTGGGACTCCCGACCCCTCGAGGGAAAAGGTCCTAACCGCCTTATTACTCACTAAACCACCGCGGTATTCCGCCTCACCCTAAACATGTAATCTGTGCCCTAAACCGGGTGGGGGAACCGGGATAGACATGAGATGTAACCACGGCGACCAGGCACTTAGATATGACAATGTGACTTTAGGGGAAAAAATATTACCCACAATTCAAATGTAGATAAGATACAAATTACATTTATCACTACAAGAAATCTACCATTAAACAGCTGTAAGTACCTAGGTAGAAAGCTACCATTAAACAGTAAGTAAAAGTATCTTCAAATTAAATTCTAATTTGGTAAGTAATAGGGATAGAGATATTGAAAAAATTTACATCAGTTTTAAATACCTACCATCAAAATGAAATACAAAAATTTAATCCTATTTGTAATAGGGGTTGGGTTAACAATAAATTTCATATAAACGTCTTTACAAAGAACTTAAAAGGCGAGACTCACAGTTTACTTGTACCACGCTAGATGGCGTTACTTTACAGCCCTACATTTTTTGTCCTACTGTCCTTGTCAAACGCATAGTGATTTGAGATATCTATAGCGCAACTGCATATTAAACCAGTGTATAATTCTACCTAAAATAACTTTGAATATTGAATAATAACAAAAGTAACGTACTTCTGCAATAACATGTACAGTGTTTCTGTAATCTGAGTCTCCAAGATCCGGAGATCTAACTCACGCTATACACATTTTAGATCACGCTTAACATATGTTCAACGTTTAACCGTTCGGTAATGGGGTGTCCGTTTCTGCGCAGTAAAGCAGTCCTACGGTGGAGCTGTTCTAGATCCACCCTGCTCATTGAACACAATGTCTTATGTGGGGGGACATACTTCTCTGAGCTCAATGGAGTCCGGCCGTCTCTAGACGCGCCTCATTCATGATGTCCGCTACAAGATAGCAAGAAATCGAGAGACTCAGGGTCTCTCAACACCGCTGCCGTAGAAAATTTGACATCCTTTTTGTTAAAAATACTTTTTAAGGTTTCGTACCTAAAAACGGAACCCTCGGTGTTACCAGTACAATTATCTGTGCAGATTACACAATACACATATCTTTACTAATATTATAAAGATAAAAGATTTAATTGTTTGTTTGTTTGCCTATTGGGCTCCGAAACTACTGGACCGATTTGAAAAATTATTTTACTGTTGGGAAGCTACACTCTTTGCGGTGAACATAGGCTATATTTTATTCCCGTATTCCCACGGGAACGGGAACTACGTGAGTGACACCGCGTGACGTTCGCTAGTTTAAAATAAGAACAATAGGTTACTCTAGCACAGCTAAAAGCCTACGATGATGTGACCTAACCACTTCATACGCGTTAAGTATCTATCTTCTCGGGAAAATCGAAAAAAAATCGTTTGCAAAGCAACAATGTGAAGACAAAAGATGTCAAACTCTAACTCTTGAACTGCTTTATTACTTTGCACGTAAATAACATTCATCTTTTTGTAATTCCGGCTATTTCCTACCTGATGAAAATAGAGCATTAAAACACATTCAGCTGATCTCCTTTAATAAGGTAACTAATACTGTACTACTTATGTCTGGAAACTGTAATAGGCTTCCGTAAAACATTTTTAACAAGCTGATGTCCATGAATTCATTCGCATGGTGATTTTTTACGGAACTAGACCCCAATTCTTTGAACCGGATTGTATACATATACAGAGTACAAATTTGATACAGAGTATTATAAAATAGGTAAGTAATTACAGATTTACAAACTTTCTCGTCTTTACGAAACATTAATAATAATAGAGAATATTTCTTTCATCGTTGACCATATTCTTATTTTTTTCCCATCGGTCAACAAATTTACTGACATCAATTTCAAACTGTTATAGTTACTTTTACATCGACAGTAAATTGTCTACACTTTCATTATCTTGCCTATAATGTGTATATCGATGCGTTGTTACAAGAACATTAATAAGGAACTAACATTCGTGTGTACCGGTAGGGGTGCGCACGCGCAGCTTGACGTCTGTCGCTCCACATCTAAAGAGATGTGCCCACACGAAATCAATTACAATTTGCAGGTGCAAATAATGATATTTTTTATCGACAAAAACTAACAGAACCTTTCCAGCTGCATTTTAAGGTTTAATGACGTTATTAAATAGTAATAGACACGAATGATTATTTTATAAATATTAATAACTAGTTAATAAAATAATTATTTTAAAATATTGGTTTGGCATGTGTCTTGAGTTATAAATTATTTTGGCAAATAGAGTTTTTAAAAACTAATTATCATGTTAATTTACTGTTCAAATTAAGAATTATTATTGAAATTGCTTTCAACAATCTGTAAAATATAATATAAAAACCCAATTTCTTTTAAATGTCTATATTCCCGTAAATGTCCTGTCGATTCTTTTTATTTTTTGTTAAAAATTACAGCGAAACATAATTATTACATTTATAATTACATTATTACTATCTAAATTTAACCTAAATAAGGCCCCGTAGAATTGACTAACGACTGGCAAAAGACTAGCAGCATTCCCCATTTGAATAGCAATATTTAGGCAATATCTATTTTTTTTTATTTAGGTGCATATTCTGCACTTCGGGGTCTAACGTATGTGGACGTTAAATATCATCAATTTCGAGTGTTCCTCAGTATCACAGTTGGTTCAGCGGCTCTAGGCTAGAGAGAAGAAACAGGTTCGTGTGATGCTCGATATTAAACTTTTTTTCATATTAAATATATGATAGGCAGGTAGAGTCAGCATACTAATTTATGGGATATTTTTAAATGCACATCTGTTTTATTTTTCTGCACACTAGGTAACTCCACTTATTTACTGAATGCAAACCTAAAAAATTAAATACTGTGCAAAAAAATCTGTTGATTACTAAACATGCCCTACTTAAAAAACTGAAATATTACACAAAACTTTAACTTTTTTATCGAATTCATACCAAAAATGTGGTTCGTACATCGAATATATGTTTTACTAGCTGATGCCCGCAGCTTCGCCCGCGAAAAATTGATCCCTTCCCGCGGGAACTCATTCCCGAGATAAAATGTAGCCTATGTGTTATTCCAGTATTTAATGTATCTGTGTACCAAATTTTAGCCCGATCCGTTCATCCGTTTGACCGTGAAAGAGTAACAAACATCCACACTCACAAACTTTCACATTTATAATATTAGTAAGATAAAACAGTAATACGAATTTTTTATGAAAAATACTAACTTGCACTCTAAATTGTACAATCGATAACGGAATAGGTCAGGTTAGGTTAGGTTTTTATTTTTTTGATCAATAAAATTTAATTTAGTAAAGGTGACCGATTAAATTGGGTTTTTATTTAGAATACACGTTGTTCCTAAAATAAATTAGGCAATGGTTTTCCTTAAAAAGTTTTATTATTTTTGTTGCACTAAGGTATTGTTAGTTACACTGCTTCGATAAATAACTAGTTATTCGTTTAGTAATACAGTTCTGCAAATACCATTAAACAGTACCAGGTCACTCAGAAAGATGTGCGAAAAAATGTTTTTAAAGTAAAACTTCTTTAGGCGCGAATAGGGAGTAACTCAGATTTTTTTCTGACGTAAGTAACGCTATTTGAATTACTATTTGACTTACTATTCAAAATTCGAATGAATGATATTAATATAACATTTGATACCGTCTATAGCAAAGAAGTTTTACTTCAATCGCGCGTAAAGGTTACACGCACACGCTTTTTTTTATATTACTCGCTTATACATATACTGCATTGGCCACTTGTAATTATTTTAAAATCTGGTTATTTAAAAGTAAAAATAAAAGTGTTCTAATTTTGAATTTCCCGCCACATTTTTTTGAGAGCCAGTTCAAATTATCGTGCCCATTTGAAAATGGATCTGCATCGAAAACATTTTAGTGCAATGATTTTCTACGATTTTAAATGTGGCTTAAAACCTGATGAGTCATTTGCTCGATTTCCTGGGACCTTCAAAAGGACCTTCAAAAGCGCGGTCGCCTTACTTCGGGGGATGAACAAAGTAGTGGTCGTCCCACGATGGCTGTCACGGAAGAAAGTGTGTTGGTCGTTAAAAAAATAATTCAAGAAAACTAGCAAATTACATACGACGAGATTCAGCATACACTGCAGATTGATTCGGGAAGCGTTTACAAGATCACGTGAGGAGCATTGTTTGCCGTTGGGTGCCACACAACCTCACCGAAGCTCAGAAGCAGGCCCGTGTGGAGTGGTGTCATGATATGCTTAAAAAAATTTAAGCAGGCTCATCTCGGAGCGTTTGCGACATTGTGACAAGTGACAAATCCTGGATTTATCAATAGGATCCAGAAACAAAGCGTCGATTGACGCTTTGATTCTGGATCGTATTGATAAATTCAGGAGTTGGCTGTTTCAGAACGAACCTATGTCTACGAAAGTTAGGTGATCGAGAAGCGCTGGGAAAATTTTAATCACTGGTTTCTTCACTTTGACGGGGTATCTGATTGGTATTCCATTACGAGATTGAAACAGCATCAACGCCGAATGGTATACCACAAATGCCTGCCAGAAGTTTTACTTGCAATTAGCAACAAGCGACCCAACACCGGGCTCCGCGGGGTACTGCTTCACCATGACAACGCGCCCGCGCACTCGGCGCTCAAAACGAGGGACTTCCTAGACACCACACTAGTCAAAGTCTTGAGGTACCTTCCTTAAAGTGCTGATCTGGCACCGTGGAAGTGGTGTCTACGGCAGACTTGAAAAAATGTTTCGAAAAGTGTTTCAGACGCATGAAACAGCAATTGTATAGAAGCTCGTGGTAAGTTCTTCGAAAAGATTTAATAAAAATATTTTACTTTTAGAAGTTGGTTTTTCAATTTCTCTAAACTTTCTGAGTACCTAAGTATCCCACGTATATCCCACGTATTATGAATTTGATTTATTTAGTGTGCATAATTAGTGTGCAAGTCAGTATTTTTGGTTTAACTTTGAAATATTTGGTTCGGAAAAAGGAAATATACAGCTATCGATTTAAATACATGCCCTAATTTATTACTCTAAACTTTTCAAAGTTATACCTACAGTAAATTTTCGATGATAATTTAAATTTTGAGCTTATAAGAAGAGTCAAATAGTCTATGTTATCAGTGCAGATGTCATCCTAATCCCATCCCTACGTTGTTCCCGTTACTTTATTAGTGCAACGGTGTCGCCGTACACAGCTGCCTGTCGAAGCGGATGACTTCTTCGATCGCACTCATTGTATTCGCCTCAAACAACAGCAGCTGATGATGAAATTTTTTATGGCGGTGCGATAGGGAGGCGTAATAATATTTAGACCTGCAGGACTACTATCTTACTGCATAAACACGGACTCTCTGACCTAAAACCGATACAGACAAAAAAACATCCCATAAACCGATATGGTTCGTTGTTTAGTACCTATTTTTTGATATCGTGAATAAAAATTTGTATGGCAACTAGTTTCAAACGGCATATATTTAAATCGGTATCTGTATATTCCTTTTTTCCGAACTAAATATTTCAAAGTTAAACCAAAAATACTGAGTTGCACACTAATTATGCACATTAAATAAACCTAATTCATTATACTATTTAATGGTATTTGCAGAACTGTTTTACTGAACGAATACCTATTATCAGAATAGTATATCTAAAAATTCCATTGTTCAACAAAAATTTTAAATCTATCGCCTAATTTACTTTTAGGAACATCGTTTATTCTAAGTAAAACCTCAATTTAATCAGTCACCTCTACAAAATTAAATTTTATTGATCAAAAAAATAAAAGTTTAAGGCGAAGTGCAATTGTGTCTCAAGCGATTCGGAGGGGGTGAAGCAGACGCAATATGTTCGGGACGCTCCGTGCGTCGGAAACGTTTTCGCGCGTTAACCCGTTCACTACGCAATTGAAATCATTGACAGAAGTACAAGTTTACATAACAATTTTTTTCGCCCTGGTTAGATAAACCTCTTTAGAAGAATAATTCTACGTAATTGATTTTGATGCATTTTTTATCACTAACATGTAATGAAATTCATTTTCATAATAAGAATAGAACATAATATATAAGAAGTACTTCAATTTATTTTTTTACCTGTGACGATTTTTGCCAGGTTTATTGAAAAAGTAAGAATCTGCTGCCCCTATCCTTAGTTTATACTTTTTGGTACTTCCTGAAAAGGAAAAAGGAGGGTTCTGTACAAAAAAGACTGAAAAATATACCTGTATGGGAGCTTTTTAGGATTCGTAAATTTCAAATGCCTAGCTATTGCAGTGGTGCATAAGATGACAGTAAGATAGTCTCAGTAATAGGGCCGCGTTATTACAGATTATTTATACTGTTGGCACTTGGTGGAACCTGCAGCGCATATTGAATAACCACAACTTGTACTGTTTTACAGCATTTATTTACTCGACACCTGACCGCTTTTGCCTCTTAGCATTTTCAAAAGGCAATACTTTCTTCTCGTTCCATTTTTACCCTATGGATACGGAACTGTAAAAACGGCCGAGGTTCAAGTTGGACCGGCACACTGATGAGGATTTCGTAACAAAAAAAAACGGCAGAAGATTACGTTGTATGGGAGTAACCTTATTTTTTTATTTATCTAGTCTTATTATAGTCGTTACAGCGGTAGCAGAAACATATCTTTGAAATGTATTACTGCCTAGTTCATGAGATACAGATGAACAAACGGACTTCAAAGTCTCAGTAATAGGGTCCCGTTTGGCTAAGAAAACGAAGAATATACAAAAACGAATATTACTATTTGCATATATGCAAGGGTGTAAAGGAATAAATTTCGATACTAGTTATTTAAACTAGACTAGGCTTTAGTCCTGTCCAAATGATTACCATTTCCTAAATTAAACATTCTACGTTTCACTTCGCATAGCTATTGCCCGCAGCTTCAGCTGTGTAGAATTCTGTTCCCGTTCCCTACTACCATTGGGTCATATCAAGGGATAAAATAGCCTTTATGCTATTTTCTAAATTATCTTACTTCTTACTTAATATTATAAATGCGAAAGTTTGTGAGTGTAGATGTTTGTTACTCTTTCACGCTCTAACGGCTAAACGGCTAATCTAGCTGAAATTTAGTACAGGGGTAGATATAGGCCTGGAATAACACATAGGCCACTTTTTATCCCGGCAATCAGTTCCCACGGAAAGCGGAAACGGGAACAAAACTAGACGCGGGCAGAGCTGCGGGCGTCAGCTAGTGTATAATATGTCCAGGAATACATTGCAGTCTGGAAAAGCATAAAATAATTATAATAGGCCATCAATTACAGCCAGATCTGCTCAACCGTTGGGACATGATTTTGTCACTAACATCTTCACAGACTTTCATCTATACTAATATTATAAAGAAGTAAAGTTTGTGTGTTTGTTAAATTGTAAGGGGTAATCTCGGGATCTACTGAACCAATTTTAAAATTTCCTTTAACAATAGAAAGCTACGTTATTGTGGAGTGTCATAGGCTATATAGCATCACGTTACAACGAATAGGAGCGGAGCAGTAATAGTAAATGTTTCAAAAACGGGGGGAAAGTTATTCCTTTTGTCTCACGTAATATTGAATATTAACGACGAGACGCTACGGGAGTAAACGCAACGTGACGGGAGTAAATGCGACGGGAACAGGTAATACTCTCTCTTATGCGGCGCCAACGAAGTTGCGCGGGTCAGCTAGTATATCATAATTAAATAATTCGTAAGTCATATTAAATCATCAGGCCTTTTCAGTAACATATATTCACAAAATCATCTTCTAGCGCTTAACATATAGGTACCACTATCCATTGAACATTGAATTACTATTTTACATTATGGCTTAAAAACAAAGTTAGGGTTGTATTGACTGTATCGAGTTGTATGTAAGCTGTTTATTTTTAGTTCACTGTTGGTTAAAATTCAAACTGAGGTGACGGGAGGCCTCGAACCGTTTTGGCGCCGCAAAGAACCATAGCGTCTTGGCTGCCTTCTATCGAATGTATCACGGCGAATGTTCTGAAGAGCTCTTCAACCTGATCCCACCCTCTTCTTTCCGATCCCGAACAACACGTGCCGGGCAAAGATGACACTCACACACAGTGGAGAGAATCTTCGCCAGAACTGAACGTTTCAAAAGATCGTTCCTCTGTCGAACTATAAAAACATGGAACGACCTGCCCGCACACGTGTTTCCCTCATCTTACAATCCCAGGTTCTTCAAGAGGAGCGTGAAGAGGCACATCACAGGGCCGCCAACTTGAGGACCACTGTCAGAAGTGGCCTCCAACCGCTAGATGCGCCACGGCTTTTCATCAGGCTGGTGGCGAAGTCAATTTGGCGAGCTAAATATAAAAAAAAGAAACTCATACTTACAACTTCAAATTCAATACCTACCTACATCAACTACGACGTACGAGTAGTAAAGTAAGACTACGAGAATATCAACAATACGCAATACGTGCCTTGAAAGCTGTAATTTTGGATAGAAGTTTAATTTATTATATACTCAATTAAGGTTTAATTCTACTGTTATATTGTAAATTTAGGAGAATTGGCCCACTGATTTATCAGTCACTAGCGGACGACACGCGGTTTCACCCGCGAAGTTCCCGTTCCCGTGGGAATACGGGAATAAAATATAGCCTATGTTCACCGCAAAGAGTGTAGCTTTTCAACAGTGAAAGAATTTTTCAAATCGGTCCAGTAGCTCCGGAGCCTATTCGTTACAAACAAACAAACAAACAAACAAACAAAAAAACAAATCCTTCCTCTTTATAATATTAGTAAAGTAAAGTAAAGATGTTCACCGCAAAGAGTGTAGCTTTCCAACAGTGAAAGAATTTTTCAAATCGGTCCAGTAGCTCCGGAGCCTATTCGTTACAAACAAACAAACAAACAAACAAACAAAAAAACAAATCTTTCCTCTTTATAATATTAGTAAAGATTAGTATTATACTCGTTATGACATTGATTTTACTTTAATATTAATTTAAATAATGTACATGTTATTCGCTCGGTCAGGGCGTCACATACATTAGCGCATTTATAGGTGAATCTTCTGGACTTATCTATTATGTGACATCAGGCAAACTTTGTATTGGAAAGTATGAAAACGTTACTATAACTTATATAATACACCTAAAAAGATTCCCCAAACAGATGCGATATTTTTACGCTCTTGAGCTTAAGCCTTGAATACTTCCTTTTTAGGTTTTTTTTATTACCTATTTTCGTTACTACGGCAGCGAATTACGTCAGCGGGCGTGACAAAGTTGTATACGGGTGTCCTCAACGAAGCCTGTCGGCTGACTGAGCGGGCTCTGTGAGGTGGCTGATAGCGGCAAAATGCACTCCCGCTCAACAAACCGTTTTTTTTATTAAAGCAATATGTTTTTAATTAATAAATAACTGCATAGGACCCTGAGGTAACTTATTAGGGACATGGAAATAAAAAATTAGTGTGGTACATTATATAACTACTGAATGAAATTGATTATAGTCAAGGCGGTCACAGGTAAATTTACAGATTCGAGGGAACTTTGGGATTATTTTCTATCGAGCCGAATTTACTCAATCGTGTTTTGGAGAGCTGACATCCCTGGTCAATATACTTAATAATAATTATCCATTTAAAAAATTGTGAAATCTTTGTTAACACCGTTGCAAAATTGGTTCGAAATATGTCAAAATTATGTATTTTGAGTCCCACTTCACCTTAACCTAACCTATTCCGTTATAAGATAGTACTATTAAGAGTGCAAGTTAGTATTTTTGATATGCAATTCGTATTTCTGTTTCACAAATCATATATTCGATGTACGAACCACAATTTTGGTGTGAATTCGATTAAAAAGGTCATCTCGTTCTGAGTAATATTTAAGTTTTTTAAGTAGGACATGTTTAGTTAATCAATTAGTTTTTTTGCACAGCATTTAATTTTCTGGTTTGCATTCAGTAAATTAGTGGAGTTACATAGTGTGCAGAAAAATTAAAAAGAGGTGCATTTAAAAATATCCCATAGTATAATATATCTAACAATTCCTTAGTTCAACCAAAATATTAAAACCTTTTTAAGAAAAACCATTACCTAATTTACTTTTAGGAACATCGTTTATTCTAAGTAAAAACCCAATTTAATCAGTCACCTCTACAAAATTAAATTTTATTGATGAAAAAAATTAAAACTTAACCTAACCTAACCTATTCCCTTATAAGATTGTACAATTTAGTGTGCAAGTAAGTATTTTTGATATTTTCGTATTTCTGTTTTACAAATCATTATATTCGATGAACAAACCACATTTTTAGTGTGAATTCAATTATAAAGGTCGTCTCGTTCTGAATAATATTTAAGTTTTTTAAGGACATGTTTAAGTCAATCAATTGATTTTTTTGCACAGCATTTAATTTTCTGGTGTGCATTCAGTAAATTAGTGGAGTTACACAGTGTGCAGAAAAATCAAACATGTACATT
This sequence comes from Miltochrista miniata, assembly GCA_933228765.1. NCBI lineage: Eukaryota > Metazoa > Arthropoda > Insecta > Lepidoptera > Erebidae > Miltochrista > Miltochrista miniata. Next base: position 31,262,970 of record OW121751.1, read on the forward strand.
TAAAAATATCCCGTTACAAACTTGTATTTTAAGTAATGAATCTAATTCAAATGGCTGCATTTAATTGAAAACTTATTAAGAATATAAGTATGTCGTGCTACAGGTATAGAACGTCACTACGCATGCGAGAAGGATCATAGCTTTAAGGTGTAGAGCTCTTCACCTACTAGCGCCATCTTGTTCAGTAGTTAGGAACAAATTTGTCCTGCTCCTGCACATTACTAAGTACATGAGATCCAATATTTTCCTATTAACACATCACTGACGCTATGGCACCACACACCCATGCCCGTTGTATGTTGCACCTTTCTATTGTGATATTTTATAGTAGAGCAAGTTTATTTATCTGGGGCAGGTTTAAGACACGAAATAAAATTACTAGGTATGTAATTATGCATTAGTTAATACGTAACACCTATTTTAAATAAGAGTTATCAGTACAAGGAATTGTACTCGTAACACCGAGGGTTCCGTTTTCAGGTATGAAACCTTAAAAAGTATTTTTAACAAAAATGATGTCAAATTTTCTACGGCAGCGGTGTTGAGAGACCCTGAGTCTCTCGATTTCTTGATATCTTGTAGCGGACATCATGAATGAGGCGCGTCTAGAGACGGCCGGACACCATTGAGCTCAGAGAAGTATGTCCCCCCACATAAGACATTGTGTTCAATGAGCAGGGTGGATCTAGAACAGCTCCACCGTAGGACTGCTTTACAGCGTAGAAACGGACACCCCAATACTGAACGGTTAAACGTTGAACATATGTTATGCGTGATCAAAATGTGTATAGCGTGAGTTAGATCTCCGGATCTTGGAGACTCAGATTACAGAAACACTGTACATGTTATTGCAGAAGTACGTTACTTTTGTTATTATTCAATATTAAAAGTTATTTTAAGTATAAGTATACACTGGTTAAATATGCAGTTGCGCTTCAGATATTTGAAATCACTATGCGTATGACAAGGACAATAGGACAAAATCTGTAGACTGTGAAGTAACGCCACCTAGCGTGGTACAAGTAAACCGTAGGTCTCGCCTTAAAGTTCTGTGTAAGGACTTTTATAGTAAGACATTGTTAACCCTTGTTACAAATAGGATTATTTTTTTCGATCTGTTGATGTTTGTAGCTCATATTACAGAAACACCACGTGTTATTGAAGAATTACATTACATTAGCTATTATTTAATATTAGAATCTATTAAGTTTAATTGTATAATGGTTAGATAGGCAGTAGCGCTATAGATAGTTACAATCACTGTGCATATGACAAGGATAAAATCTGTAAGGCTGTAAAATAACGCCACCTAGCGTAGTACAAGTAAACCATAAGTCTCGTCTTTCACTTTTTTGAGGGGCTACCATACAACAAACGTGATTTTAACCCTCGGCGAAAAATGAGGCAAGTCCTAAGTTTGACCTGTATATCCGTGTGTCTGTCTGTGGCACCGTTAGTGGTCCAATGGATAGATCAATTTGATGCGGTTTTTTTTTGTTTAAAAGCCGATGTTGTGATGGGGCTAGTTCTTAGGCTATAAATAATGAAGATCATCAGCTCACTTGATGAGATTGATGAAGGGATTTTACTATAATTCATAGGTCCGATTCATTGTAACATGGTAAACCTACTGTTACTTTGATGGTGTTTCCATGGCATGGTAACCTCTAACTGGCTGATGCATCAATTAGTCTGCGGGATACCTGACTCCTCAGAAAATTATATGATATATGTATAATATACCAAATTAACACTTGATATGCCTTTTTTGGTGTGGAAACCTCTCTACGTAAATCCTACTCGCACTTGGCCAGTATTGCTAAACCTATATATATCTACGTAGTACTACTATAATAATTGCCTGCGAAAGTGCCTTCTTATTGTGTATGATAAATAAATATATTTCTGAGAAGAAAAAGGGAAAAGCTGGCGAGGCTCTAGGTAGAGTGTACACATTGCGTCCGAATAACATCGAATGTTACCAACTTATGTGTGGACGTGATAGGAGAAATAGTAAGAATGTCTTGAATTTGATTGATTGAATCGAATCTATAACTTAGAACCATAAGCTTGTATAGGGCAGACCAGAAATACATGAAATATATTCTGAAAATAAAACGCTACTTTTCATTTCCGTTATTTAAATACCTATTTTTGCAAAAAAGGGTATTATGGCAAGTTCTCATTAGATGCGGAAATGGGAACAGAATTCCCCGTAGGCAAAGCCACGGGCGTGCTTTAGTTGTAGGTATAAATTACTGTACGGTTTAGTGGCCGCACATTTATACTTGAATGGTAGTAGATGTGAGTGGCACTAATGTAAACGATATTTTGTAATTAACCGTTTATTACGTTAAGTTGATACAAAGTAGAGGTAAAAGTGGTGATTCTCACACACGTTCGTTTCGCGTGTAAGTCACGGTGCACACTGAAGTTAGAGTTATTTTTAAAGACGTAAATGAGTCGCCCAAGTTTTTGCTAACTAAGAAAAATAAATGTACGTAAACCGTACAATTACATTTATCACTTTAAAAAAGCTACCCTAAAACATCTCTATCAATCAAATCAATCAAATCAGCCTATATCAGTCTACTGCTGGACGTAGGCCAACATCTTTAAGGATCTTCAAATTATAATCGTAACTACTTAATAATAAGAATAACATAATCGTAAGAAATTTGAGATTATAAATACAGTCAAAATGTAAGATTAATATTAATTAATACCTGCAATGAAAATGATTTTAGTCCTATTTGTACTTACCTAGAGTTAGATTAACAATAGTCCTACTATCATACTAATCCGACTATCCTACTATACTATACTATACTAATACTATACTTACTAATACTATACTATACTAATCCTACTAATCTTACTTCTTACTAATATTATAAATGAGAAAGTTTGTGAGTGTGGATGTTTGTTACTCTTTCATGATCAAACCGCTGAACGGATCGGGCTGAAATTTGGTACAGAGATACATTATAGTCTGGAATAACACATAGGCTACCTTTTATCCCGGGAATAACTTCCCGCGGGAACAAATTTTACGCGGGCGAAGCTGCGGGCATCAGCTAGTATCCTACTAATATTATAAATGTGAAAGTTTGTGAAGATGTTTGGATGTTTGTTACTCAATCACGCTCAAACGGCTGAACGGATTGGGCTGAAATTTGGTACAGAGATAGCTTATAGTCTGGAATAACACATAGGCTAGTTATCATCCCGGGAATATGTTTCCACGGGAAGCGGGAATGGGTACCGAATTTCACGCGGGCGAAGCCGCGCGCATCAGCTAGTTATATAATATTGTATATTGGATTTGATGTTTAGATGTTTGGATGTTTGTTACTTAATCACGCTCTAACGGTTGAATGGATCTGGGTGAAATTTGGTACAAGAATAGAGTATAGTCCGGAATAACACATAGGCTACTTTTTATCCCAGGAAAATGTTCCCACGGGAAACCGGTGATGTGAGCCGGGAACGTAAACCAAATTTAACGGGGGCGAAGCCGCACGCATCAGCTAGTAATGTAATATAGTAATGTAAAGGATCATAAAAAAACTCAAAGCTGAGACTTACGGTTTACTTGTACCCACGCTAGGTGGCGTTACTTTACAGCCCTACAGATTTTGTCCTTGTCATACGCATAGTTCTTGTAACTTATTTTATCTGTACTGCCTATTTAACCATTACATACTTGAAGTTATTGACATCTTATATTGAATAATAGCAAAAGTTATGTACTTCTGCAATAACATGTACAGTTTTTCTGTAATCTGATCCTCAAAGATCCGCAGACCTAACTCACGCTATACACATTTTGAACACGTTTAACTTATGTTCAACTTGTAACCAATTAATAATGGGGTGTCCGTTTCTACGCAGCGAAGCAGTCCTAGGGTGGAGCTGTTCTAGATCCACCCTGCTCATTGAACGCAATGTCTTATGTGGGGGGACATACTTCTCTGAGCTCAATGGAGTCCGGCCGTCTCTTGACGCGCCTCATTCATGATGTCCGCTACAAGATAGCAAGAAATCGAGAGACTCAGGGTCTCTCAACACCGCTGCCGTAGAAAATTTGACATCCTTTTTGTCTCTAATACTTTAGTTATAATGAAAGTATTAGAGAATAATATGCATAATATTCTTGCTGTTTTGTAGTAGCGAACATCACCGCTGCTATAGAAAATTTGACAAAATTTGTACAACAAGTACCTACTTTTTAGGCTTTACACAATAGTGCCCCTTGTAAATGCTGACTTTGTATTCAAAAAAAAATTGCTCGGCCGTGCGTTTGTCAGCAGCAGTGAGCGTGGACTACTATAACTACGTAGAGCAATACAATTTAATAGGGAAGGGAAATACGATAAATATAATAGCAGAGGCAAGTAAAGTTAAATATACCACCCAACACCCATAACGTGATGGCGACGAAGGTATTCTTTTCATTTACCATTGTAATGAGACGTGTCAGGCAATCGTAACCGGTGACGATGAAATATTACTTGTCTATGATTTATCTTAACAAATAATCTCTTTTAGAGAGAAGCTCTGCCTCATCTGTAAATGTAAATAAAGTGTCTGCGTTTGATTTAATAATAGCGGTATGAGGTCAGTGATCAATAAATCCTTTATTTGAATATGTTATGATGAGCTTTCTAGGATAATAGGGTTCCGTACAGAAAGGGACGTGGACGGGTTTTTAATTCAAAGCTGTTGTACATTCTTTTATTGACACCGTGTTTTTATTTGATCGAAGCTCTGTAAATTTAAAGCTTGTATATACCTACCTATACAAGGGTTAAGCGCCAATGGCCTTCGTGTTGTTCTATTAAAATTTGGTTAATAGGTATTCAATTACAGAGTGGCGACTCAACATGCTATGCATTGGTAACCAAAACTACACGTGACCTCTCTAATGAGTTTACCGGAAAATTACACAATTAGTACTGTCTAGAAACACAGGAGTGAGTGATAGCTCGCCCCAGGCATATATGAAACCAGTCACGCAGATCCCTGCTATACAACAAGGCAATGCAAAAAAGTCATTTCAAAGGGTCTAGATACAATGGATATGTTCAATTCTATGCCCTATTCATTTGCGTTGTTAAAATGATTGACACATTCAATTAGCAAGGTGACCGGCGGACCTCCCAGCTCGGTTCTTGGCTATTACGTTTTCCAGTTTAAGCTGATCCCTGTAAGTCTGCAACGTCTCACTTGTTTAGTCTATTTTGAAAGGTTTTGAAGGGAGGGGAGGAGACCTTTGTTAGCTGGTAGAGTAAAAGGGTAGGCTTATCACATTGTCTTGTGGTTAAATAGTTGTTTTCTGCAATTAGTGAAGGAATAGCGTGTCTTTGTTTAATAAGACTTTCAGCGATATAAATCGTAACTTAACGAGAAATTTATTTGAACAGTGATATATTGTTTTTAACGTTAATGTCAAATAAGTAATGAAAGGGATAATTTTTTATAGGTATTTTACTTTCATTAGGAGATGGGGTTAGCATTTTTTTATTTGTTGCTTTGTCATGTAGTTACTAGGATTAAAACTTGGAAAATGATGCAGATGTTAGAGATTATCAGTATTTTTCCACGGTGGTAACCTACCTTCTATTTTGAGACTTAATGTTCCAAAAGTTTAGTCCCATTTTAAAGTGTACCTACTTACCTATTTATTGCTAAGGTTTAATATTTTATTACGAAGATTAGCAAGAGAGAGTTCGGGTAAAAATCATAGAAAAGCCTGTCTGTCCGATGGCCCGAACCGTATAATTCTGTAGGTGACAGGTGACAGTGAGTGTCTTGTCATTGCGGCCCAGCCTAAACCTCACCTGCAAGAGGAGGATCCCTTGTTGAATAACGGACTAGAAGAAAACTCTCAATATGACGAAATTTTGATAGAGGCCTAGTCTCTACATAATTGTTGTAATACTATAACAATTTAAGTAGGTAGGTATAGGTGCATGAAATGAATAAAATCAGCCTATCTATCAGTGCTGGACATAGACCTCTCATAAATACATTTTAAGGGTTGTAGGCTCACCACCTATTACGTGAGCCAAAGTATAAACTTATAAAGTGAAATGTGGGCGTATATTATTCTGGGTTAGGCCACTTCAGCGCTGATCGCTTGATATATAAAAATGCTGGTTGATTGAATGACTCATTAATGTCCAGCCGAAACTATTGAATTTAGAAACATGAAATAGGGTGAAAAGAGGTGGTAAATTATGTAGGTAGGTATGTAACGTCTTCAAATTCAGCATAAAACAATAAAAATAAATAAACACAAGGCTTTTCCAAAATATAGGTACTATTTATACATAGAAAACATTCAAACTTCGAAACAAACATTTGTGGGTTGCAGAAATATTTGGACTGACCTGGGAATCGAACCCAGGACCTCAGCGGGCCAGTTGGTTACACTATTGAACCGAAGGCAGGTGAACATCAGCATGACGGGTGTACCTCAATAAACAGTGATTCCATATACATCACTTAACTCAACACATACGTGTCTACTACATACATAAAATTGTAACACGCTGGTGTCTGTACCTACGTAAATTGCATATTTACTGAAGAAAATCTAAAATTTATCTGCTGTAAGCGTTGTTTACTTTGTAAAGGAAAGTATTGACGATGAAAGTATAAAAATAAGTTAGTACGAGCAAAATTGAAGACACAAATATTTTAGCTATCACTAAACTTCAAACAATATTCATTGCCAATTGTCATACCAATAAGTTTTATATTAAGCCAAATCAAATGTATTTTCGGGTGTACATTTATGTTTATGTTATTTATCTTCAAACAATATCTGTATCACTGACCTTGACAAGTGCGTCTACTTCGTGTTAACTCCGCTACACCCAACCAATCTTCCTTTAAAATCAAATAAATTTAATACACCAAATAATATTTTTTTGCAAATATGTACACAGAAGGAACGAGTATGTAGCGAAAAATTTTAAAATCGATCAAAATTGGATGGAAATGGAACTGAAAAAACCAAAAGAAGTCTGTTTGAAAACTGAACAATCTTTTTTTTTAATCAGCCAGCCTTTTTGTACCCAAGCGTAGATCCTACCAAAGAGTTGCATTTTATTATTATGCAACAATTTATTTAATTTATCGGTTTAATAATATTATTTTGTTATGCACTTTTAAGAGGATACTTGTTATTGTTAATAACCCCCATGTTATACCATCTTTTGGTATTAGCTTGAAACACGGCAAAGTCAAAAAAGGCATAGGAAATTTCATGCCTCATGGTCTAGTCACTGGTTTACTGGTCTACTGATTATTGATACTGTTGATTGATGGCACTTGATCTTGATCTTTTTTAAAGGCATGTATTTAAATCGATATCTGTATATTCCCTTTTTCTGAACTAAATATTTCAAAGTTAAATCAAAAATATTGACTTGCACACCAATTATGCACACAAAATAAATCAAATTCGTTATACTGATTAATGGTATTTGCATAACTGTTTTACTGAATGAATAACTATTATCAAAATAGTATATCTAACAATTCCTTAGTTCAACAAAAATATTAAAACTTTTTTAAGGAAAACCATCGCATAATTTACTTTTAGGAACATCGTTTATTCTAAGTAAAACCCCAATTTAATCAGTCACCTCTACAATATTATATTTTAATGATCAAAAAAAAAATTTAACCTAACATAACCTATTCTGTTACAAGATTGTACAATTTAGAGTGCAAGTTAGTATTTTTGATATACAATTCGTATTTCTGTTTTACAAATCATATATTCGATTCGATGTACGAACCACATTTTTGATGTGAATTCGATTAAAAAGGTCGTCTCGTTCTGAGTAATATTTAAGTTTTTTAAGTAGGACATGTTTAGTTAATCAATTGGTTTTTTTGCACAGCATTTAATTTTCTGGTTTGCATTCAGTAAATTAGTGGAGTTACCTAGTTTGCAGAAAAATTAAACAGATGTGCATTTAAAAATATCCCTTTTTTAATCTGCTTCTTGGACTGCGTCGACTTGAGAGTTTGCCAAATTCAAGTAACTTTAGGCTGAGAAAGTATAACATACATACATACATCAGGTCACGCATATTAATATACCTAATGCCCACATTTCACCTTTTTAGAATTGGTCCCACGTAATAGGTGGTGAACCGTATTGCCGTGCTGAGATGGACAGGCGCAGGTTGTGACTGCCTGCTGTTAAAAAGTTGAAATGTTTTTTTATTAAATAATGTTAACAATTATAATATACTATTTGTATACCTTTTTATCTTCAAATAAACAATATTTTACCGAACATAACCTGAAATTGTTGACGTAACCTGCTCCGTTCGAAAATAATAAAAAAACAATCCAGTACCTAGTACTTTCTATAATCGATTCAATTTTTTATTTTAATATTTATAAGATTAACTAAAATGTGCTAATGCAGTTGCACACATAAATAAAGTCTCTGCACTGTCTTCCATTCCGGAATACGGTCGACAACGAAGTGAGAAGGTCGCTGAGTGTAGACACATTTTCGCTTCTCGCGGAAAATCACAGCGAGAAGTCTCGGCGAGACCCCTCCTAGTGAGTCTGGAGGCTGCATTAGCGTATTCGTGTTCAAGTTTCAGTTCAGCAAAACCACGTAGAACCGTGCAGACATTACTGGAATTGTCTGTGGAATTTGTTAAAACACAAAAAAAATGTTGACGTACACAAAACCTGTAGGTATGTCTAGGAATCCACCATTTATTACACAAATTAACATAAAAAATTACATTAGTTTTGAAAAAAATATTTAACGGAATGGCGCCTCCGCGTCTCAATACGTTTTGCGCCAAATTCCTCAATTGACTTACGATAAATTACCTATAAGTACCTTTTGGTTACTATCGTTAAACTATGGGAGAGTTTTTTTACTCATAGACGAGTTCAATACCTGGTTCAGACAGTTGATTGCTATAAGCCACAGAAATCTATAAGCTATATTCTTACAGTAAAAGTCTTGGTCTACACTACAATAAGTATCCTATTTTATTTGAATAACAGACGTAGGTACCATAGGTACCTACGTCTGTTATTCAAATAAGTGTCTGCACGTTTCGAATTTCCATAAACGACTATTCGTAAAAAAGAAATGTTATTTAATATAGTTTTTACACTAGCATCTACTGTACAGCAAAATGTATGAAGACATCTCCATCAAATTAGATCAGTACATTTTTAACTTTTTTCATTGGACTTGATAAAAGCATATCGTGGAGCGTTCAATTTTAAGTGTCATTGGCCACTGGTAATGAAGTTGTAAGTAATTCAAACTCGATTTGAATGCTACTTTTTGTCGACTGTTCCAATTATGAATGATAATAGCAAAGGGTAAGTTGCCGCCGACGCCAAAGATTATGCGTGTAGAACTTTCAGTGACTTAACTTAAAACTACCGTGTCTCCGGCATTAGGTAATAGTCTTTTTCTGGACAGCTCAGCAATCATGTAAACATGTCATGTTTTGACAAAAGTTGTCTATGATCATAGTGCTGTAACTATACTGATTCTATGTATGTAAATAATCATTGAGTTATATCTAGTTCACCGTACATTCATTTACTTCGGTATATCAATCGCCAAATTCATCAAATCATGAAATTCGGTATATCAATATATATTATGTGCAATAATTAAAGGATATTTAAAAAAAAGAAACTTTTAGAACATTTAATAGTATAATCATTTATTTACAACTAGCTGACCCGCGCAACTTCGTTTGCGTGATAAATGAAAAACCGCTGGACCGATTTTGTGCAAACTTCACATAAACCATCTACTAAATAGTCCGAACAAAGCCTAAACATTTTGTTTGGATAGGTGAGCCCGTTCTTGAGTTATAAAATTACAACGAAAAGTGGCATTGATTTTTATATATATAGATAATAAATTACTTTAGGGATGATAAAAAGTGTAGACGCCTCGTTGGCTGCTCGCCGTTCTTACAGAAGCAGACTAAGACATCTTGAGAGATTTCTAATGTGTTGTTTTTAAATCTGAAAACTGCAAATATTAATACTACCTACCTTTTTTCACTCATAACTCTCATACGTGACGTGACGCAAACGAAGTTGCGCGGGCCAGCTAGTCTAATATACAAATCGTAGGAATGCTTCATATCAAGGATAATACCTTACCCTTCGGCCACATTCGAAACCAAGTTTTGAAATGTTTCTAACCATATAAGTATTTAGGAATGTATCTATATCTAATACTAAGTACCTCATTGTTGTGTCTTATACTACAACATTACGTTTTATTAAGTTTTCCTAATTTTATTTGTGTATCAATTCATTCAGCCTGCTATTCAATCCCGCCGACACAATAACCCTTCTTTTGTGTCGCGTAGTAGGGTAAAATTAAATATCAAATGTTTAGAACACCTGAGGTCATAATTGTGCCGGACTTACCTCTCAAGACATTTGAATGGCCATAAAATTAAATCTATACCTTAGCTATATTCAATCCACAAAGTATTAATCAGATTGTCATTGATTGAAGTCGTTCCATTATAATCTGCACGACTCCTTAACTATCACCAATCAGATAATAAGGACCCCAGACGGACTTGCCTCGCATCGTCAGGGAAGTCAGTCTAAGCGACCAGTTTGACAGAAACCTGTTTATTTAGTTGCCGGGTAGCCGGTGCCGGGTAACCGCCGGCGAATGCAAGCGGTTGCCGGGCAAATCACGCCGGTACGTGTGAAAGCTATAGTACACGGCCATACACCCACCCTACCCGGCAACCGGTACGTGTGAAAAGGGGCAAAGACTCGCACTCTTAGCTCTCTGGGTCAATAAGTTATAATATTAAAGTAAGTACATTTTTTCGAACTGACAGATTGATAAAACAATGACCTCCTTTTAAAATCAATTGGCCAGTACAACAGTTTTACAACACTATGGCAAAGACAAACAAGTCGGAGAAAAAATAATTTAATGACAAGCAAAAATGACAGTCTTAAATTTTTACCATCCGAGTATTTTTCATGAAATTATTCTATAATCTAAAGGTTTATTAGTGTCGAAATGTCCGCATAAATCTAACTAGAGTTCCTTTAAAGGACTATGATCAGGATTGATAATTAAATGTTATGTTAATGTGTAATTATGAAGTAGTCGAGATTCAATTTCTTTGTTTACTCTATTATTTAGGTCTGTTGAATTCCACTATAACATGCCTTAACGGTAACGCTCATTTAAGAAAATGTCGCTTAAAACGGTCAGGACCAGGAGTCACCAGGACCAACCGTAGAGTAAGAGCTTAACGCAGTAAACATTTATAGAACATTAATCTTGTTAGGTTACAAAGGCCTCATTTGGACCTCTACCTCTACTAGCCACAAATAACATTTAAATTTTATAAGTAAAGAGGTACAATGCTGTACACCTGGGCCGGAGGTACAATGCTATACACCGGGGCCGAATACCTACTTCGCTTTTTCCCCGAAAACATTAATGCTTCCTCTACATTACTTGCGAAGTTGAACGAAGTTCGTCGGCGAAGTCGCCCGAGGCAAAATAAATTTTTGACGAAGTCGGCTGAAGTGCATCTCTACACTATCGTATTCGTCCAACTTCGTTCAACTTCGCGAGTACCTAGTGTAGAGGAAGCATTAGTGATTAGACTATCTACGAAGTACATTGTCTATTCTATGATGATATAAAGTAAGACGTTGACAGAGACGGCGCGGGCCGCGTGGGCACAGCCCAGCGGGGGCAGATTACAGGCGCATGACACAGCGCCACCCGGCTACACACGGACGCATGCGATTGTATGATCCAATTCAATGGACTCGTGCCGTCATTAAAGCGTTTTTAACAACTTTATTGCAATTCAAATAGTGTAAAAAGTAGTTGGTCTCGTTTTTATAAATATGTGAAATGAAGAAAAAAATGCCAAAGGAACTCAAATTTATCAAAACGGTCTCCTGTTGACCATGCCGTTGTATTGCATCTATCCTAATGATAGAGCAACATGGTCTATGACATTTATCGGGAGAGGAAGCGCCGTACTGAGACTTTCCCCTCTATCAAAGTGTTCTCCTGACTAGGAGTACCGAGTAATACACACGCTTGATCCCGAATTATATCAGTATGAGTGTAAAAACCGCGATAGTTTAAAAATATAACATCAGCTAAGCTAACATGCCTTGTATACTCCTCATGTAGTGGTTGCGTTGCTAGGCGAAGGAGATTATCCCGGATCGGTCAAACCATTTGGGACCTAGGTACTTTTGTAACAAACACGAAACTAACTCACTTCCTGTTGACCAATTAAAACTGGAATTACATTATTATTAAACTTATTTTTCATTAAAAACAACCAAAAACGCGCTGAAGAGCACGCACACTAATAATATAATTACATACGAACAAGAAGATTTTAAATATTACTTGATTGAGTAATACTTCTTAACAACTAGCTGACCCGCGCAACTTCGTTTGCGTCACATGAGAGTGAGGAGAGAGGTGTGGTATTAATATGTAAAGTGATAATTATAATGTTTCCCGTAGCATTTACTTCCGTCCGTCCGTTTTTGATACGGAACTCATCATGTGCGAGTCCGACTCGCACTTGGCCGGTTTTTATCGTTCAGTTGACTGGCTATCAATGCAGACCACCTTATTTCCGTCGCGTCGCTCATATTTTAAAACTTAGGTAAAGCGTTATTGTAAGTGAACCTTAAAAGATAGGCATATGCTGTCGAGGACTTCTTTATATAACTTTTTAAGAGGAACAATTTTGTAATACCCAATTTTTACGTAACTTGGTTAAAGTTATTATATGATTTACGCAGCGTACGCAATTAAAGGTCTCAAAATAATGAAATTTTCCCCGTTCTCGAAACATTATTCATGGCTGCTCCGCTCCTATTCATCTTAGCGTGATGTTATATAGCCATTAGTCATCAATATCATCAATATCAATACATATAATAAAATCGTAACAGGTCGCTGTCTGTACATGAAAGATTAATAAGAAAAAATATTAAAGGGGGGCTTTATGAACGCAATAGAACCCAAAACAATGATTTTTAGAATTTTTGTCTGTTTGTCTGTATGTCTGTATGTCTGTATATCTGTTTGTCTGTACGGTTGTGCACGCTAATCTCAGTAACCGCTCAACCGATTGCAATGCGGTTTTTTTTATTGTGTTGAAGTTTGCTCCAGTTCACATTTAGCGTTTGTTTTATGTAAATCGGTTTAGAAATAAAAGAGTTATAACACTTTTAAGAATCAGATATTTTGAAAATTTTTATTGTAGGGGTTTCTTTGAATGTGAGTGAACCTAAACTGGCGTGTTGGCTTAATCATAAAAGAGCTTAAGGTGAAGTGGGACTCAAAATACATATTTTGACATATTTCAAACCAATTTTGCAATGGTGTTACCAAGGATTTCACAATTTTTGAAATGGATAATTATTATTAAGTATATTGACTAGGGTTGTCAGTTCTCCAAAACACGATTGAGTAAATTCGGCTCGATAGAAATTTATCCCAAAGTTGCCTCGAATCTGTAAATTTACCTGTGACCGCCTTGACTATAACCAATTTTATTCAGTAGTTATATAATGTACCACACTATTTTTTTTATTTCCATGTCCCTAATAAGTTACCTCGAGGCCCTATGATGTTATTTATTTATTAAAATCATATTGTTTGAATATAAAATACGTTTTGTTGAGCGGGAGTGCATTTTGCCGGTATCAGCCACCTCACATCGCCCGCTCAGTCAGCCGACAGGCTTCGTTGAGGACACCCGTATACAACTTTGTCGCGCCCGCTGACGTAATTCGCTGCCGTAGTAATGAAAATGGGTAATAAAAAAAAACAAAAAAGAAAGTATTCAAGGCTTAAGCTCAAGAGCGTAAAAATATCGCATCTGTTTGGGTAAATTTCTTTGGTGTATTATATAAGTTATAGTAACGTTTTCATACTTTCCAATACAAAGTCCGCCTGATGCCACATAATAGATAAGTCCAGAAGATTCACCTATAAATGCGCTCATGTATGTGACGCCCTGACCGAGCTTATAACATGTACATTATTTATATTAATATTTAAGTAAAATCAATGTTATTACGAGTATAATACTAATGAATGATGAATCAGTGGGCCAATTCTCCTAAATTTACAATATAACAGTAGGTATAAACCTTAATTGAGTCTATAATAAAATAAAACTCAAAAAATTGGTATTCTCCTATCCAAAATTACAGTTTTCAATGTACGTATTGCGTATTGATATTCTGGTAGTCTTACTTTACTACTAGTACATCGTAGTTGATGTAGATAGGTATTGAATTTGAAAGTATGAGTTTGAATTTTAACCAACAGTGAACTGAAAATAAACAGCTTACAACCCGATACAGTCAATACAACCCTAACTTTGTTTTTAAGCTATAATGTAAAACAGTAATACAATGTTTAATGGATAGTGGTACCTATATGTTAAGCGCTAGAAGATGATTTTGTGAATATTTGTTACTGAAAACCGGGACCAACGGCTCAAAAGCACGGAAAAGCAAAATATTCAGAAGTGCCTGATGATTTAATATAATTTTCGAATTATTTCATTATTATAATTGAAGTCAGTGAAGATGTTTGCGACAAAATCACGTTCCAACGGTTGAGCAGATCTGGCTGTAATTGGTGGCCTATTAAAATTAGTTTATGCTTTTCCAGACTGCAATATATTCTTGGATAAATTATATATAATTTAGAAAATAGCATAAAGGCTATTTTATCCCTGGATATGATCCAATGGTAGGTGAAAACGTGAACAGAATTCTACACAGCTGAAGCTGCGGGCAAGACCTATGCGAAATGAAACGTAGAAGGTTTAATTTGGGTAATGGTAATAGTTTGGACAGGACTAAAGCCTTGTCTAGTCTAAATAACTAGTATCGAAATTTATTCCTTTATACACCCTTGCATTATATGCATATAGGAATATTCGTTTTTGTATATTCTTCGGTTTCGTTTCCAAACGGGACCCTATTACTGAGACTTCGAAGTCCGTTTGTCCATCTGTATCTCATGAACTAGGCAGTTATACATTTCAAAGATGTGTTTCTGGTGCCGATGTAACAACTATAATAATCTAAATCTATACTTATATTATAAAGAGGATAGATTTGTTTTTTTGTTTGTTTGTTTGTAACGAATAGGCTCCGGAACTACTGGACCGATTTGAAAAATCTTTCACTGTTGGGAAGCTACACTCTTTGCAGTGAACATAGGCTATATTTTATTCCCGTATTCACACGGGAACAGGAACTACTCTGGTAAAACCGCGTGACGTCCGCTAGTCTATACTAATATTATATGCCTCTGTGGCGCTATCGGTAGTGATACCGCCTGCGGCGCTGGAGGTCGTGGGTTCGATTCCCACCGGAGACAAATATTTGTGTGACCCATAAATGTTTGTCTCAAGAGTCTGGGTGTTTCTATGTATAATATGTATGTATTTAAAAGTATATAAGTATTAATATCCGTGGTTTGATACCCATAACACAAGCAGGTTATTCCTAGCTTACTTTGGGATCAGAAAGCGTTGTGTGAAAAGTCCGTGGATATTTCTAAAGAGGAAAGATTTGTTTTTTTGTTTGTTTGTAACGAATAGGCTCCGGAACTACTGGACCGATTTAAAAAATTCTTTCACTGTTGGAAAGCTGCACTCTTTGCGGTGAACATAGTATATATTTTATTCCCGTATTCCTACGGGAACGGGAACTACGCGGGTGAAACCGCGTGACGTCCGCTAGTCTATACTAATATTATAAAGAGGAAAGATTTGTTTTTTTGTTTGTTTGTTTGTTTATTTGTTTGTTTGTTTGTTTGTAACGAATAGGCTCCGGAACTACTGGACTGATTCGAAAAATTCTTTCACTGTTGGAAAGCTACACTCTTTGCGGGTAACATAGGCTATATTTTATTCCCGTATTCCCACGGGAACGGGAACTACGCGGGTGAAACCGCGTGACGTCCGCTAGTACTAGATAAAGAATGAATAAGGTTACTCCCATACCTACAACGTAATCTTTTGGCGTTTTTTTTTGTTGCGAAATCCTCATCAGTGTGCCAGTCCAACTTCAACTTGGCCGTTTTTTACAGTTCCGTATCCAAAGGATAAAATGAGACGAGGAGAGAATAACTTGATGACATGAAGTTAGTTTTGCCTTTTGAAAATGCGAAGAGGCGAAAGCGGTCAGGTGTAGAGTAAATAAATGCTGTGAAACAGTACAAGTGGTGGGTATTCAATATGCGCTGCAGGTTCCACCAAGTGCCATCAACTAACAGTATAAACAATCTGTAATAACGCGACCCTATTACAGAGACTACGCCATCCGTCTATCTGTCATCTCATGCACCACTGCAATCGCTAGGCATTTGAAATTAACGAATACTAAAAACAGAAAAAAAATTAAGGAGGGCTCCCATACAGGTATATTTTTCAGTTTTATTTGTACAGTACCGTACCATTACACAGTACAGTAAAGTACCAAAAAATAAAAACTATGAAGGAGAGGGTCAGCAGATTCTTACTTTTTCATTCAACCTGGCAAAAATCGTCACAGGTAAAAAAATAAATTGAAGTACTTCTCAAATATATTATTTTCTATCCTTATACTTTTGACATATCATTTGTAATGACGTATTCAAGGCCTGCACAAAAAGCCAGCTTGTTGGGAATTAATGCAAACTGGAATGTCTATTTTGACTGGACTAATATTATGAAAATGAATTTCATTACATGTTAGTGATAAAAACTGCATCAAAGTCAATTACGTAGTTGCTCACGAGTAGAAAATCTAAGAGGTTTATCTAAACAGGGCGAAAAAAATAGTTATGTAAACTTGTACTTCTGTCAATGATTTCAATTGCGTAGTGAACGGGCTAACGCGCGAAAACGTTTCCGACACACGGAGCGTCCCGAACATCTTGCGTCTGCTTCACCCCCTCCGAATCGCTGGTGACACAATTGCACTTCGCCTTAATGATTAAGACTATTTTTAAACAATTCAGTCCGCGCCGAAGGCGTGGACTGAATTGTTTTAAAATAAACTTAATCATTAAGCTCTTTTATGATTAAGCAAACAGGGCAGTTTCAGACGCTGCTTGATGACTCTGATGAAGAAATACCTTTCCTTTCATACACCTTATGTGACGTAAACGAAGTTGCGGGGTCAGCTAGTCCTCAATATATGGACTATTGAACTGTAAAATACTTTCTGAAATGCAACCAGTAGTTTCTGAGATCCTAGAACAAACTAACTCTTCAGTTTTATAATATTGTGAGCGAACCTTAAGAGATAGACAAATTAGGCTATTGTGAGCGAACCTTGAAAGATACACATGAGCTGCCGCGGATATTTTTTAGAATTTTTTAAGAGAAACAATTTCGTAACACACAATTTTTACGTAACTCTATCCATTTACGCAGCGCACGCCGCGAAAGCTCTAAGGCGATAAAAAATATTCTCCGTTTTCCAAACATTCTTGATTTCTGCTCAGCTCCAATTTGTTTAAGCGTGATGTTATATAGCCTATAGCCATCCTCAATAAATGGACTATCAAACTAAAAAAGATAATTATAAAGTTTTGCAGTGTTTTAGCGCGTAATTTCTACGGGTAGCACATTCCACAAGCGAACTGCTGTACTTAACCCTAAAAAATGGTCTCTGATGATCTCAAACATCTGATATGCGTATCATGAGAAGTATTTAATTGAATAATTTTATAATCAAAAAATAAAAAGGATGTCAAATTTTCTACAGCAGTGTGTTGAGAGACGTAGGTCCCTCGAGTTCAGCTATCTAGTAGCGGGCATCAGGACTGTGGCGCATCTAGAGATGCGCCGGGAGTGCGTCAGAGAGCCCCCAGTAACTCTCTGGAGCGCAGGACATCATTGAGCTCAGACAAGCGTCGAGGCTGTACACATAGTCCACCATCAAAGACGTATGTGTTCAACGAGTAGGGTGGAATTAGCACAGCTCCACCCCAGCACTGCTTCACTGTGTAGAAACGGACACCCCATAATCGTCTGGATAAAAGCTGTACATAAACTAAACGTGACAAAAATGTGTATAGCGTGAGTTAGATTCGCAGAAATTCGAGGATCGGATTTCAGTCACGTTGTGTGTCTTATTATAGAAGTACGATATTTTTGTTATTATTAATCATTAAAAGTAGTTAAAAATAAGAAAATAACGATTATAAAGACAGTTTGCTTTATATATATCGCAATCAATGTGTGTATGACAAGGACAAAATCTGTAGGGTTGTAAAGTAACGCCACCTAGCGTGGTACAAGAAAACCATAAGTCCCTTCCGTTAGTCCTTTGTAAGAATTTGATTGTATTGAATATATTGTATTCGTAGAGGTCACAGGTAGTTAGTACCTATACTCAACCCTTGTTATGATACAGATTTAAAAAAAGGTATTGTAATAAAGTAATAACATTGGTAGGTATCTTGTTATTATTAATCATTAAAAGTAGTTAAAAATAAGAAATAGACTGTTTTAAAGAGAGTTTGCTCTTCAAAAATATCGACAATCAATGTGTGTATGACAAGGACAAAATCTGTTGGGTTGTAAAGTACGCCACCTAGCGTAGTATAAAAAAACCATAAGTCTCTTCTGTAAGTCTTTTGCCAGTATTTTATTGAATGGAATGTATTGTGTTCGTAAAGGGCACAGGTAGTGAGTAAACACAACCCTTGCTATAATACAGATTTAAAAAAAGGTATTTTAATAAAGTAATACCATTTGTACGTATCTTGAACTTAAATTTTTGCCTGTCTCTACATTCTCAAGTTAGTAACTATTGCAATTGGTAGATCCTAAAAAATTGCATTTTAAGGTTCCGTACCTCAAAGAAAAACACAGAACTTTTAGGATCACTTTCTTGTCCGAAACATACAAAATCGGTCAAGTGCGAGTCGGACTCGCGCATGGAGTGTTCCGTACCAAAAAACGACAAAAAAATCACATTTGTTTTGTGGAAGCCCCCTTAAATATTATATATTTTAGATTTTTGTATTTGTTGTTATAGGGGCAACAGAAACACATAATTGGTTAAAATTTCAGCTTTCTAGCTATCACTGTTCATGAGATACAGCCTCGTGACGGACAGACAGACAGACGGACGGCAAAGTCTCATGAACGGGGTCCCGTTTTTATCCTTTGGGAACGGAACTCTAAAAACGGTCATTAAAAACTGGCCAAGTGCGAGTCGGACTCGCGCACAGAGGTTCCATAACAAAACTGAGGTAGGTAATGATTTTTTAAAAAAGAAGACCAACAACCCCTAAGTACTTTGTGTCAAAAAAATCATGGATATAAGACAACTATTAAACTTCACTTCTTAACTGGCCGTTTCTTGTGCACGATATAAGCCAGAACCTCGTCAGAATATTGGATGCGAATGTTACAAAGACGTTGAAGTCGTGGCTAGGGTTAACACAATCGGCCGACCCGTCGACTCTATAATATAGAGCCCTAATAATATCGGAATGCCGTTTAAGAAGCCGTCGGAACTCTAGTCAGCTAGTTCCACACACAGATTTTTATTTTCTATTGAAAGCAAGGACGATCCCGGTTCTTAGTAAAGCTTATACAACACAAACATAAATCCTCACAAACAACTAATAGGATATACATACGTATAATTTACTTGTATGACGCTAGATGGTGCTACTTTACACTCTACAGATTTTGTCCTTGTCATACACACATTGATTGTCGATATTTGTAGAAAAAACTGCCTTTAAACTGTTATTTTCTTAATTTTAACTACTTTTAATCATTTGTAATAATGAAAATATCGTACTTCTATAATAAGACATACAACGTGACTGAAATCTAATCCTCGAATTTCTGCGAATCTAACTCACGCTATACACATTTTTGTCACGTTTAGTTTATGTACAACTTTTATCCAGACGATTATGGGGTGTCCGTTTCTACACAGTGAAACAGTGCTGGGGTGGACGGCTGCCCCATATCAAAACCTAGCAAGTGCTAGGAGAGCGCTAAAACGTAAATTGGGCTAGCCGTAAACAATATTTACATAAACGATTTAAAAATGGTTTTATTATATAAAATAAATATAGACGATAATTATAATATTAAAATATTATGATATTTGCGTATATTGCATATTTTATACTCCTTACTAACTTTGATAATGACTTGACAATCAGTTCGCTCTTGTAGAAACCAGTATTTAACCTAGTAAGAGCACTTGCTAAGTTTTAATGTGGTTTATTGAATATTGTAAATAATAGGTCTTATAAATTAAAATTCTAGTAAGTCGGGTCCATGTATTAAAAAGCAACTTAGTGAACAGATTTTCTTTCAGAAGTTAATTAGGTATAGATTTATTTATAAAGGAATTTAGCAGGTATGAGATTTACAAGCTCGGTAATAATTTCTTGTTTTTTTTTATGTTTAATGCCCCTTGCGATGCCGTTGCTAGCAGGATCCCTCCTGCTAGCAACGGCATCGCAAGGGGCATTAGGGGCTCCCGCTTGCAGTTAAACTTTTTCATTAGAAAATCTAAGTCCACCAACTGTACACAGTAAATGGGGTTTTCTTAGCGGTGAATACACATACTTGTGTCTTGGTGGGGTTGAATTGGACAAGATTTTGTTTACCCCAATCGGACACTCTAGAGAGAGTAGCCTCGATTTCAGACACAAGTAGTTCACGACTTTCCTCCACTACAGCCCGAGAGAAACCGGGATGGCTCATATAACAAGTGGCACTCGTACTGTTGTCTGCACAACAATGAATGCCGTCAATAGACAACATGTCATTGATATGCAGCAGTAACAGAGTGGGGGACAACGTTGATCCTTGTGGTACTCCAGCGTTTATGGCCATGCATTCAGAATAACCTGCCATAAACAACGGCCCTGATGCTTATACCAGCCAGAAAGCTGGACACCCATTCGCATAAACTTTCGGGCAGTCCAATTTCGTAAGAAGACCACGGTGCCACACCCGGTCAAAACCTTTAGAGATGTCGAGGCTCACTGCTAGAGCCTCGCCCTTACTCTCGATAGCCGCCGCCCATCGGTGTGTGAGGTACACGAGAAGATCGCCCGTCAAGTGACCGTGACGGAACTACTACCTTACTTTCGGTCACTGAGCAGGTCGTGTTCCCCAAGGTAGGTACCTCAGGAGCTGTGCATTAATTACAAGCTATTTGCTATTCAAAGGGGGAATGCTGCTAGTCTTGTGGGCACAATGCCACGGGGGCCTTATTTAGGTTTAGTTTAGATAGTAATAATGTAAATATAGATATGTAATAATTATGTTTCTCTGTAATTTTTAACAATAAATGTATTATTCTTTATTACAAGCTCCATCACCTTTGATAATAGGGAGGTGATGGCTTTAGGCCTGTAATTGGCCAGGTCGGTCCTGTCACCTTTCTTTGGCACGTACGCGATCTTCTACGACGCCGGGACTTTTGTCATGGAGTATGATAGCGTGAAAAGACGTGTAAGTACCGGACACAACTCCTGACCACACTGGTTAAGCACCATCGCGGGAATGCCGTCTGGCCCACTCGACTTATGAACGTCTAGGCATTGAAGCTCCCGCCTGATTTCCGACGTCCCACTGCCTGAATTTAATTTCTGACATGGAAGTGCCACACCAGGGGACGTCAGGCGCCAGCGCACCTCCATCTTTCATGGTCGAGTTGGACGCAAAGAGAGAACCCAAAAGGTCAGCTTTCTCCTGGGCACTCTGGGCCAGACTACCATCCAGTTTGGGCGTGTCGAAACTTGCTGCCCCCGCCGCGCACTATCCCCTCTATTCAATATGTTTGTTGACCATTTCATAAGCCTAGCAAGACGCATCAACCACTTTAAAACCTAGCAAGTGTCAGGGACTTGCTAGGTTTGTTAATGGTCAGATCGACATACTAGGTTTGTAAATGGTTACGAGATTGTGGATGGTGTACTTACTAGGTTATGAGTATTCCAATCTCTGGTTATTTGTAAGATTTTTACTCTGATATTTTTTTATTTTGTAGGGACTTACTAGTTGATAAAGATTATGTAATAAAAACATTTTCTTAAAAAATGTTCCTTGCTAGGTTTTGATATGGGGCAGCCGTGGAGCTGTGCTAATTCCACCCTACTCGTTGAACACATACGTCTTTGATGGTGGACTATGTGTACAGCCTCGACGCTTGTCTGAGCTCAATGATGTCCTGCGCTCCAGAGAGTTACTGGGGGCTCTCTGACGCACTCCCGGCCATCTCTAGATGCGCCACAGTCCTGATGCCCGCTACTAGATAGCTGAACTCGAGGGACCTACGTGTCTCTCAACACACTGCTGTAGAAAATTTGACATCCTTTTTGATAATTTTTTTGATTATGTCACCGTCAGATTTTAAAAACCGTTACATTGTAATCCACCTAGCGAGATTGTAAACTAGGTAAACAGATAAACAGGTCAGACTAATTACCCCCCTCGTTTTTCGTTAGGGGTTAAAAATAAAGCATAATCTTTGTATTTAATTAAAAATTGTCATCTATACTAATATTATGACTATGACTACCTCTGTGGCGCGGTCGGTAGTGATACCGCCCGCGGCGCTGAAGGTCGTGGGTTCGATTCCCACCGGAGATAAATATTTGTGTGACCCATATGTTTGTCTCAAGAGTCTGGGTGTTTCTATGTATAATATGTATGTATTTAAAAAAAAAAGTATATAAATAAGTATTAATATCCGTGGTCTGATATACCCATAACACAAGCAGGTTATTCCTAGCTTACTTTGGGATCAGATAGCGTTGTGTGAGATGTCCGTGAATATTTATTTATTTATTATAAAGAGAGGAAAGATTTGATTGTTTGTTTGTTTGTTTGCATAGAATAGGTTCCGAAACTACTGGACCGATTTGAAAAATTATTTCTCTGTTGGGAAGCTATACTCTTCCCGGTGAACATAGGCTTTATTTTATTCCCGTATTCCCACGGGAACGGGAGCTGCGCGGGTGAAACCGCGTGGCGTCCACTAGTCATTCATTAAATCATAGTATAGTATCATTTGTTTGGGAGTCCTGGGACATCCTTCCGAGGGCTTACCCGGGGCTCCCAACTATAGGCTGTTGAGTGTCACGTGAAGTTTTCTAGTCGGTAGGAGTCCGGCATAGCATCCTTGAGGATTTTTCATCACGTTAAAAAAAATAGTATCATTTGTAGAGAAAATTTTATTTTATTTCCAACCGAATGTTTTTTTTAATGTCATTATTATAAGCTACCGAACCCGAGCTGCGTGCATCAGCATTTATACAAATGTACTCTGAGCATCACTTAAGAGAGCGATAGAAAGATAGAGGTACTCGTATCTACCATTAATCATTATTATTACCGCAGCTTAAAGGGTAGCTTTGTTAAAGAGACAAATACACCAATTAGAATCTTCAAATTATAGTGTAATAGTAACTAACTTGAGAATGTAAAGACCTCTCACTATTTATAGAGTGTCCGATTGGGGAAAACAAAATCTTGTTCAATTCAACCCTACTACGACACAAGTTTGTGTATTCACCGCAAAGAGAGCCCCATTTACTGTAGCGCTACAATTTCAGGGCACAATTTTCTCCATCTCTGGCAGCATAGGTATCCTTGGCGTTGTCATCTCCAGTGACGTTCAGTTCCGAAGTCATTTGGAGAGTAAGGCCAAGTTGGCGTCCAAGAAGCTCGGGGTGATCATCTGTGCGCGGTGGTACTTTACTGCGGCGCAAGCACTGCTTCTGTATAAGTAGCAAGTGCGGCCGCACATGGAGTACTGCTGTCACCTCTGGGCGGGGGCACCTGAATACCAGCTTCTTCCGTTCGACTCGATGCAAAGGCGAGCCATGAGAGTGGTCAACGATCCTATGCTTGCAAGTGGTGTGGAACCTCTGCGCGACAGGAGAGACTTTACCTCCTTGTGCGTGTTCTACCGCCTGTACAATGGTTGGTGCTCTGAAGAATTGTTTGATATGACGCCCACGGCTACGTTCTATCACCGCATCGCTCGCCACAGACAGGGTGATCATCCTCACACATTGCGTCTGGAGCGTTCGACCACGGTTAGATCCGATAGGGGCTTTCTCCCGCGCACGCTTAGGTTGTGGCATGACCTCCCTGCCTCGGCTTTCACAAACGCCTACAGTATGGGGATCTTCACAAGGGGTATTGGAAGGTTATTAAAGGGTCGGCAGCGCGAGTGTAGCGCCTGCGGTGTTGCAAACGTTGGTGGTATAAAAAAGACATTCAAGAATTCCAGTTCAAAAACGATAAAAATTATTTAAGTCTGTTTCATAACAAGGGTTGAGTTAACTAACTACCTGTAACCTATACGAATACAATACATTTCGTACAATAAAATACTGACAAAAGACTAACAGAAGAGACTAACGGTTTACTTGCACCACGCTACGTGGCGTTACTTTACAGCTCTACAGATTTTGTCCTTGTCATACGCATTACACACAGTGATTATATTATGTCTATAGCTCATTGAGATAACTCCCGAACAACCCTCAAAGACGCCGGAATGTACTCTAACCCCAAGGAGAGACCTCGAGAACTCTCGACAGTTCAGTGGTAGGGCTCGCGTGGTTTTAGTCGGTAAGAGTCCGGTATAGCATCCATGACAGATAGCCACACGTAATAAATGTTCAAAGTATCAAAAATCGCATTATAACATACCCACTAATCTTTGTAACAACTTCTTTTTCATTTTAAAATAAAGACAAATTATTAATGAGGCGACTAACAACTTATTAGGCGACTAACTAGGTACATGGTTGCAAAAAAGTAACTTGGTAGTGATTTAATATTTTAGCAACAATTATATTTAAATAAGCTACAAAAAACGTAAGATTTATAAAAACTAAACTACGGTCACTGTAAGATAGCAAATATATTAAATAGGAAAAATTAAATAATATGCTAGGTATTAAAAAGGCATTGAAGCAAGGCCGTGTGCGCCTCGTTGAACATTTTGTTTAAAAATGAAGCATTCAGGTTTCCGAATTGGCATTCCTGATTAGGAAACCGAAGCAGGAAACCGAGCGTGTGCGGCCAGTCTAAAGCATGGACAAAAACCGACAACCTTATTTTTAAACGGCATGTATTTAAATCGATATATATATATATTATACTAGCTGACCCGCGCAACTTCGTTTGCGAGATTAATGAAGAACCGCTCGACCGATTTTGTGCAAACTTCACATAAACCATCTACTAAATAGTCCGAACAAAGCCTAAACATTTGGTTTGGATAGGTGAGCCCGTACTCGAGTTATAAAATTATAAGGAAAAGTGGCATTGATTTTTATATATATAGATAATATCGATATATATAATATTTCAAAGTTAAACCAAAAATACTGACTTGCACACTAATTATGCACACTAAATAAATCAAATTCATTACTGTTTAATGGTATTTGCAGAACTGTTTTACTGAACGAATAACGATTATTAAAATAGTATAACTAACAATTCCTTAGTTCAACAACAATATTTCATCTGATAGAGGCATAGATTTAGCATTTTTCGCTACTCTCAATCTAAATCTATGATAGAGGTGTTTGACGTCACGTGACTGAATGCCTTTTTTTTTTTTTTATTTAACGTGAGGGAAAATCCTCATAGGATGTTATGCCGGACTCTTACCGACTAAAAAACCTCACGTTACGCCCAACAGCCTATGGTTGGGAGCCCCGGGGAAGCCCTCGTAAGGATGTCCCAGGACTCCCAACAGACCTACGGCCGCCACCGCGGCCTCGCCCAGGGGGTGGTTCGGGTGCTATCCCGCGTCTTTGGGGGGTTTCGGGTGTGATCCCGCTTCTAAGGGGGGAGGCGTGCGTGAGTTGCTCACGTCACGCTGCCGTCATGGGCCTGCTTCTGTAAGGACGGTGAGCTTGACTGAATGCCTATTTAGGCTTATTTATTCCAATCTTATATGCTAAAAAAAATTTAAAATTGAAAATTTTGAAAAGACCTAAGGCTGTTAAAGTAATTGAAAAAGGATAAAATAATTTAAAGACGCCCCCGACTTCAAAATTTAAAAACCCCCGACATGAAAAATTCCTCCAAAAAGTTATAATAGCGTAGTCGTGTTGGGGGTCGTCCATTAATCACGTGAGGCTCGAAAGGGGGGGAAGGGGGTCTGACAAAAATCACGAAACATCACCAGGGGGGTGGGGGGTGTAGTGAGACATCACGTGTATTTATTTCGAACAGCAGCTTAACCCTGAATTTGAGATCACTGTAATTTCTGAACAACAAAACCCACAATATTAAAACTTGTATGGAGTAATTCATAAAGTACTTGATTCCTTTCTTACATCAGAAATTAATTGAAATCGGAATACCTATGCGTTGATCATACAACACAAAAAACGTTT
Organism: Miltochrista miniata; assembly: GCA_933228765.1. Classification (NCBI taxonomy): domain Eukaryota; kingdom Metazoa; phylum Arthropoda; class Insecta; order Lepidoptera; family Erebidae; genus Miltochrista; species Miltochrista miniata. The sequence continues at coordinate 31,289,458 of OW121751.1, forward strand.
TATTTTTCATCGTGTCCCCCAAAGGAACCTTTCCCAAAGGTACATTTATTTATTTATTTATTTTTATAGTAATGGCGTGAAACAGAAACACGTATAATACAAAAAAAACCATTTTAGCTTCAGTATCGGATGTAATGGAAGTTACATAGATAGAATGTCCAGTAAAAAAAGATCTTGGAAAATAATTACCAAATATATTCGACGTACAGATTATTCGACTCTCTACAGTAAGTTATATATATTAGACTAGCCGATGCACGCAGCTATGACCCTATCCACCGATGATCATTTGGGGGAAGGCCCCTCTCCTTCTTCCGGAGATGCCTTCAGAGCCCACCCCCTCACCGCTCTCTACCCTCTCTGCTTCCAGAGATGCGCTCGAGAGCGGTGCGATGTGGGCGTGAACCCCGGAAGTATTGGGGGCCCCCGGCCGGGCCGGGCCGACATGAATAATCTTTGGATATCCATGCCAGCTGTAGGATGAGGAGGGACACCGTGGGGTTTAGTGGGTAGGACGTTCCCTTTTCGGGACCGGGAGCCCCACACACAGTCCCGGCTGCCCCCGCAGCTAGGATGATGGTGCCAAACCGTATTCCCTCCGTAACAAAAAAAAAACCGCAGCTCAGTCCACGTAGATATCGATAGCCGTGACCAAAAGCATAATGATCGCATGAAAATTCAACCTTGATTATGTGACGCTAACGAAGTTGCGCGGATTAGCTAGTGTTCGTATAGAAGTATGGATAGATTACAACAATAGAGACTTCTATGTATAAAATTTTAAAAAACTTTGTAATTACTAAAAATATACGTGATTCGGCCCAGGGGGGGAGGGGTAATCTGAAACCTCACCAAATATCACCAAGGGGGAGGGGGGGTCCAAAAAATGCCCAAAAAAACCTCACGCGATGAATGGACGACCCCTTGGGGGACCTGGGATCGTTCCTATAACATGTGTGGGAGTGCTTTACAAGTTAGAGGTCCCCCGACACAACAAAGTTATTAAACTTTTTGGAGGAATTTTTCAAAAGTACTTTCGTTCAGTGCTCCGAATCGACCCATTCCAAAAGATACCTTGGGCTATTCGCACCGCTCTAACCACTGCGGTGTGAATGGTCCTATTCAGAAACAGTACTTGGGCGATTGGAACCGCGGGCCGCGTTTCGAATAACTCGTGGTGCGAAACGTGAAACGACTAAAGACTCGGAAAATTTACCTTCGATCGAGATTCGCAATAAACCTACCTTTATTGCTTGAGATTTGTTATTCAGGATAATATACGGAGCATTGTCGTTTAATAGGTACCTAGGTACCCTATGGTGACTATAATAATAAGTAAATTATTCGACCCGCAGCTTATATTATAGGTAGATATGAATTATATTTATCACTTTAACAAAGCGGGTTATAAATTTAAGAAAGCTAAGTTCATTAACAAATATATCTAACTACCCTGTAGCATATCTGTAAGTATCTTTAAGTTATATAACATACAATCATTCATAATATATTTGAGTACTAGCTGAGCCCGCAACTTCGTTTACGTCACATAAGGTGTATGAAAGGAAAGGTATTTCTTCATCAGAGTCATCAAGCAGCGTCTGAAACTGCCCTGTTTGCTTAATCATAAAAGAGCTTAATGATTAAGACTATTTTTAAACAATTCAGTCCGCGCCGAAGGCGTGGACTGAATTGTATTGTAAAGCCAACACGCCAGTTTAGGTTCACTCACATTCAGAGAAATCCCTACAATTAAAATTTTCAAAATATCTGATTCTTAAAAGTGTTATAACTCTTTTATTTCTAAACCGATTTACATAAAACAAACGCTAAATGTTAACTGGAGCAAACCTCAACACAATAAAAAAACCGCATTGCAATCGGTTGAGCGGTTACTGAGATTAGCGTGCACAACCGTACAGACAAACAGATATACAGACATACAGACATACAGACAAACAGACAAAAATTCTAAAAATCATTGTTTTGGGTTCTATTGCGTTCATAAAGCCCCCCTATAATAATTTTTCTTATTTACCTTCCATGTACAGACAGCGACCTGTTACGATTTTATTATATGTATATTGATTGATGAGCACAAATTAATAAATAGTGCGTGAGATAGCGTTTTGAGACAATATTATTTTTACCGCGCGCCGTGTGTAAACCCAACAGTTGGGTTGGAAGCCATTAGTCCAACCTAGAGTTACGTAGTAACTATTTAGTAATCTGTGCCTAGAGTTACTCTAGGTTAGACTAATGGCTTCCCGACACGGTCAAACTGAGCACTTGTCATGCCTAAAAAATATGAATGAAAGTTGCTTCAGTGTGCGTGATTTCTTTGCACGTGTGTGTGCATCAACGTGTATGTACACATTATATTGACGAAGCATGACAAGTGCAGTTTGACCGTATCGGGAGCCCATTACTATACAATGCATTACAAAAACGTACTTGAAAAAATCGAAATACGAGACTTTTACTTGTACTACGCTAGATGTCATTACTTTGCAGCCCTTGTCGTACGCACAATAACTATAACTATTTATAGACCTACTGCTTATTTAACCATTATTTACATTAAGTTATATTACTTCTACTATTTCATCATAACAAAAAAATATACTTCTACAATAACACATACAATGTGACGGTAATCAAAGCGTCAAAGATCCGCAGATCTAACTCACATTATACTCATTTTGCTGACGTTTAGTTTATGTCCATCTTTCAACCTTACACTATCGGGTGTCCGTTTCTACGCAGTGAAGCAGTACTTGGGTGGAGCTGTTGTAAGTCCACCCCGCTCATTGACAACAGTATCTTGTAGCGACTTTGTGTAAAGTCCTCTGGGTACGTTTCTCTGAGCTCAATAGTGCCTGTCTCTTGATGAGCCTCGATCAAGATGTCAGCGCTATACTCATTAGGACAATTCGAAAGACTTCAAGTGTCATCACCGCTGCCGTAGAAAATTTGATACCTTTTTGTTTTTGATTGAGATTTTTGTACTATTGTAGATAATACGCCACAAAACTCAAAAGAAAATAAATCAACTTTTTATTAGCAGTCCGACGAAAACCATGTTCGAATGCGAAGTCGGCGGATCTCAAGAAATGTTAATATAATATACTACCTATAACTTAATAGTAGTTGACCATCATGCACTACAATTTAATAAACGTTTTATTTTAAGTAAGGGATTTGGCGTGAAGGTAGATAGATAGTTTTATTTTACTTTAAAAATGATAAATTCTCTTTGATTTGATTTGATAAAGTCTTTGTTTACTACCTCGGTGTCGCCGTAGTCGATAGGTACCTATATGCGACTGCGGCGGATGCCCTGCTGAGGTCCTAGGTTCGATTCCCAGGTCGACATCAACTAATGTTGATTATAATAATAGTGATTGCTGCTTCCCCCACGTGGAATTGTTGGGACACATTCCATTAGAACTACCTAGTAAGTACTAAAGTAAAGTAAGGATCACTAGGTTAAAATTTAGAGCAGTCTTTCCCAAAGTGGGCGATAACGCCCCCTTGTGGGCGCGGCAGGTCTCAAGGGGGGCGGTAAGAGACCCAGAAGAAAATGGGGGCGTTGTGTAGAGGCGGGCGGGCGGAGGGTGATTTGTAACTTTATTTAGCTAAGAGGCCTATTAAACAACAACTGCAAGAGCTCTCGACTCTCAACAACAACTTGTGAACATCAACTAATATGAATTAAAAGATTGCTCAAACTCGGTTCTATATTTCTCTTCGCGTAGTTCATATATCTGTCCTATTTTATTTAATATAGAAAAAAATAATAGTTATTAGTACTCGTAGATATCTATCATGTTTTAACAAGTTTTTGTTAAATAACCCGAATTTGCATTCCTGTATCAGTCGGCTGGTTCATTGAATGCTTGTTCGGACTTGTTGAGTACGATTGAGCGTCGAATGAGATAAACGCGTTTATGCATGTTTGTTTTATTCCTGTCGGTGCGTGCTGCTTAAGTCTATCATGTTTTAACAAGTTTTTGTTAAATAACCCGAATTGTGCATTCCTGTATCAGTCGGCTGGTTCATTGAATGCTTGTTCGGACTTGTTGAGTACGATTGAGCGTCGAATGAGATAAACGAGTTTATGCATGTTTGTTTTATTCCTGTCGGTGCGTGCTGCTTAAGCATTCCTATATAAACAATGTAATATTTATTTTATTTTTATTTGTGGTCTCGCGCGCAATAGATGAGCAGTACTTACGCCTCCTCTACTCGCGAAGTTGAACGTATTTCTCAAAGCAAAACAATCTCGGAAGTAAAAAAGGAGAGACGGCAATACTCTGCGGAATATATTAAATTCGGATTTATTGAAAATCCCACAAACCGATCGTCGCCTTTGTGTCTTCTATGTCTAAAAACATTTTCGAATGAAGCAATGAAGCCTTCAAGGCTGCAAGATCGTTTGAATAAAATGCATCCAGATAAGAAAGACAAGAATGTAGCATATTTTCAAGACCTAGAGAAGAAGCATAATACTCAGCCAAGTGTAGTAAAACTATTTTCAGCGGCTGCTAAGCAAGATGACGACGGACTTCGAGCTTCGTACAATATCTCTTTGTTAATTGCTCAAAAAGGCAAACCACATAACATCGGAGAAGAGTTAATATTGCCAGCAATAAATGAAGTAATAACTACTGTGCTTCATAAACCGGCCGCAGATATTATCCGAAAAATTCCTTTGAGTAATAATTCTGTGCAAAGACGAATTGATGAAATGGCTAAAAACATTGAAGAATCATTGTGCGATCACCTGAGGACAAGTCAATTCTCAATTCAGCTCGATGAGTCCACTTTACCAACTAATGAAGCATTGTTGTTGTCTTACGTGAGGTTTATTAAAGATGAGAAAATATGTGAAGAACTATTATTTGCTAGAAATTTAGAGACCGATACAAAAGGTGAAACCATATTCAATACATTGGAAAAGTTTTGCGATGAGAAAGAGATTCCTTTGAAAAATTTTATTTCAGTTGCTACGGATGGCGCTCCGGCTATGACAGGGTGCCATAAAGGCTTCATAGCGTACTTAAAAAATAAAATTCCAGATGTCCTTGGTGTACATTGCGTTATTCATAGACAACATTTAGTTGCTAGAAACTTAAGTGAAAAACTATTTCAATCACTGCAATATGTCATCAAAGCAGTCAATAAAATCCGCAACAGCTCTTTGAATGATAGATTATTTCATCAGCTTTGTGTTACTAATGACGAGGATTTCAACCGTTTGTTGTTTCATATTGAAGTTCGTTGACTATCAAGAGGCAATTGTCTGACTCGATTTTACAACCTGTTTGACTCTGTTATAGAGTTCTTGGAAACTAAAGATACAGAATTGCACGACAAGCTCATAACATCAAAGAATGATATAGCTTACATGACAGACCTGTATAAATTGTTCAACGACATGAATCTCCAACTGCAAGGCGATAAACTAAATTTAATTAAAACAAAAAACGTCGTTGCTGCTTTCGCAGCCAAACTGCTTCTACACAAAAAGAATCTGGGCAGACGTGAGTTTCACAATTTTCGAAATTGATCAGTATCATGCAGTAACGACGAATTGTTTGCCTACTGCCAACATTTGGAAAACCTCCACATTGACTTCACCGAACGATACCAGGACATTTTGAACTTGGAAATCCAGACTGGGTGTTGGATCCGTTTTCAAATGTCAACACAGCAATGTCACCTCAGCTGGAAGAAGAACTTATAGAATTGACAACAAACGAGGAAATAAAAATCAAGTTCAAAAATGGTTACCAAGAATTTTGGCTTCAAAAACCGATCCCTCAATTGTACCCTGGATTGTGGTCAATCGTTCAACGATTCTTGATAGCATTCCCATCGTCATATTTGTGTGAACGTGGATTTAGTGCTGTGACAACACTGCTTACTAAAAAGAGAAATCGTTTGCTTGTTACCGAACGTGGCGACTTGTGACTGTTCTTGAGTAAATTGGAACCTGATATCAACAAACTTATTAAACAGCATCAGATTCATCCTTCACATTAGTTTTTATATAAGGATTGATTATTTTAGTTATATTTTTAATAAAAGATACTCTGTTTTAATACTATAAAGTTGCGTTTCAATAATCATTATTATTGGCAGGTGGAGCCCGTAAGAGTTAACTTGAGACCTAAGCGCCGTTGTATGTCACCTACTGCGCTCAGGTTTCAAGTTGCGGGTTATAGTAAAAGTTTCGTTTAAAATTCTCTGTTAATATACATAATATACATTTTTTTTTACACAACATCACGTATATAGGTCACAATAATTAATTAATTTAATTTGAAGTTATAGTGGTTTTTTAAATAGGTGAAAAAATGGGGGCGTTAAAAAAATATTTATTCTCACAGTGGGCAGTAGACAAAATAAGTTTGGGAACCACTGGCTTAGATAACTGAGGTTTTCACAGTTTTTATATTTCTGTTGCCGCTTTAAGAACAAATAAGTGCTAATACGCGTATAATCAGAAGAAAAAGTATTTAAGAGTCCGTCTGATGCCAAATAGACTATTACCTTGATCTAGATTTCAGGACTCGTGAGGTCTAATGAATTAAAATGTTAACACAGACAACTCTAGTTCATGAACTAAAAACGCTCTAGGCTGAAAACACGATTACTGATAAAATCCTCGTTAGATTTTTGTGTTGAAAATACCTCGAATTCGTGAAATTTTAAGCTAGATCTCATAAGTTTTAAATTTTTTGCATAAATGAAATATTTATAAGAAAGACAAAAGTAAAATCTTCATTTGACCACTTTTTTCATAGCTAGCTGACCCGCGCCACTTCGTTTGCGGCACATGAGAGTTAGAAAAAGAGAGGTATGGTATTAATATTTTGAGTACCTAATATAATGTTTCCCGTCGCATTTACTCTTGTCGCGCCTAGTCCCGTCGCGTCGCTTATATACATTAGAGCTGACCCGCACAACTCGTTTACGTCACATGAGCGAGAAAGAGAGAGGTGTAGTATTAATATTTAAGGTGATATAATGTTTCCCTTCGCATTTACTCCCGTCGCGTCGCTTATATTCATAAGAGCCGACCCGCACAACTTCGTTTGCATCACATGAGATTGAGAAGGAGAGAGGTGTGGTATTAATATGTAAAGTGATATAATGTTTCCGTCCTTTTTTTGGTACGGAACTCATGTATGTCAGACTCGCACTTGGCCCGTTTTTATCGTCCAGTTGATTGGCTACCACTGCAGGACCACGTTTACCTACATCCGTCACGTCGCTCATACTTCAAAACGTATTAAAAGGGGTTATTTTAAGTGAACCTTAAAAGATAGGCATATGCTGTTGAAGACATTTTTTTGTAACTTTTAAAGGGGAACATTTTTGTAATACATAATTTTCACGTAACTTTAACCATTTACGCAACGTACGCAGTGGAAGCTCTCAAAAGAAAGAAATTTTCCCCGTTCTCGAAACATTATTTGTGGCTGCTCCGCTCCTATTCGCATTAGCGTGATTTTAACCGCCTTTAGCCATCCTCAATAAATGGACTATTAAACTGTTAAATAATTTTCGAAATGCAACCAGTAGTTTCTGAGATCCTAGGACAAACAAACTCTTCAGTTTTATAATATTGTGAGCGAACCTTAAGAAACAGACAAATTAGAATATTGTGAGCGAACCTTAAGAGATAGACATATGCTGCCGTGGACTTTTTTTTTAGAACTTTTTAAATGAAACAATATTGTAATACACAATTTTTACGTATCTTTAACTATTTACGCAGCGTACGACTCGGAATCTCTCAGACGGTAAAAAATATTCCCCGTTTTCGAAACATTATTGATTGCTGCTTCGCCCCTATTCGTCTTAGCGTGATGTTATATAGCCCATAGCCATCCTCAATAAATGAACTATCAAACTGTAAAAGAATTTTTGAAATCCAACCAGTAGTTCCTGAGATCCTAGCGTTCAACCATACAAACAAACAAACAAACAAACTCTTCAGCTTTATAATATTAGTATAGATTTATTTCGTTAAAAACTCACAAAAACCGATCGCATCTCTCTCTTTCTTTCACGCTAAAATGTATATCTTCTATCTTCTTTCAACAATTTGGCGTCTGGTAGGCTCTTAAGGAGGCTTCCATACAAAAAACGTCATTCATTACCGTATTTTGGTACAAAAGTTTTGTAACAAGGGTTGGGTTTACTTAACAATACATGTACAGTTTGTCTCTAAAGTCGTGAAATTAAATGACGGCGCTGCGCTGCTGAATGCATGTAGCAACCCTATATAGTACGACCAAAATGATTTTGATACGAGGAGTTCGTTCCGAGTAAAATCTTACTAATATTATAAATGCGACAGTTTGTGAGTGTGGATGTTTATTACTCTTACACGCTCGAACGGTTAAAGGGATCTGGCTGAAATTTGGTACAGGGATACATTATAATCTGGAATAACCATGGCTACTTTTTGTTCCGGGAATAAGTTCTTACGGGAAGCGGGAACGGGAACAATACAAATATTATAAATGCGAAAGCTTATGAGTGTGGATGTGAGACTCTTTCACGCTCGAACAGTTGAACTGATCTGGCTGAAATTTGGTGCAGGGATACATTATAGTCTGAAATAACACATAGGCTACTTTTCATCCCGGGAAAAGTTCCTACGGGAAGCGGGAACGAGAACAAATTCGACACGGGCGAAGCTGCGGGCATCAGCTAGTGAGTTAATAAATAAAACACATTATACATTTTTAATTTTGTTTCAGTTTTATTGAAGTAGATCCAGAATAAAGTTATTGAACCAGATCCAGAAGCCCCGGTCTAATAGCGTCTTACAACCCACCAGCAGGTGCCTAGCAGCCCCAATTGCTTCGCCACAATCATGTAATTACATGTTTTATCTGTAACTTTCCCCCATCTGACAAGGATTTTTTTGGCGCAGTGCACAAATATTAAAATCGTCTATTTCTTTCTTTGCCGACCTTTTCTGTGTTTCCTAGGAGTTTCAAACTTTCCTTTATTATTAAAACCTTCGTTAACTATTCGCCTAACTGTACTCTCTGATTTTCCTGAAAAGAGTAAAAAAAGCAAAATTAATTACCTAATGGAAACAAACTATTGACATGAAGCAATTAATTCAAAATAAAAAATTGGTAGAAAACCAGATTGAACTGAGTATCAAAAATGTAGGTCGTACTATAAAATAACCTACTAACAACAATGATATAAAAACTATAGATACGTTATAGACACTTGAAAATGGCAAGACCGAAAGTACGTAACTACCTGAAAATCTGAGCCGTGGCTGTAGGGTTAGCGAAAGTTCTATTAAGCACTGTTTTGAATTCTGTTAGTAGAGAAAACTCGAAAAAAACATGCCTTCATGTATCTTCAGATGATACACAAGCTACACAGCAACGGTTCAATATAAAAACGTGTCATTTCATGCGTAAGTACAATAGAAATGATAATATTATTTCATTTTCTCGGATCGATAAAATGGCGGCAAGCATAATAATTGCACAAGGAAAATGTACTCTATAGTCTGTGGTTCGGCGCCCGCGACCCGTAAGGGGATGTCGGGGAGATTTTGTACTAATGTTTTATTTTGCTATTTGAATTTTTTTGTTTATTTAGGTAATTATATATCTTTAAAAAAATAATTAAACATAATAATAATATATTAAGATTATTAAAACGATTTAAATTACAAATATTTGGATTACTTACTAGGCACTAAATTATTACTTATTAAATAAATGTTTCTGTATGATATTGTTATATTTTTATTTTATGACTTAAGTTACGTTAATAATTACCTACTAATCCGATAAACTACATTAACATTTTATAAATTTAAATATTACGTACTTTACCCGTAAATATATTACTCATTATTATGTATGAGTAAGTGAAATTCAAGTTTCCCTTTTTCCCCACATTCCTCTGATATTGACTTCATGCATGCTACCACAGATAATTTATAGAATTCTTTTTTCAAATTTATAAAATTTTAGCTGTTTTTGAAAGCCGCAATGTTCGTGTATAATGTGTCTATATAATGATACGACTTTGACTAACAATGTTATTCTAACCACTGACTTACATTATAGGTAGATTGTAAGTCTATGATTCTAACCTAAAAATATGCAACGTAAACAATGCCTTTTTTGGTCTCCCAATCGTAAATTCAGTAAATTTGTAACTTCAGACAGATTCAAAACAAACAATAACACGATTACATACCCACCAAAGATGCTGTTCGCTCATAAACATCCTCAAAATTCCACAACAATTTTGTCCAGCTTGGTACTCCGCGAAACATCACTGGAAAACTTAAAAATCACTTCCTGCGCACCACTCCGATTTTCTTTACTCATTTCTCAAACCTTTATGCGTAGTTTGGTTTCAATTTGTTGCAGTTTAATCCAAACATTAAAGTTACGTGAGAGAGTAAACGAAATTCGACGATAGCATTGACAACTGACGCACTTATGTTTCGTGTTGCCAGTGTTGCCACACACATAACTATTTTTAGTTCCTCAAACATTCATTTCACGACTTAATAGACAAACTGTATTTTTGTATTGAAAAATACAACTATACATGTATTGTTAAGTAGTTGTATATAGTATAGCGATATTTTTAGGTGTACAGTAAATCACATTGTATAGTGATCCATTTAGTGATGAAATTTTGTTTTTAATGTAGTCAATCTGTTTGTTCCAAGTTAGGTAGCTATCCATTCTCAATACCAGGTATTTTTCACACGACTTTTGTTCTAATATATCTTTTGTTCTTTGGTTATAATTATAGTCAAAGGGTATATGTACCTACACATTTTAATCACGTTTAGTGTGTGTCTATCTATTAACCGTCTGCTAGTGGGTGGTGTCCCTTTCTTTGTAGTGAAGCAATCCTGTGATGGAGCTGTTCTAAATTCAGCTCATGTCAGCTTACTCAGCTCAAAAAAGGGTAGGTATCTGTAGTACCTTTTATAGTATTCGTAATTATAGCGACAACAGAAATACCAACATGATCGTGACTATAAGATATGTATGAGATACAGCCTAGTGACAGATGGAAACTCAGATGACAAACAGTCGTACAGCGGAGTCTCATCAATATAGGGTTCCATGGGGGCGTGTATAACCTTAAAATATGCTAGTGCGAACACATTTTGCGTAAAGAAGTAGACATCTTCGTTGCGGATAAAACTAGAAGTTTGAATTTTCAGTAACTAAGTAGGCATTGTATACATACGGTATACTTTAAATTCCGGTCAGTCTAACTGCATAAATAACTTTGAAATCCTATATTTTTACACCGAATTACAAAGTTATTTATGCAGATGGTGTATAGTATGCGATTAATTACCAAATAACATTAATTTGCAGTTAATGAATTTGAGTTTGTTATGCGCGATTGCCAGTCAATCTACACTCGAGAGCAATGAATCCGGGTCACTTAAAGAATGTTAAAAATCTCGGAAACTAAAAATGATAGGTTAATGCAATAAATTGTATTTAATAGACAATGTAATACTCCTTAAATGAAAGTAAAAAAAATATGAGTCACCATACATTTTATTAACACAAAATTACATAAAGAAAAAACTGCTGATCTCTCCTTAAAACAAAAATAGGAAACATGAAATTTTTGAACTTTATTACGATTTTCTTGAATTTTAATACTTCGTATTGCCTCCTCGTGCTTCCATTACTGCGTTTACGCGGTTTGGCATGCTGTACACCAAGTTCCTTATACGATTTTGGGGAATATTCTCCCATTCCTCTGTGAGAGCAATTTTGAGCTCACGAAGCGTGATTGGGGGAGGGTTTCGTTGTTTTACGCATCTGCCTAGCTCGTCCCAAGCATGCTCGATCGGGTTGATATCCGGGCTGCGCGCTGGCCACTCCATACGAGTAATGTTCATCTCTTGAAGGTAGTCATTCACAATCCTACCTGTATGAGGTCGGGCATTGTCATGCATAAATATAGCATCCTCACCTAAATTGACCATAAATGGACCAACGTGATCATTGAGGATTTCTTCCACATATCTTACGCTAGTTAAAGAGCCGTTTTCTATGATCACCAGCTCTGTGCGACTTTCAGAAGAAATTCCGGCCCACACAAGTACAGACCCACCACCGTAGGCTACTTTTTCTTCGATGCATGCTTGCTTGAATCTTTCCCCTGGTCTTCGATACACTCTGTGTCTTCCATCGTGCTTGTAGAGCATAAATTTTGATTCGTCGGAGAACATAACTTTTGACCAATCTTCAATACTCCAATTTACGTGGCTCTGGGCATACCTTAGTCTCGAAATACGATGCCCACGCTCCAGTTTAGGGCCGTTTGCAGGTCTAAGGGGTTTTAAGTTAGATTCAGCAAGCCGACGTCTTACTGTCCATGCACTTGGGTTACTTCCTCCGAGGCGTCGAAACTGATTGGTGAGTTCAGTTCCTGTGAGAAAGCGATTTCGAAGCATGGTGTTCACCAAGTATCGGTCTTCTCGTGCTGTGGTACACCTGGTTCTGCCCGTTCCTGGTCTGCGTAGGTTAGAACCAGTTTCTTCGTAACGTCGGAGAACTCTTTGTACTGTTGACAGCGACACACCGACAGTCCTGGCTGTATCGCGCTGACTCCGGCCGGTTTCCAGCATTGTAAGTATTCTGGTGCATTCTTCAGGCGTAAGCGACATAATTTCAGCTTGATTAATGAATATAGAGCACTATCAACATGGTTTATGTACCCACATAAATGACAGATTACAAACAAAAGCAACACCAAATGCTGTAATTTCGTAGTTCCATCTTCGAAAGTGGCCCTTTTTCAAATTTGATTTTTTTATGATATAACTTTACAATAACTAAGAAGTTTTAATACCTTCATTTAAGGAGTATTACATTGTCTATTAAATACAATTTATTGCATTAACCTAGCATTTTTAGTTTCCGAGATTTTTAGGATTCTTTAAGTGACCCGGATTCATTGCTCTCGAGTGTATTTAAAACATAAATAGTAAAGAAATATGTCGTAAAACAATTCTTTGTTGTTATCCAAGATGGAAAAAGTGTTGGATTATCTACAAAAAGAAGTGAGATTCCATCAAAAACAACACTTATTATGTAAAATAAGCCAAGTCTCGCAACTCACTTCTTGCACCGTAAAAAGTGGTGAGATCCTTAATATTACTAAGTCGGTAAATTGATTCAGTCCATACTTAACCTTAACTTTCAATAAAACACCTGGTTGGGTTTACTAAACAATACATCAGAAAAAGAATAGATACTTACAAAAACGGAAAGACGAGATTTTTACTTGTACTACGCTAGATGGCATTACTCTGCAGCCCTTGTCGTACGCACAATAACTATAACTGTATTAAGAGCTACTACCTATTTATCCATTGTTTACATAAAGTTAGATTACTTATACTATTTCGTAATAACAAAAATACTATACTTCTACAATAACACATTCTATGTGACTGTAATCTTAGCGACAAAGATCCTCAGATCTAACTCACATTAAAAGTACTTGACCGTAATTCGAAGCTTATATAATGAGATAGGCATATCCGTTACCCGTAGGCTTATCTTACTCATGTTTGATGACGTATTTCCGTCGACTCACCAGCAGATGGCGCCACCTGTGAACTTATAAATGAACATGGCGTCCACTTTGTCCTCATTGGCGTTTTGATTCCCGTAGCAAAAGGTTATAGCAGGAACACCTGCTAGTGCATTTATTTTTTCTAGTTACTAGTTATATACCTAGTAAAGTTATAAAAAGTGACTTGGGATGAAGTTAGTGAATTTACAGAAATAATTATTTAACGGCTTTGCCGTTCGTTTGAATATACAGTGAATCTAAAACAAGTGACTTGTGATTGAAGTAAGTGAACCTACAGACATATTTAACGGTTTAACCGTTCGTTTAAGTCTCAGGTATGTTTTTACTTCATATTTTTACGATCACATATGAGTGTGATACGTCATAACGTGAAATACCCTATTATTTTAAAATAGCACGTAAACCTTTCGAGGTTGCAGTTTCTTTTATTATTATCTTTAGTTACAGCTAATATCAAACTGATTTTATAGATTGTATTCATAGGTACTAATACTTTTTTTTAGATATTATTTGCTTCGTGTATGTACAGCGTAAGTACCGCCGAATATAGAAAATATTTTCAAAATATTTTTATACCTACCCACATAAAGGCACATTAATTACTAGATGTTCCTATACATGTAAAAATATGGCCTATTATGGGTAAAATCGTAATCATCCCAAGTTTCTGAATACGTACGAGTGTGTCAAAGTAATAACTAAATGTTCACCATGAAAGTAGTACTTAAATTTTAGGTACCTAACATAATACTATTTCTTTTAGTTTGGTTTCTTGATAGAAATGAATCCTCCATCCTTAGAAAGTGAGCTAATTCCAAGTGGAGTATTTCAGAAGCGCGCTCTGAGCTCCAGTTACTGTATTAGGTACGTCAAATAGCTACAGTTCCAGCTCATTTAGCTCGAACTTCAAATAAGGGCGATCGCGACACCACGTGCATTGTCGTAAGTGGAGTAAAAGAAGCCGACTTCCACTAAACCAGATAAGGATGATGGAAATAGGTGAGTTATTTCTTATTACCTAACACTGGTCCTGACCAAGTGTAAATTTCTTCACAGATCAGAGGTTAAATTACGAGGATGATAGAAACAATCATCCTTGCTTCGTATTTTATATAGGGACAGCATTAAAAGAGATTTCGGTTACCCAAGATCCTAAGACACAGTATAACCTAAGAGGTTGATAGACACGTTTTGGCGACAAATTGCCTTGATAAGATAATATGCTGATACCCACTATTGTAAAATCATAGTCCTGGGTTCGTCAACCTAAACAAAAACGGGGAGATCCGACCATTCGAATCCCTGCTACATTTTGAAAAAGCTGACAAGGTTCTTTCTGCCAAAAGGCTTTTGCTGCCAAAACCTTTTGTATTTTTAAACAAAGAGAATCTTTTGAAAAACATAAGTTTCTTCGAAAATATTTATGACAAAATTGAAGACCTACTTTAATAATAGGATTTCCATAAATCTTTTATCAATTTATTACAAATGGCTTGCGGCCATAGATCTGATTTCATATATTATTCTCAGAATTGTCAAAGACCCAATTCTTAAAAATGAACCTTGATAAAATATCGTCTTCAAACACATACATTTTCGAGGCTGAAGCCTTTTCAACGGCACTCGGGAAGGCATGCATTTTGGTCTTCGATCTCCAAAAAGGATGACCCCGAAAAAAGTTCATCCAAATCATTACGCCAGCCTTCGAGAGGATCAGGCGTCAAGATCCGATCTCCATCGAATAGAGTCCAGATTCCATTGTACCAAGAGCCTTTTTAGGCCTGTATTACAGTTACCACTCTCGAGGGGTGTGTACAATATCCATAATAATTGGGCATACGACAGTAAATGTCTCTTCAATTAAGAAATTTCTGAGCTTTAGGCTCTCAAAGAGACTGAGAAGTTTAACATCCCCTGCCCATACCAGCAAAGGAAACACTAACCAGTAACCACCCTCGAGGGGTATGTACAATATTGTGTATCTATAATAATTGTAATATACGATAGTAACCAGGCGTACGATAACATACTAAGTAACCATGCAAGGATGTCCCTTCAATTACGAAATTTCCGAGCTCGAGGCTCTCAAAGAGACGAGGAGAGGTCTAACATCCTCTGCCCACACCAGCAAAGGAAACGCTAAATGATATGACCCTGTCATTCTATGTCGGTCAGTTAACTCTGTACAAAATACGTTGGTAAGGAACGAGAGTACCAAAAAGTTTTAAATTTATAAAAAGGTACCGCATTCCCTTTATCCAGAAACTCCAATCCGTCCTGCACGGTATTCGAGAGGACGCAGGTTCGAATCCTGCTCAAAACTGATAACCTTCCCACATTTAAATTTACACCGAACTCTGTTCAAGTCCCGTCCTGACAAAGTTGTAAATTTTCACTTTATGTTAAAATGCTATGGAAAACTTGACTAAGGTGGAATACTATTTGCTTTAAATACTTAAGAATCCATACAGGTTTCCTTTTTAACTGAAATGACCACATTGTGCAATGGTTCAAAAGATGAATGCTCAAGGCACTCTAAAACTAGTTCCTTTGTCACCAAGTTTGGTTTCTCCACTTTTCCTAACTTCAAATAGCGATGGGTCATCCGCCCAGAATTCAGTTTTAGGACATTGTACGCCTTTGTGAAGCCAGAATAATTCTATCTTTCAGCATGTTCCGTTTACCAGATTTCCTCCAACCACGAGATTGGATGTGCAAAATACATCTCAGTCAAGCTTATTTTCATGATAAAGCTGACGTAGTGTACATTATTCTTTCTCAGACATTCTTGTCTTCCGCTCGGGTAAGCCGCACCCAAAACATTTTCGTTTCTCACCATCTGGGTGCCTCGATTTCTATAGAATAAGAGTATTCAAATACTCGTCTACCTACACAAAATCTCATTTTGCGCATCAAAATCCTGTTACTCTTCACAAACACGTACAAATAGCCTTGAAAACTCTTCAAACCCAGGGATGGTTAGACAATTGGGAGAAAACAATAATAGGTTCCCAAAGAAACCTCTCATATCGTTATGCGATAGACATAGAACTACCTGAAAGTCCAATACCAAAAGAAAAGATATTAGACATAAAAGGAAGATTTATTTCATTCCAAATCAAAGAAACTTAGTTCTTTTAAAGAAAATTCAAACTTGGTGGGTCTTTTGAATTTTTACCACTTTCGCAGTGCCTAGAGGTAGCTTTACCTCAGCGTCACATTCGGTCAATCCCCTAACCGACAACCCACTGAAGAAAATAGTAGTGCACGGAGTGGTACAAGTGGAACTCCAATAGTGGGTCCGCAATTACCGGTTCTCGACAATTTTACAAGCTTTCCATCCGAGATGCTTTCTTACCACGGACGCGTCAGATTTCGCTTGGGAGCCCAGCTAGAAAACATTTCTCTAACAGGCTCGAGGGCCTAGAATAACAAAGATTGCACTGCATCAATAGAGATGTTGATAATCTTACACATGATTCGAAATCATATACCGGTACTGTGTTACAGTCTGTACTCTTTCAAAGCAGTTATAGTCCATCCCCCCAGAGGGACGAGACCAAATCAATTGCCTTGGCGAACTTAACTCGTCAGCTTGCATGTAATGGTCCGACATCTCAAATTGACTTCACCATACACTGCATTCCGAGCCGATACCATATGTATCAGCTCCTCCGGGTATTTTTTGGGAGCATCCTGCTTCAAACACCACTAAGGCAAGATTGCCCATGATAGGCCTGTTTGTAATGTGTGGATATTACTTTCACCACCATTTTTAATACCCAAGATGCTGTCACACCTTAATCGGTCAACAGGAGTGTTTGTGGTGTCGCGATGGCACAAGGTAATAATAGAGGGCAGATCTCAAAGCGAGAGCTCTGTAAGCTCCATTCGTTCTGCAGAACCTGCAAAAGAACCTAATAAACATTATTTCTTTCCTTCTACTAAACACCTCGACAGGTCTCCCACCACCTCACATAGAAAATCTGTGGAAATGTGGGGGGGGGGGGGCGAAGAGGTAAATAACAGATATTAAACTTCTACTATTGAGCTCCTTGAGACCTACCTTTCAAGATACTTATAAATTTTACAGTTTTAACCGACTTGCATTTTATTCATGGTTATTATATAATACGATTCTGTTACATAAATCTGTTGTTGCTGTTCTTGATAATATAGAAACCGTTAGTCAACTTTACATAGTTCGCATGTTTTGGTTAAACATATTATCTTGGTCGATTTCTTTAAAAAATGTAAAGAAAGTTAAGTCACATATTCATTGATATTGGGATTGATGACTTAGTTCAATATTACCAAGTATTGATACAAAGAGAACATTTTTCAGGTTTCTCGTCATAGTGATTTTATGCTTAGGTCGCCGCAACCACGATCTAACTTTGCTCGATTGTATTAACTCACGTCATAGGTACTACTTTTAGGCCCGAATCAAGAGTCCGAAACTGATCATTTTCATTTCAGACAATCTGGTTGGAAAACTATTGTAAACAAAGATAACACCTACGACTAATCAATTGAATCCTTTATTCTAGATAGAAATTAGGATATCAGAGTATCCGATATGAGACTACACAGTCTAATAGTTTATTTATGACTGTTAGAGGTTCTCCAACTATTCTAGCCCCGGCACTACCCGGTCAACAGCAGCTTCTAAGAATTGGTGGTGGTGGTAAGATCAAAATAATCCTTAACACGAGGTAATTGACGATGGATTTCAAAATTTTTTATCGTCGAGTAATAATGTCAGCTACTGCCACCAATCAAGTATAATAATAATTCGCAATTATTTAATCCTGTCAATAGAAGGAATACTTACTACTCCTTAAATAAGATTCCTTATTTAGTCTGTTTAAGATTACATATGAAGTTGTTCAAGATGGTAAAGATTATAAATCTAGATACCATACATACAACATTGTATAATATTATTTTCCTAAAAATAAATTAGAATCACATTGGCGTTTCCGTCACTCACCAGGCGAAAACAAACATTTCTCATTATATAAGCTTCGAATTACGGTCAAGTACTTTTAATAGCGGCGTTTTCCCTGAAAGAAAACGCATATTAAAATACTTACCTAATTCGAAGCTTACTTTTTAAATCTGCCTGGTGAATAAAAGCCAATGAGGACAAAGTGGACGCCATGTTCATTTATAAGTTCACAGGTGGCGCCATCTGCTGGTGAGTCGACGGAAATACGTCATCAAACATGAGTAAGATAAGCCTACGGGTAACGGATATGCCTATCTCATTATATAAGCTTCGAATTAGGTAAGTATTTTAATATGCGTTTTCTTTCAGGGAAAACGCCGCTATTATACTCATTTTGCTCACGTTTAGTGTATATCCATCTTTTAACCTTACACTATCGGGTGTCCGTCTCTACGCAGTAAAGCAGTTTGGGTGGAGATATTCTAAGTCCACCCCGCTCAAAATTTAAAATACAGCTTTGTCTAAAGAGGGGACTTTGTGTAAAGTCCTTCACGCTTCTCTAAGCTCTTTGGTGTCTGCAGTCTCTTGATGAACCCCAATCAAGATGTCAGCGCTAATTCCATTAGAGGAATCGAAGGACTTCAAGTCTCTCAACACCGCTGCCGTAGTAAATTTGACATCCTTTTTGTTGTGATTGTGATTTTTGTACCTACTAGGTATTGTATACCTACTCCACAAAGTTCATAAGAAAATGGACACATTTTTAGGGTTTCGTAGCCAAATGGCAAAAACGGAACCCTTATAGATTCGTCATGTCTGTTTGTCTGTCTGTCTGTCTGTCTGTCTGTCTGTCCGTCCGTGTGTCACAGCCACTTTTCTCCGATACTATAAGGCCTATGCTATTGAAACTTGGTAACTAGATGTATTCTGTGAACCGCATTAAGATTCTTACGTAAAATTTGGGGGTCCCCATACTCAGAACTGAAACTCAAATTATTTTTTTTCATTAAATCCATACGTGTGGGGTATCTATAGACAGGTCTTTAAAAATGCTATTGAGGTTCCTAAAATCATTTTTTTCTACAGTGAACAGTTTGCGCAAGAGACACTTCCAAAGTGGAAAAATGTGTCCCCCCCCCCCCCTCTAACTTCTAAACTAAGAGAATGATAAACCAAAAAAAAATGTATGATGTACATTGCCATATAAACTATTAACGAAAATTAGTTTGAACGAGATAGAGCTGGTAGTTTTTTTTTTAATACGTCATAAACCGCAATTTTCGGTTAGAAAAATCACTACCACTGCGAACGTGTTAAAACATCAATCCAAGTTACAACGAACTGTAAGAACTTTTATATTATGTTACTTGCTGCTACGAAACCCTTCATGGGCGAGTCCAACTCGCACTTGGCCGGTTTATTATTTGTAGTCAAGTTAAAAAGCCATCGAATTAAGACACTAACACAATAATATCTAAAAAAAACAGTTAGTAATTTACCTCCTTGCTAAACAGAAGACAAGAAGTGAAGTTCAACATGACATGACCAACGCCTAACATCACGAAATCAAAGTACCTATACATACCTAAGTACATGAAATGTTGTAACCCACAAGGCAATATCACGAAATTCACAAAAAAGTAACACTTGCGATGTCACTTGTGAATTAGTTTTAAGCACTACCTGTAGACACCTACCACCTTAATAATCAACACGTTTTATTTGACTTTAAAAATGATACCTACTAACCGTTCGCTCTAACTTTGCCGCTGGCGTAGAGGCGTATACCCGAATTGTTAATTAGACGAAGTTAATTAACAGTAGCTAAATGTCACTTCGTCATAGAAAATACGCAACATTATAAGAAGTGACATTAGTTGCTGTCAGTTTACTTCGTCTAATCAAAAATTCGACTTTTGTATGGAGCCGAGCGGCAAAGTTAGAGCGAACGAGCAGTAGGTACGTTCTTTTTTACTGCCTCCGTGTCGCCGTAGTAGATACGTGGATGCGACTGCCGCACTGAGGTCCTAGGTTCGAAGCCCGGGTCGATCAACAATAATCTTGGTTTCGGTATTTGGGTGTTTTCTAAGTAAGCAGGCATAATAAGTATAAGTAATAAGTGCTAATATACTTTTTTTTGTTTAACGTGAAGAAAATCCTCATGGATGTTATGCCGGACTCCTACCGACTAAAAAACCTCACTTAACGCCCAACAGCCTATGGTTGCGAGCCCCGGGTAAGCCCTCGGAAGGATGTCCCAGGACTCCCAACAGACCTACGGCCGCCACTGCGGCCTCGCCCAGTGGGTGGTTCGGGTGCTATCCCGCGTCTTTGGGGGGTTTCGGGTGTGATCCCGCTTCTAAGGGGGGGCGTGCGTGAGTTCCTCACGTCACGTTGCCGTCATGGGCCTGCTTCTGTAAGGACGGTGAGCCGCCCTCTCACCGTCCCCAGATACTTAGATGACACTAGCTGCTTCGCCAACGTGGGACTCTTTCCGCTCTCGTTCCCATATCCCATTTTTCTTGGGTAAAAAATTATTATTTCCATGGGAAGTGGGAATGGGAACAAAATTCTATTCGGGTGAAGCCGCGGGCATCCTGTAGTAAGTAGAAACTAAAGCCACACCTAGCATCTCTATCTTTAAGTTTTAATCGTAACTAACTTGATGTTATATTATTATGACAGTCAATTTGAATTTAAGACAACATTTTGGCGTCCGTTTATTTTGATTGTTTATAATTTTCCCAGGCAAAATAGGGTCCCGTACCAAAAGGGTTAAAACAGGAACATATTTATACTGAGACTTCGCTGGCCGTCTGTCAGTCTGTCTGTCATGAGGCTTTATCTCAAGAACGTCCGTGATAGTTAGAGAGATTTTCGCAGTTTTTATGCTATGGTTTGACAGTTTTTCATATTTTAGTTGCCGCTATAACAACACATAAAGTGTGATGATCATACATACATAAACCGTCATTATTTCCGTTTTTTTGTACAAGAGTTTTGTTACAAATGTTAAATTACCAAAAATACATTTAAGAAGAAAATCAAATCTTGATAACGACGTTGTGTTGTTTATTAGGGTTGTTAGGTGTCTATATTGGTAGTGCTTAAAACTAATTCACAAGAGACATCGCAAGTGTTATTTTTTTGCGAATTTCATGATATTGCCTTTGTCGATTACAACATTTCATGTAGGTAGGTAGGTACTCTGATTTCATGATTTTAGGCGTTGGTCATGTCATGTTGAACTTCACTTACTGTCTTCTGTTTAGCAACAAGGTAAATGAATTAGTATCTTTTCATATCTTTGTTGATATTAATTTAAATTAGCGTGTTAGTGACTTCACTCGATGGTGTTTCAACTTAACTTTACGTGATTTATTGCAGTTTTTTGACACAATAGTTTTGTAATATAGGTTGGGTTTACTAAAAAAAATACATGCAAGAACTAGATTGATATTTTTACCACTCGAGGAATCAATGGATTTTCTTACATTCCGTTCATAATCGTGTTCTGAACATCCATACCCATGTTCCGCTCTATGCGAATATTATAGGGAACTTGTCCTTATTTTTAGAATAAATTGACCGAACTTTTAATTCTTATAACTGATGTAACACTATAACTAGAGAATTTTCACTGAGAGGAGCCTCATTCAATTCGCCACGGGCCGCAGATGGTGTGGGTTGTGGCTACATATCACCCGCACAAAAAAAGAAATGAGATGCCATCAAAAAGAACACTTTTTTATTTATTTATTTATTTATTTATTTATTGTTATTAGTGTGACATGGGTGGGTACAAAGATCTTATAGTAACATGGACTTGTGAAATAAACCAAGTCTCGCAACTCACTTCTTCCGCCGCTAAAAGTAGCAGTAGATCCATAATATTTCCAAGTCGGTAAATACTTACTCAGTCCATTCTTAACTTTCAATTAAAACTTCTGATACTTTAAACCAAATCAAATCAAAATTATATTTATTTCACATAGGCATTATACAGATGCGCTTGTAAAACGTCCAGAATATAAAACAAAAACTCTACCAGGTTCACAACGCGACCCACATGAGAAGAACTGGCAAGAAACTCAGCGGGTTGTTCTTTTTTTTTGCTCTATTTACAATTTTAAAGAATCTAAAAACTAGGCATTTTAACAATTTTTTTGAGAAAACTATACAATACAACATCACAATATAAAAAAAAAAGTTATTACAGTAACGGAAAGACGAGATTTGTACTTGTACTACGCTAGATGGCATTACTTAGCAGCCCTTGTCGTACGCACAATAACCATAACTATAAAAAGAGTAACTACCTATTTAACCATTTATACATTTAATTCACTTCCTTCCACCATTTAACAATACCAAAAACTATTATAATTCTACAATAACAGATACAATGTGACTGTAATCTAAGCGTCAAAGATCCTCAGATCTAACTCACATTAAACTCATTTTGCTCACGTTTAGTTTATGTCCATCTTTTAACCTTATACTGTCGGGTGTCCGTTTCTACGCAGTGAAGCAGTACTTGGGTGGAGCTGTTGTAAGTTCACCCCGCTCATTGTAAACAGTATCTTGTAGCGACTTTGTGTAAAGTCCTCTGGGTACGTTTCTCTGAGCTTAATAGTGTCTGTCTCTTGATGAGCCTCGATCAAGATGTCAGCGCTACACTCATTAGGACAATTCGGAAGACTTCTTCTCAACACCGCTGCCGTAGAAAATTTGATACCTTTTTGTTGTGATTGAGATTTTTGTACTATTGTATAATATAATACTTACTCCACAAAACTCAAAATTTAAAGAATTACTTATTTGTTTGCAGTCAGGTTGAAACACCATTCTAACTCGGCGATATCACAAAGAATGTTATTATAATGTTTTGAAAAAGATGAAAAGA
Source organism: Miltochrista miniata (assembly GCA_933228765.1). NCBI lineage: Eukaryota > Metazoa > Arthropoda > Insecta > Lepidoptera > Erebidae > Miltochrista > Miltochrista miniata. Next base: position 31,312,971 of record OW121751.1, read on the forward strand.
TAAACTAAACAGAAGACAAATAAAGGACAACATTACAAACGCTTAACAGCACGAAATTTGATTAGGAACAGTGTACATACTCGTACATGAAATGTTGTAACCCACAATGCAATATCGCGAAATTTGCAAAAAAAATCTAAAACTTGCTATGACACTTGTGAATTCGTTTAAAGCCCTACCTATAACTTAATAGTAGTTGACTATTAAGTACCTTAATTTAATATTCAACACGTTTTATTTGACTTTAAAAATGATACATTCTTTTTTTACTATCTTGGTGTCTCTGTAGTAGAGAAATACCTATTTGCGAGTGCGGCGCATGCCCTGCTGAGGTCGTAGGTTAGAATTCCAGGTCGATCAACAAATTTTATCGACCCGACATCAACTAATGTTGATTTTAATGACGATGATTGCTGCTTCGCCCACGTGAATTTGTTTGGACTAAGAACGAACTTCGTAAGTAAAAGTATTCCCATGGGAAGCATGAACATACCTACTTATATTCGGATGGAGCCGCGGGCATCCCCTAATAACTAGTAAGTATTAAAGTCACATCTAACATCTGTAACGATCATTGCTGAAGTTTTCACAGATTTTCTTTTTATATTTTTGTTGCCGCTGTAACAAAAAGTACCTACCTACTAAAATCGGAAGAAAAACTATTTAAGGAGGCTTCCATACAACAAACCTGATTTATTGTTGGAACGTGTTTTTTTTTATACGAGATTTTTGTAACATGGGTTTACTAACAATACATTCAAAAAACAAAATCGAATCTCGACAAAGAACTAAAGGAGGGACAAACTACAACCCTGTTACTTGACAGCTCTTTAGTGTGAGCTTTTTTTTTCAGATATTGTCCTTGTCATACTTACTGTGATTGTCGATATCGGTAGCGCAACGGCCTTTATAACTGTTATTTTATTCATGATAATAGGTATTACTTCCAATTTTTAATAAAATAAAAAAAACATGTATTTCTACAATACCACAATCAATGTGACTAAAATCAAGCGTCAAAATCCGCAGATTTAACACGCGCTATACCCATTGAACTTTAATATTACTACGTAGAAGTACGTCTTACATTATAACTCAATGACTGTACCTACATTATTTTGATCACATCTAGTGTATGTCCATCTGCTAGTGGTTGTATGTCGGCCGTCTCGTGATGTCAGCTCTGTTTCACAAATAGAGTTCTGTAGGATAGCGCATCTGCGGTTGTTTGCGAATACACTTTAAACCAAATATTATTGTGATTAAGGTATGAAAAAGGCAAACGTTCAACCGATTTCCAAGAAAGAGGATCAGGGGTTGATATTTTTTCCAGTCGAGGAATCGATGGTGACTGCTTACATTTAATTCATAATGGTGTTCTGAACATCCGTACCCATGTTTCCCTCTGTGCGAATATATGGTGGACTTGCCCTTATCTATACTCGTATCTATGCTAATGTTATAAAGAGGAAAAATTTGATTGTTTGTTTGCATCGAATAGGCTCCGAAACTACTGGACCGATTTGAAAAATTCTTTCACTTTTGGGAAGCTACACTCTTCGCGGTGAACATACGTATTCCCACGGGAACGGGAATTACGAGGGTGAAACCACGTGACTTCCGCTAGTTTTAAGAATAAATTGACTGACCTATTAATTCCAATATCTAATGTTGTCCTATAACTTGAGAATTTTCACTGAAGGGGGCCTCATCCAACCAATTTGCCACGGGCCGCAGATGGTGTGGGTTAGGCGACATATCACCCGCACGAAATCTCGTTGAACTCTTCGATCAGATGTTGAGGCCGCTCTCGCCCGGATGTATTTTTCAACTGGGCCAGTTTGTAGTTTAGATTGTAGTTTGGAAAAACAACTAGTAGTGAAATGGCCCATTGATGTAGATTCTTATATCCAACTGGTAGTTTACGCTACTGGTGTGAACTGTGAAAAAAAGCAATGAGATGACTTCAAAAACAACACTTGTAAAATAAACCAAGTCTCGCAACTCACTTCTTCCACCGTTAAAAGTAGTGAGTCCAAGTCCAAAGTCGGTAAATATAATTCAATCCATACTTAACTTTTAACAAAAACTCCTGGTTGGGTTTATTTACTATACAATACATCATAAAAAAGTACTTACAGGAACGGAAAGACGAGATTTTTACTTGTACTACGCTAGATGGCATTACTTTGCAGCCCTTGTCGTACGCACAATAACTATAACTATAAAAAGATCAACTACCTATTTAACCATTATATACAGTGATTTAAATTTCTTCTACCATTTAACAATAACAAAAACTATAAACTTCTACAATAACACATACAATGTGACTGTAATCAAAGCGTCAAAGATCCTCAGATCTAACTCACATTATACTCATTTTGCTCACGTTTAGTTTATGTCCATCTTTTAACCTTACACTATCGGGTGTCCGCATCTACGCAGTAAAGCAGTTTGGGTGGAGATATTGTAAGTCCACCCCGCTCAAAATTTGAAATACACGCTTTGTCTAAAGAGGGGACTTTGTGTAAAGTCCTTCACGCTTCTCTAAGCTCTTTGGTGTCTGGCAGTCTCTTGATAGACCCCAATCAAGATGTCAGCGCTAATTCCATTAGAGGAATCGAAGGACTTCAAGTCTCTCAACACCGCTGCCGTAGAAAATTTGACATCCTTTTTGTTGTTATTGTGTTTTTTGTACTAGGTATACCTACTCCGAGTCAAGCTAAAACACCATCGTATTATTGTTAAATAGACGACGAAGTTCAACATGACATGACCATAGGCACGTTTTTTAACTGATCGAACCGAACCGACTTCAAAAAAGGAGGAGGTTACTAAATTCGACCGCATATAATTTTTTTAAATGTTTGTTCGCGTAGAACTCTGTCGTTTATGAACCGATTTGAATTTCTTTTTGTCGTTGGAAAATAGATACTCCCAAGGTGGTCCCATTTCAAGGAAGTCAGGATCTGATGATGGGATCCTGGAGAAATCGAGATGAACATTTGAAAATTATAGGGGCATCTAGGGCGTTTAAAATAGTATCTACCTACTTACAAAAACGGAAGGACGAGATTTCTACTATAATGTACCACGCTGTACCACATAGAGTACCTACAGTAGTACCACGCAAGATGGCATTACTTTACAGCCCTACAGATTTTACTTTTGTCATACGCACACTGATTGTCTGTCTATTGCAAATGTCTATTTATAATCGATATTTTGATGTAAGTTTCTAATATTTAAGTAATAATACAAAGAGTAGGTACCTATGTATTTCTGCGATTATCATAACACATTCAATATGACTGAAAGATCCGCAGACCTAACTCACTTTCACATTTTGAACACGTTTAACTTACGTTACGTCACAGGGCGGAAACACCAGCTCGAATGTGTGCGTGTGATCAATAAAATTAAAGCAAATTGTCCATCAACGCGCACGTCAACTCCACTGACAGGTGTGGCGCGACAGGGAGTTGCCAATCTGTATGTAATACTATATAGTATCTTTGGTTACGTCCAACATTTAACCGTTCAGCAATGTCCGTTTCTACGCAATGAAGTTGTCCTAGGGCGGAGCTGTTCTAGATCCACTCTGCTCAGTCGCTCACTCAGCCATGCCAACTCTCAGAGGTTTATCACTAGTACTGCCGTAGAAACTCTGACATTGTTTTTACGGTTCTGTATCCATTGGTAAAAAACGGGACATTTCATCTTTATTCTATGCTATTACTAAGACTCCACCGCCAGTCTGGCTGGTTGTCACCTCCAATATAGTGAGAGTATCATAACCTTCTGACCTATATTTTTTCTAAAGACTGATTTTTATAGTTATATACACATATATACACAGCTATAACTGGCTGTAAGTATTTAAAAAAATCCCTTCACTGCCTGCCACTTCGGATAGGCCATTTCATCAGTAAGGCGCTTTAAAGCTCTGCATAAAATCATACAACTAATATTACTTATTTTTCAAAGGCTGTTTTACGTCTATTCAGCGAGGTATTCCATATAATGTATAATTTATTCAGCCAGGCCAATAGCGTGGGATAAACTCTTGTAAATTATAATTAGTGTCCGACCGAAACTGGTTTTCCGGCCGAAACCGAAACCGAAACCGAACTTTCGGCCCCAGGTTCAGTTTCGGCCGAAACCGAAACCGAAACCGAAACTCACGTGTTCATATTGAAAAAAAATACAGCCAAGTGCGAGTCGGATTCCCGCACAGAGGGTTCCGTTACAAAATTGGGCATAAAAATTATGTTTGTTGTGTGGATGCTTTTTTCTGATTTTAGTAGGTATTTTTTGTTATAGCGGCAACAGCTATATCGCGAACGCTTTCAACACCTTGCCCTGGAGCTGCGTTTGGGAGGCACTTATTTACCATGGACTGCCTCCATACCTCCGTCGAATTTACGGGGCCTATCTTTCCGAGAGGGGCCATAACTTACCCGAGCTAGCTAGGGCAGGGTCGGCGAGATATGTTGTTCGGTGTTTCATACGGATTGGTCTTAGAATCGCTTCTGTGGAACATCAGTTACGATAAGGTGCTGTGTGGTCCGTTGCTCAGAGGTGTCGGTTACGACAACACGGGTTCATTACAGCGCGAGGAGCAACGCACCGAGACGCAGCCCTAAAGGCCACCTGCGGGATCTAGCTTACATATAGGAGGCGTCAGTCAGCATCGGCATCGAGCTCTCGATGACGTACCTGGGGCTCGTACTCGATAGCCGGTGGAACTTCGGATACCATTTCCATGGTCCCATAACTGAGGGAGGGGGGCATCAGCCCCACTCTCATGGTTGTTGCCCAGTATCAGGAGACCTAACGATCCCTGCAGGAGACTGTACCTGGGATCATGCGGAGCATGGCCTTATACGGGGCGTAGATCCTGTTGACCAGCAATGCGGCTAGATTGCTTAGGCCGCAGAAGGCGACAGCTGTCAGGGTGATAAGGGGATACCGCACGATCTCCGTTAAGGCGGCATGACTTCTAGCTGGGACCCCTCTATAGGACCTGAAAGCGAAGGCCCTTGCGTCATTGTTTCAATGGCGCAAGGAGGCGCTGAAGCGGGGCCATAGGCCTCTTCTTGTGAGCAGGTCATGCTCGTGATAGAGGCGGCGGGGAGGAAGCGGGAGAGAACTCTACCACCCAAGTTTCACAATCTGCGGCGGTAACCCATACTATCAGCCTCCATGACGGGCGCTTGAGGACGGTGACGGGGGTTGCTCACCGTCCTTACAGAAGCAGGCCTTAGACGATAGCGTGACGTGAGAGATTCATGCACGCCCCCCTCAAGAAGCGGGATCACAAGTGAACAACCCCCAAAGACGAGGCCGCAGTATGCATCATTCCGAGGGCATACTCGGGGCTCGCAAACGTAGGCTGTTAGGTACAATACGCGTGGTTTTTAGTCGGTAGAACTACTGTACAGTGAAAATTTTAGCCCTCTATCTGGCACGGTTCCTCTAGACTAATAGACTAATAGACAGACGGACGGCTAGGCCTCAAGTCTCGTTAATAGGGTCCCGCTTTAACCCCTCCGTGTTAGAGTTTGACTCGCACATGGCCGGTTATTTTTTCAATAGGTGCAGCGAGTTCCACCAAGTTCCATCAATAAACGGTATAAATCTTCTCAAGTGTGTGTTCTAAAGATGAGTTTCTTTCTTTTACGTGTGGAATTACTCACTCTATTGCGAACTCCTACCGACGAAAACCACACCGTGCCGTGCTACTAGCTCTTGGCTGGTTTTGGTTACATTCTAGAAGTATGTAACTAAAACTGGACAACAGTGAGCCGGACTAGCGCACGTAGAGTTTCGTACAAGAAAAGCGGCAAAAAATCACTTATGTTGTAAGGGAGGCCCCCTTTAATATTATTAATTTGTCTATTTTTATTATTTGTTGCTATAGCGGCAAAAGAAATACATCATCTGTAAAAAAATTACTGTCTAACTATCACGGTGCATGAGTTACGGCCTGCTGACAGACAGACAGACGACCAACGAAGTCAACGGAACCGACAACAAAGGGGTAGGGTTATGCAATGTCCTAGATCACCTTTTAGGATTCCGTGAAAATTGTATTGTTATAACTATTAATTGGAAGTCCTTTGTAAATCTTCGGTTAGTAACATATTAACTGGTTGGGCTGACCTTAACCACGTCACAAGCAGAGCCAGGCACTCAAAATTCATGAAAACGTGAGTTTCGGCCCGGCCGAAAGTTTCGGCCCATTTTGGCCGAAACCGAAACTGCGGCCGAAACTCGATTTTTTGGCCGAAACTGGCCGAAACCGAAACCGAAACCGAAACTTCGGTCGGTCACTAATTATAATACTCTCTAAATTGCATTAAGAACAGATTTGATTTGTGATAAAAGGGTTATTATTAACTTTACTAGAACAGTTTGCAGCAAATGGTGTCAACGCTAGGATGGTGGTAGCAGCAGACATACCTGTTATAGTGTTCAAGTGATTGAATGCGAGAGCAAATTATAGGTTGTACGGACACCTTATTACTGCTCTCGGACAGTTAAAGCAATTTAGCTGACATTTAAATAATGTTGCTCTCAATGCGGACACCGTGTAATGACATTTTAGGCTGTTACGAACTTACGACATTGTCTGTTTGCCGACATAAGTGTCACACATGGCGATCAATTATGCACTACAACAAAAAAAGCACTTAGGTAGGTTGTGCAATTTTCAACCGATGAAAAAGAGTTGACTTAAAAACGGCTTTTTGATGTTGTTAACTCATGATTCGACTTTTAGAATTTTTTCATTGTACTAAAATAAATGTAGATACATAAGTAGGTACAGCTTATTTGTAAAAAAAATTGCGAATGGACTGAGCCAAAGAACAGATACTATACGAAATTGAAAACCCCATTGCAGCCCAAGCTAAAAAAAGAAAACATGGTATAGCATTTCATTGTTTACTTTATTGTTTACCGTTTGTTCCGAACTTCTCAATGAACATAGGGTTGAGCCGTTGAGCCTGTAAAGGAGTCACTGCTACGTTTATATTTAAAAGAAACGAATGCAATGTATTTCAGTAACTTTTAAATATTACACACTTCATAGGATAGCATCATTATGGAATTACCGCACGTATAAATACCACAAAATAGAAAAAGAAAAAATAAAAAAATAAATAAAAAAGTATAAATAGAAAAAGTCCTGTGACAATATTGCCCGTCCATTCCGCATCATCAATTAACTTACTCAAGACTAAAAGGCAAGTCAGTAAAACATCATAATATTTTCTTCACTTATCTAATTAAATCCACTAAATAAAGTTTAATTTATACAATGCATCAACTGCTCAATTAGCTTACATGAAATTAGCTCTATGTACGAGATCTCCAGTAGCCAACAGTCCAAGTCCCCTTCGAATATGGCAGGAGAGGAGCCCATGAAAGAATTGTAAGCCAAAATAGGCAAAATTTTAAAAAAGTAATGAACGCCGAGTATGTCTTTTTGAACTTCAGATGTTTCCAAGAGATTTTTCATCAGGCAGCGTTTGTCCAGCCTTCGCCGTGTCAACTTCAGAAAAGTCCCGACATCGACCAATCGAAAATTAAACAAATCTCGCGCCAATTACAAAAGTCTCCCTTATATTAGCTACATAATGAACTTGGGCTTAATAATAGTGGTAGTAGCATGTTATGGAAGCCAATTACGTGGTGGGTAGCACAACAAATCCGGTAGTTAATTATCCTAAATTGTATAATGGCGGTGCGGCAGTTTGCGAAGCGTAATTGCCGGCCCGGGGCTTCGCATTCAGAGCCGGGACTAAGAAAGCTGATGGTAATTCTTTGATTTATTAACTAGTTTTTACTTTATTGCCTGGAATTTCAAGAATCTAATGAAGTCCTTAACTCGTCGTCAGTCGCCTTGGCGGATCTAGAAGTTTTGCAAGACCAGGGATCTCTCTCCAGAAAGACTCTATTGTTTAGTCTGTATGCTTTGTTGACCGAGACTGCAACCCTTGAAAAGTCTTTTTAAATGTTTTTTTTACCACTTAATGATTTTACTCGTTTACAGGTATGACACAAGAAAGAAACGAATAGAGAATCTTCCGCCTATGAAAAAACAACCTGTCCAAAGGCTCACTGCTAGAGCCTCGCATTTACTACCTGCTCGCACTAAGTTTGCCGGTCGCCTACTCTACTACGTCTCTACACCAGCCTCTACGCCAGCGGCAAACTTAGCGCGAACCTGCTATACTCTCGATAGCCGACGCCTAGCGAGGTAAGGTACACGAGAAGATCGCCAGTCAAGCGACCGTGACAGTCGGGATTATTGAAAAATGAAAAATCTATATTCATATAGGTCACAATGAAACGCTTATGAACGTCCAAATGATTGCTTCTACATTTACATTTATACACTCCAATATCCACCGAAATATTCGTCGCCCATTAGCCAGCCTCAACTGGGTGAGGCACCTGTTGTATAGTGGAAGAGAGAATGACGATGTGATGGAAAATTCCAATCAGACCCAAAGCCAAGTAACAACTTTCAGCTAGTGGGGGCTACTTTCAGCATTGGATGAAATATATGGAATGCCGTAAGCTGATTTGATTGAGTAATCATATCACAAACTAGCTGACCCTTACAACTTCGTTTACGTCACGTAAGGATAAGTAAAGGATAGTTATTTTGTTTATCAGATTCATCAAACAGAGTCTGAAACTGCCCTGTTTGCTAAATTTTATTTTATTTTATTTTAAAACTTTATGCACAAATTACAATTGTACAAAGGCGGACTTAATGCCAAAAGGCATTATTTATTTATTTTTATTTATTTAAGCTTCATGCACAATGTACATAGGCGGACTTAATGCCATTGGCATTCTCTACCAGTCAACCATAGGTGATGCAGAGATAAACCATGGTAAACAGAGTAGGTGCATTATTCTGTACAAGAGAAATTACATAAAATAACACTGAATAATAATACAAACATATAAAAATAATATAAACAAATACATATATAATTAAGATACATAAATTACGTAAGCTACAGCCGGAGGCTCGAAAAAAAACCAAAGTACTTTATAATTAATTTAATAAAAATCAAAATTACAATTATAATTAACTAATTTTAATTAAGTGAAACCTATTCGATGCGAGAATATGGAATGACAATTAAATGACTTAAATCTATAAAATCGATTCGCTGCGTTGGCGATGGGTTCTTGGGCGGATGTCGTCGGTGCTGTTGCAATGGTGCTGACTCGACGGTAATGCAGCTGCATATTTGATGTATCGGCGATTTCATCATACTAGCAATAAATTGCATGTTTGCTGCGTCGTCAATACCCATTAGGGTTCCGTACTTAACACGTCCACCCGTAGAACAGCAACTATTTTGTCATGTTAAGGGAAAATGTTGCTGGAGCCTCCTTGGGTTTCTTGATCACCTCTTCATACTTATGTATCTTGAGAGATTGCTGCTTCTCTTTGTTTGCTGAACTAATATTCCAGCATCTGTACTTGCGACTTACAATGACTATGATAATGATAGTCGCACATATTACAAAAGTATAAAGGGGTATCGTTGTGTGATATAATATAGAAGATGGAGCTTTTTCTATCTCAATCGGTTTTTCTAATAAAATTTGGTTCTGGATGCTGTGAAGTTCTTCTAAATTCACCGATTTGGACCCAATGTGAGCGAGAACATCAGTCTTGTTCAATTCATCATAGGGAATCTTCGATAACTTTAGTGGTTGACCTTTGATCACGTTTCCGTCGTTGATTACAGTGAATCCTGGCGTTTTGATATAGCAATTCATCGGGATAGTGACGAGATAACTTCCTTGTAGCGTATTGAAATCTCTTCTCCCACAGGTCAATTGTACTTTGGTAGGTTTTGGTAGCGAAAGTACGTAGTGTTGGTCGTCCAATTTCTCTATTGCTTCTGTAGTTAGTGAGATTCTTGTCAATTGGCAGGTGTCTTTCAGATTTTGGTGGTTGATGAGTTCCTGTATACAGTCTGCTTCAGTCCGGACTTGATGGCTTATCTTCTTTTCACAGAGATATATGGTGCTGTACTTCGGGCATTCAGCCTCTATGTACACGAATGATTTCTCGGTAGTTGCTATATAAGGAGTAGGAGGTACAAGGGCTAGTTGGTTTTTATTGGGAACAATGGATAACTTATAGAGATCGTATATCTCCTGGGAAACAATAGGGAAATTATAAACTATTACTATTCTTTTTTCTACAAAATATGAACCTGGCTTGATTAAATCATAGTATTCTCGTAATTCTAAATCTATTATCTGATCTGGGTTGTATAAAGATTTTAATTTTATAATCATGGATCTTAAAACTTCTATATCTATCATAGAGTGGTGTGTACTGGATGCATGAATGAACGCTAAAATATTTTCTATTCTAATTATCTCTAACATTATATCTTCTACATTATTAGTTATTATACTTAAAGTTTGAGCACATTTCGTAAATCTTACTAAGTTATAATCTTTAAGAGCGTCTTTTTCTAAAAGTAATTCTAAAGATGCATTAATCTTTGCTTGATTCGATACTAGTTGTTCTAAAACAGTATTATGTTGAGACATCCATTCCTTACACAAACTTATATGACTATTAAATTCTGAAACTATCTTATTATCATTTTTCTCCAAAGTCCTGATGGCTTCATCGTATTTCAAGGCATCTTGATAATCTAAATTGCCAGTGACACTCTTTATCACCGACCCTAAACTATCTATTAATCCTCTTTTAACCCTTACAGGTTCTAATGATTTTATCCTATCTAATACCTTATTAAGTTTATTAGCAAGGTATTCGATTTGATGTTCATAAATAGTATATGCTCCTTGGCTAAGTTTAGTTTTGAACATTCCAAGTTGAGATTGTACAGATTCTATCTTGTCTTCGATGTCTGTCAGCTGTATAAATTGTATAAAGGAATGGTAATGTGTTGTCAATCTGGTTGGTCCTAGTTTGTATGGTAAGAGTCCTGGTCCGTCAGCTAATGTCTCAAGTCTGATGTCTTGAGGGTGAATTGCCGGTATTGTCAGAAGTAGTGGTATCCTGTAACAATTGGTTTCCTTTAGGTACTCGTTTCAGCCGCGCTTTTGCAATAGGGCCTCGCTTTTTCGAGGTATAAATGTGGATTGGCAGGTCGGCTAGAACCGTATCCTGTGTGTATCGTGGTGCTACTTTCTGTCGGCTCGCGAGAGGATTTTTAACGAAAACTTGTTGCTGCGGTACATATTCTACTTCAGGTTCACGAGATCTATTCCTATTTTCAATAAGAGCAGTCCGATTTGCAAGGGAAGTTTCATTGATTAGATCATATACCTGTTTCATCTGTTCTCTATGATTCTGCGCGTATTGCTGTAAGATGTGTTCAGTAAAGTCAATGTTAACTGGGTCTCTTGGGTCAAAGTGTCCATTCAATAAGTCAAAAGGTCTACATTTGGTAAAACTGTGAATAGAGCTGTTGTATGCTATGATAGCGTATGGTACAAGATTAACCACTGGTTCATCTTTATGCTTTAACTTTAAGATTCTAATGTGCTCTAAAAGGGTAGAGTGAAGGCGTTCTATATTGCCATTATCGTTAGGGCTATGGGGTAAGATTTTATGATGAATAATTTTGTGAATACGGGTAAATTCTGAAAATAGTTGGTTAGTGAATTCTGTACCGTTATCGGTAACTATAGTCATGGGAATTCCATGGTGTGTGCAGAATCGGAGAAATGCTTGCAAAATGCTAATAGCAGTTCCATCTCGTAAATGGTAAGCTTGACCATACTTTGAGAATACATCGACGAAAGTCAGAAACTTTTCGTTCTGGACTGTAAAGAGGTCCATGTGTATAGTCTCGAGAGGTTTTGTTGCTGGAGGAACAATGTTAAATTGGGGTCTTATTGGATTTCGGTCGTATTTGGCCTGACCACAGATGGTACATTCATTTATAAATTTTGTGACTTGTTCCTTCATTTTCGGCCAGAAGTATTTTCGGGACAGGGCTAAGTAGCATTCGGTGATTCCACGGTGATTGGTCTTTCCTTCATGGTAGTGTCTAATGATGTCTTGTTGTCTAAGGTATTCTTTAACATTTTCGAGTTCGGTCTTGGTCAAAACTAGATTAAGAGAGGAACTTCTAAAATTATCTTGAATGATGGGTATTATAGAGTACATGCCTACGGGACGTGTAATCAATATGCCAGTTTTTACCTTTGGATTGACGTATTCTTTAATAGAATTTATAACGTCAGTTTGAAGGGTTCTCTCAGAAAGTTGAATTGCTATCCGTGTGTGGGTTTCAAATGGTTTTGTCACAGTCGGTTTTCGTTTTAAGTCTCCTACTATTGTAAAATGAATTTGTCTGTGAAATTTGTTAAGGGGGTCGTCAGTTATAGGGACTTCTAATATAGGCTGTTCGTGACTAGTGTGTACAGTATCAGTTGAAGAATTTGGTGGTTCAACTGGTGGCTCAGAAGGACTATTAATAATAGACATAGCCTGTTCGCTGCTAGTATGTACGCTGCTAGTCAATGAGTTGGGTCCTCTTGGGGGTGCTTGACTAGTATGGGCGGTGTTAGTAGACGAACTTGGCTTTCGAGGAAGTGCAACTGAGGGGTTGTTAATCATTGAACTCATTTCCTTTAAATTCTCAATTAAAGCATTAATCTCGTCGGTCTCTTCATTATGTATCTCTACTCGGGAAAGGGCATCAGCATTAGTATTACACTTTCCTTTCTTGTAGATCACCGTAAAGTCATATTCACTCAGTTTGAGTCGCCATCGTGTCAGTCGTGAATTTGGTTCCTTTAAGTTCATCATCCACTGTAATGGCTTATGGTCAGTAATCACTTTAAATTTTCGTCCAAATAAGTATGGTCTAAAGTATTTAGTCGCCCAGACTATGGCAAGTAATTCCTTCTCAATCGTACTATAATTCATCTCACTTTCATTAAGTGTACGAGAAGCATAACAAACGGGTTTGTCTGAACCTATAGGTCCTTGAGAAAGAATCGCTCCAATAGCGACATTTGAAGCATCTGTAGTAAGGTTGAAGTCCTTACTGAAATCTGGGTATTGTAATATGGGATCATTTGTGAGCAAAGCTTTACACTTACTAAAGGCGTTGACGTACTCAGGGCTATGGATTACTTTATTACCTTTCTTGAGGCAAACAGTGAGAGGTTTGGTAAGTCTCGCAAAATCGGGAATGAATTTTCGGTAGTAACCGAGAAGTCCTAGAAATTGTTTAATTTCTTTGGGTGTGTTTGGTATGGGATATTTCTCTATGGCAGATATTTTATCAGGATTTGGTTTGATGCCGTCTCTACTGATAATATGTCCTAGATAGGCTGTTTCTAGCTTTAAAAACTCAGACTTATCCATCTGGATTTTAAAGTTGGACTCTCTTAGTCGTTGGAACACTTTTTCTAAGTTAATCATGTGCTCCTGTAGGGATGTACTATAGACAATGATGTCATCTAAGTATACCAGACAGATATTATTCTGGAGACCTCTTAGAACGTTGTCCATGACCCTCTGAAATGAGGACGGAGAGTTCTTCAAGCCCATTGGCATCCGAAGGTACTCAAAATGGCCATGTTCTACGTTAAAAGCCGTTTTAGAAATATCCTGGGGGTCCATTTCTACCTGGTAGAAACCACTAGCCAAGTCTAGAGTCGTAAAGTATTGACTTTTTCCTAATTTGTCAAGTACGTCATTGATGTTAGGTATCGGGTATTTGTCGTCAATGGTCTTCTCGTTTAACTTACGAAAGTCAACCACAAGACGCCATTTTTGCTTACCAGAAGCATCGGCTTTCTTAGGCACGATCCAGATGGGTGAACTCCATGCAGAGTCAGATGGACGTATAATGCCTTGTTTTAACATTTTTTCTATCTGGTCCCTAACCTCTTGTCGATGGATAAAAGGGTATCTATAACTCTTGGTGAAAACTGGGACTTCATCAGTTGTTCTTATTCTGTGTTTAATTTTGTTGGTAAAAGTTAATGTTTCGCCATCGAGATAAAATACGTCTGCATAGCGAGTGCATAACGTTAAAAGATTTGCCTTCTCTTCTTCATTAAGATGGTCAGTGCGTAACCGTGATAATACGTCATTAACACGATTGGTGTTCTCAGTTGGCATGCAATTGATATTAAATATTTCTGCGCATGCTGGCTGATCTAGAGAGAATATTATGTCATTAGGTGTAGGGTTCTCTACCTCTACGTAGCCACGACTATTTTTAACAGAAGTAAGGCACTCGTGAATAACGCAATTACAGAAGATTTGATCTGAAATTAAAACATCGCCATCCGGGGCGTTAATTGGTATCTTAACTACTTTAGATTTTCCACCCGGGATGATGTCCTCATATAAATTGACGTTACGGGAGTTATAAACTTTAATTTCATTTATTGCAGAATGAGTGACTAATTTAAAATCTTTTAGATCTATTTTAGCCTGCCATTTTGATAAAAGATCTAAGCCTATAAGTCCGTCGAAATAGTCATGAAAGCGGTAAATAAAAAGTTTAATGCTGTCCATTATTTTAAACTCTTCAAAACACGGTAACGTTATAGAGTAGTCATTTCTGCTAACTCCATGCACGTTCGTGACCTCAAAGGGATCATAGTTGAGAGGATAGTTACTGAAAAATGTTTGTACAGCCTCTGGACTTATAAAAGACTGATTAGCGCCGGTGTCAATGAGAAATTTCAAAGGGGGTTGAGATATCTCTATATAGGGCAGTTGACGTTGAGTTTGTAAATTAACGTCTATCCTTGCTCTTTTGACATCTCCTCTATCTGAAAATCCTGGCTCTGGTTAGCATGACTGGGGCCTGGTTGTGACTCTGGTTCAATTGTAGATGGATTACCGTAAGTCATGTCCTGGTAAGTCATACACGTAGAGTCATAGTCGTAAGAGTTGCTGTAATAGTCAGTGGGTTCCATATAATAATTATAATCGGGTTCACAATACTCCGCAGAATAATAAGAATCAGGGAAATTAAATTCGTTCATATTTACCTCCCGCGTCTTAAAATAATTATTCGGCGGTGGGTTACCAGATTTTTGCCAATTGTGTCCTGATATATTAGGTAAAGGTTTGGGGGTAAAATGCTGAACTCCACTCATAGGTTTCGGTCCATGATTCGGCTGGTAGTTCGGCCTAGGGGGCAACCTAAAATTATTGCTATGTGGGTGATAATTAGGTGGTGGTGAGCGGAACATTTGCTGCGTTTTAGAAGGGAAACGATTCTGGGTTTGGTTAGGCATGTTGAATTTAAATGCTTGGGACTGAGGATGTTGGCTGCGCTGAGCTACTGGTGCTGGCCAGTTGGGTACTGGACGTGGAACACCCGGTGTGAAAAACGGTACTGTAGGGGGTAAAGCTAACTTAGAGGCATTGTGAGCCTTCGGAAGATCGTTGCGGTTCTGCAAATACATAATATTCAACTCCTCCTGCACGTACTCTAACGCTTTCTCTATAGTTTCGGGACGCATGCAGCGTATACGCGAACCTAAAGGTTCCTTTAATCCACGCACAAACGCTTGCATTGTTACCTTTTTGTAAAGTGTTCGTTTGGCGTCAATAGTCGTCTGTAAGGTCTCATGTAAAGTCACATAAGTCATGATTGTACTGAACAAAGTCTGGCATTGGTCATAGAATTCCTGCGGAGACTTTGTTCCTTGCATTGCTAAAGAAAGGTCATTATACAAAGCAGTTTCGTCCCTTTGATCCGAAAAATTATTGATCAAAGCTGCTCTAATACCGGCCCAAGTTTCAGGGATACCATTCGCATTGATTGTAGAAGCGGCGGGCCCTGTAATCTTGTTTAAAATGCCGTTCAATAAGCATAAATTACCTAACTCACTACCTGGCTCGGGGCTGGCGTATTGAGTTACAATTCGGTCACAAATATTAATAAATCTAGTAAGGACGTTATGGTTACCATCAAATTCAGGCACCAGGCGTAAGGCCTTATAAATTATATCAGGGTTGTAAGCCATTTCTAATTCTAAATTACTCGAATTAAAATCTAATTCACTGCCTAACTCTCTATTACTATCAATTACGTGCCGGCGACCCTGTCTCGATGCAGGACCGCGGGAATAGGATTTTTCGGGGCGAAAAATCTTGGAAGGGGCTTAGGAATAGGTAGGAAGCAACACGAGAACAATTCAAGTGTACTTACATATAATATTTCATCTCTGGTCTTCTTTCGTGAATCGAGGTCTGGATTCTCCACTCGGCTTGCAGCTACTGAAGATTCTTGATACTCGTAGTACGGTGGTTAAAACCGCCCGGGCGATTTCGCGAACGCGATGAATACTGATATTAGATATTCCCGAAAGCTCGCGAACCGGCCCGCGAGTATCCTACCGACTGCGCCAATTACGTAAGCTACAGCCGGAGGCTCGAAAAAAAACCAAAGTACTTTATAATTAATTTAATAAAAATCAAAATTACAATTATAATTAACTAATTTTAATTAAGTGAAACCTATTCGATGCGAGAATATGGAATGACAATTAAATGACTTAAATCTATAAAATCGATTCGCTGCGTTGGCGATGGGTTCTGGGGCGGATGTCGTCGGTGCTGTTGCAATGGTGCTGACTCGACGGTAATGCAGCTGCATATTTGATGTATCGGCGATTTCATCATACTAGCAATAAATTGCATGTTTGCTGCGTCGTCAATACCCATTAGGGTTCCGTACTTAACACATATATAAATAATTATATAATATACCTAAATAATAATAAATATACCTAATATCTATAATATGGGGAAAGTTCAAGTTTTAAAAATATATTCCATTAATTAAGTGAAACTGTTATGTTTCTGCCAATCCGTTCTGCAATAGTCTGCGAACCCTATACTTAAACGCAAAACGGCTAGTGACCCTCCTGACTTCGAGTGGCAGTGCATTCCAGAGTAATACAGACTGAACAAAAAATGAAGAGTGGACGAAATCGGAGCTATGAGAAGGACAGCGTAGGAGCAAGTTATTTTGAGATCGAAGGTTTCTGTTGTGGTTACTGCATAGGTACTCAAATTGAGAAGAGAGATAGGTAGGAGAATAGGGGGATGAAAGAATGGAAAAGAGCGTAGTAAGTGCACGCAGATCACGTCGTTGGCGAATGGGTAACCATTTCAGTTGAGTTCGATATTCAGACACATGATCAAACCTACGAAGGCTAAATACAAACCTAATGCAGTTATTTAAGAGACGGTCATACTTATTAAGATGTTCTGCATTCAGATCTAAGTAGCAAACATCACCATAATCAAAAATAGGAAATAGTAAGGTCTCAATGAGCATTTTTTTCGTATCCGTAGGGAGAAGGTTTCTCAGTCGGTACAAGGCCTTTAAAGAGCCGGTTATTCTCTGGCCAACATGAACTACCTGGTCTTTCCAACTTAATGTAGAATCCACCATTAGACCAAGATTCTTAACAGTGGAACAGAAAGGTATGATCGTTCCATTAAAAGTCAAAGGGGGAAGAATCGCCCTATCCACCCGTCCCATCAAACGCTGGCTACCCACTATAACCGCTTGACACTTATCAGGATTCACAGACAAACCAAATCCACTGGACCATTCGTAAATACTGACCAAATCACCATTTACCCTATCCACCGCATCAGCCAAATCCTCCACCCGCGCCTGAGCGTACAGCTGCAGATCGTCGGCATACAAGTGATACGCACATAAGAGATTTTGTGTAACAAGATTAATAAATATAGAGAAGAGTAATGGAGATAAAATACCGCCCTGAGGGACACCAGCATCCATATCGCGCCAACTCGATAACATCTCATCGACACGAACGGCCTGCTGACGCCCCTGAAGATAACTAGAGAACCATTCCAGCGCGACCGGTGAGATCCCGAAGTGAGATAGGTTAGCCAAAAGGATGTCGTGACTGACAGTATTAAAAGCATTGGAGAAATCTATTAATGCTAAAACAGTAAGTTTAGTTTCATCCATGTCGGCTCTAATGTCTCCAGTGACTTTAAGGAGTGCCGATATAGTGCTATGACCGGGTCTAAAACCTGACTGCCAGTCAACCTTTGGGTGATGCAGAGATAAGTTTGAGTAGGTGCTCATAATATTATGGTGAAAGCTAAACGGTACAAGACTTCAAATTTTAATATTACTATCTATTAAATCATGTAAACATAACATGTATACATACATAAAAATAAATCAAAATACATACTTATCATAATCATATACATAGATATCATATAATATATATATATAAATACAATAAACAATCAGACAAAAGAACAAAATTTTTGTTGAGGATTGGAGATTTTAGCAAGGGGGCGAACATAGGCTTTTCGCCACAAGATTGGAAATTGAAAAAAAAACAAATTTAAAACATATTTCATACATACACTCGAGATAAGCCTTAACAATATTGTTCTACCTATGGGTTCTTATATAGTTCGCGAACTCTGTTTCGAAATGTTAACCGATTAGTCAACTTCCTGACTTCAAGAGGAAGAGCATTCCAGAGAAGAATAGAACGCACTGGAAAAGAGGAATGGACAAGATTAGAAGAGTGAGTTGGACAGTGCATTAGAAGATTGTTAGAGGAGCGCAGATGTTTGTCGTGGTTAGAGCCAATTAGATGAAGATGAGATTTTAAGTAAGGAGGAGCGTTAGGAGAATTGAGTAGTGAGAAAATTTGACAGACAGATCGCAGACTGCGTCGTCGCCGAATAGGTAACCAACCAAGCTCTACCCGACAAGCCGAAACATGATCGTACTTCCTAAGGTTGTAGACGAATCGAATGCAATTGTTGAGAAGTCGGTCAAGCTTATTGAGCAGGTCTGCATTCAGGTCAAGATAGCACACATCACCATAGTCGAAGATCGGAAATATTAAAGTTTGCACAAGCATTGTCTTGGTTTTGACAGGTAAAAAATTTCTAAGACGATAAAGAGCCCGAAGCATCCCAGTAACCCTTTGACAAACATTAGTCACCTGAACCCGCCAGCACAAGGTCGAATCATTGTTTAAGCCTAAGTTCTTAACGCTGAGTGTAACAGGAATAGCTATATCATTAAAAGTTATTGATGGCAGAGTTACGTCCTTCAACTTGTTAATCATATGATTAGTGCCAATTATAATGCTCTGGCATTTATCAGGGTTGACGGCTAGACCGAACCTACTACACCAACTACCTATCAAGTCTAAATCCGCGTTAACGCTGTTTATTGCATCCGATATATTGTCCACAGAGGCCTGGCAATACAATTGCAGGTCATCAGCATAAAGGTGATACGCACACTGAAAATTGGAGGTCACGAAATTGATGAATATCGAAAATAGAAGAGGAGATAAGATGCCGCCTTGAGGGACCCCAGAGTCAAGTTTGCACCAGATCGACGACTTCTCGTCAACACAAACTGACTGCTGACGACCCTGAAGATAAGAGGAAAACCAATCCAGCTCGTTATAAGAGATCTTAATATGGGCAAGGATTGACAAAAGAATGTCGTGGTTAACACAATTAAATGCATTTGAGAAGTCAACTAAGACCATTACGGTGGCCTTAGCTTTTTCCATCCCATCCCTGATATCACCGGTTATCTTGAGGAGTGCAGTAGTTGTACTATGGCCTGGCCTGAATCCCGATTGCATAGGAGTAAGTATGGAATTATGCTGTACAAAACCAGACAATTGCTTATGCACGCATGCCTCCAACACTTTTGATAGAAAAGGAAGGATAGAAATTGGACGAAAATGTTTTGGAAGAGACGGATTGGAGATTTTAGCAAGGGGGCGAACATAGGCTTTTCGCCACAAGATTGGAAATTGACCAGATTCAAGTGAAAAGTTAATTATGTTTAAAATAGCAGGAAGAAGTAAGTCAAGGATAAGCGTAACCATACGTCGACTTATGTTGTCACAGCCCACTGCCTTTGATTTAATGGACAAGATATTTTTTTTGATCTCAACCAACGTGACCGGAGAAAACTGAAAGGGTGCATGACTGGGACTGGTCAGTCCGGCTATGAAGTCAACCGTTTGACACTTGGTTAGGCCATCAATTACAGGAGTGGTGGAGAAATGACGATTAATAGCATCTAACTCAATTGTCTTGGGTAGCTCCAGTTGCCTTGGTTTACCAATACCCAGTGTCCCAAGAAACTTCCAAACATCAGCCGGTGACGAGTAAGTGATGTTGTCAAAGATGTGTCGGCGTTTAGCGTTTCGTATCACCTGGTTACACCGATTATATTAGATTATAAATTATAATAGAGCTTAAAGATGAAAGCTATTTTATGATTAAGCTAACACGCCAGTTTAGAAATACCGTCACATTCAAAGGAACCCTTGAATTCTACGTTTAGCCAAAGTTGAGATGTCTCTAATTTCTGAACTACAAAAGCCTCAATATTGAAACTTGTGTGGGGTGAAAGTAAAGTAAAAGTTCTGACACTAAAAAAATATTTGAAATCGGACCCCGCAGTTAGAAATTATAGCTGAAAAACCATTTTATCTTTCATGCCCTCTCCTAAAGGAACCCCGCTAAATATCGGAATCAAAAGTATCCTAGAACCCTTCCTCGGAGCGTAAGCACAGATTGTGCCAAGTATCATTCAAATTGATTCAGCAGTTTCGGCGTGATACTTATTCGGGATACAGACAGACAGACATGAAAAATTTTAATTTAGTACATTTTCGGTTTCAGTATCGATTAGAGAACGCCCTACAATTAAAATTTTCAAAATATCTTCCATGTACAGACTCTCGATCCTCTACAGTTGTATAGATTAGGCACCTACAATTATAAAATTTGTATGCATTTATATTATTTCTTACTTTTTGTTTTTAAAGTAAATTATGATTTAAAACTAAAGACACGTTTTAATACAAAACTCAACTAAAAAGTAAATAAATAATGTAATATACTTGCCTACATATATTAACAAGAAGCCGTAAGACGGTCTCACCCGACTGCCCCTCTAACGTTGATTGTGAAAGTGACAGTTCAATCCAATTGACGTCATTTTTATTTTATTTCAAACTTTGAACAGATGATCCACGTGACCTAGTGACGTAATTTAATGTAACAGAGTCACAGACACAGACAGAGATTTTCTGTGAGCTGGGAAGGTTTTTATGTAGAGAAGAAATGTAAGTAATGTAAATAATTCACCTGAATACTTTTCAAAAGATACAATGTCGAAAATACGGCCAGTCATCATCATCATCCTCCATCCATCTCCATCCTGCCCTTATCCCACTATATTTGGGATCGGCGCAATATGATTTCTTCTTCCATTCTTCTCTGTAACTCGTCTTCACATCATTCACTCATTTCACAATCATATCATTCTTCACAATCCGTCCATCTTTTCTTTGGCCTTCATCTGGCTCTGTCTGTGTATCCTAGTGACATCACACATTCACCTTAACATTTTTATTTCTACTACATGCACTCTTTATTTATCCATCGTCTGAACGGCCCAACATTCTGAACCATACAGAAAATAGGACCAGTAACAAGGTTCAATCGGGTGCCACAGGGTTTGTAAGATGCGGGCAAAGCCACAGAGCATACGTTATCCCTACTAATATTATAAATGCGAAAGTAACTTTGTATGTCGTCTGTCACGCCTAAACCGCTGAAGCGATTTTATTAGATGAAATTTCTTATAAAGACAGAGTCCCTGTGAAGGACATAGGCTACTTTTTAACTGACTACGCAAAAAGAGGGTAAATGATCTACGCGATAACGATTTCTGGACTACGTGGATGAAGCCGCGGGAACTACTAATAAATAAATATACTAGCTTGTAGGGTTTACTACATATAAGAGGTTGAGCAAGAACCATCAGCACCGCATCATAATCAAAACGGGTTGTATTCATTCACTAATAGCTTACATCAACGGAGTTAAGGACTTGCCACCAACAACCAGTTAGTTTTCTTGTGCTTGCGCAGTACTTCACTGTAATTATCTATCACATCATTCATCCAACATCGGATTAATAATGTATATATCTTTTATAATTTGGATTGCTACCTGAGGTGTGAATAAATAAAATCAAAATCAAATTATGTGCCATTAATGTGAACCAATTTGCATGGTAAACTACATATTAAAGCTGGCGACATAAAAACATAAACTGAGAATTGCCATTTGAGGCGAATGCTCCATATACCAATATTACTAACGGCTTCCTTTTGAAAAATTATAGTAGCTAACTATTAATCAACTTATAATCACACTACATGTTTTTAAACACGATATCATAACATTATGATTAACTAGACGGCGCCCGGACACAATGGCACCGCCCGCGTGGAATCCTTATTCGAAGACTAACGGTAATATAGAAAACAATGCTCAAGATGATGCAGAGAATTACGCTTGCATACATAGGTATGCAATGCATTATTGTTACGATACTGTCCCGTTCAAAGCCTGGTCTCCTAGGCCAGGAGAGATAGATTTGACCGAGGAAATATTTTACAATGAGGGTGCAATTCTCGACGGGGGCATAACTTGAAGAAGGACTTACTTTATGTCAATAAACTAATAAAGTAATGAACATGAAAGTTAACGGTTATTACTACCACTAAGGTGGCAAGCATACGGCCAAAGTAGACGTTTGCAGCACCAGAGGTGCTACACTCGCGCTTCCGACCCTGTAAAAACTTTCTAAGAGCTCCTTGAAGAATCCCATACCGTAAGCGACAACATGTAGGTATAGATGATTCAACTCATCAGTGCGCGCGGCGCTATGTGTGCGTGCGCTAGTAATTATACAGCTTTAATTTGTGTGACAGTGATGCGGCCGTCTTCACAGAGTACATTTTTATATTATGAGGTAGAGACATAACTCGATTTATTGACGACACCAGCGGTGCCAAGCAGTCTTTGCAGGAAACGCTCGCAATATACATCATATTAGTACAAAAAGCATACAGCGCCATCTACCACGTTTGCAGGCAACTCTTACGTTTTAATGAAACGAAATCAAATATCATGACAAGTCTCAATGTAACTACAACGTTGAGATCCTGTGTAACTTGGTCGCATTATAATTCATTACATAGTGTTCTTAGTGATAATACCATGGGTACAGTCGTTAAAGAAAATGTCTAATTCTTCACGGAGAAAATGTTTAAGAAGTCAGGTAAATATTTTTTATGTGTCAATTCGATGGAATTAATATTTGTTATCACTACATATAATAAAACAAAGTCCCCGCCGCGTCTGTCTGTTCACGATAAACTTAAAAAATACTGCATGGGGATTTCCATGCTGAGATCACCAATGATTCTTGAGAAAGGTTAACGTATATAATTTGTTGAGTTTTTGTATACATTGACTAAAATATAATGATATTAGTTGGAGATGTCTGAAAAAAATAAGGTGTCTGGGAGCTTTTAACGAAAACGCTGCCTAAACCCTTCGAGGTATAGCTAACAAAATAATTCTTCGCCGAGGACTATCGGCCTCCATGACCGGGGGTCTGAGGACGGTGAGAGGGCCGCTCACCGTCCTTACAGAAGCAGGCCCATGACGGCAGCGTGACGTGAGCACTCACGCACGCCCCCCCCTTAGAAGCGGGGTCACACCCGAAACCCCCCATAGACGCGGGATTGCACCCGAACCACCGGCCGTAGGTCTGTTGGGAGTCACGGGACATCCTTCCTGAGGGCTTACCCGGGGCTCTTAACAATAGGCTGTTGGGCGTTACGTGAGGTTTTTTAGTCGGTAAGAGTCCGGCATCCTACGAGGATTTTCCCTCACGTAAAAAAAAAAAAAAAAAAAAAAAAAGCTAACAAAATAATGTATGGTAGAATTGTGTAACTTATAAAGGCCTACAGAAAAGTCATAAATGATAGAGCTCCTAATTCTAATGCAAAAAGAATAGATATGCAGAGATGGTCGACGAAAAAAAACATTGCTTATACTGCAAATATGACAAAAATTGACTGTATGACTTGATTAAAAAAATTAAAAGAACCATATCTATACATCTAAAAAAAACTTTTGAGGGTCGAGAGTCTGTACATGGAAGATAATTTGAAAATTTTAATTGTAGGGCGTTCTCTAATCGATACTGAAGCTGAAAATGTAATTAGAAATTTTCATGTCTATCTGTCTGTATCCTGATTATGAATTGATTTAAATGAAACTTGGCACAATCTGAGCTTATGATCCGAGGAAGGTTCTAGGATACTTTTGTTCCCGATATATTGCGCGGTTCCTTTGGGAGAGGGCAGGGAAGTTTCACACGCTTTTAGCACACCTTATGTGTCAGCTAGATTGTTATAAGATTAATGACATACTTCAGCCTTAAGGCTTTTTTTTTTGTTTAACGTGAGGGAAAATCCTCATAGGATGTTATGCCGGACTCTTATCGACTAAAAAACCTCACGCCACGCCTAACAGCCTACGGTTGAGAGCCCCGGGTAAGCCCTCAGGAAGGATGTCCCGTGACTCCCAACAGACCTACGGCCGCCAATGCGGCCTCGCCCAGGGGGTGGTTCGGGTGCAATCCCGCGTCTATGGGGGGTTTCGGGTGTGACCCCGCTTCTAAGGGGGGGGCGTGCGTGAGTTGCTCACGTTACGCTGCCGTCATGGGCCTGCTTCTGTAAGGACGGTGAGCGGCCCTCTCACCGTCCTCAGACCCCCGGTCATAGAGGCCGATAGTCCTCGGCGAAGACACGTCGGCGGCGCCCCGGACGCCGACTGCGGAACTCGGGTGGGAGAGTTCTCTCCCGCACCCGGCCCGCCGCCTCCTTCGCGAGCGACCTGCTCGCAGAAAGAGGCGGCGCAGTCCCACTTACTCCCGCTGGAGAGCATGGCTCGCACTATAGCCCCGAGCGAGAGAGTGTCCACGCCCAGACCCACTACGAGGACCTGGCGCTGTTGTGCCCACGCCGTCCACTCCACTCAGCCATATGGCTTAAAAGTTCTTCGGCTACCACCGTATATCCCCTCGGGATAACCCCTCGGGGTTTCGGGGACATGCGTTACTTCTCATGGAGTTAACGTTACACCCTGAGGGTACAGTAGTGGCTTCTTCAATCAGATCCCTAAGATCCAATATCTTAGGGATTAACGAAAAAGCCCACATTAGGAGGAAGGGCCTAACGGTACTCCGTTCGTTGAGCAGCCCGCCTGGGGCAGTGCCTCCGCCCTGCATAAGACCGCGGTAATAGTAACGTGACTCCGGTCGGGTTATGTTCTCCGTCGGTTAGCAGGGATCCAGAGCTCATTGGGGTGACATTGTGCCGGTGACGGTGAGACCAGAGGCTTATCTGTCTCCATTGGCAGATCGAGGCGCGGAATATTGGTACGGCGATCAGGGAGACCCGGTGAAACGGTTGACCGCTGACCGCCCGCAGGCTGTACGGGACCCGAACCTGGGGATTACTTAATCTCCGCCCCAGGAGGCTGAACCAGCAGCCTGTGTAAAGTCCCTGGTGCTATGGTCGTGCCGGAGGAGGATACCGGAGTGGACGCGGCTACTGCATCGGGGGGGGGACCGGGGGCCCTTCCGTACGCCGTGCCAATCTACCGCACTACCTCTGTCTGCCTTCGGTGAGTTCGAGCCTCGCCTAGTCTCCTGCGCCACCGGCACAAAAGCGCCCCCTTCACCTTCTTAATTCCCCATATTTTTTAAGAACTATGGCTAAATCAAAGAGAAAGAAAAAGGTTTCCACAGCGGCATCGTCGTCCACACTTCGAGTGGACTTTTGCAACATCAGAGGTATGCGCACGAACATCAACGTAGTCCACCACCATCTTGAAACTGCGAAGCCGACCCTTTTTTTCTTAACGGAGACGCAGATCTTACGTCCGGGCGATACATCTTGCTTAATGTACCCTGGCTACAAGCTTGAGTACCACTTTAGGCAGAAAGCCGGGGTATGTATGTACGTCCGGGATGATGTCTGCTGTCGTCGTCTTTCAAGCCTCGAAGACAGGGACCTGTCTACGTTATGGGCACGCTTGGATCACGGGGGCCACACTCGGATCTATGCGTGCGTGTATAGGTCTCACAGCGGTGGTAACACGGACACAGTTCGCCTTTTTGACCACCTGCAACAAGCGACTGACAAGGTGATTGAGCAGTATCCCTCCGCGGAGATAGTGATTCTGGGGGATTTCAACGGACATCATTTTGACTGGTTGGGCTCCCGGACCACCGACTTTGCGGGGAAAGCTGCTCACGAATTTGCCCTGACCTATGGGTTCTCTCAACTGGTTAAATCCCACACAAGGATACCAGACAAGAAGAACGAGCATAGTGCATTGCTGGATCTCCTGCTGACAACGCGTCCGGACGGATACAGTGTTTCAGTGGATGCTCCACTCGGATCGTCGGACCACTGTGTCGTTCGGGCGCATGTGCCTCTCGCAAGGCCTGAACCACCTCGGCCCAAGGAGTGGCGACACGTATGGCACTATAAGTCAGCAGACTGGGATGGACTGCGAGAGTTTTTCGCGTCGTACCCATGGAGGCGGCTTTGTTTTGCCTCAGAGGATCTGGACTCTTGCGCTGCAGCAGTCGCTGCGGGGATCTTGGAGGGCCGGAGGGAATGTTACATTCCTAACCGTTGGATCCCTGTAGGAGCAAAGAAGCGACCGTGGTTCAATCGGCTCTGCAGAGAAACTTTGATGTTGAAAGAATCTGCTTACAGGGCTTGGACCACGGCTCGTGCAAATTCAGATCCAAACATCTCTGAGGTGAAACGCAAATTAAATGCCGCCTCGAGAGCCAGCAAAAGAGCAATTGTCAGGGCTAAGTTCGATTTCGTCGGCAGAATTGGTGAACGGCTAGCAGGCTACCCTTCAGGGAGTCGCGAATTCTGGTCGCTTGCCAAAGCTGCCGAGGGTAATTTCTGTCGGTCAGGTTTACCACCTTTACTTAAACCCGACGGTAATTTGGCCCAGAGCGCTAAGGAGAAAGCCGACCTTTTGGGTTTTCTCTTTGCCTCTAACTCGACCATGAGCGACGGGGGTGCTTTGCCGCCGGATATTCCGTGGTGTGGAACTTCCATGCCGGAAGTAAAATTTACACAGCGGAATGTCCGACGTGAGCTTCGATCCCTGGACGTTCATAAGTCGAGTGGGCCGGATGGTATACCCGCGGTCGTACTGAAGCAGTGTGGTCCAGAGTTGTGTCCGGTACTTACACGTCTTTTCACGCTTTCATATTCCAAGCAACAAGTCCCGGCGTCGTGGAAGATCGCGTATGTGCATCCTGTGCCCAAGAAGGGTGACAGGACCGACCCGGCCAACTATAGGCCTATAGCCGTCACCTCCCTTTTATCTAAGGTGATGGAGCGTGTAATTAATACACAGCTCCTGAGGTACCTAGAGGAACACGACCTGCTCAGTGACCGGCAGTACGGTTTCCGTCACGGTCGCTCGACGGGCGATCTTCTGGTATGCCTCACACACCGATGGGCGACGGCTATCGAGAGTAAGGTCGAGGCTCTAGCAGTAAGCCTTGACATCTCTAAGGCCTTTGACCGGGTCTGGCACCGTGGTCTTCTTACGAAATTGCCCTCATATGGACTGCCCGAGAGATTATGCGGATGGGTGTCTAGCTTCCTGGCCGGCAGAAGCATCAAGGCCGTCGTTGACGGCAGCTGTTCAGACTGCATGGCCATAAACGCTGGAGTACCGCAAGGCTCAGTGTTGTCCCCTACTCTGTTTCTGCTGCATATCAATGACATGTTGTCTATTGACGGCATTCATTGTTATGCGGACGACAGTACGGGGGACACTTGTTACACGGGCCGCCCCGGCATCTCTCGGGACACAGTGAAGGAAAATCGTGAACAGCTTGTGTCTGAAATCGAGGCTACTCTTACTAGAGTGTCCGATTGGGGTGGACAAAATCTTGTCTAGTTCAACCCTTCCAAGACACAAGCGTGTTTTTTCACCGCTAAGCAAACCCCAATTACTGTTGCGCCGCAATTTCAGGGCACATCTCTTTCCATCTCCAAAAGTATAGGGATCCTTGGCGTTGACATCTCCAGTGACGTTCAGTTCCGTAGTCATTTGGAGGACAAGGCTAAGCTGGCGTCCAAGAAGCTAGGTGTGCTCAACAGGGCGCGGCGGTACTTCACTGCTGCGCAAACACTGCTTCTGTATAAGTCGCAAGTGCGGCCGCACATGGAGTACTGCTGTCACCTTTGGGCGGGGGCACCTGAATATCAGCTTCGTCCATTTGACTCGGTGCAAAGACGTGCTATAAGAGTTGTCAACGATCCTATACTTACAAGTGGTGTGGAACCTCTTCGCGACAGGAGAGACTTTGCCTCCTTATGCGTGTTCTACCGACTGTACAATGGTGTGTGCTCTGAGGAATTGTTTGATATGATGCCCACGGCTACGTTCTATCACCGCACCGCTCGCCACAGACAGGGAGT
The DNA here is from genome assembly GCA_933228765.1 of Miltochrista miniata. Classification (NCBI taxonomy): domain Eukaryota; kingdom Metazoa; phylum Arthropoda; class Insecta; order Lepidoptera; family Erebidae; genus Miltochrista; species Miltochrista miniata. The sequence continues at coordinate 31,341,438 of OW121751.1, forward strand.
TCATCCTCACACTCTGCGTCCGGAGCGTTCCAGCACGGTTAGATCCGATAGGGGTTTTCTTCCGCGCACGCTTAGGTTGTGGAATGATCTCCCTGCCTCGGTTTTCCCAAACGCCTACAGTATGGGGTTCTTCAAAAGGGGTCTTAGAAGGTTTTTGCAGGGTCGGCAGCGCGAGTGTGGCGCCTCTGGTGTTGCAAACGTTCATAGGCTGCGGTAACCACCGGTCCTTCTGGTGAGCCGTATGCTTGTCTGCCACCTTGGTGGTATAAAAAAAAAAAAAAAAAATATCCTGAACTAAACCTAATAGAAAATGTATGGGGAATTTAAACAAATTATAATGCTTCACATAAAATCGAACAAAATGCGATGGAAATAATGAAATTAGGTAATAAACGAACGTTTAAGTAAATTGATAAAGAGATGTGGCGTTATACTTGTCGGCACGCCAAAGAAGAAGAATACTATCGACATTTTGATTGAATTTATAATTAACCTTGGAGAGAGCAGCGAATCCTAAAATTCCTCAATTTTATTCTTCAAACAGCGATACATATTAATATGTATAACATACATTTCACCCATTGAGATTTTATTTTAGTTAAACAAGTGTTTTTGTATTTTGTACTTCACTGTACCTCATGTCACGCACACGAAGTCACTGTGTTTAGACGAGGCTTACCCACACATAGTGCCGCGCGCACAGATGAGTTGAACTTACTATACACATGTAGACTATTATATTAGTAGCAAGAACTTTCGTTATTTCAAAATCATGTATGTAATACTCGTGAAGCGCTCGTGGCCCCGCGGACTCAGTGTTCTGAAAACGATCACTGCAGTAAGCAACTGTCACTATGGCCGGTCCATGGATGGGTGACCGTCCATGTGATCACTTTGTGACATTTATTTGAGCGTTTCCGTGCTTCGGAAGGCACGTTAAGCCGTTGGTCCCGGTTGCCAGTAAAATGGCAGTCGTTAAGCTAAGTTGAAGGCTTTATTTTCAACAGCAGGCAGTCACAACCTGCGCCTGTCCATTTAAACACGGCAATACGGCTCACCACCTATTACGTGGGACAAATTATACAAAGGGGAAAAGTGGGCATATAATATGCCTCTGCCTACCCCTTCGGGGATAAAGGCGTGACCATATGTATGTATGTCTGTATGTAATACTATTATATTATCTTTGATTTCAATATCAATAACGTAGGGTAGATTATGTAGATACCTATATAATGTACCTACACTTTACTTAATAGAATATATGGCAATACCAGTTGCTATATGTAATTGTGACTGCAATCAAGTCGTCCGAGTGTTGCCTGCAGCCATCAGCTTGACATACGACGTGCGAACTCAGCAATTATCCAACTTTACTGATTACAACCTCGTCTGACAACCGAACCTTGTGACTGACGATATCAGCCTACGATTGATGAGTGTCAATCGCGAATTATGCGGTGGCCGGTGAGATGAAAGTCGAACTTCGTGAGTTTCATTCGATGTGGTAAATTGAATTATTGACGTCCGCAAGTCATTAAGCTATAGAAAAATATTGATTCGTTACAGGTATTAACATTTAAGATATTTTTGTATTGTTAATAGGAGGTATCAATTAGTGCCTCGCGACATAAGTTTTCACTACTAATTTGTCATTGTAATTGTCGTGTTGTGTTTGAAACTCATAATCTTTAATTAATGTAATTTAAAAAATGTAAGTAGACATGCGGCGAACACGAACTCCGTACCGCCTTAAAATCCCGGCAAGTCAAAACCTTACGTGACTTTCCATTCTATTCCTCAATTTTCCTGAATTTCCTTTTCATAAAAGTCTACTTTCTTACAAAAATGCACACATCAATAATATAACTTTAATATACAGGATGATACCATGTATTATTGAGTGTTTCCCATATTTCGACAAAATCAGTGCCGAAATTTCGTAATAAATCAGTTCCCAACGTGTGAATGTGAATAGAACTCGTAAGATCCAACTGTGTCATAAGGATTTTTTTATCCATGGGTCAGTCGACTCTTTTTTAGAAAAAATGTTTCGACTCCAAATTTAAAATGATATTAAGTATGAAAAGATATTACCTAGTACATGTGTAGGTACCTATCCATAAAAATACGCAACACAAATAAGACACTGTAAATGGTGACTGCAAAAGTAAGATAGGTAGGTACCTAATATTAGTGTACTACCCGTTCGCTCTAACTTTGCCGCCGGCGTAGAGGCGTATACCAGAATTGTTAATTTGATAAAGTAAATTGACAGTAGCTAATGTCACTTCGTCATAGAAAATAAGCAACATTGTATGAAGAAGTGACATTAGTTGCTGTCAATTTACTTCGTCTACTTAATTAAAAATTCGACTTTAGTATGGAGCCGAGCGCCAAAGTTAGAGCGAACGAGCAGTAAGTACCTATGAATAATATGAGTATCCGAAGTACAAGCCGTAGAGGCGAACGGAGAAAGTACAGGCCATTGCGATAGATGAAAATTAAAATCGAACCAGAGATCTCCGCAACGCAATGCGCCACTAAGGTTGAATACCATCGACCGACATCCAAGCAACATGATACAGACAGATCTGTCGATAATAATAACATAGTAGGTAGAATAAGTGACGAATGAAAATAGTATGATGTCATTCCCATTACAGAAAAAAATAGTAATATTTTGAAGTAAAACTTCTTTAGGCGCGAGTAGGGAGTAACTCAGATTTTTTTTCTGACGGAAGTAACTTACTATTTGAATTTTAAATAGCGGAAACTACGTTTCTGCTATTCAAAATTCAAATAAATGATACATTTGATGCTGTCCATAGCAAAGAACTATAACTTCAATCGCGCGTATAGGTTACACGCACACACTTTTCTTTTTTTTTAAACGATCTTTCAGCGACCGAAAGAAACGTCCGTTTGTTAGCCTGATCATTATTTGAGTTTATTCCGCATAAGAATGAAAACGGTATAAGTATATTTAGCAGAGAGTCGTGATGAATTACGATGTGCTAACACCGAATTACCCACAGCAATGATTACACGCTTAACGCAAAATGATACCGCGCCGTCCATCTACCATTTACGTCGATAGAGCTGTGAAAAATTAGTGTGGAGAATCGCAAACTGCACTCATCCGTATCGAATAGCAATTACCTATGTCAATCGTTATAAATCGCTAATTTCTCGTACATTCTGGTTGTGTAGACTGATGGTTTCTGGTTTCACTCGAATTAATTCCTTGAGTTGTAACATACGGAATCCTGAATTAAAGCGCTCTATCTTTTATAGCTGGCAGCATGGCTTCAGTGTTAGAAACGTCCTCGGTCAACGGCATCCAACTTAAAAGGTATAAAAACCTGTGCCAAAAAAATTAAAATCAATGCAAAATAACTTAAAGCACAATCGAATGCAACAATAACTAGCATCACAAAAAAGAGAGTGTCACAAACTAGGCCAAAAATAGCTAGAAAAACTAGCACATAATAAATGGGACTACGAATATTATCCAGTAAGTAAGTATACTACAACTTGCAAGTGCAGATAGACTGCAATCTCCCAATCACAGGCACATGTTAGCTGCAATATAAAGAGAACAACTAAGACTGGCAATAGTACAGAGTAACCTCCCACAGCCTTCTTTTTACGTATGGAAATCTCGCATGAAAATGAATACTTAATCTTTATTCATATACTTAGGTCACAAAGTAACACTTATGAACGTCAAAATGATTGCTTCTATTATATGCTTGATACATTTACTGCCAGATTCGCAACGCAGTAGGTAGAGCCGGAGAGAAAAGAACCTGGCAAAAAAACTCACGGCCACTTCTATTCCCTTTTTTTTACATGGATTTTTATCTCTTTTTTTTATGAAGGGCTTACCATAGGCTCTCTCACGTAGACAGTGATAGGGAGTCGGGTAGTAGTATCCATGGATTTCCACATATAGGAGCTACGAATAACAATCCGTAGTGTAAGAGAAACCAGTCAAGAGGTCAAGACTTATAGCCTATTTTAACTCTATAGTTATTTGCCACTAATACAAAAACATTTACTTATGAAGCAAACTAAACAATGGCCTTGTCATAAAATTGGCATACCGCATAACGTGTCAGCTTTGTCAATAACTGGTCCTTATAAAATTGTTTATTTAATAATACACTATGTCCAAACGATACGCCGAAAATTTGTATGTAGATACGTACTAACTCTTACAGTAGCCTATTAATATATCTTAAGTGCCTCATAAAATACGCTAATAACAGAACATTAAAGAATTCGCAAATTTAAATTGGCCCATGCCTCAAATTATGTTCAATTAGATTTGCCACACATTTGAGGTGACACGGATACACAAATGAATGTACTACCCGTTCACTCTAACTTTGCCGCTGGCGTAGAGGCGTAAACCCAAATTGTTAATTAGACGAAGTAAATTGACAGTAGCTAATGTCACTTCGTCATAGAAAATAAGCAACATTGTATGAAGAAGAGACATTAGTTGCTGTCAATTTACTTCGTCTAATTAAAAATTCGAATTTAGTATGGAGCCGAGCGGCAAAGTTAGAGCGAACGAGCAGTATGTATTAGTGCATCAGTCTGTATCATCTGTTCTGCACAACATAGTACAGTGGGCCAAAAAATTGGTGTACCATCTTAAGATTGAACGTCGTTTGCAAATTCATAGGCGATAATGATTAGTTTCGCTTGCAGACATATCTGACAATTTCTATTGCCATCTTTATCTGATTATTGATAACCTTTTATATTGATTATTGATACCTACTGTTTGTTACGTGACAGCTGTTCTTAGTTTGAATATATTTGACAAAAAGTCAGTATTCTATAAGTATGAAAAAGAGATTGCTAGATTTAAAAAGATTTTATAACTTTTATTTAGAACCATTCAAATTAATTTTGCAGAAATTAATGTTTTATCAGTTTTTAATAAACGTTAAAATGTCATGCACTTCTAAATGACTTACGACAATTGTCGAATACTTATCAATAAGGTTTACGTCATTATTATGCATCTCTTTCAATGATATCTAGCATGAACCTTGTTGTAATTTTCAATGACTAGAAAACTAAATCAAAACTGATACACCACTTTCTTGGCCGACCGTACCTATGTAATATTTATAAGCAAATCTCTGCCGATGGTCACTTATTTTCTTCAGAAAAAATATTACGAAGTAATGGCATTAATTTAATGCATGTATTTGTTAAGCCTAGGATTAAGTTTCCTTCCGATATTGTTTGTGCCCCATTATGTTTACGAATAAATAATTTTTCTTTCTTTCTTTCTTTCTTTATGGCACACAATTGTTTATTCATATAACGTAGGTAGAGTAAGTAGGTTTTTTTTTTTTTTTGTTGACGCGGGGAATGCGTTCAGGCACCGTCATCCCAGCTTCGGGGGTAGCTGGGACGCTGTGGGACTCACCGGTCCCCAAAGAAAGGACCGTCCTACACACTAAACCCCGCGGTGTTCCTCCTCACCCTATAGCCGGGCCGAGGGATATCGAAAGATTATTTACGTCGACCCGGCTAGGGATGCCCCATGGGGTTGGGGCTCTCCTCGGGGGGGGCAGATGGTCGGCCCCCCGGAGCTCCCTAAGGAGCTGAATAAATACAAGCCCGCATCGCACACTCTCGAGCGCCCTTCTGCAAGCAGAGGGGGTAGAGAGCGGCCGAGCGGGCGGGCACTAAAGGCACGTTCGGAACACGGGGAGGTGCCTTCCACCATATAACCGTCAATGGGCGGGGTCCCCCGACCTTACGCCCTCGGTCAAGAATCAATCGGGGGCGCGCAGTGACTCCTTACCGCGGCGCCCCCGAACTGCACGGCGAAGCGGGAGTATTTTCCGTTACTCCCGCTCCCCTGCGCAGTGCGCCTCCCACCGAATGGATGGCGACTCGGCACGCCTGACTGCCGACGATGACTTGCACCACGATCAGCAGTGACAGGCCCCTAGAGTAGGTAGGTACCTACTTTAAGAATTATTTTACCAGAATCTCCTACCGACTACAAAGAAAATTCAGACACGGAAATAGCCGATTTTATTTTCAACTCAAGAATTCAGAGCAATGTACCAGCCACACGAATAAGTCATTGAAGACGTCAGGCAACAACTTTATTGTAATGTTTTTAGTAGGTAAGAATTAGGGCAACCAGATACGCCATCATTCAGCGTATCTGGTTTGCCCTAATTCTTACCTCACTTAGCTGTTCATTAGTACATCAAGTACTCATGCATACACTGGTCTGTATTAGAATATTACATGTCACAACATTTTATTGTATACTGTTCATTCATCCATCAGGAATGTGCTGACCCGCTCCGTATGAAATATTACACGTAACAGTATGTCAATATGTTTTATTAAAGAGAGGTTTGATTAAAAATACAAAGTCAAATGTACCTATCTCCGAATATGGAAAAGTGAATTACTACGCTAGCGAATGCCTGCGCATTCGTCTTATAGTATTTGAATCATAGAATATGTATGAACATAAACTGTAAAAGTCTGTTCATCAAGATCATTCTATATAGAACTAGCCAACACCTGCGACTTAGCTCGCTTATAATTGAATAAGAAGTATCCTACGTGTTAAAACTAGCATATCTGCTACCTCAGTCAGTTTACAAACAAACAAACCTTTATGCTTTATATTATTATAATATATAGGTAAGGAACTATTATTTAAGCAGAGTGAAAAAAATACAGAGATGATGTGGATACATTATTTATTACAATTAATTTTTACAAATAAATACATAGATTAAATAAACAATTTTAATTACAATTTACGGCTAATCAGATTTTCCTAATGTTTGAACTATTTTACTAACTAAATAATTGGTTTCGTTCATGATTTCATCACAGGCATTCGTTACCAGGTATTGTATATTAACACTTGCGCTGTCTGACTCTATTTCACCGAATGAATGTCCCTCCAAATCATGTATAGTGATCTTTATTAAATGATGAGCACGTCCTGACACCTCACGTTGAATAAATGATTTATTCTTAAAAATCTTCGATTTAGTGGTTTTGATTTTCTTCGGTGTTATCTTTTTTGCCTTACTCTCGTTACTTTCTTGGCGTACTTTTGCTGCTACTTCAGCGTACCAGCCCTCACGGTCTTGAGCATAATAATAAGGATTCGTTATAGGGTTATCGTCTCCCAGCAAATTCTAGAAAGAAACGGTTAAAATAAATAGAAGTACCACTCAAAACTGTCTAGTCATAACGTTTGTTGGATTAGTTTCTTACTCACCTCTCGTAAACTGACAACTTCGTCATTATTAGAAAATACTGTTTTGTTAATATCTTCTAAGTCCAAAATCGGGCTGTAGGATGGAGAGTATGACATGATTCTGAAATGATAGTTACAAAGTTATGCAAGAGCGTGGTTCGTTTTTTTTTTTGAAACAAATAATATCCACAAACTAAATACAATATTAGAGTACTATATCGTAGTAACACATTAAAGAATATAAAATAAATTTTGGATTAAAAAATATACATACCGAGTTTTCCTATTACACCTCGTCTCTGGACTGGAGGATGTGAAATGACATAAGGTTTGCTTTATTTTTATACTTTTATATACTTTTAACCCCCCGCAAAACGAAGTGTGTTATAGCTTGATCGCTAATAAATAAAAAGTGTGTCAGTCCGTCCATCAATAGACTTCAAAGCCAGAAAGTAATAAACATAAAACTGAATCGGCTGAATCGATTTAGATAAAACATTTCTAGGAACGGTATTTTTTTTTTTTTTACAAGTAGGATACCTACTTTTATTTAATTTCAAGTAGACAAAGTCGTAGGTGTTAACTAGTTCTATTTAAAATAATTTCAACGAACAGACAGTTCATGTTCTTAATTTGTGTTATAAAAATTCTGATAGGCGAATACACAGGTATTCGCTAGTGTAGTAATAAAATTCCACTTTATATATTTGATTGTGAGATAATAATATCTTATCGGACGATCAGTCTTAGAGTTTATACACATTTGATGGAAATTCTGCCGCCGATTTTAATCAGCAGTAAGTAATACAGTAAGTACATCGAATTGCGTATAATAAGTATAGAGGTGACTAATAATGAGCAAACTATACGCAACATTGATATTGCTCCGTATGTTAGATAATCTTATAAACGAGTATGCATTTAACGTTAATGAGGTTGAAAGTAAGCGATGAAACTTCCGTCAAGTGTAGTATAAGACTAAGTTTTGTTATACATTACTAGCTGATTCTCCTTGGTTTCACCCGCGTAGTTCCAGTTCCCGTGGGAATACCGGGATAAAACATATCCTATGTTACTCCTGAATAACTAAGCTTTTTAACAGTAATTTTTTTAAAAAATAACTCCAGTAGTTTTTAAGCCTATTCATTACAACCAAACAAACAAAGTTTACCTCTTTATAATCCTACTAGCTGACGCCCGCGGCTTTCAAAACAAACAAACTTTCGCCTTTATAATATTAATAGGATAATATTAATAGGATTGTGAGTATGGATGTATGGATGTATGTTTGGTACTCTTTCACGCTCTAACGGCGGAACGGATCTGGCTGAAATTTGGCACAGGGATAGATTAGAGCCAGGAATAGGACATAGGCTACTTTTTATCCCGGAAAAAGGTTCCCATGGGCTGCGGGAGCGGGATCGAAATTCTACGCGGGCAAAGCCGCGGGCGTCAGCTAGTATTCGTATAGAACTAGAAACAATATGTAAAATCTATTATTAAATTACCTACTAGTTCAAGCATAAAGCTTTGCTTGTGCTAATAATATGTATGTATTGTATGTTTTACGATAGTATTGTAAAATATCAACACGGCGATAGACCACCTATTACGTTGGACAAAAAATTATGAGGTGAAATGTGGACGTATACTATGCCTCTGCCTACCCTTTCGAGGATAAAGGCGTGACTTTATGAATGTATGTATGTATGCATGTAAAACATTAAATGGTTTGATCATCTAATTAAAAAAAGCTTACATTATGTTATAGCTTTAACTTTTTCACGCTATGTCCCTGACAGGGAGGTGAAGATGGTCAATCTTAGTAGTTCTTGCATACTTCTAGTACAAATATCAGTATAAAATATACATCTTTTGTTAGAAACTAAATACCTACTCGTAGGTGCTTAATTTTATATTAGAACTAGCCTTCCGCCCGCGGCTCCGCCCGCGTGCATCTCGGTTAACGCGACCTTTGCTCATATCTTCGGTTCTACTCAACCGATTGTGATCAAACAATCGTAAGATTTTAAGTCTGAGCAAGACTTTTCTAACAAAAAAAACCGCATCAAAATCCGTCTAGTAGTTTTTGCGTCCATCGCGGACAAACAGACAAACAGATAAACAGACAAACAGACAGGAAATTAAAAAAAAATATTTTCGTGTTCAGTATCGTTAACATAACATAATAGCCCAAGTATTTTTTTTTAAATATCTCCAATGTACAGACACGACCACTTTACAATTATATATATATTATTAGAAGTATAGATTAAGTATAGATTCGTCATGTCATCAAAATCTAAGAGTGCAACATATACTAGCTGGGTGGTCGAAACATGCTTACTTTAGCTATTTTCTTGTTTAGAAAATATATAACATGATATTGTTACACGTGTATGTACATAAAGGAGCGTCTTCATGCAGATTTCGCAATATATAAGCAGGATAGTTCGAGAGACAGATTCATAGATCACAGGCATCTGAAGGAAGATTTATCTCACTTCTAACCACTGACTCTATAGAGCGCACACCCGAAAATGTAAGTATCTACCGAACATTTTATATACTGATAAATTTTATATGTTATGTACGATAATATATACGATGGTTAACATGAAGAGTACAGTCAGCGTCAGAGAAAACAGACCCTCTCATGCTTTCATATCATTATCATTTCCTTTTCTCTGAAGCTTACTGTACATACATACATATAGTCACGACAAAATAACTAACTAACTAAATAAATTACATGTCTTTGTTGCAGGTCGAATCTCAACCGTGATTTATTTGTATCAAGCGACTCTGAAGCAGAGGTAAAGCTTCAAGAAAAACCAACAACGAAGCGTGTCAAAGCCAATAAGTCGAGGGAAGAAATACCTAAAAAGAAAGCTAAGCCAGCTATCAAGCCCATCGCCCCGACTACACGACTCACGGTGCAAGATTTGTTCGGTGAGGACAGCGATCCAGAGACGTCGTCACCGAGCTCCAGTACAACTGGTAAAAATGCGCCACCTCTATTTTCATATTTTACGAAAAGAGCAAAAAAGGGATACTCACGTCAAATAAGCGAATCGAAACATGGTAAATACTATGTGGAATTAAAAATTTACGAGACCGATGAAATTAAGAAGATACAACCTGTAAACAGATGGCGTCATTCTATAGCCACGATAAAAACTCACTTGAATGAAGATGCAGACTCTTGGAATCATATTAAAGAATTTGTGTTGTTGACGCAAAATGACTTTAAAAGCTGCCCAATCACGCTTTTAGGGGGTTATGAATAATTTATCGCCTTGAAATAATTTGTATACTTACCTACGCTATAATTATATGCACATGTTACTGATATTTTATAACGACCTAAAACGTAGATTTAGGTATTTGCTAATTATAACGTTCTTAATATATCACTCTAGCTAATAATGTATAAATTAATTTAATACTTATAGGTACAGAATTATACTAAACCAAACAAATTCTTATTCATATTATCATAGTGATATCATATTGTAATTTATAATTATCACCATTGAATATTTAAAATGTATACAATTGACAACCTTCTTTTTTTTCACAGCTGTGAATCCCGTCAGTTTATCAAGATCTCGAAATACTATTCATTGTGACAAATGTCAAATATTAATTCCGAAAAATAATTACATATATCATATGAGAACTAATTTACACAAAACTAACTGTTTATTAAAGACACAGTTCGCAAATATTAATATTGTGGCGACTGCGTTTAAAAACAGGATAGTAACATACAGATTAAATATCACTCAAGATGATGAGTACCTTAGTCCTGAGGCGCTTTTGAGTGACAAACAAATAGATATAATAGAATTGATCAATATTTCATTGAAGAAACACAATTGTATAAAAATTAATTTTGAATTATTTGCTCATTTTTTACTACCGAAAACTGATGAAAAGCAATTAAAATCTTTTAATTCTAGATATATTATTATTTACAAGAATACAGACTTAAAGCAATTCTTAGCCACGATTATGAATACATTAAATAAAAAATTTACTGAATTCCAACATACTCAATCTGGGTGGACATTTTTATCAATGAGTCATCTTGAAATAAACATAAATAAATATTGTCCAATGAGAGGTGGAACTTATATAGAGTTACCACCGGCAATCAAACATTCAAAAAGTTGTATTAATGTTAAAAATAAAGATAATAATTGTTTTTTATGGAGCATAGTGGCGGCATTATACCCGGTTAAAAATAATGTCTGTTTAACTAGTTCCTATCCTCATTATTCAACTATTCTAAATATTGAAGGAATGAAATTTCCTCTTACTGTGAATGATATAAAATTATTTGAAAGTAATAATCCTTCTATAAGTGTAAATATATATGGTTTACAAAATAATACCGTGACTGGACCCTTATATATATCTAAAACTAAAAGGATCAATCATATAAATCTATTGTATATCGAACATAATAAAAGAGGGCATTATTGTTTAATCAAAGACCTAACTCGATTAGTTCGACGTCAAGTAACTCGCTACAAAGGTAAAGTTTATTTATGTGATACATGTTTACAATTTTTTAGTACAGAAACACGATATAAGTCTCATTATTGTACTAAAATTTTGTCCATTTTACCTAAAAAAAACATGACAATTAAATTTGATAATTATGAGAGACAACAAAAAATTAATTTTATTATTTATGCTGATTTTGAATGTTTACTCTTAGATTATAATGAAAATATATCCGTAAAAACTCAGAATCTGAAATTACATCAGCCTTCATGTTTTGGATATTATATATGTTGTTCATATAACAGTAGCTTGAACAAATTTGTCTCGTACCGAGGTGAAGATTGTGTAGAAATTTTTGTAAAATATTTAATTAAAGATGCTACACGAATTCATAAAATATTAAATGAAAAGAAATCCATGCTGCCATTGTCATATGATCAGGAGGTAGAATATTTAAACACCACCATATGTCATATATGTAAGCAGTTATTATTAAATGACCGAGTTAAAGATCATGATCATATTACGTCAAAGTACAGAGGTGCTGCACACGCTCACTGTAACTTGATGTATCAGGTTTGTCCATTCATTCCTGTTGTGTTTCATAACTTAAGTGGATATGACTCACATTTATTCATTGAAGAATTGACAAAATATAAAGGTTCTATTAGGATCATACCGAAATCAAAGGAAAAATATCTGTCGTTCACAAAAGTAATTAGAAGTGAATATTATAAAAATCCTATACAAATAAAATTTATAGATTCATATCAGTTTTTGAGTTCTAGCCTCGACTTGTTAAGTCAAAGTTTAACGAAAACAGACTTTCATCATTTATCAAGAGAATTTGTTGATAAAAAGAAAATGGACTTAATATGTCGAAAAGGTGTCTATCCTTATGATTATTTAAATTCTTGGTCAAAACTTGATGAAACTGAACTCCCTCCAAAGCGAGATTTTTTTAATAGTTTGACTAATGAGCATATAACCGATGATATGTATTTACATGCACAAGCTGTATACAAGGCTTTCGAAATAAAATCACTTGGTGAATATACAGACTTATATGTAAAATGTGATGTGCTTTTATTATGTGACATATTCGAAAAATTTAGACAAATGAGTTTACAATACTATAAGTTGGATCCAGCTTATTATGTGAGCTCACCGAGCTTAAGCTGGGATGCTATGCTTCTTTTTACAGGTACTGAACTTGAACTTATAAATGATTTGAAAATGTATGAATTACTAGAAAAAGGAATTCGAGGTGGTCTAGCTCAATGCTCTCTTCGACATGCAGTAGCAAACAATAAATATCTGCCAAGTTTTATTGACTCAATACCGAGCAGTTACTTAATATATCTTGATTGTAATAATCTATACGGCTATGCTATGATGAAGAAACTTCCTATTTCAGGATTTAAATTTTTATCTCAAAAAAAAATAACTAATTTTGATGTGTTAAGTATTTCCGATGATAATGAATTCGGATATATTTTAGAAGTAGACTTAATTTACCCAGAGCATTTACACAATCAACACAAAGACTTACCCTTCGCAGTCGAAAAATTTGTACCTCCTTATGGAACAACTACAAAATTGATAGCAAATCTATATGATAAATATAATTATGTGATTCATTATACTCATTTAAAAACATGTTTAAGCAATGGTTTAATTTTGAAAAAAATACACCGTATATTAAGTTTTAGACAAGAAAGCTTTCTCAAGGGATATATTGAGCTTAATACTAGTTTACGTCAAAATTCTAAAACAGCATTTGAAAAAGATTTTTTCAAGTTATTAAATAACGCAATATTTGGTAAAACTATAGAAAATAAGCGTAAGCAAACAGATGTCAAATTGATCACTAAATGGAGAGAATGTAATAATAATACAAATAGAAATTTTGATGCTGAAAAACTGATAGCGAGGCCTAATTTAAAAAGCATTTCAATATTTTCCGAAGACTTTGTGGCTATAGAACTAAAGCGTGAAAAAGTTGTTTTAGATAGACCGATTTATATTGGTTTTACTGTATTAGAATATTCAAAGCAACATTTATACGAATTCCATTACAAGTTTATAAAAGATAAATATGGAAAAAATGTTGAACTTTGCTACACAGATACTGACAGCTTATTGTATTTAATTTATTGCGATGATTTCTATCAAGATATGAAACACAACATTTCTATATTTGATACAAGTAATTTTAGGCAAGATAATCCTTATCATATCCCACAAATTAATTCGAAAATTCCTGGATTGTGGAAACATGAGATGGGTGATGATGTCATTACAGAATTCATAGGTTTGCGTGCTAAATTATATTTCATAAATAGCACAAAAGCTGAAATAAAAAAAGCTAAGGGTGTAACTAAGTCTGTTTCAAAAAAATTGGAATTAAAAGACTACAACAATGCACATTCAACTAATGAGACTCTCAGACGTCAAATGTATATGATAAGATCGATTAAACATAAGTTATATTCTCAAAAAATTGATAAAAAGATTTTGGATAAAAACGATGATAAAGTGCAAATATTACCAGATCAGATACATACATTACCATGGGGGCATTGCCTTTCAATGTTAATAGATTACACAAGTGATATTGGAGATAGTTATTAGAAAATATTATTGTAAAAGATAATTAATTCTTTGTTATGCTTATTGAATAAATTAATTTATTATTTAAGAAACAAAGAAATTGTACACTATGTAACGTATCTTTATTAACACATTTGAAATAATATTGAATGAACTGTAAGAAATAATTTAGTATAAAAGGACTGGAAGGATTTACCATACAACATTATAAAATGAAGTTTGTAAAGAATTAATTTATTATTTAAGAAATAAAGAAATTGTATACTATGTAACGTATTTTTATTTACACATTTTTAATAATATTGAATGAACTGTAAGAAATAATCTATACTAATATTATAAACAAGTAAAGTTTTTTGAGATTACCCCTTACAATTTAACGAACACACAGTTCGTTAAATTGTAAGGGGTAATCTCGGGATCTACTGAACCGATTTTAAAAATTCTTTCACCAATAGAAAGCTACGTTATTGTGGAGTGTCATAGGCTATATAGCATCACGCTACAACGAATAGGAGCAGAGCAGTAATAGTAAATGTTTTTAAAAAACGGGGGAAAATATTAACGACGAGACGCTACGTGAGTAAACGCAACGCGACGGGAGTAAATGCGACGGGAACAGGTAATACTCTCTCTTATGTGGCGCAAACGAAGTTGCGCGGGTCAGCTAGTTTAGTATAAAAGGACTGGAAGAATTAGTAAAATGGAAGGATTTACCATACAACATTTTGAAATGAAAATTGTAAAGCAAGGATTATAACATTTATAACCCTCAGTCACTACGGTGAGGTAGAATGCCCAATTTCTCCTTCAGATTGGGAAATAACGTAACTAACCTAACCTAACCAGTTGGCTCAACTACTTATAGTTATAAATATATGTTATAAATTCATCTTTTCATTACGAATCCATCAGCATTGCATAACAAACATGAAATTCGTTAAACAAACACAATCGTTACAGGTTAATACAATCTGTAACGATTTGATAAAAAACAAATTACGTCATGGAGAATTATTACCAAATACAATACGTTGCATCATTTGTGGACCATCAAATTGTGGAAAAACTAACTTATTAATTGGTCTTCTATTGCATGAAAATGGCTTGACATTTAAAAATCTTTATGTATACTCTAAAACTCTACATCAACCAAAGTACATCTTTTTAGAAAAGGTTTTACAACGAGTACCAGGTATCACTCTTCATAAATATCAGACAAATGATGACGTTTTAAAAGTTTCAGATGCAAAACCAAATTCTGTGATTATTTTTGATGATGTAGCATGTGAAAATCAAAGTAATATGCGTGATTATTTTGCCATGGGAAGACATAAATTGATTGATAGTTTTTATTTAAATCAAACTTATACCAAAATACCTAAACAACTTGTAAGAGATAATGCTAACCTAATTGTGCTTTTTAAGCAAGATGAAGTTAATTTGAAACATGTTTATGAAGAACATGTTAACACCGATATGACATGGTTGAAATTTCGAGAAATGTGTTCCTTAATATGGAAAGAACCTTTTGATTATGTGGTAATTAATAAAGATTGTTCTAAAAACAATGGTTGCTATAGAAAAACGTTTGACACATTTGTATTATTAGATGAAATTTGAATATTTAAGTAGACTGCAGTCTGTTTATTGTTATTCTTTAATTGATTCTTATTCGATTACCACCTATTTTTCATAATGGATAAATCATTGAAAAAACAAATTGTTGATGCGACACAAGCTGTCAAGAAAAAAATACGTAAAATGAAGGATTTTGAAGATAATAATAAGCATGCTCTTGATACAGTTTTTAAACCTGTCACAGAATCTCTCAATTTAATAGCCAACACTAATAACCACTTAGCTCTAACAAAAAAGGAGGAAAAAGTAGATCCCAAAGAACCACAAGACCAAGATATGAAAGAAACAGATGATAGCAGTATTGCTAGTAACGAATCGGAACCCTCATCGGACTCTTCATTTCAGTCATTAGTCGGTACTAATCCAGATGCATCATCTTGGTCGTTATCTTCACAAGTACTATCAGATGTTCCATTTGGTATAAGAAATGAACGTGGAAAGCTAATGTTGGGTTCCTCTAACATAACTATTGGGGATAAAGTTATTACTGTAGCCGGACACAAATACGAAAGTACACCTGGGTTGCGAGAGTTACTGTTAAAAAAAGACATTGATCTGAGCTTGGTTAATGACTGTGACAAGCAAAATTATAAGACAATGTTACTTGTAACGAATGCACATCGTCGTGATTTCGATTCAAAAAAACCAATTAAAAGTAATAAAGGACAAAAATATTTGCAAGTTATTAAACCACTTTTCGATCAAGAAAGTAGAAGTCCAAGTTGTAGACAGAAAGTAGGAAAAGGATTACCTTCAACAAAAATGTGGAAAAAAAACACAGATTTTGTATATTGGGATGATCCCAATGAATTGGTTGATAGATTAAAGTTATTAATTGCTTCTCGAGATGCCGGTAACACAGGACTAGACAATGAAATAATATCTATCATTGAAGAACTACGTGAAAGCAAAATCATTAAATAAATAGATCTACTAATGTTATATGTGTGTCATTTTACTATATACCGTTCAACATAATACACCTTTAATATGAATGTAGACAAATTTGGACATTATATTCATAAGCGAATGCGGATATCAGAAATACTTGATTTTAATGATAACGCATTAATAAAATCTGATTATGGAGATTATGACTTGAAGACATCGAGGCTAAAAGGTGTTAAACCTCCTCAAGACGCAGATGATGCAGTAAATAAAGCATATGTAGATGAATTGAAAGGTGTACTAATCAATGACTTACGAAAATTGCAAAGTTCTATTCCAAATAGTGTTCAAAACCACATAGAGAAAGCTTTAAAAACAATAATGTCTGAGATAGAGACTCATTTGGAAAGCAAATTTTACACAAGAAAAGCAGTTGATAGACTAGTTCAAGACGCAATTCAATCTATATTAAAAGATCGAAAAACATAGCCCTTAAAGTTTGTTAAAATGACGAAACAACAAATCGTCAATGAAATACATAAAGCAGCACGAAAAAAATTTCCTCGACGATCTGTAATTTTAAAAGGTATTGATGATTTGTGGCAAGCAGATTTAGCTGATATGCAAAACCTAAAAACCTTTAATAAAGGATATAACTATATTTTAATAGTTATCGACTGCTTCTCCAAGTACGTTTGGGTGGAACCATTAAAAACTAAATCCAAACAAGATGTTTCTCTTGCATTTGAAAAAATACTTTCTTCTAATCACAGGATACCAAATCATCTGCAAACTGATATGGGTACTGAGTTCTATAATTCTACATTTCAAAAGCTTTTACAGAACTATAATATTAATCACTACTCTACATTTTCAACCAAAAAGGCTTCAATTGTAGAACGAGTTATTAAAACTATTAAAAATAAATTGTACAAATACTTTAGCTTGAACGGACACTATAAGTGGATAGATGGTGGCTTGAACGGTATTGTGAAGACATATAATAACGCAAAACATCGTACTATTAAATTTGCACCTGTTAATGTCAATAAGTTTAATGAAACTAACATTAAAAATAATATTACGAATTCCATGATAAAGGTAGTCCAAAAATGTCGTCCAAAGTTTGAAATTGGTGACAAAGTTCGAATTAGCAAGTACAAACATATATTTGAGAAAGGATACACTCCTAACTGGTCAACAGAATTATTTACTATAAAAAAGATAAATAACACTGTGCCAATAACATATCGCATCGAAGATAATCAAAAACAAGTCATATTAGGAACTTTTTACGAACAAGAGCTTCAAAAGTCGTCCTGTCCTGGTGTCTATTTGATAGAAAAGGTATTAAAAAAGAAAGGAAACAAACTGTTTGTAAAATGGTTGGGTTTAAATAACAAAGAGAATAGTTGGATTGATAAGACTGCAATAGTGGAATGAGTTAATTATATAAGTGATATGTAATTTTAAAGTATATTCATTATTCTTTGGACGATGCAAGGTGGTGGACTAATAAACAATATCATTAATCATTTACCATTCGAACTACACATACCTGGTTATAACTATTGTGGACCAGGAACAAAGCTTTCGAAACGATTACTACGTGGTGATAAAGGTGTTAATAAGTTAGACGAAGCTTGTATGCATCACGATATTGCATACGCAAACTACACAGACTTGCCTAACCGTCAAAAAGCCGACTTACGTCTTATAGATATGGCTAAGCAAAGACTTAAAGCAAAAGATGCTCGAACAGGGGAAAAGATTAGTTCGTGGATAGTAAACAAAGTTATGAAAGCTAAATTGAAGTCTGGTGCTGGTGTTAAGACCTTTAATAACTTTGTTAAAAAAATAAAAAGAAAAATCAAAAAACTCTCACCTAAAGATGATAAGTCATTAATAAATATAGCTTATATGGTTGCCCGAAAATTAGTTCCATGCATTCCAAAAGTTCGAGTACCTCGAATGATACCTATACCAAAAACTGGAGGCATTCTACCTTTAATCCCAATTTTTGCTGGTTTATCCGCTTTAGGAGCATTAGCTGGTGGTGCAGCTGGTATTGCAAAAACTGTGAATGATTATAAACACGGTCAGAAAAAATTACAAGAAACTGAACGTCATAATAAAACTATGGAGGCTATAGCAATAGGTAAAGGTCTATACATTAAACCGCATAAGCAAGGTCAGGGATTGTTTATAAATCCATCAAAAAACTAATTGATCAGCTACCTAATCGCGCTTTAACTAATATCGATATTCAGAAGTATGGCCATTTTATTTCACATTTTCGAGGAGTATATATGAAGGATCAGTTACCAAAAACACCTAAACGAATTGAATGTGCTATAGTTAACCTAGATAATTCGAGAAATGATGGAACGCATTGGGTAGCTTATGTTAAAATAAACAATTATTGTGAATATTTTGATAGCTATGGTGATTTAAAACCGCCAAGAGAACTAATGCTATATTTTAAGAACTGTGATGTTCATTATAACTATGATAGATATCAACAATTTAACACAATAGTTTGCGGACATATGTGTTTAAGTTATTTGCAAAATTTTTGGATTAAATACTATAAATCTTATATCACTCTTTCATTTCCATCATTTGCAAGATGTCACTCACCTTATCGATAACTGGAAACTCATCGGTAATATCTACCTATTATCCAGACACGTTATCATTGGCTGAGGAATATGAATGTGCATTATTACATTTCTCTACATATAATTCTATTCCAAATTTTGATAATACAAACAATAAATTATACTATGGTTCTAAAAATGTTATTGAGATACCTGAAGGAACTTATGAATTACAAGATATTAGTGACTATTTAAAAACTGAGATAAAAGATGCATCCATAAAACTCCATTGTAATAACAACACCTTAAAAACTGTGTTATTTTGTACATCAACTATAGATTTTACTAAAGAAGATACATTTGGAAGTTTATTGGGATTTAAAAATCAGATCTTAGAAGCAAATAAATATCATGTATCAGAGTTTCCAGTTAACATATTGCCTACGACTGTCATAAGGATTGAATGTGACATAGTTAGCGGTTCCTATATAAACGGTCAATCCAGTCACATCTTACACGAATTTGCACTTAATGTTCCACCTGGATACAGGATTATAGAAATTCCGAAAAACACAATCTACTTTCCAATAAATCAAACCAATATAAGCTGCATACAGATAAGGCTGTTAGATATAAATAATAACTTAATAAATTTGCGAGGTGAAGAAGTGCAGTTGTATCTACATATCAGAAGAAAACAATGATAGATTATAATAAATATGTGGTACATCCAACTACAAATAACAGTTCTACAAAAACTATCAAACCAATAAGAGCTCGGACCAAAAAGGTCATAAAATTGAATAAGAATAATAAAGCATTTCTTAAAGCTCTTGGTTTGTTAAAATGAATATATTAGATGTTTTATCCACTCCTGCATACAACAACGCTGTGGAAGGAATTGAATTTCACTCTTACAAGCCTTACGTAACAAGTTTCAATAGAAGCGATGAAATCAGGATACCTATTAATCAACAAGACTTGTATATATTACCATCAGCAAGCACTTTGTTTTTGGAAGGAACTGTTGTTATAAACAAGGGTGGAAATTCGAAGGAGAGAGTCAGTAGCGTTCATTTCACAAATAATAGTCTACTTTACTTGTTTCAAGATATAAGGTATGAGATAAATGGAGTGGAAATAGATAAAATAAAAAACGCTGGTATGACTACCACAATGAAATCATTAATATCAATGAACGAAAACGAGGCTAAAGTATCTAATGCTTGGGGATGGAATATCGATGGTATAAATAGTGCAAATGGGGGAAGCTTTTCTGCTTCTATACCCCTCTGTAACATTCTTGGTTTTGCAGAAGATTTCAAGAAAGTAGTGATAAACAGCAAACATGAATTAATATTAACATTTGTTTTAAACTAACACGCGTTGAACACGCACGCACACATATAATTATATGGACTGCCTAAAATACATAAAGCTGACGTGCCCTTGCGACCAATCGTAAGTCAGATAAGCTCCCCTACTTATGATTTAGCTAGACACGTTGCAACGGCACTCCAGGGCTTAGTAGGAAACACCTCGTCTTTTGTGAAGGACTCCCGTCATTTTGTAAATATTTTGAAGAGCATCAAGTTGGAACCGAGTGATATAATGGTGAGTTTTGATGTCCAGTCATTGTTCACCAATGTTCCGTTAGATGAATGCTTGGAAATAGTGGGAAAACGACTAGAGGATAATGAGATGCCTAAAGAGTACATTGCCTTGCTGAAACATTGCTTAGACGGGAACTATTTTCTGTACAGGGGACAGTATTACCTCCAAATAGATGGCGTTGCAATGGGTAGCCCCGTTGCGCCCGTCGTAGCTAACATATGGATGGAATACTTTGAGCAGAGGGCCCTAAGCCACAACTCGGCCGCGGTTATATTGTGGAAAAGATATGTGGACGACATCTTCTGCATATTCAGGGGCAGTGAAGGCGAGGCAAGGCTATATTTGGACTACCTAAACTCAATTCACCCAAAAACTAGGTTTACAGTGGAGATACAAAGTGACAGGCAACTCCCGTTTCTCGATGTCCTAGTCGCAGCACGTCCTGACGGTACGCTCTCGCACTCTGTTTACAGAAAACCTACACACACAGACCGGTACCTTAATGCCTTTTCACACCATCATCCCAGACAGTTGTTATCGGTTATGACATCACTTATCAACAGAGCGCATGATCTCTGCGACACAGAGCACCTTGGTGTGGAACTAGATCACGTAACAACTGTTCTGAAAAAGAATGGCTATAGGGTCAATAACACACAGAAAATGAAGCACAGACCTAGGGTAAGGCCGCCGGGAGTAGATCGATATCCAGCGTTTCTACCGTACGTAAGAGGGGCAACGGATAAAATTGGAGCCGCATTAAACAAATTCTCCATCAAAGCGGTATATGTTCCGGCCACCAAAGTAGCAAACGTGATACGGTCTCCCAAGGATACAGTTCCATTCCAAACGCCAGGAGTTTATAAAATTGACTGCAGTTGTGGAAGCTCATACATCGGCCAAACAAAGAGAACCATTGCCGATAGGGTCAAGGAGCACATATCTGCAGTTAAGAACCTCCAAACAAATAGGTCAGCTATAGCCGAGCACTTACTGAATGAAGGAGCTAATCACTGGATCGAGCTTCACAATCCGAAGATCCTGTCTACCGACCGACATTACTACCCTAGGATGGTTCGGGAAGCAGTTGAAATAAAGAAGCACAAGACTTTCAACAGGGAAGACGGATATAAGCTCTCAACAGCGTGGAATCCGGTGATTGGTGCCTTAAAGTCGCGAAATAAAATAGTGAACGCGTCCGCGGATACGGTCAGTGTTGTGTGCCGTGTGTTTCCACAAATCGACGATCTCGGGGGTACTTCGAAAACTCCCGCCGCATAGCAGAATCTCCAGCCTACATGCACCAGTCGCCTCGGGACCACGATAGGTGTAACCCTGTCGAAACGTCGAGGAAAGTGAAGGTACCGAAACCTTTAATTAATAATAAATTGTGCCACGCGAAATCCCGTTTTGTATAAAAATATGAATTAATATTGTTACGAAGTAATACTAATCTCAACGCCCTAAAACTTAACGATGGTGAAACTGTAGAAGATATAATTATAAATAAAATAATATGGCGTGTACCACATGTCAAAGTGTCCGATAGGGAAAAAATAAATATGTTAAAACTGTTAGAAAAAGATCGACCACTCCAGATGATATTCAGGAATTGGGATTTATATGAATATCCGGCTTTACCAAAAACTACTAAGCATACTTGGTCCATAAAAACATCGTCGCAAATAGAGAAACCAAGATTTGTTATTATTGGTCTGCAAACAAATAGAAAAAATAATTCTAAATTGGATATGTCTAAGTTTGATCACTGTGACGTTCGTGATGTTAGAGTATACCTAAATTCAACCTACTTCCCTTATGAAAATTTGAATTCAAGTTTCTCGAATAATCGAATTGCTTTAATATATGAACAATATACTAGATTTCAACAGTCGTATTATGGACGTCGCGCCGAGCCGTTATTAAATGAGAAACAATTTAAAAATATTGCTCCGTTATTTGTCGTAGATTGTTCTAGACAGCCAGATAATCTTAAATCAGGACCTGTTGTGGATGTTAGAGTGGAAATCGAAAGTGATATTGATATACCAGATCAAACTTCAGCATATTGTCTTATATTGAACGACTGTATAATCGAGTATAAGCCGTTAAGTAGCACCGTGAGAAAGATATCATGAATAAAAATACTATTATAGTAGATGTTCAGGGTTTTAAAGATCGTTATAATAACTTTATAGTCAAAGAATTAGCTGTAGCTACGTTGGAACATACTCATATATTCTTAATAAAACCTCCTTACTCGTTCTCCTCGCTGACTGATGAAGAAAGAAGACACATTTGGTGGATTGAAAGGAATAGAGGTTACCGCTGGAGCGAAGGATATATAGACTACAGAGAATTTTCTAGAATAATCAAACCCTATCTGAAGGAAAAAAAGGTTCTTGTTAAAGGTAGTGAAAAAATTAATTGGGTTCAAGAGCTATGTGGTCATAATAATGTTTCTGACATATGTGAAAATAAAAGTGTTCCTAATTTAAAGACTCTTAGTGATCTTTACTGTAAAGATCTATTTTTGTATAATTGTTTTGCTCATAAGAACTATTGTGCTTTAAGGAATGTATTGTGTATTAAGCAATGGTGTTTAGAAAATAATTTTTGTATTTCATAAGTTTAATAAACTGAATAAATGTTTTATTACTATACTGTGTTTGTTTTTCATACTATGAGCAGTACAATGCTATATTAATACCTTGCCAGAGAAACAAAGACAGAATGTCTAAAATCTGTTTCAGAGGACTCATGTTATGGGCTCGGGTAATAAGAATTCATAAGAATCTGATCGACCTGATCGAAGAAAGTGATTAGGTATATAATTAGACTTGTCAGATCTTAGTGAACACACCTCGGAGCACCACATCTTTATAAATTGAAAACAAACTCATTACTCTTCTATAGTAGCCCGAATCGGGACCTTCTTAAAAATGATTCGCAATTATTTCAAACCGCTGTATGAAAAATAATAATATACATAAAATTCGATTATGTTCTTTCCGACGCTATTTGAATACTTGATGTATGAATGAACAGCTAAGTGAGGTAAGAATTAGGGCAAACCAGATACGCTGAATGATGGCGTATCTGGTTGCCCTAATTCTTACCTACTGTTTTTTAATTCTAACACAATGGGACCGCATTCTCAGAATGACCACCATTCCTAACAAAAACACAAATGCACTTTGAAACACGACATAATTGGCAATATAATTTCATTACCTACAACACAACCAGCCCGTTTTTAACCAACATAGTTACTAAATTGGCGTTGAAGTATTACGAGGCCCATAAAACCTTATTGCATTCGGTTCCATTATCTTTCATAAGATGTGGATCCTTATAAAGAGTGGCTCCCGAGTTTTGCTTTATTACCACTTAACTTTAAACCGAGGTTACTTGGGTAAGCACTGGTGATTGGAAAACTAGCCGCACGCCAAATTGCTGGTATTTATAGACTTTATTGATATTAGTTGAGGAGAAAATTGACTTAAAATGTTTTGAAGCGAGACATTTTTGCGTGAATGGGGGACGTGCAGTTTATTCCATGGAATCTTGTAAGTGGACATGTTGGGCCTAAAAGATATTACGGCTTGGTGGTTTGTAAAAGTCAACGCCAGCAAAAGGGATAGATAAAGCTTCTTACGACCAGACAATGAGTTAAGGCACGCAGGAGAGAGTATTTTGAGTCTAATGAGGTTCCATCAATTTAAGATTTAAGTAATATCCTCAAGTAAAGATTACTTGCAATCTGCCTGCTAGAATTGAAATTGAAAGATCAGAAATTCAGAATGCAAAAGCCTTAAACCAGGCCAATATAGAATTGAGCAAGAATGGCGACAACAGGGCCTTCACGATTGCACTAGATGAAGGACCTGTGTCCAGAAGTGAATTAGGGCTGAATAGCGTAAGAAATCTTGGTACCTAACTTACTTCTGCATGGTTTAGGTATACATATTTGCATAACGTGAGTTATCAAAAAGACGATTTGTGGTGTTTAAGTTTCTGAATGACCAAGTTCCACATCTTAGATAGTTTCAAATCCTCTTCTCCCTGGAAGCTTGAAGGTCCTCTCCACTAAACGTCATTACTATAATTAAATTAAGTACATAATGAGAATTCACCTTTACCGCAATGTATCCTTTATACTTTTGATTGTTGGCACTTGATGGAACTTGTTATAATACATTATGAAAATTTATTCACTTGTACTATTCCACAACTTTTTTTTTGAAAAGTTGTGGAATAGTACAAGTGAGTAAGTTTTCATAATGTAAGTATTTACCGCAATGCCTGAAGACCAAAGTCTACAAGCAATGCGTTCTACCCGTTATGACATACGGTGCCGAGACGTGGACACTTACAGAGAGGTTGGTTAATGCTCTAAAGTTTGCGCAGCGGGCTATGGAAAGGGCTATGCTTGGGGTGTCTCTGAGGGATAGACTCCGAAATGAGACTATCTGGCAAAGAACTAAAGTGGTCGACATAGCTCGCAGAATAAGTAAGTACTCATTGAAGTGGCAGTGGGCCGGCCATATCTGCAGAAGAACCGACGGCCGATGGAGCAAACGAGTTCTAGAGTGGACACCGCGTCTCGGCAAACGTGGGGTAGGACGTCCACCCGCTAGATGGACCGACGACCTGGTAAAGGTCGCAGGCTGGGACTGGATGCGTAAGGCGCAGGTCCGTGTATTGTGGCGTAAATTAGGAGAGGCCTACGTCCAGCAGTGGACTGCGATAGGCTCATTTGATTGATTGATTTGATTGATGAGAATTCATTTTTTGCATACACCTAATCTGTTAATTTCTTTGCTGGGACTTTGCGCATCTGATATTTAGCTTCGCAGCATTATAGTCGCCCCCTGTCGAGATATCCTATAATAAGTAGGTGCGACAACAAGCTGAAGCAAGACTGAAGACAGATAGCCTAAGAATTATTACATTAGCTTCACTCACCGTGAAATATGCACTCCGCAATATCTCGTCCGAATCATGTCATACTACAAGATTTATTGCTGCTTGTGCTTACTCGCCTTTTATATCATTAAATGTGCCGTATTCTACAAACTTGATTGAGCTGATCACTTCTGTCCACAGTCTGTCCAACCGTTTATTTTACTTTTGATTTTATTATACATTATCAAAGGTTCTTGCACTAATTTTGTCAAAATTAGTGTAAGAACCTTTGATAATGCTATAAAAGCGAAACCGGTCAGGTATTTTTCAAATTAAAATAAAAGTGGAATAGTACAAGTGAATTTTCATAATGTATTATAACAAGTTCCATCAAGTGCCAACAATCGAAAGTATAACGGATATTTGATTTTATTACTTTAATTTACTTTTGTTTCTTTAATGGGTATTTTATGGTAAAAATTAACGTAGATAAATATGATTAGGCATTTTATATATTTCATTTACCGCGTATTTTAAAGTTCCCTTTTGCGAATAATGGAACAGTTAGGTACGTTCACAGGCCGCTGTCAAAAGTAAAATAAACGGTTGGACAGAGCAGTCTATTTGTCCTTATATAGCTTCTACGTAATGAAGAATGGTAAATTCACTCATCCGTAAAAAATATTAAGTTTATTAGCTTTGTCGACGTGATGTCATAAATTCGGTTTATGTTATTCACTACATGGTTATGGCTTATATTAGCTTAATTTGGGCTAGATGATGTTGTGTGTGAATGTACACAAATATTTATTAACTAGCTGACCCGCGCAACTTCGTTTGCGTCACATGAGAGTGAGGTATGGTATTAATATTTCGAGTATTATAATGTTTCCCGTTGCATTTACCCCCGTCGCGCTTATTCTCGTCGCGTCGCGTCGCTTGTAGTCATTAGAGCTGAACCGCTTATCTTCGTTTACGTCACATGAGAGTGAGAAGGAAAGAGATGTTAAAGTGATAAAATGTTTCCCGTCGCGTTCCCGTTAAGAGAAACAATTTAGTAATACACAATTTTTACCTAACTGTAACCATTTACGCAGCGTACGCCTCGGAAGCTCTCAGACGGTAAAAAATATTCCCCGTTTTCAAAACATTCTTCATTGCTGCTCCGCTCCTATTCGTCTTAGCGTGATGTTATATAGCCTATAGCCATCCTCGATAAATGGACTATCAAACCGTAAAATAATTTTTAAAATCCAACCGGTAGTTCCTGAGATCCTAGCGTTCAAACAAACAAACAAACTCTTCAGCTTTATAATATTAGTATGGATTAAATATGTATTATTATGGTGCCGACCGGGTTTTGAGGAATTCCCGTCCCCGTATTCTATGGGAAAGTATTTCAGGAATAACATGCAGCGCGTTTGTGTGTGTAGCGTGTTATTCCAGACGATAATCTATCCTTGTACCAAATTTCAGCCAGATCCGTTCAGCCATCAGCAGTAAAAGAGATAACTTTCAGACTTAAAATATTTATCACAATTCCCTACATCCGCGACCAGGTAGATAGAAGATAGCTTGAAGAGTATTAAATAAGAATGTATTTAAACTAGTACTTCTGCGAAGAGTAGGTAGACCCCGCGAGCTACCAGAAACCAAACCAAAAATGCAACATCTGGATGTAATATTTGGTAAAAACTAAAATTTATGTCCACTTTAATAAAATAATAAAATATATAATGTGAGTTTTTCTGTAGGTCGAAAATACATAAAATTTTATTTTTAGCTTATTCATCTATGATTTTCATTAAAACTTTTTATTAAACTTTTCTTGAGCATTTTTAGTTCACGAAGACAATGAAAATTATCGCACATTACATAAGAATGGTACACGAATAACCGTTGACAAGGTAGCTACCTTCTCCATTAAAGACATCAAATTAGCGTAATAAAATTATATCCAGGCAAATAACAATAAAACTAATTTGAGCACACGTCTGTAGTGGTCAAACCGGAGTATTTCGGTAAAGGTTTGGCCCATCAACTGTACAGCATCTGGGCTCTTAATTTAATTAAAAAATTCACAGAAGATACGCATTCGGCGGCTCTCGCAATCTACCAAATTGCTGTTACTCGGACCGACACCGGCAGCACTAATTTCCCTAAATATTATTTTCTCATCCTTTATCGCATATTTTGAAATTAACCCAACCCCAGTAATAACTGTTATAACAATATTTTTGATTAAATTCGCCCAAAACCAATACTTAAACGTTATCAAATTATTATCGTTCAGCGAGGACAATCGGAGGACCATGGCTGCATTGTGGAAGATTACGAATGGAACCTCCTTTTTGGTGTTTAGGTAACTTAAGTTTTTCTTATGCACCTTTTATGTTAAGTTTAGAAGACAGATTAAAAGCCTAATCTGTCTTAATTTGACATACCTAGGTAGAATTTAAATCTTAATGATACGGGTTACCTAAAGTAAGAAAAAAAATGTAGAGATATACATATATCACATGTATTAACAGTAGTACGAAAGGTGGTATTAACAGTAGTACCACGGGCAAGAAAGATCCTGCTACCTCAATCAATCAATCATCAACTGCAAATCACAAGAAAAGTTTATAACTCAAGCACTTGCGCAAAGTTTACAGACAGCAATGATGATGGGCGGGTTCTTGGATTTTGTGGAATAACTGTATTTTAATACTAGCTGACCCGCGCAGTAAATCACCCATTCCCGTCGCATTTACTCCCGTCAGAATAATTTCGTTAACGATAGATGTTTCCCGTCGCATTATTGTAGAAATTGCGCATATTCATGCATAGGACGTGGACTACCGATGTACGTCGCCAGCAGAATAGTGAATCGACCAAAAAGCGAAAAAAAAAGCGAGGTCAAACGGGATAAAAAAAGTATCCTATGTCCGTCTCCTGGTTCTAAGCTACCTCCCCACCAATTTTCAGTCAAATCGGTACGGCCGTTCTTGAGTTATAAATGTTGTAACAAACCCGTCTTTGTTTTATATATTAAGATTTATTTCTTTTACAAATTTACAGTTGCAGTTGTTTAAATAGTTACGGTATAAGTAGTAATCTGACAACTGCAGATCTGAGATTGTTCCAAAGAGTAGGTGCTTACAACTGCATAATTTGGTGGTAATTCTTCCAATGCTGAAATCGAACTTTCTTGTCTATATCTATACTAATATTATAAAGAGGAAATATTTGTTTTTTTGTTTGTTTCTTTGTAACGAATAGGCTCCGGAACTACTGGACCGATTTGAAAAAATCTTTCACTTTTGGAAAGCTACACTCTTTGCGGTGAACATATGCTATATTTTATTCCCGTATTCCCACGGGAACGGGAACTACGCGGGTGAAACCGCGTGACGTCCGCTAGTACTCAATAATAACGCTAGAAGACCCAAAACAGTTATAAGGTATATACTACGAAATTTAGATCAGTGGCTGACAACCGGTCGGTAAGCAAATAAAAAACTTTTATATTATAATTTTTCAGTAGATATTAGGTACAGAATCACAGTACCTTAGGTCGGCGCAATACTCAGCTGCCATATACATTCACCATGAGCAGCCTAAGAACACATTCTCTGCTTTGGCTTTCGTTGTAACCTCGTAGCACGGCACGTCTCGATCCCTCCTGAAATGCATGCACCACGTAACCCACTGAGTGTTTACGTAACCAACGATCCACAAAAATGTTCCACTCTTACACAACCATCCTACTAGGGTAGCCAAAGATTGTCTCTGAAAGGTAGAGCTGTAGAGGTATAGCTACCGAACACCCTGCCTATTCGCTCAAAGAGCTTGCAGATATAAATACTCGTAGCAACAGCAGGCTCAAAAAGTGCTCAAGTCAGAATCTCGAATCGAGTTCAAATGTTGTCGTGCCTCTGCGCAATGTTCTGGATTTTTCGCTTTAATATGAATATACCAGCGAGGGTCCTCCTATGCTAATAATGTCACTATGCGCCGACCAAAAGATTGCCGACCACTGAATTCCAATTTCCGTAAGTACCTAAGTCGTTTAAGCTCAGTAATTTTCCCGCGATCTTGTGCTCTTACTAATAGCTTCAAGCTATTATGGCAACACTTTAAGCCGCATTTGCATAATAAAATTACGGCACCGGACCTTGAAACATCGTACCTATAAAAAGTAGACAAGTACATAGCCGTATCATCGTTTACCGTATAAATGCTAAATCGATTTGATCAACGGCTATTAATCGAATTTTCCGTACCCAACGGTAATCGAATGATTATTTAGATAGTTATGAACAGTAGGTAGGCACACTATCAACTTAAAAATAATAATCGAGACTAATCGAACATGGAAACGGCTATGTATTTGTATGTTTAATTCAAATGACTATAAATAAAAATATACAAAATTTAAAAAATTCCACACAGCACATAGAAAAGCCAAATTAAACATCTTAAATTATTTTGATGAAAAATTACTAAGCATAGCAACATTGCTAGGAACCTTGGCATCAAGATCAATTCATCCGTTTCAGCACTACTACAGTGTCACAGACAGACAAACACACATACAGACAGCGATAAAACTCATTTATTTTTCACTCTATAAATTCTGCTGAAAAAGTCACGATTCTGGTTGGTTGCTGGTTAGATTGAAGACATCGGTTCTATCATCGAATTAGGAATTCAAACAGCAGTCGCTCCCAACAAGAAGACGTATAAAATTTGCAAAATCATAAGGAATCTCAAAAATACCATCCATCGCCATATAGTTCAAAAAATAACACAGCACAAATCTTGATTGAAAACCTTAAGTTGTCGGTAGGTAGAGACACAGAATTGAATATTGAAAGAAATCTGCTTTGCGCAGATAGCTATCCATTAACCCATTACCTACTTAAGTACCTACTAGAATTTGCCAGTGGGCATACTCTGGTATGATTTGTAAAATTACTGTATAGGTACGCTGCTTCCGTCATTACAAAAACACGTCGAATGCTTGGTTAAAGAGTATTATATATGATTGGTGATAGATATTGGGAATTTTCTAAATTAACGTACACAATCATAACCTGGAAGAGGTTGCAGGCTGGGACTGGATGCGGAAGACGCATGACCGTGTATTGTGGCGACCGTGAAGCCGGGGCCACATTAAAGAAAACGTCAATGCCCATCATCGCGATAAATATTGCGCTAATTATGGCGTTAATTCTTAACGTCACCATTTGAGTAGTGTGGCCGCTTCAACGTAATAATTCTCGCGTGAATGCCCATTTTTGGCGTTAAAATTGACGTTAAGTGTGACCGAATTAAATTGTACAAAAATACCTTAGCTCCTTAAAAATATACTGAATGTATCTATATAATACTGGCACAGAGAAAATATACCGATAAAAATACCGATTATCAAAACGTGTTTATTCTTTAATTACTACCTTATTTTTATAAAAGAAGAACCTAGAATTTACATTTAACATTTTATTTGAAGGATTGAATTCAACGTCCTTCACCTGCGCTTCGTAAAAAAAATTACCGAATGTTATTGCAACAAACCCTACAAAGAAAAAAATCATTGCGATGAGGAATTGGGTTTTTATTTTTTCAGGTCCTTAGCGAGCTCCGGGGGAACCTCCCATCTTGCTCCCCCAAAGAGAGCCGCCGAACGGTTCTCGACGGGAATAATCTTTGGAAATTCTTTGGCTTTCGGCCGAAATTTTCCCGGCTTTCCGGATTCCCGGCTATAGGGAGGAGGAATACCACCAGGTTTAATGGGTAGGACGGCCCCGTTCCGGGACCGGGAGCCCCACACCCAGCTGTTTTACATGATAATTTTGCAATCCAATATGGCCGCCGCGCCGAAATCATAAAATTTCATGATGGGTATCGTTTAAGGGGTTTTTTGGTATGCCGAGTACGAATTTCGGGTTAATTTAGAGAACCAATATGGCCGCCGTGCCGTTTTCACAAAATTTCATGATGGGTATCGTTTAAGGGGTTTTTTAGTATGCTGAATACGAATTTCGGGTTAATTTAGAGATCCAATATGGCCGCCGCGCCGTTATCACAAAATTTCGTGATGGGTATCGTTTAAGGGGTTTTTTGATATGCTGAATACGAATTTCGGGTCAATTTAGAGATCCAATATGGCCGCCGCGCCGTTATCACAAAATTTTATGATGGGTATCGTTTAAGGGGTGTTTTGGTATGCTGAGTACGAATTTCGGGTTAATTTAAAGATTCGAATATGGCCGCCGCGCCGTTATCACAAAATTTCATAATGGGTATCGTTTAAGGGGATTTTTGGTATGCTGAGTACGAATCTTAGGTCAATTTTGCAATCCAAGATGGCCGCCGTGCCACTGTTGTGAAATTTCATGTTGTATATCGTTTATGGGGTTTTTTGGTATGCCAAATACGAATTTCAGGTAAATTTTGCAATCCAATATGGCTGCCTCGCCACCGTTGTAAAATTTCATGTAGCATATCGTATAAATGGAATTTTGATATGCTGAGTACGAATTTAGGGTTAATTTTGCAAAATTATCTTGAAATTCGTACTCAGCATACCAAAAAACCCCTTAAACGATACCCATCATGAAATTTTGTGATTTCGGCTCGGCGGCCATATTGGATTGCAAAAATTATCATAAAATTCGTACTCAGCATACCGAAAAACCCCTTAAACGATACCCTTCATGAAATTTTGTGATAATGGCGCGGCGGCCATTTCGGATTGCAAAATTATCATAAAATTCGTACTCAGCATACTAAAAAACCCCTCATACAATATACAGCATGAAATTTTACAACGGTGGCGCGGCGGCCATCTTGGATTGCCAAATTGACCTAAAATTCGTACTCAGCATACCAAAAAACCCCTTAAACGATACCCAACATGAAATTTTGTGATAACGGCGCGGCGGCCATATTCGAATCTCTGAATTAACCTGAAATTCGTACTCAGCATACCAAAAAACCCCTTAAACGATACCCATCATGAAAATTTGTCATATCGGCGCGGCGGCCATATTGGATCTCTAAATTAACTCGAAATTCGTACTCAGCATACCAAAAAACCCCTTGTACAGTATCCAACATGAAATTTTACAAAGGAGGCGCGGCGGTCATCTTGGATTGCAAAATTGACCTAAAATTCGTACTCAGCATACCAAAAAACTCCTTAACGGTACCCATCATGAAATTTTGTGATAATGGCGCGGCGGCCATATTGGATCTCTAAATTAACCCCAAATTCGTATTCAGCATACTAAAAAACCCCTTAAACGATACCATCATGAAATTTTGTGATAACGGTGCGGCGGCCATATTGGATCTCTAATATACCCAAAAATACTGACTTTTACCAATATACTGATATCGAAAAAAGTCAATAAAATATACCGAAAAAGTATTAAAATACTGAAAACGGTCACACTCTCACGGTGCGCACTGACACACGTAGTGTGGCCGCTTCAACGTAATAATTTTTGCGTTAATCTCTTTGATGTGCCGCCACTTGAGCTATCGCCTAACGTCAAACGGCAATGTGAATGCCGTTGTCGAATTATCGCGATAATTCGGTGGCTACACTAACGTTTAACGTTCATCAACGCCATTATTAATGGCATTTCTCCTTAGTGTGGCCCGAACATGAGAGACCTACGTTGAAAAGACGGACATAGGCTGATTTGATTTAATCCTGAAAGCTCTATTTTTAACCCCCAACGAAAGCTGAAGCTGGGAGAGTTATAAGTTTAATCTGTGTGTCCGTCTGTGGCATCATAACTGTCCAACGAATACGGCCTAGATGGTTCTTAGCTATAAATTGAAGATCATCAGCCGACTAAACTTCCAGAGTGATGAAAGCATTTTACTTTAAATTCGATTTCGTCGGCAGAATTGGTGAGCGGCTAGCTGGGTACCCTTCAGGGAGTCGTGAATTCTGGTCACTTGCCAAAGCTGCCGAGGGAAACTTCTGTCAGTCAGGTTTACCACCTTTGCTTAAACCCGACGGTAGTCTGGCCCAGAGTGCCGGGGAGAAGGCCGACCTTTTGGGTTTTCTCTTTGCCGCTAACTCGACCATGAGCGACGGGGGTGCTGTACCGCCGGACGTTCCGTGGTGTGGAACTTCCATGCCGGAAGTTAAATTCACGCAGCGGGACGTCCGACGGGAGCTTCGTTCTCTGGACGTTCATAAGTCGAGTGGGCCGGACGGTATACCCGCGGTGGTACTTAAGCAGTGTGGTCCAGAGTTGTGTCCGGTACTTACACGTCTTTTCACGCTTTCATATTCTATGCGACAAGTCCCGGCGTCGTGGAAGATCGCGTATGTGCATCCTGTGCCCAAGAAGGGTGATAGGACCGACCCGGCCAATTACAGGCCTATAGCCGTCACCTCACTATTGTCTAAAGTGATGGAGCGTGTAATTAATACACAGCTCCTGAGGTACCTTGAGGAAAACGACCTGCTCAGTGACCGGCAGTACGGTTTCCGTCACGGTCGCTCGACGGGCGATCTTCTCGTGTGCCTCACACACCGATGGGCGACGGCTATCGAGAGTAAGGGCGAGGCTCTAGCAGTGAGCCTCGACATTTCTAAAGCCTTTGACCGGGTCTGGCACCGTGGTCTTCTTAATAAATTGCCCTCCTACGGACTGACCGAAAGATTATGCGGATGGGTGTCCAGCTTTTTGGCCGGTAGAAGCATCAGGGCTGTTGTCGACGGCAGCTGTTCTGACTGCATGGCCATTAACGCTGGAGTACCGCAAGGCTCAGTGTTGTCCCCTACTCTGTTTCTGCTGCATATCAATGACATGTTGTCTATTGACGGCATTCATTGTTATGCAGACGACAGTACGGGGGACACTTGTTACACAGGCCGCCCCGGTATCTCTCGGGACGCAGTGGAAGAAAGTCGTGAACAGCTTGTGTCTGAAATCGAGGCTACTCTTACTAGAGTGTCCGATTGGGGTAGACAAAATCTTGTTCAGTTCAACCCCTCCAAGACACAGGCGTGTTTCTTCACCGCTAAGAAAGCCCCAATTACTGTAGCGCCACAATTCCAGGGCACATCTCTTTCCATCTCTAAATGTATAGGGATCCTTGGTGTTGATATCTCCAGTGACGTTCAGTTCCGCAGTCATTTGGAGGACAAGGCCAAGCTAGCGTCCAAGAAGCTCGGTGTGCTCAACAGGGCGCGGCGGTACTTTACTGCGGCGCAAACACTGCTTCTCTATAAGTCGCAAGTGCGGCCACACATGGAGTACTGCTGTCACCTCTGGGCGGGGGCACCTGAATATCAGCTTCGTCCATTTGACTCGGTGCAGAGGCGAGCTGTGAGAGTTGTCAACGATCCTTTACTGACAGGTGGTGTTGAACCTCTTTGCGACAGGAGAGACTTTGCCTCCTTATGCGTGTTCTACCGCCTGTACAATGGTATCTGCTCTGAGGAATTGTTTGACATGATGCCCACGGCTACGTTCTATCATCGCACCGCTCGCCATAGACTGGGATTTCATCCTCACACCCTACGTCCGGAGCGTTCGAGCACGGTTAGATCCGATAGGGGATTTCTTCCGCGCACGCTTAGGTTGTGGAATGATCTTCCTGCCTCGGTTTTCCCAAACGCCTACAGTATGGGGTTCTTCAAAAGGGGTCTAAGAAGGTTTTTACAGGGTCGGCAGCGCGAGTGTGGCGCCTCTGGTGTTGCAAACGTTCATAGGCTGCGGTGACCACCAGTCCTCCTGGTGGGCCGTATGCTTGTCTGCCACCTTAGTGGTATAAAAAAAAAAAAAAAAAAAAAAAACTAAAATTCATAGGTCCGATTTCGGAAATTTGGCACATCTACAGTTACTGTGATGTTATTTCTACAACATGCTATGCTAACCTGTATGTACCTGTTTGTAGCATCAAATAGTCTGCGATATACCCAACTCTTCAGAAAAGGCATCATAAAGGTACCTACCTCCATGGCTTTTTTTTATTTTCAAATTAACATTTTGTTACTTCTATGAAGTTCTAACCGAATTTCGTTGACTAATAAAGAGTATATTTTAGTTACGTTGGTTAATTCAATCACCATCATACATTTAAAATCACATTGAGTTATTATTACTAATAATTAGTAGAAATAATAACTCAATGTTTAATCATCAAATTATTGCACTCGTAGTTCTTTCATCAAGAATTCCGTACCTACTACTGTAAGAAAACAACATCCACCTGGTTTCTGCATGTTTATCAATATTATCATAGCAATTAATGACCAGACAATCTAATGAGAACTACATTTTAGCAAGCCCTTACGTCTTAGACCACTCTAACAAGGCAATCACTTCTATAATAATGCCAAAGGCTGTAATTTATCTGTAGGCAGGCACTAGATATCTAGTCTACGCGTCTCCAGTGGTAGTTGAAATTTTCTTGTCTCTAGCAACATTTTTCAATATACCTACCTAAGCAACCAGTAACTACACAAACTGACAAACTCGAGATAAAAATTGTAGAGCGTCTAATTATGATCTATTAAAATATTCTGTCTATTCATATTTCCTGTTGGAGTCTACGAAATATCCATATTATTATTCATTCAAAGTCTGCACCCTACTTCCTAAATCCTACTGCGGTGTCTTTCCACTCCGACCAACTAAACCGACCAACCGTTGTTCGGAATGGAACTCAATAAGGGACTTTATTCCTATCGGACCAACTGGTTGATGACAGATGTTAATTTATGAAAAAATGTTCCACTCGGACCAACTGCAATACCAACTGAAACGGATCAACGATTTTCTTTTTCACCTATACATACTTCTTATAGTTGTTTGATAGGAATATTGTATTGATTTATATTAGGTCTTTACCTAAGAAATTATGCAGTTATCTATGAAAAAAAATTAAACGATTTTTTTTCATGTATTTTTTATTTGCATTAATCGAAGTAATCACCCATGCAATCAATGCATCTTTGCCAAAGCAGCGGCAGTTTATTGATGCCCTTCTTAAAGACATCAGCTGCACGGGAGCCTACAAATTCTTCAAAGGCACTTTGTACTGCCTCTCGGGTATTGAATTTCTTTGCCGCCAAGAAGTTATACAAATTCTGGAAAAGTAGTAGTCTGTAGGCGCAAGGTCGGCGATACTCACCAGGTATCGCGGTTGACGGAGAGCTTCCAACCCCAGTTCTTGCAACTTGGAGACCGTCTGCTGTGCAGTATGAGGTCGCGCATTGTCGTGCAGGAGCCCTTCGACACAGCGGCACTACCGACACTAGCGACACTACCGGTAGTGTGGCTTGGTAGTGTGGTGGGTAAGAAGGGGTGCAGGAGCAGTGGAGACGAGCGATTGACCAATACTGGTTGGAGATGTGCCAGCTTCTCCATCATTGTGTTCAGTTCTTCACAGTAGGTACACATTTGTAGCAATGCTCACCCCGTTTCGTAAAAAGCTGTGATACCTCACACCGGCGCTAGACCACCAAACAGTGACCATCACTTTTCTAGGGGTAAGTTTTCTTTTAGGGCATTGTTTAGGTGCTGAACCAGGATCCAACCAACTTGCTGAGCGCTTGCAGTTATCAAACAGAATCCATTTTTCATCGCAAGTAACAATGCGGTTGAGAATTCCTTCATTTGTGTGTCTGTTGAGCAATGGAGCACTCATTTGTCAAGCTTTTTTACCTTGCCAATTTTACGCAAATGGACCAATATTGTTTTGACGCTAACGTCGAAAGCTGCTGCTAATTCAACCGTAGATTGTGTATCATCGGCTTCCACAATCGCCTTTAATTCGTCATTGTCGACCAAAGTCTTCGGACGACCGCGAGGTTCATGTTTCAGGTCAAAATTTCCAGAACGGAAGCGACCAATCCAATTACAGGCGGTGCGTTGGTTTGTAGTGTTGGTACCGTAAACGTCGTCGTTGATGTTGCGTGCCGCTTGTGCCGCGTTGCTGCCACGACGATAGGTGGGTACTCATATTCCATAATTATTCGCTTAAGAAATGCGATGAAAACGTTACGCTAATCAATAAACAAATGTCTACTTTTGGAAAATGAATTCCATGTTTTAGCCCCTCTCTATAAAATAGAGTGCAGAGACGCTTATGGCGAGACTTTGTCTGTAGTCTGTGACTCTGTTGCATTAAACAAGGTCACTAGGTCACGTGGATCATCTGTTCAAAGTTTGAAATAAAACAAAAATAACAACGTCAATTGGATTGAACTTTCACAGTAACGTTTTAGAGAGGGGCAGTCAGGTGAGTTCTTGTTTAAAATAAAATTAATTTCAAATTAGAATTCTGATTTAAAAAAAAAATTGATTTGAAATGGCCAGTACCGCAAAACGGCAATTACATAAGGTAAAGACCTATTATTTTATTCTTATCCGCAACCAAAGTTGTCACTTTGGTACCTAATGTACCTACCTACCTATCAAAGCGTGAGTAGGTATTGGACCTTTTTCATTAAAGTATGGTTCCGTGTAAAGAGAGGGTTATTGTGGGATTCAAATGTGCCTATTTCCTTGAGGTCTGACAATTTGTTTCATTAGTGGTGATGGCGAGGACTTCCCTGTCCGTCTTTCTGTTAAAACTAGAGGGGCGAGAATTAGATTCTCCCCCTCTACATATCTACATACTTAATTGTTTGTATGGAATAGATTCTAGTTTCGGGAGTCTATGCGATGCAAACAAACAATAAAGTGTTTAGATCACAGATACGAGTATCAGAAAAGATCTTTTTTCTGATCTCTGTGGTTTAGATAGAACACTTGTTTTTTGTTTGCATCGAACAGGCTCCGAAATTGATTGTGATTTGATTAGGTATATATTTGAATAAGAATTATGGAAGTCAGTGCAACTTTACCACTTTTACATACATACATACACATGGTCACGCCTTTTATTCCCAAAGGGTAGGCAGAGGCATACATACATATATTATATGTCCATATTTCACCTTTTTAGAATTTGTTCCACATAATAGGTGGCGTACCCGTATTGCCGTGTTGAGATGGACAGGCGCAGGTTGTGACTGCTTGCTGTTGATTTTTTTCAAGCCGCCTAAAAGTCTTCAACGTCGCTTAACGACTGCCAATTTACTGGCAACCTGGACGTTCTTAACGTGCCTTCCGAAGCACGAAAACGCTCAAATAAATGTCACAAATTATTCATACTTTTGATTGAGAGCACTTGGTGGGACCTGCTGCACATATTGAATAACGGCACTTGTACTATTCCACAACATTTGTCACTACAAATGTCATAAAGTGGTCATATGGGTGGTCACCCATCCGAGGAATGGCCATAGCGAAAGTTGCTTAATGCAGTGATATCGTTACAGAACACCGAGGCTACGAGCACGCTTTTACCTAAAGAATTAATAGTGGCAGGTTGGCAAACCATTCAATTGGAACCGGAACATGACAGTATTGATCAAAAAATTGCAAATTTAAGGCGTATTGTAGGACATTTATTTTAAGTTTCACAATAACATCAGATTTTACCTATTTCTCTTTTACCTTGTCCCCTCACTCACACATGATCCTATTTATGTGTGGACGGCATAAACACTTACCAATACACACTAGGGCTTGAACTCCGGAATTCCGGAATTGACATAATTCCGGAATTCCGATAAAATCTAATATCGTTCTCAATTCCGGAATTGGCGAGATCAATACCGGTATTTCGATATTGAAAAAAAAAAATTTCGCTTCTTTTTTAATTTCATTACAAATAAAAATGTAGATAATAAGCTTCTTAATTAGGATTTCTCTATTAACAAATTAATTCGATTATGTACTTAGGTATTAATCATTTTATTTGATGATATTTCTTAAACCTACTAAGAAAGTAAATCCATAAAACTAATGGTATTTGATAGAAAACATACTATTTAAATAATAATAATATTATTGAGGACATTTTTGTATTTTTTTTTTGACATTTAGACTTCAATTTATAGTGCGAACTTAGGCCTAGCTCTGACTTATGCTACGAGTTAAATTTAACTTTGATAGAAACGCTGTAAGAACTTGACAGAGGTCTCGCTCAGAATAGTTCTAGTAGTTCTGACGGAACTCATGGGGCCCGTACCTTACTATTAGGAGCAAACTTTGCCCCAAGGCGCTCCACTGACCCAGAGTGAGGATGGTCCTGGGTTCCCTATATAACATATTACTTCGCACATGGCTCCGTCTCAGGCACCCGACGCTGATTACAGCGAGAACGACGTGCCCGAAATCACTGAAGGTGAGTTAGGGACGACTGTACTGCAGCTTAGATTCCGCAGGGACCGTGCCCCTGGACCCTACAGCATTCCAGGCCGAGCGTGGCTCCTGGCTCTTGAGGATCTCGAGCCTCGAGTGAAGGAGCTCTTTAGTGCATGCCTCGAAAAAGGCCAGATTCCCAAGGTCTGAAAGACAGGGAAACTGGTTCTGATCCGAAACGCAAGGTGGTCAGCAGTCTACCCATCCGGGGATCGGCCGATCGTGTTGCTCCGTTGAGCAAATCCGGCTGATCCCAGATCGGTCGATCCCCAACAATTATACGCTCAAGAAGCTTGCATTCCTCGTTAGGTATGCAAGCTCCTTGAGCGTATCATTGCACAGCGCACAGTCGGGCACCTCACACGCGTGGGGCCAGATCTGGCGGAAAACCAGTTTGGTTTCCGTCAAGGGCGCTCCACGGTGAATGCGATCATGCGCATTAGAAGACTGACGGAGGAGTAACATCGCAGGGTGAGGTGGTGTTGAAAGCGATGGCGATGTCAAGAGACACCGGCATCGCCTTCAACACCTTGCCCTGGAGCTGCGTTAGGGAGGCGCTTATTTATCATGTGAATTGAATGAATTGTCGGGGCCTATCTTTCCGAGAGGGCCATAACTTACCCAAGCTGGCTTGGGCCCAGCCGGGTCAGCGAGATACATCGTGCGGTGTTCCGCAGAGATCAGTCTTAAGACCGCTTCTGTGGAACATCGGTTACGATTTGGTGCTGCGTGGTCCGTTACTCAGAGGCGGCATGTCTCGAGGATCTGGCAGCGAGGCAACTTGCGTCCTTATTTAAATAAATTGATTATATTTCTTATTTATTCTTTTCTGGTGCAAGGAGGCGCTGGAGCGGGGTCATAGGCCTACGTCTCTAGAAATCTAGTTTCAGCAGTTCCAGCTCCACAAGGAAACCGTGGAGACCTGGACTTGAGCAACAAACCGAATCGCCACATCACATCACACAAGGGGGGAATTGCCGAATCGCCACAATCAAGGCGGTCAGACCGGTCATGGGCGAGTGACTAGAGAGGAGCCACGGTGCGGGTGCTCTGTCCTACCGGTTGTCACAGATGCTTATCGGGCACGTGAGCTTCAGTAAGTATCTGTGACGAATACACCGGGAAACCACCCATGAGTGATAGCACTGCGAGGAACGCAGTAAGGACACAGTACTTCACACACTAGTGCAGTGCACAGAGTGGGCTTAACAGCGCCCGGTCCTCGTGGTAGATCTGGACGTGGACATTTTCTCACTGGAGACCATTGCTCGAGCTATGATCTCCAGTGGGAGTAAGTGGGACGCCACTGCGTCTTTCTGTGATCAGTTAATGCGGCGAAAAGTGATCGAGAGAGAACGCTCCCACCCGAATTCCCATGTCTTTGCCCAAGACTATCGGCCTCCATAATCGGGGGCCTGATGACGGTGGGAGGGCTAATCGCTGTCCTTACAAAAGCGCGCCCAAGACGAAAGCGTGACGTGAAAGATTCACGCACGCCACACGCCCTGAGATGCGGAATAACACCTGAACAAGCCCTAAATACGCGGGATAGCACCCGAACCTCCTAGGTGAGGCCGCAGTGATAGTCAAGGTCTGTGGGGAATCCTGGGCTCATCCTTCTGAGGGCTT
Organism: Miltochrista miniata; assembly: GCA_933228765.1. NCBI lineage: Eukaryota > Metazoa > Arthropoda > Insecta > Lepidoptera > Erebidae > Miltochrista > Miltochrista miniata. The sequence continues at coordinate 31,383,395 of OW121751.1, forward strand.
ACCCGGGCCAACCGTAGGCAATAGTTAGGAAACGTGTGGTTTTTAGTTGGTTACGTTAAAATAAGTAATTCTACTGGGAATCAAAGTAGTTTATCACTAATCACGTAGGACTGCCAGCCCCCGTTTCTTTTTTTACATATCACTATTTTGTACAAAACGAAACTTGATTGAGTTCCGGAATTCCGGAATTCCGGAATTCAAATACTGAATATCGAAACCCAATTCCGGAACTGAAAAAGCGTCCGATATTCAAGCCCTAATACACACTGAGTCTTTGGCGGAAATTGGGATCGCCAAAAGGTAAAAAAGCAGCGTTTTCGGCCTCCGCCATCGAACGAATAATTTTCTAGAAATCTAGAGTCTTTCCATTCTGCACTTAATAAATGTTTAAATAAGAACGTACGATTATTAAATATTACCGTTGATATCGCAACATATATGCAAGATGTCAAACAAACGAAAAAACCAGTATAATATTCGAGATACAGTTGAACGCGACGGAAGTCAATTCGACGGGAAATATTATATTACTTAAATATGAGTAACACAGCTCTCTCTTTAAGGCAAATGTAGTTGTACTCGTCAGCTAGTTTATAATAAAAGGATATTGTCTGTCCAAGCTTGAATTCTATTTTATTGTGTATTTTATACAAAACGGGATTTCGCGTGGCACAATTTATTATTAATTAAAGGTTTCGGTACCTTCACTTTCCTCGACGTTTCGACAGGAGGAAACGTCGAGGAAAGTGAAGGTACCGAAACCTTTAATTAATAATAAATTGTGCCACGCGAAATCCCGTTTTGTATAAAATATGTGTTCAACGCCTATTTTATTGTGGTCCTTTTGTTGTAGCTGCAAACTGCAAACCGTAAACTGAAGATGAGATGTACATTCCTTGGCTGTGTTAGTAAATTAGGTGGTAGTGTGTAAATAAGAAGGACGAGTTAAGATAATTGATGATCTTTATTTCACGCTTTAAGTAGGTACAGTATTCAGGTGGCTTGTAAAAACTATATATTAGCTAATACAAGTTATTACATTTTGGTATTGCTAGGTTATAAAATAAGAAGATTCATGACATGGCCAATAAACTTCGATGGTTGTGGCTCTTACTCTGGGACCAGGATGGTATAAAGTTCTTGAAGCTTTCTTTTGTGGTAAAAATAATTATGTTCTGTGGGTATCTTCTGAAGAATGATATAACGTTATGGAAATCACTGAAGTAGTCTATTCTAGCCATTTCAACATCAGTAATCCGTTTAATTGTTTTAACTGCATATGCAGCAGAACTTAATTTAACTGAAAATATTTTTATAAGCGGGCCTCACTGCAGGTCATAGTAGACCAAAAATAATAGTCTTAGCAGAATCCGCGAGATCACACCGTAAAATATTGCTTTTCATGCCATACCTACCTCAAATGCAGAAGGAAATCACGACGATTGTGCTGATCAAAGAACTGCACGAGCACTTGAAATCCATTGTAGCACCTGGAGATATTCACCGTTTCCATCTTTCATCCTGATATCTAAAATGGTTTGCTAACATCGTAATAAATGTAACAATTTTCGTTAATTTGTAGGAAATTTACAATAAATGCATTACAATAATACATAGATCGTCAGACAAGACTACATAAACAAACAATGTTTGAGACTGTCAGTATAACTGACACTGATAGTTTTACATAACGTAAACCTGATTTGGCACTTTGTCTTTTACGGTATACCTATTTATGGTACCTAGATGATGCTGGACGTGCGGACTCATCAACCGTGCAGGAAGCTGGTACCTCAGTCATACATACGGCCTTGTCAGCAGCACGGCAGTGGAAAGCTGCTAGAATGTGGGGCATTTCGGGATGGACTTCTGGTTGCAGGAGTTTAAAGGCGAAGCGTTTTGCGGAGGAGATAGGGCGTAGATTATGTTAGTTTCTATGCAGCGCCGCTAGTTCTTTGTGATGGTATTTAGCATTATACCACCCGTCGAAAATAATTGAGTCATAGTAAATGTGGTATAGTCCCCTTCACCAACCCATAGTCTTACCAGCCTCTTGGCTGATTTACACTCCGTACTTGCGTGTTATCTGTCCGGTGCGCTCTCCTCGCCCTCTCCCCATTCTGGAGCGGCCTTGCCTTCTTTGCATTCATTTCCCAGTTTAGGGATACGGCACGATTTACAGGCTACTTCGCCGTACTATCTCGGGATCTCTAGCTCCAGCTGAACGTGTTTGTCGTGCCCGTGAATAGTAAATGTGGTAATGTTAGTTGTCACAGAGCAACACGTCTACACGCGGACGAAACCCTCTAGTTGCAGTAGTTCGCGTATCGCTCTGTAGTGGTTGTTTACTATCCAGTTATCCTCATAACGATCCTGTAAGGTACAGTACGAATTTTCAAAAGAGCTTATGAACTCTTTGTTCACCATTTTTTTTTCAACATTTTGATGACATTTGAATGATGTCATTTATATACGTTACGTCTACTACAAACATGTAGGTAATAAAATCGTAACGCGCCGGTGTTTGTAAGTAAATTTCTTAAATTGAAGAATAATCATAAATAAGAACTCTTACTTTTTTTATTTGAAAAAAAAAAAATACCATTTTATGAAATATTACACCTCCCTTTTAGTAATCTATAACTGTAACCGTCGTTCACTTTTTACAAGAAATATATTGACGATGAAAGTAGAAAAAATATTTAGTACGTGCAAATACCTACTAATGACATAGGGAGGGAAAATCCTTGTCTTTTTTTTGCGATTTCATGGAAGTAGGAGTAGTTTACTTTCTAGAATTAGATGATGCGTTAATAATAAGTAGGCATATTATTTCCATACTTTATCTATTAATATCAACTAGTTACGTTAAACCAACCAAAGTTAATACAGGCAAGTGGCAACCCGGTTCAATCATGGCGACACTTGGGTGCCACGCATTATTTTGATTTTGTGATTTTGCTTTATCACATGGTGATCACAAATTCATTTAATTTGCATGGTGTAAAGGACAAAAATTTGTCTTCATAATTATATTCAAGTCAATTAACGTAGGCACCTATTTAAAATAAATTACACAATGAATCTGGCTTATTCAATATGACTCCTAAGATCCAATATCTTAGGGGTCTTCGGACAAAAGAGCCTACATTAGGAGGAAGGGTATAACGGCATCCCGTTCTTTGAGCAACCCGCCTGGGGCAGTACCTACCTCAGCCCTGCAGAAGACCGCGGTAATAGTAACCTGGCTCTGTGCTGGGTTATGTTCTCCGTCGGTGAGCAGGGTTCCAGAGCTCAATGGGCTGTACGGGACCCGAACCTGGGGATTACTTAATCTCCGCCCCAGGAGGCTGATCTGAGGCAGCAGCCTGTGAAAAGTCCCTGTGATCGTGCCGGAGGAGGTTACCGGAGTGGACGCAACCATTGCATCAGGGGGGGGCCACGGGCCCTTCCGTACGCCGTGCCAATACACCGCACTACCTGTACCTGCCTTTGGAAAACATGAGTCTCGCTTAGTCTCTTGCGCCACCGGTACCTAGGCACCCCTTACCTTCTAATATCCCGTTTTATTTAACAAAATCATGGCAAGGAAAATAAAAGGTATCCAGAGCGGCTTCGTCGACGTCCACGCTTCATGTGGACTTATGCAACGTCAGAGGAATGCACTCCAACATAAACGAAATCCACAAGCACTTAAAAAGCCAAATTAGTTTTTCCTGACGGAGACGAAGATTTTTCATGCCCGGACGATACATCCTACTTGATGGCGCCCGGCTATAAGCTTGAGGCTAACTTCAAGGCTCAAGCCGAGGTATGCATGTTCGTACGGGACGATATCTGCTGTCGCCGTCTTAAAGGCCTGGAAGATAGGGACCTGTCAACATTATGGGAGCGCGTGGATCACGGGGGTCACACCCGGATCAACGCGTGCATTTACAGGTCTCATAGCGGTGACGCGGACACTGTCCGCCTCTTCGACCACCTGCAAAAATTGACCGACAAAGTCATTGAGCAGTATCTCTCCGTAGAGATAGTGATTGTGCGGGACTTCAATCACCACGCTGACTGGTTAGGTTCTCGGAAAACTGACGTTGCGGGGAGAACTGCTCACGAACACTGGTCAAGTCGCACACGAGGATGCCAGACCGGGAGAACGAGAAGAGTTCGTTGCTGGACCTTCTGCTGACTATGCGCCTATAATACGCGGATATACTGTCTCAGCGGATGCGCCCTTTGGCTCATCGAATCACGGTGTCATTTGGGCGCGAGTGCCACGAGTGCCACAATTTTTTAAATTTTAATTTTCTGGGGTACCATCATCAAATCCTGGTTTCCTTGTAATGGGACCAAACGGCGAGTGACAACATTCAAAGGAAAAAAAATCGAAATCGGTCCACCCATTTAAAAGTTATGAGGTAAGAAACAAAAAAATCCGTCGATTTGAAAACCTCCTCCTTTTTTTGAAGTCGGTTAAAAATTAATGCAAGCAACGTTCGACTGTATCAACTTGCCGATAGTCTTTTGTTTTATTGATCTTTTAAAGATCGGTCTTCACTTGTTTTGTCGATCTTCATTTGTTTTGTCGATCTTCATTTGTTATGTCGATCTTCATTTGTTTTGTCGATCTTCATTTGTTTTGTCGATCTTCATTTGTTTTGTCGATCTTCATTTGTTTTGTCGATCTTCATTTGTTTTGTCAATCTCTATTAATTTTATTTTGTCGATCTTCATTTGTTTGTTTTATTGATCTTCATTTGTTTTATTGATCTTCATTTGTTTTCTCGATCTTCATTTGTTTTCTCGATCTTCATTTATTTTCTAGATCTTCATTTGTTTTACCGTTCTTCATATTTTTGCCGATCTTTCTATGTTTAACCAATTTTCATTTGATTTACCGATTTCTAATTTGTTTTACTGATCTTCGTTTTTCATTGCAAAATTTCCCGTGACACGTGGTTACTAAAATTTGTTCAGTTAAGAAAGAAAACCAGATGATTTTTTTAAAGTTGTGTAGTTGGTAACAAATTTTTAATAATTAAAATATTCCTATCGAACCAACTAGCAAGTTGTTCAGTTGAGAAGAAAATAGTTGATCCGTTTTATTCCTATCGGACCAACTAAAAAAGTTGTACCGTTGGGAATAAAAATAGTTGATCCGTTTGAGTTGATCCGTTTAGTTGGTCGGAGTGGAAGTACGGTTATTATCCTGTCTGTCAAATGTGAAAATTTGGGAAGATGTTTGTTAGTCAATCACGCTCTAACGACTGAACGAATCTGGCTGAAATAAGTACAGGGATAGATTAAAATCTGGAATAACATATGGGTTAATTTTTATCCCCGGAATATGTTTATTTATTACATTTTAGAAAAACTTACAGCTAGTAAGTAGTGTTAAAATGTTCCCATGGAAAGCGGGAACGGGGACAGATTCCACGTGGGCGAAAGTTCTTCATAATTTGCTCACATTCCTTCGCCAGCTTTGAATTAGGTAGTGTGTGTATTCGAGTTATTATCATTATTTCCCCATTAGGCCTATTTCACTATTATTTTGTTTGAAGTGCATACTTAGAGCTATGACATTTTGTTACCTTTCTTGAGATAACTTGTTTTAGTATCTATAATAAATATCGTTTTTAACACATAGTTTTGTATCGGTTGCGATTTATATGGATTAACTAGCTGACCCCCGCAACTTCGTTTACGTCACACAAGATGTGTGAAAGGAAAGGTACTCGTACCTATTTCTTTATCAGATTCATCAAGCAGCGTGTGAAACTGCCGTGTTTGCTTAATCATAAAAGAGCTTAAAGATTAAGGCTATTTTAAAATAATTCGCCTTCGGCGCGGCCTGTATTTTTTATTTATAAACCGTTAGACATGAAATAAACACTAGGTAAATGTTAAGTAGAGCAAACCTCAACACAATAAAAAAACCGCATTGCAATCGGTTAAGCGGTTACTGAGATTAGCGTGCACAAACGTACAGACAAACAGATATACAGACATACAGACAAACAGACAAAAAATCTTAAAAACATTGTTTTGGGTTCTATTGAGTTCATAAAGCCCCCCAGTAAATACTCTAAGATAGGGAATCTTAGAGTATAAATAGAAGGTACCTACTTTAATTTATACTCTAAGCACCCTATAATTTTTTTTCTTATTTATCTTCCATGTCCATGTACAGACAGCGACCTGTTACGATTTTATTATATGTACCTATATTGCTTGATAATGATGATGATTTAGCTCCGCTAGTGCAATATAGGCCAAATATTTTTTAAGTAAGTAGGTATGGTCTGCGTGCACCCTTAATCCTACTTCCTACTAATATTATAAATGTGAAAGTTTGTGAAGATGTTTGGATGTTTAGATGTTTGGATGTTTGTTACTTAATCACGCTCTAACGGCTGAATGGATCTGGCTGAAATTTGGTACAGGGATAGAGTATAGTCTGGAATAACACATAGGCTACTTTTTATCCCGGGAAAATATTCCCACGGGAAGCGGGTACGGGAACCAAATTCCACGCGGGCGAAGCCGCGCGCATCAGCTAGTCTACTATATAAAAATAAGTCGGGTTTTCCTTCCTGACGCTATAACTCCAGAACGCACGAACCGATTTCCACGGTTATGCATTCGTTGGAAAGGTCTCGGGCTCCGTGAGGTTTATAGCAAAGAAAATTCAGCAAAATTTCACATACAGCGCCATCGCGGGCGAAGCTGCGGGCATCAGCTAGTATCTAATAAATAAATGGTTTAAAAAACCCTAGAAAAATACGCTTTTATAATGCACGAAAAAACCAAAAATAAATTATAAATCGTTCAAGTTGCCTCTATTTCTAGGCTGAAGTGTAATACTATGTGCTTTTAGTTATAATATTTGATTGCAAAAGCGTGGGGCGCTGGAACAGGAAAGACTTTTTAAGACGGGTTTTTAACGGTAACCAAAGATATCTAGTTCTCGAACAAGAACTCTACATTTTGCAACTGTTAACGTATTCTCCTCATGTACCTACTTAATTGCATAAAAGAAGAGGCGTTCCCTGCTCTAGTGCGACCTCATGCAGCTTTCGCCAGGATTTTTATTATATAAGGATTAGTATTAATAGTAATAGTCTTTCTTGTTCTTCGAGAAGTCAAAAATTTTTTCTGGACAAATTGTAAACTGGCAACCCTTAAAATTAGTTAAATATTGTAATATGATTGGAAATGATTTGATTTGCAAGTATTTTAATACTTTGCATTCTCCCTAATTTTTGGGGTAAATTTGAAAACTGACAACATTGTCTGTTGGTATATGGAAACAATTGTCATTGTTAATGCGTTCGGAGTGTAATTATGATCTAAATAAGTAAATAGCCTTTGAGAATGCCGAAAGGCGAAACCGGTTAGGTATTACAATAATAAATGTTGTGGAACAGTACAAGTGAAGTTTTTCAATATGTGTAGCAAGTTCCATCAAGTGCCATCAATCAACAGTATCAATAATCTAATACATATACATTTTAAGCAGGTAATTATGTCAATATTTACACTTAATATTAACTTAATTATATAACAGGTTTGTTATAACCTTAAACCCTAATCGTGGTCAAAGTTCATTACACGACTTTCCTAACAAATCCAAACACAGCTATGATACAATGTTCCATCATGAAGTTCCAGTGCATATCTTCCGCCTCCATCATCAGATCAGTTCGACAGTACCATATTATTGTATTGTCATCAGTACTACATACAGCTGCCAATTTTCATGAGGCTACGATCCTTGGAAGCTGGTTAAATTAGCTACCTTAGATTCCACTTTTTCCATCGAAATTTCAGTGCCTATCTTCCGGCTCCATTATCATATCAGTTTGACAGTACCATATTATTGTATTGTCATCAGAACTACATACAGCTGCCAATTTTCATGACCCTACGATCCTTGGAAGCTGGTTAAATTAGCTACCTTAGATTCCACTTGTTTTCAGTGCCTATCTTCCGGCTCCATCATCATATCAGTTCGACAGTACCATATTATTGTATTGTCATCAGAACCACATACAGCTGCCAATTTTCATGACGCAACGATCCTTGGAAGCTGGTTAAATTAGCTACATTAGATTCCACTTGTTTTCAGTGCCTATCTTCCGGCTCCATCATCATATCAGTTCGACAGTACCATATTATTGTATTGTCATCAGAACCACATACAGCTGCCAATTTTCATGACGCTACGATCCTTGGAAGCTGGTTAAATTAGCTACCATAGATTCCACTTTTTCCATCGAAGTTTCAGTGCCTATCTTCCGGCTCCATCATCATATCAGTTTGACAGTACCATATTATTGTATTGTCATCAGAACTACATACAGCTGACAATTTTCATGACCCTGCGATCCTTGGAAGCTGGTTAAATTAGCTACCTTAGATTCCACCGGTTTTCTGTGCCTATCTTGCGGCTTCATCATCATATCGGTTTGACAGTACCATATTATTGTATTGTCATCAAAACTACATACATCTGCCAATTTTCATGACGCTACGATCCTTGGAAGATGGTTAAATTAGTTTCTTTAGATTCCATTACATTGTTAGTTACATACACGACGACCTAATAAAAGCATATTAAAAAGAAAGAACATTGTTGCTTTCAATAACGAATTCCCACAAATGACATCCAGTATGATGATAATATTTTTTTTACTGACAGCACGTAATTAGAGGCTATTTTCTGTCGCAATTACTGTTTACAATATGAAATTAATGCTCGGCGACTTCGAGAGAAACTCGCTTACTTACTGAATGCACCCGTTTGTGGTGCAATCTACCCTCTTTTATTACATTAATATTACCACTGTCAACTTTATCGTCCCAAACTCTATCACGATCTCGACACACAGTGGTTACAGTATCAACAAGAAATATGTTGTGAAATGACGAATCACTAGATGCCCGACAATCAATAGTTAAAATCCGTTATCTTCCTCCCATTCGGCAACTTATTTGTCGAGGCACAAGAGCTAGCTGAAAAACAGGATAATTTATTGTGAGGCCTCGTAGTGCACCTCGGTAGATTCTTGCTCCTGGTTCCACGCGTGAGTGCCCCGTGACTGTTCAACAAAAACAGACGGTCCGAGCGACATGACCCGCCTTAAAGCAGCGTATAACATCCAAACAGAGCCATTAGGGCCAGCAAGCAGGGCCTGATTTACCCATAAGCTAACTAAGCTGAAGCTTAGGGCGCCAGGATCAAGGGGGCGCCTGGCGTCGGGATCGGCGCTGGGTTGTGACTTACGGTGCTCCCAAAAAGGAGCACACAAACCATCTAGCAATTTTTAACAGATTGTAACAACTCCTAACAACATATTTAAAATTGTTATTAAACATTTTGTAACACCAAAGCACATAATAATATTTGGTAATTTAGTGAAAATACAAATACGTGCGTTAAAATTAAATTCCTGCGCCCACCTCCCTGGCAGCGTGGTAGTAAATACGACAGCTCCACCCTTGTCGCGTTCAAGGCACCCAGGAACCAAAGTGAATGGGTGTCCAGCTTTTTGGCCGGTAGAAGCATCAGGGCTGTCATTGACGGCAGCTGTTCTGAATTCACAATTTCAGGGCACAACTCTCTCTCTATCTCTGACAGTATAGGTATCCTTGGTGTTGACATCTCCAGTGACGTTCAGTTCCGAAGTGATTTGGAGAATAAGGCCAAGCTGGCGTCCAAGCCGCTCGGTATGCTCAACAGGGCGCGGCGGTACTTTACTGCGGCTCAAACAGTGGTTCTGTTTAAGTCGCAAGTGCGGCCGTATATGGAGTACAGCTGCCACTGCTGGGCAGGGGCACCTGAATATCAGAATGAATTGACTGAAGACTTCCGTTCGACTCGGTGCAGAGGCGAGCCATGAGAGTGGTCTACATTCCCATACTTGCAGGTGGTGTGGATCCTCTTCGCGACAGGAGAGACTTTGCCTCCTTGTGCGTGACCACCGGTACATCTGGTGGGCCGTATGTTTGTCTGCCACTTTGGTGGTATAAAAAAAGGGTGAGACGGTACTGTTGACTGTTGGGACGGTGAAACCGGTCATGGAGGAGTGGCTGGAAAGGCACCATCGCAGCCTCACCTACTAAATGTCGCAGATACTTACTGGACACGAGTGCATCAGTACGAGTAAGTATCTGCGGCGGAAGTTAACATCCGAGTGTCAGCACTACGGTGACTGCAGCGAGGATACGCTCAGCTTATGCACTGCATGCAACCTCGTTGCGGGCCTGGGCGTAGATGTTCTCACGCTGGAGACCGTGGTGAGAGCCATGGTCTTCAATGGGGCTACCCGCCTCCATCACGGAGGGCCTGAAAACGGCGAGTTGTCATCTTGCCATTCTTACAGAAGCAGATCAGGAAGATGGCGTGACTCTTTACTCCTCAAAGAAATAGAATAGCACCTATTTCCCCTCCCCGATACGCCCAAATCTCCCCAAGAAATCAGATAAAACCCAAACCCACGGGAGGAACTGCGATGGCGTACAAAGTCTGTTTCGTAGACTTTGTCCGCCATCGCAGATCATCCCGTGGGTTAGGGTTTTATCTGATTTCTTGGGGGGATCCGGGTTTAGTCCAGTTTAGTTCAAATTGCCGGAAGTGATCAGTAATGTCCCATCATATCGGGGACACCGCAAGGATAAAGCAGATTTTAGGACTGTTTGTTATTTTTCTTTTATTTCGTGACAGTCAGGAAAGTTTTTTGGAAGAAGAAATAGATGTAATTACCGGAAAAACAACAGATCTCTTGTTTTATGTCGAAATGTCCGGATAGTAATCACCCGGACAAATCGAGCCGTTACATTCAGCTTACACCTAGGATTCAGCTTAGCTCTAGTACCTTATTTGGTAGCTTTCGTATTTCGTCTACCTAATTACTTACTGAAGATTTAATTAACCTCGCCGAAAAACGAGAAGTGTTATAAGTTTGACCTGTGTATCTGTGTATGTGTGTGTCTGTCGGTGGCGTCGTAGCAGCCCGACAGATGAGCCAATTTTTCGGTTTTCTATGCTCGAAAGTCAATGTGCCGGGGCCATTCCCAGCACATCGGCTTTCGAGCCGTTCTTATCTGTAAATTTTGCATATCATCAGCTCCCTTCCTGAGTTATGAAGGGATTTCACAAGATTCACTGGTTCGATTTGTCGGAAACTGGATTCACTGAGGTACTGTTAGGTACTTTGATGGTATTTTTATCACGCTTTTACTGGCTGATACATCAAGTAGTCTGCGGAATACCCAACTCCTCAGTAAACCATGGGTCATAAGTTCATAAGAAGTCTCAGGATCGGGTTTTATTTTATTTTCAAATTTACAAAGAATAACGATTAGGAACGTAGGAAGTAGGATCAGCTCACGTAAAGTGTCTTTTGTAGGTAGGACTTGTAATTTAATTAGTTGCAGCTGGGGGCGCATATTCATAGCTAGCTTAGGGCGCGCGGAACCCTAAATCAGGCCCTGCCAGCAAGAAGGCATTCAATAGAGAAGACGTCCAGGGCGTCGCACGGTTTGGTCAGATGCTTTCGGTAGGTACATCGGACCGCTGCGTTACCTTGAAGAATCGCAGGCTTATGGCTTACAATGCTCAAAAGTTTGCAGCTTATTTCCGGGTTGACGACTGTGGCATGCAGCGTCCAGCTGTCGCCACCGGATAATGCCGGACGTTATAATGCGGCAGAGCGATGTGCGGGTGCTTCTGAGGTTTAGTGACTAACGGAAGGATAGTGACCCTGCTGCGCAAGTGAATCGCCTAAAAAAGCTAACAAGCTTGGATCGCCTTTATTGGTATTCTTCGGAATAAGTGCCAGAGGTTTATGTAGGTAATTAGTTATTATTTTTCGACTTACTGGTCAATCCAGGATGATAACAAAAAAAATTCAAAACCTACATTAGCGCTCAAGGTATTTTATTGACGTGGAAATCCTCATAGCTTCCGATGTACCTACAGTGCTATGCACCTAGTGCAGGGCGCGGATGTGATGTACAAATCGGTGTACCAGAATAAACCTTTCCCTTGTTTTCACTATTCAAATACAGTCTTTTTATAGTGTTAATTTTTATACCGCGGTGTTTATTTTTTTCGATGTTCTCATACAGATAATTACAGTCCGTTTAGAGATACATTACCTCTAGCACTTATAGGCTCCCGACACGATCATGCCTTGCAATTGTCAATCACGTAAAATATGAATGGAAGTTGCTTCATTGTGCGTGATTACTTTGCATGTGTGTGTGCATCGACGTATACGTGCACATGAAATTCTACGTTATTGACAATTGTCAATTGATCATGTTGGGACCCCTTTAGGTTGCCTATCTTGCTTGATTGCTGTGTTACCTCATTAAGTTTTTGTTTCTCCCATGTACAATCTAATTTTTTGTCGAAACTTACTTTTTTTGCTATCGTTTTTTTCATGTGTGACCATTAACTGAGATGTGGACGTTGTGAAGCAGCAACTTCACCTCCGTTGGTGATGGTAGCGAATGTTTCTTTTCAGTTATTCATAAAAAAAATAAAAAAATCTCAAATCCAATCGTATAGTTATAAAGGGGTCCCGACATGATCAATTGGCAATTGTCAAGCACGTAGAATTTCATGTGCACGTATACGTCGATGCCTTATACCAGTGATGGGCAAAGTACGGCCCGCGGGCCAGCTCCGGCCCGCGGAAGTATTGAATCCGGCCCGCCGACGGTCCTTCGGCACCTAGTATGTAGCCCGCGATAATTATATTTTGACAGTCCAGAAGTATTATGTAGATTCTACTTTGTAGAGCAATTAACACATAGGTGAAGACGGTGAAGTAAACAGACTTTTTCGATCAGTAAATTGCTGAACAATTCAATCGCAAACCGACTTACTGCTAAACACCTTTTAGCGCTGCTAAAGTTACTTCGTCACACCACAAACTTGCATTTGGAATATGGCACATAAGAAGTAATTTCCTACGTCCTAAACCCCTACCATGGCATGGCAGGGCCTTGCAAATACCAGTTAATTCTAATTTTTAACGTTTATCGTTATCTTATCATTAAAAGTTCAGCACAAAATACATTTTTAGGGTGCGGTACCCGAAGGGTAAAAACGGCCCTATTCATGAGACTTTGCCATCCATCTATCTGTTCGTCTGTCCATCACGAGGCTGTTTCTCAAGAACCGTGACAGCTAGAGAGCTGAAATTTTTATAGATGATGTATTTTGGTTGACGCTATAACAACAAATACCAAAATCAGAAGAAAACAGGAAATTAAGGGGTGCTCCCATACAAAAAATGTTTTTTTTTTTCGTTTTTGTACAGAATTCTCTAAGCAAGAGTCCGACTCGCACTTGGCCGGTTTTCTGTAATTCTGGCCCTCACCTGATATCTCTTAATTTTTCTGGCCCCCCGTTAAAAAAGTTTGCCCACCACTGCCTTATACCATATATCACGGGACTAGCCTTTGCGAACCACCGCATACAAAAATATTCTGCTAGTTTTCATAGCGGGTGAAGGGGGAAACACAAAGACATATAAAATTTCATTATATTTAAAAATGTATTAATCGACAAACGCGTAATGGGTGGCTGTTGTGTGTTAATTTTTATTGTACAGTCAACTACAATGAAATGTACTAGTTTAATCATATAAAATGATGTACTGATGTACAGTGCTTTTTATAAAGCCAAAAGACCAAATGGTCTATTGGCTTGGCAGAAAACAATGCTTAAGTAAGGCGCATCCTGTGGTTAGATGATCTAAGGTCGATGCACACACACATGCAAAGCAATCACGCACACTGAAGCAACTTCCATTCATAATTAACGTGATTGACAATTGCAAGGCATGATCGTGTCGGGAGCCCATAATATAACAATATGTTTGGCGTGGATTACTTAAAAATTATCGTTGTGCCACCGACATTGAAAGAATAAAATTTGTAAACGCGAACAGATTTCTGATGAAAATGTGATTACATCATAGATTTAGAATTTTTCGATCTAAATCTATGGATTGCATACTTTATCTATGGTATAATACAAGTGTTGGAAGTATGATTTTAAATCCTTCGTCTACTTGCTTTGAACAAAAAAGGTGAAGCATGTGTCAGAAACATCAATGTCAAAACCCTCGTGTCGTGTTTACTTGTTGTTTACAACGAAACGAACACACGGCTAGTTTGTGATAAATGCGGACTTCTTTAAGTTTATTGAATTATTTAGTACAAAATTTTAATGCATATTCATTAGTTTACAATGCCTCCTCTCAGAGAAGGATTTAAACGTCGAGCCACAGAAGCTAATGATACCGATTCCGACGACGTAGCAGATACTGTACGTATGATTCCGTATTATGAATTTTATTTTATTTTGATCACTCGTGAGACCCTTTCGAGATCTCCGAGTCCAAGTCAGTTGCTGCTCCGTTCCTATTCAGCATAACCTGATGTTCTATAGCCACAGAAGAACTAATAATACCTACGAGATAGTCTATAACCTCCTCAATGAACAAACTATAAACAATAGCTAGTACTTTAAAAGATTTTTAAATTCCAATTCATAATTATTCTTCATTCAAAGAAACTCTTCAGCTTTATAATATTAGTATAGATGTTATAGGCATTTATATTGTTTTATTATAAAAATGGTTTTTTTTTTATACACAGGATGAAACCAAAGAACTTACAATTGGGCAGTTAGATTTGGCCGGAGACACAGACTCGGAGCATGAGGAAGAAGATGGCAACGCAAGTGACAATGAACTTGATGTAATATGAATTTACAACTTATTTCTAGCTTAATTACTGAATTCATCATTTTTAACGATGAACTAAAACCATCTTAAATCACACAGTCCTTACCTACCCTTCTAGCTGTGGGCAGTCAGGAATAACTCTGATCTAATGTAATATCATCATATTGCATCTACCTGAGTAGTGAAATTGTCATTATTATTAAATTCTTGATTAATTAATGTAATTTGATAACCTCAAAAATTCAATCAAACTTTTGGTCATAATGATAGTTCACAGCTGACAGTATTTTCACGTTCTGAATTGCTATAATCTATTTGGGTCCAATGCTGCCTAATTGCTATTTATTTGGGTCCAATGCTGCCTAAAACTATGTTAAAATGCATCATATGGTTTTTATTGTACCTAATAATATCTGTCTCTTTGTAACATCCACATGTTTAACAGGAGGTGCTATTTGATGACAGCGTAGATGATGCGCCAGGAGATGATGAACAGGAGGAAAATTCTGATGAGTCTGATGCAGAGTCATCGGTAAGTGTCAGGCATATTGTTAGGGCATCCCAACAAATGATTTCTCTCATAATTTTGTAGTAACCAATCATTTGATAATTTTTCTAGGATCTCACTGATTCAGAAGATGATGAATCAGATAAAAGTGTGGACAGTGATACAGAGAAAAAAATAAACAAAGGCAAAGGAAATAAAACTACTAGCAGTATAGAGAGGTTTGCTGATACTATAAAGAAAGATGCTGTGACTCAGTTGCAGCCTGTGGGACAAAAAGGTGAGACAAAATCATATTCATTATCATCACCAACATTATTATCTTGGTGTTTAGTTGCCTCAGAAGCTAGCTAGTAACATGTACTACGAGTTTACAAATTTGTATCATTGGTTCTAAACTGTTTATAGATGAATATGAGTCGGGTGACACGTCAGATGAAGAAGACCGGCGCAACACCATAGGTGACATTCCCACTTGGTGGTATAATGAGTACCCGCACATCGGCTACGACCTCGATGGAAAGCGCATTACCAAGCCTCCTCAGAGAGATCACATAGAGGAGTTCCTCAAGTGAGTAAGATTTATGTAATAGAGGTGTCTGCATCGAGCTGTCAGTACCAGGAGCGCAGCTTCGAATATGTTTTACCGATTTTTTTTAATATGGATAAAACTTTAACTGGTCTATCCCAAAATACATGACATGTAATTGTTCAAATTTCGTTTCTGCCGGCACCCCGGAGTGGCAATGGTTTTTTCTAGTCCAAAAATGCCTCACACCATCTGTGAAGTTTTCACTTTACGTCGTAGATTTCCTTTGAGGGCATAGAGGATAAGAATAATTTTGTCAGATTAATGAAATCTGATCAAATAATTTATATCCTCTTATTAGTTTTAGAAATAACGCTACTGAGATGAAAAACAAGCATAATGTCCACCTGATCAGTAAGCAATGTTGATGTTTGTAATACTTCTGGTGTTACACCGCTGCGTACCAGCGGCGGTGTAACACCAGGAGTTCCTTGCCATGTTAAAAGACACTGGCTGTAACTACCTGCAGATTTTAAAATTTTTACAGTCGCCCATAAGGCCTTCAATGTGACTCAACTACTACCATGTTACTAGCAACCAGAACCAAAAGCTTAAAGTACCACCTGAAGTTCGGAAGTGCTCGTAAATAGCCACTCACTTTCAGAATACTTCTGTCTAGCACAATCCTTCTATCTACTTTGTGCTTCAAAATATTTATAGAAGCTATTGGGCGCCGCGTGAGTTTTAATGGACTCCTTTAGAAATTTTATCATTGAAATCCCTAAACGTAGATCACTTACTTTGCAGGAAATGCGAAGACCCCGAATTCTGGCGCACAGTACGCGACCCCAACACAGGCCAGGATGTTATCCTCAGCAAAGAAGATCTAGAACTTATCCAAAGGCTACGAGAAGGTCATGTTCCCGACCCTAAACATGATGAATACAAGGTACAGTACTTCGCCGATTAATATTCGACTTTGTCTGTGTAATTCGTAAACTTTATATTCTTATGTACCTATATATTTTCTTGTGGGGGACGCCGGCTAACGCCGAGCGGATGATTCGACCGCCCTTTTCCGCTGCCCATTTCATCCAAATAGTACCTACCTATGTGCAGGTAAAATACATGCATCGGTTTCAAAGGCCCAACCTGATGATATGTTATGGAATTGGAAGAATCTACATACTGTGTCTTTTATTTTGTTTATACTATGCCTCTGCACTACCCCTTCAGGGCAAAAGCCGTTAAATTTCAGCCAGCTCCGTTCAGCCCTTAGATCGTGATTGAGTAATTGAGTAATAAACATCCAAACATCTTCAAAACTTTCACAATCCCAATAGTAGTAGGTAGAGTAAAATGTGTCTCCCGGCCGTAGACAGTTGTAGGGCATCGTGTGGTTTTAGTCGGTAGGAGTCCGGCATAGCATCCATGTAGGATTTCCACACGTAAAAAAAAAAAAAAAAAAAGAGTAAAATGTGTGCCCCTCTTTGTCCATAGCCATGGGTGGAATGGTTCTCGCGCGAGGTGCTAGCTACACCACTGCGCGCGTTCCCCGAACACAAGCGCTCGTTCCTGCCGTCGCGCTCCGAGCAGGCGCAGGTGGCGCGCATCGTGCACGCGCTCAAGATGGGCTGGACCAAGACGCGCAAACAACTGGCTGAGGAGCGACGGAAGAATAAGGTATGTAAACTAGAGGTTTGCACCGGAGCAGTGAGTACCGGAGAAGCTCCGGTGAAGTACCGGTAAAAGTACTCGATTACAAGTACCGGAGTTCAATTGATTACTCTCCGGTTCATTATTGTTACACTGTGTAGGTATGTAGGTACCGGTAAAAATATTCGATTGATTAATCCTCGCTGAAATATTCTAACATGTGTTATGTATTCAATATTATTTAAATAATATTATACCTATATTAGACGACCTGTTTGGTGGGGAGGCAAAGATACTGTCTATTAATCAAGAGTCGCGGTTTCGATTCCCGCGCAAGACAAATATTTGTGTGCAAGAACATGTTTATTTGTCTTGTTGTGAGTGTTTCTATTGTATCATCAATCAATCAATCAATATCAATACATATAATAAAATCGTAAGTGTGTGTTTGTCTGTACGTTTGTGCACGCTAATCTCAGCAACCGCTCAATCAATTGAAATGCGGTTTTCTATAATGCGTTGTAGTCTGCTCCACGTAACATTTAGTGTTTGCTTCATGTCAATCGGTCCATAAATAAAAAAGTTATGTCAATCTAAAGAATTAAATATAAAATGCAGCGTACGAAGTCGCAGGCAACATCTAGTAATAAATACGTATTTACAAACACAAATGTATCTTTATCTGTTACTGTTTCCGATGAAAACGATAATTATATGCCGCCATGTGTCTTTCTAATTTTAACTTTCACGCGGGCGAAGCCGCTGGTAGAAGCTACTCAGAAATTAATACGACCCGGTCTTGTTTTTATTATTTTTAATTTGAAAAAAAAAAAGACTTAAATTTTATTTACTTTCCGTCAACGCAAGTACAAGTCGCCATTTAAGATTCCTTTCTTTAATGCATCGGCTTATACATATAAACGATAAACCTCAGAATAGACAAGATGGCCGATCGGAGCTCAATGCTTACCATGGGCTCTAGCCTGGTGCGCTGTTAATGAATGAGATCATCGCGCGCCCTAATATGCCAGCTCTTAATCTCTTTCGAAGACGGTTATTTGACATTTTGTCACACCAAAGAATTGGGCCGGTAGATTTCGGTCAGAACTGCGGCCTCTAGGTCCCACGACAGAAGCCTGTATGCCAGAAGAGGTACTAATGCTACGTTAACTAATATCTAGGTACGTGTGAACAAAAAAAATTTTGTGGCTCTTTAAATTTTTTGGCTCTTCTGACTAAAAAGGTTGCCGACCCCTGGTCTAAGGCACAGTAATAATGTCTAAGGTTTTGGGCTGGATGTTGATGGTTTTTTGATTTACATACTTAGGAGGTAGGTACAACTTTAAAAAATCCTGAAACGTGTTCATTTATTTTTAATTAGATGCAGGTACCTATACAAATTGTGAAGCAGTTTCCATTGAAAAAATGAAGAAATTCCCATACAAACTTACAACCCCTCGTTTACCTCCTTATTGATATAATTTAGCAAATCAAAGATATGTATGTCTATTTTTTTTATAACCAAAAACAGCTATACATAATTTCATGATGCTAACTTTAGTGACGAATTTCCATACAACTGTTTATACCTTATTTACCACCTTAATGGTGAAATTTCCCAAAATCCTTTCTTATAACTTACCTAGTTAATAAAAGGTACCTACTGTCCAAATTTCATCATTCTAGGTTCTGGGGTTTTTCTCTACGTTGATGAGTCAGTCGGTCAAAATCTCGCTTTATATTATTTATAGATTTTATATTAAACTATTAGATACTTTTTAAAATATAGTTCCTCATAAAACTCTACTGGATCACCTACATACAAATTCTCTGATTGTACATGTTTATTTAAATCAAGAATTGCAAATTAGAAGACAATATTTCAAGGCATCAAATCTATGTACACAAACGCGATGCTCCGGTTTTCACCGGAGAAAAACCGGAGCTCGCAAAAGTACCGGTGAATTTCTGTTCTCTTCTGACTAAAAAGGTTGCCGACCCCTGGTCTAAGGCACAGTAATAATGTCTAAGGTTTTGGGCTGGATGTTGATGGTTTTTTGATTTACATACTTAGGAGGTAGGTACAACTTTAAAAAATCCTGAAACGTGTTCATTTATTTTTAATTAGATGCAGGTACCTATACAAATTGTGAAGCAGTTTCCATTGAAAAAATGAAGAAATTCCCATACAAACTTACAACCCCTCGTTTACCTCCTTATTGATATAATTTAGCAAATCAAAGATATGTATGTCTATTTTTTTTATAACCAAAAACAGCTATACATAATTTCATGATGCTAACTTTAGTGACGAATTTCCATACAACTGTTTATACCTTATTTACCACCTTAATGGTGAAATTTCCCAAAATCCTTTCTTATAACTTACCTAGTTAATAAAAGGTACCTACTGTCCAAATTTCATCATTCTAGGTTCTGGGGTTTTTCTCTACGTTGATGAGTCAGTCGGTCAAAATCTCGCTTTATATTATTTATAGATTTTATATTAAACTATTAGATACTTTTTAAAATATAGTTCCTCATAAAACTCTACTGGATCACCTACATACAAATTCTCTGATTGTACATGTTTATTTAAATCAAGAATTGCAAATTAGAAGACAATATTTCAAGGCATCAAATCTATGTACACAAACGCGATGCTCCGGTTTTCACCGGAGAAAAACCGGAGCTCGCAAAAGTACCGGTGAATTTCACCGGAGCTCAAGATTCCGCTCCGGTGCAAACCACTAATGTAAACAGTATAGTAACTGAACTAATATTTTTCACGCTGACTACATTGTCAAATGACGTCACAATGACGTAATATATTTTGATTGGTGGTTTTATTGACGTTTATTGGCAACTGGATTCTGATTCGTGGTTCTTTCTAACGGGTTGTCATATGAACAGCACAGTGACGCCTGCATTATTTTGTACCCTTTTTTTGCCAAGCTATAACTGCGAATTCAGACTTATATAGAAGAATAGTTTTTATAGCCGATCTGAAGACAAACTTTCTGCGATCAAACTGTCGCAAGGTGGTGTGGCAGTCGCACTGAGGCAGCCGTCTCTCTCTTACCCATTGTAAAAAAGAACACAGAGCGTTATTGTCGTAGCGCATAAGGCTCCATATCCACCAAAGCGAATAGGTTATCAAAACACTTTTCTCCATTCTGATAGATACGGGGTCTTAAACCAACGAGAAACAGAGTTTAGGCGAGGAAGTAAGATCAACAATAAAATACTGCCACCAGCGCTGACACCTGTAAATCACTAGTTGGGGATATGTCCCCAACAAAATTGGCACAAAAATTCTTATAAACTATCCTTCTATAGACATCTGAATTGATTAGCCCTACCGTCTGAACATATCCGATACTGACCGTTTCCACTATCCGCCTGCAGCAAAAGCAGTTCTACAACCTGTGGGGCTCCACGGCCGACGACGAACAGCGGCGAGGCATCCACAAGCACATACCTGCGCCC
The DNA here is from genome assembly GCA_933228765.1 of Miltochrista miniata. Taxonomy (NCBI): domain Eukaryota; kingdom Metazoa; phylum Arthropoda; class Insecta; order Lepidoptera; family Erebidae; genus Miltochrista; species Miltochrista miniata. Next base: position 31,404,339 of record OW121751.1, read on the forward strand.
CGCAGAGCTCCTCCAACCCACGCAGAGAGTTACAACCCGCCGCCTGAGTACCTGCTCGACGCTAAAGAGGTGAGCCCTTTCATCTATCTGTTATGGGTAAAGTGATTAATTCTTGTCATATTACATTACCCGGGCAATTTACATAATGCCCATGACCAATACCAATTTGATAATACGCTACATTGAACGAATTGCGGAAAGGGAAATAAGCGGGTGACACGCGTTGCCAATCGGAGACCGAAAATCAGGGTGTCTCAAAAGGGGACCTTACTTTCTTAGGGGGGAGAGGAGGTAGGGCGTCGAGGGACTGTGGTTCTAGTTGATAACATAGTTCTAACCTAATATACAGGTTTCAATGTTGATACCTGTCTTCCGTTATCCGTCACCAATCAACCGCAGTCGCATCACCCGTCAGACACATCATTTTACGTTACAGCCGCCCATGCTATTATTGTTCTGCCTTTGATTAATTGAATATTTATTATCACATTGCCCGCTCATATGGGGTCTAATGGGGTATTATCATGGGTATTATGCATAATGCCCGATTTATCACTTGGTCCATAACATATCCACTGTCCCTACGATGCCGTCTAACCGCCTAATGTCCCACAGATGAAAGGATGGAACAAGCTGGCAGAGACGCCGTGGAAGCGCAAGTACACGTTCCTGCCGAGCGCGCACGCCAGCCTGCGCCACGTGCCCGCCTTCGAGCGCTTCACCAGGGAGCGCTTCCTGCGCTGCCTCGACCTCTACCTGGCGCCGAGGGCCATTAAGATGCGGGTGAGTGACAATGCTAGCTCTACATCTTATTTCAGGTCCCATTGAAAGTAACATGTGTAAAGCTAAACCTCCTATTTACCCCGCTTAAACAATCCGTGGAAATTTTGCTTACATTATACGCTAGCAGTGAGGCCTTAACATTGACAACAAGGACATAAAAGGTTACTCGAACAGTTGATCGCAAACATACTCATTTTCATTGTTGCTCCAGTGGAGTAAAACGCATGAGGTTGTCGTTGTCCACACTCTCCTCTGCTAACCACAGGCTAAGTTTTTAACTACAAGGGCTCGCTCCTTTAGTGAGTAGTTATATCACCGTTTATAGTTGTCGACTCTCGATTTCGGTATAAGTAGAGGAGGAAAAGAAACGGTGAACGCTGGGACCGGGCACTGGTCACGCTCCGAGGTGAGAGCATGACCAGTGCCAGGCTTCAGGGTAACTCGCGAGGAGCCGTATAGTCCGTTTACAGTTATATTACCTCTGACTAACAGCTCGTCGATCGTTTTCTGTGTGTTGGCATTGCAGTAAAGTCGCCCTATGAGTGCCAGCCTGAGATATTTTACCGAATTAAGTGGAGATTATTACATCCAACCTTTAGCACGAATAGTTTTGTTTTTCATGTCACAATAAACTTTACTTCACTAAGACATGCTCCTGTTACTATGCGGTTGTATTTCAGATTTATTTGTTTTTTATGAATTTCTGAAAAAAATAAAACACTACCACCACTAACGAAGGCGAAGTTGCTGCTTCCACAACGTTCCACATCTCAAATTATGATCACACCCGAAAAAAACGCCAGCAAAAGAAGAAAATAAGTTTCGTTTAAAAGTAAAATTACATGAGAGAAACCAAAACTTATTGGGGTAACACAGCAATCAAGATAGGCAACCTAAGTGCTAGAGGTAATATATCTCTGAACGGATTATACTAATCCTATCATGTCATATTCCAGCTGACCATCAGCCCAGAGGACCTGGTGCCGAAGCTGCCATCGCCGCGCGACCTGCAGCCCTTCCCCACGAGCGAGGCGCTGGCCATGCGCGGCCACGCGGGGCTCGTGCGCAGCGTGGACTTCGACCCCGCCGGACAGTACGTCGTGTCGGGCGGAGATGATGGCACCGTGCGAGGTGAGTGCAGCAAAATTGAAGGAATGATACATTTTTTAGGTGGCGCCATCTCTATTTGTGGTTATTCATAATTTGTAAAAAAAATTTTTGTAAGATGACGCTTATTTGTATTCGGTTTATAAAATGTTTAGTTAGAATATTTCGTGAATAGATACTTCATCTTATACTTTCAGCGAATTGCGTTGCAATGTTATTATTGCTTCTTTATTTCTGTAAAAAAAAATTAAAAAGCTTAAGTCATTTTTGCATTTCGAAAATATTGTGAAGCAAAGTGTCCATATTACAGTGTGGGAGTGCAGTACCGGCCGCTGCCTACGTACTATCCCTCTTGGCGAGGCGGTACGTCAGGTGGCGTGGATCCCAGTGGCCGGTCTGAGTTTGGTAGCGGCAGCGGCGGGCTCACGATTGTTATTGCTCAATCCGGGACAAGACGTTGGCGCAGGACGAGTGGCAAAACGAACCGACGAGTTGTTAGAGGAGCCGCCGCCGCAACACGACGTGAGAGGTACGTAAAGAAACGCACACATACATACACGGCACGCATTAATACACACTCATTCTAACCCTTTCACTCTCGCCTTGCAGTGGACGAGCGCACGGCGGCCGCAGCGCAGTGGCACCGCGCCACGCCGGAGGAGTGGGCGCTGGGCGTGCGCGTGTCGGTGACGCACTTCCGCGCGGTGACGCACGTGGCGTGGCACGCGCGCGGCGACTACGTGTGCGCCACGCTGTCGGACGCCGCCAGCCGCGCCGTGGTGGTGCACCAGGTGTCGCGGCGCCGCTCGCAGCTGCCCTTCGGCCGCGCCAAGGGACTGGTGCAGTGCGCGCTCTTCCACCCCACGCGCCCGCTGCTCTTTGTGGCGGTGAGTCATGTGTGCCCCCTCCCCTCCCTCCCCTAGCGACACTAGTGGTACAGCCGCGCCGTGGTGGTGCACCAGGTGTCGCGGCGCCGCTCGCAGCTGCCCTTCGGCCGCGCCAAGGGACTGGTGCAGTGCGCGCTCTTCCACCCCACGCGCCCGCTGCTCTTTGTGGCGGTGAGTCATGTGTGCCCCCTCCCCTCCCTCCCCTAGCGACACTAGTGGTACAGCCGCGCCGTGGTGGTGCACCAGGTGTCGCGGCGCCGCTCGCAGCTGCCCTTCGGCCGCGCCAAGGGACTGGTGCAGTGCGCGCTCTTCCACCCCACGCGCCCGCTGCTCTTTGTGGCGGTGAGTCATGTGTGCCCCCTCCCCTCCCTCCCCTAGCGACACTAGTGGTACAGCCGCGCCGTGGTGGTGCACCAGGTGTCGCGGCGCCGCTCGCAGCTGCCCTTCGGCCGCGCCAAGGGACTGGTGCAGTGCGCGCTCTTCCACCCCACGCGCCCGCTGCTCTTTGTGGCGGTGAGTCATGTGTGCCCCCTCCCCTCCCTCCCCTAGCGACACTAGTGGTACAGCCGCGCCGTGGTGGTGCACCAGGTGTCGCGGCGCCGCTCGCAGCTGCCCTTCGGCCGCGCCAAGGGACTGGTGCAGTGCGCGCTCTTCCACCCCACGCGCCCGCTGCTCTTTGTGGCGGTGAGTCATGTGTGCTCCCTCCCCTCCCTCCCCTAGCGACACTAGTGGTACAGCCGCGCCGTGGTGGTGCACCAGGTGTCGCGGCGCCGCTCGCAGCTGCCCTTCGGCCGCGCCAAGGGACTGGTGCAGTGCGCGCTCTTCCACCCCACGCGCCCGCTGCTCTTTGTGGCGGTGAGTCATGTGTGCCCCCTCCCCTCCCTCCCCTAGCGACACTAGTGGTACAGCCGCGCCGTGGTGGTGCACCAGGTGTCGCGGCGCCGCTCGCAGCTGCCCTTCGGCCGCGCCAAGGGACTGGTGCAGTGCGCGCTCTTCCACCCCACGCGCCCGCTGCTCTTTGTGGCGGTGAGTCATGTGTGCCCCCTCCCCTCCCTCCCCTAGCGACACTAGTGGTACAGCCGCGCCGTGGTGGTGCACCAGGTGTCGCGGCGCCGCTCGCAGCTGCCCTTCGGCCGCGCCAAGGGACTGGTGCAGTGCGCGCTCTTCCACCCCACGCGCCCGCTGCTCTTTGTGGCGGTGAGTCATGTGTGCCCCCTCCCCTCCCTCCCCTAGCGACACTAGTGGTACAGCCGCGCCGTGGTGGTGCACCAGGTGTCGCGGCGCCGCTCGCAGCTGCCCTTCGGCCGCGCCAAGGGACTGGTGCAGTGCGCGCTCTTCCACCCCACGCGCCCGCTGCTCTTTGTGGCGGTGAGTCATGTGTGCCCCCTCCCCTCCCTCCCCTAGCGACACTAGTGGTACAGCCGCGCCGTGGTGGTGCACCAGGTGTCGCGGCGCCGCTCGCAGCTGCCCTTCGGCCGCGCCAAGGGACTGGTGCAGTGCGCGCTCTTCCACCCCACGCGCCCGCTGCTCTTTGTGGCGGTGAGTCATGTGTGCTCCCTCCCCTCCCTCCCCTAGCGACACTAGTGGTACAGCCGCGCCGTGGTGGTGCACCAGGTGTCGCGGCGCCGCTCGCAGCTGCCCTTCGGCCGCGCCAAGGGACTGGTGCAGTGCGCGCTCTTCCACCCCACGCGCCCGCTGCTCTTTGTGGCGGTGAGTCATGTGTGCCCCCTCCCCTCCCTCCCCTAGCGACACTAGTGGTACAGCCGCGCCGTGGTGGTGCACCAGGTGTCGCGGCGCCGCTCGCAGCTGCCCTTCGGCCGCGCCAAGGGACTGGTGCAGTGCGCGCTCTTCCACCCCACGCGCCCGCTGCTCTTTGTGGCGGTGAGTCATGTGTGCTCCCTCCCCTCCCTCCCCTAGCGACACTAGTGGTACAGCCGCGCCGTGGTGGTGCACCAGGTGTCGCGGCGCCGCTCGCAGCTGCCCTTCGGCCGCGCCAAGGGACTGGTGCAGTGCGCGCTCTTCCACCCCACGCGCCCGCTGCTCTTTGTGGCGGTGAGTCATGTGTGCCCCCTCCCCTCCCTCCCCTAGCGACACTAGTGGTACAGCCGCGCCGTGGTGGTGCACCAGGTGTCGCGGCGCCGCTCGCAGCTGCCCTTCGGCCGCGCCAAGGGACTGGTGCAGTGCGCGCTCTTCCACCCCACGCGCCCGCTGCTCTTTGTGGCGGTGAGTCATGTGTGCTCCCTCCCCTCCCTCCCCTAGCGACACTAGTGGTACAGCCGCGCCGTGGTGGTGCACCAGGTGTCGCGGCGCCGCTCGCAGCTGCCCTTCGGCCGCGCCAAGGGACTGGTGCAGTGCGCGCTCTTCCACCCCACGCGCCCGCTGCTCTTTGTGGCGGTGAGTCATGTGTGCCCCCTCCCCTCCCTCCCCTAGCGACACTAGTGGTACAGCCGCGCCGTGGTGGTGCACCAGGTGTCGCGGCGCCGCTCGCAGCTGCCCTTCGGCCGCGCCAAGGGACTGGTGCAGTGCGCGCTCTTCCACCCCACGCGCCCGCTGCTCTTTGTGGCGGTGAGTCATGTGTGCTCCCTCCCCTCCCTTCCCTAGCGACACTAGTGGTACATCGCCAGTGGCCTTTGTGGCCTTGAGTCATGTATCGTCCCCCCGTACATTGCTCCGTAGCACTCAGATCTTTGACATCACATGCCTACGAGAGGAAGCAAGAGCGACGGTGAAATGTTGACGCTAGCGCCGCTACCTGGGGTCGTCAACGAAAATGGCTCAAGAGATTCTACTTATATTGCTCCATACTCACAACACTCCCTTCCCCCACAGACGCAGCGCGTAGTGCGCGTGTACGACCTGGTAAAGCAGGAGCTGGTCCGCAAGCTGCTGACGGGCGCGCAGTGGATCAGCCACATGGCCGTGCACCCCGCCGGGGACAACCTGCTCGTCGCCTCCTACGACCGCAAGTGTGTCTGGTGAGTACCACTACTTTTACCTCTCTCACAGGTTTTCACCAGGATTCCAACTCGCATCTTCTTTCTTGCCAGGGGAGTTGCTTTAGACTACTTACCACACACGCTCGAAGCTGATGTGAAAATGTCCAATAAAATTTATCATTGATGTTATAAACCTATGTGCAGGTTCGACCTAGAGCTGTCGTCGAAGCCATACCAGACGTTGAGGCTGCACGGCGGCGCCGTCCGCTCCGTGGCGTTCCACCGGCGCTACCCGCTGTTCGCGTCGGGCGGGGACGACGAGAAGGTCATCGTGTCGCACGGCATGGTGTACAAGTGAGTGTAGCCCCTCCCCCTCCCCCTCCCCCTCCCCGCTCTTACTACCCACCTGTCTATATAGTTATAACACAACATGTTGAACTTTAGTAGTTTATGACACTGTTGCATAATAAGGGTTCTTATAACACGAGTGTGTTTTAAAAAAACGAGCCGTCGGCGAGTTTTTTTATAGTATCACACGAGTGTTATAAGACCAAGTTATGTACAGTGTCATACACTACTTTATCTACTCTCATACTATAATACCTAATTTCATTTTGTTGTGATATATAGTTGCTCCTTGATTTCGCCGGTAACAGGTTCATGGTCATGTTTGACGCAGTTTCCAGAATGTCTGGTGGTGTACAATTACCACCATCCTCGCTTTAAGACATGTTTTTACACAAAAACTAATTTATTTTACAAACAAAACCAAACTTTGTTTAATTTAAATGTAAAATGTTGGCGCCAAGGCGCAAACATCGATTGCGCATGCGTGTTTTTTTTTTTAGGGTGCGGAGACCATAGATTTAGGATTTTTCGCTACTCTGGAGACACAATTTTTTTTTAAAGTAGAGGTTCAAACTTCTTTTTCAGCTGGAGATTGTTTATGGTGTATCGTAATGATTAAAAAGTTTTATTATGATACAGGTGTCCATACAAGACCTGTATCGTAATAAAACTTTTTTTTTGGCCTGTGCGTAATGTTTGTTATAATAGTATTGATTTCAATTTTATAATCTTTGTATTATAGTATCAGAGTAGATAAAATTATTTATTTATTTATTTAATATTATGTACACGTGTATCTGACTGAAGCCTTCTTATGTCCACAGCGACCTACTACAGAACCCGCTGCTAGTCCCCCTGAAGGCGCTGAAGGCGGGCGCCCGCACCGACGACCTGTGCGTGCTGGACGTGCGCTGGCACCCCGCGCAGCCCTGGCTACTGGCCGCCGGGGCAGATGGCACCATACGACTGTACACATGATTGTAAATAAACTTGGACAAACAACTAGCTTTCTTATTTATCCCAGTAGGAATCATGAGAATTACGTGCATACATGCATGTAGTCACGCCTTTATCCCCGAAGAAGCAGGCAGTGTTGTCTGTAGGTTGTGAGCCTATTGCCGTATTTAAATGAGCAGGTTGTCGACCCACTGTTAAATTTTTAGAAGCTTTCCTAAGACCTTCAACTTGGCTTAGCGATAAGCGGCTATCGTTTTAATGATAACCAGGTCTACCGGTAATGTGCCTTCCGAAGTACGGAAACGCTCGCAAATAAATATTACAGAGTGGTCACCCATTCAAGGACCGGCCAGATTGAAAGTTGCTTACAGCATTGAGCGTGCTGGTCAGACGCTCCCACCCCGCCGTTTCGTGCAGGGGCGCCGCATGGCGGCTTGGACCTTTGAGAATGCTTTAAAGCGAGACAGCAACGCGCGCCTTTACAAGAAATGAGAGATTGTGATTACATCCTGTAATTTTCTGAGTTGGATGATGACATTTATTATTCAGTGCTCGATATTATTACCCATACAAACTTTTTTTTTCTATTTTCCTTCCTGGCTGGTAGTCAGCAAACCTGGTGTACCCTCGGAAGGAAATCCCAGCGATCATGACCAGCCCTGGTCGCCGGGCATCGACGACCTCTGGCCTCTGCTTTTGTGGAAGCCACGAATTTTTCATCGAAGAGCCGCGTGCTAGGTCACCACGCGCCACCATCTTGAGCCTGCTTCTGCCAGGGCGACAACTAGCCCGGAGTGTCGCCCCCAGGCTCACGCTTAGGGAGGACGGATCTTAACGCCTCGACTATATCCCCTTCTTACCCACCACACTACCAAGCCACACTACCGGTAGTGTCGTGGGGAAATTTCTTTATATCGTGCCCTGAACTTGGTTGCCCAAGTAGCTCCTTCCACTCCTCCATAAACACCAGTCGGAGCTGTGCTCTTTGCCCCTTGATTTCAGTCTCAGATCCCGCTCCACCGCCTCTTTGCACCGCAGTTACAGTGCTGAAAGAACTCTTGCCTCCAGGTCCCATGGAGTACCAACTAGGAGACCCGCCGCTTCAAAGGAAACCGTGCGGTGTCCTTAGCCAACAGTCGCTGCGGACATCGCAGTATTGCTACGTTGCTGGTCTTCAAGATTCTGCTCCCAATAAAGCCATGGAGCGCACAATTCCGGCATAAAGCATCCTACAAGAGGCATCGGGTCCACTCAAGTTAGGCAGCAGTCGTGCAAGTCCCTTCGGAGCAGAATGTACAAAACGCAAAATGAGCACCACACGCATAATCTACAAAACGCAAAATGTACAAAACTCGGCAAAGTGCGTGCCCTCAAGTGACGTCGCCACCCCCTTGAGCTTAGGGGCCAGACTGGAAATTACCCATTCAACCTTGTTTTTTTCCCTACTTCCTGTTAACTCTTTCTCGATAGGGAGCTATTTTATGTCGTGTCAAAAATATAACAACCTCCGATGAGATGGAATATAGTCTGAATTCGGAATATAATTATCTCTACATTTTGCTCCGTGTTTTAGTTCATGGTAAGGATTATGAAGAAAGATTAGGTATTACTTATTGAAACAAAATAAGTTATTGAGACATCAGTTTTAATTCAATACAAAACGTTCAAAACTATGGGTTCTGCTTCGACTCCTTTGCATTCTGAAGAGCTTGTGTCAAATACAACTTAGCTAAGCTTTGCGAACAAAACTGGCTTATATGCTGGCTGTATGTATTGATTTGACCAGCGACAATCATGGGGTTGAGCCTTGGTGGCACCGGGTGCGGTTTGAACAGTTTGTTGACATCCTCTTCGGGTAGTGGAGGCTCATCTACAGCCACTCGAGCCGCATTCTCTTGTGCCCTCTTGACCAGCCAGCGGTGCTTGTCCTGTTGTTGGCGAACGACCAATTGTTGGTATCTGTTGAACTTGATAGCCTCTTGGTTGAGTTCGTCAACGCGTTCCATTAGACTGCGGAGTTGTCCTGAGTAAAAAATATACTTTTTAATTTTTGTTTCTGGTATACGAGAGATATCTGTTACAAGAAGGAAGATAGAGAATCAACATTAGGTAACCTTTGCAAGGTAGTTCAGCATTCTGTAAATGATTACTGCATAATCTGACATTACCATGTGACCACTTATTTGTAGCATTTTCATTTACAAGTGTTTTAAAAGGCATGTTAAGCTATTTGGTCCTGGCTGCCAGTAACATTGTATTAAGCTATGTTGGGTTTAAAGTTTTTAACAGTTTGTAGCCACAGTCCATCCTTGTGTGCTTCAACACGGCAAAAGCGTTGGAAACACAAGTGTTGGTAGATTTATGACCAATGTTGGTAAAGTAATCATTATTATGACTTGGTTTTGTGACATACTAATGCTTACAGCAATAATTAGAAGCACACCAGCTATCCTTCTGCCTACCCCCTTTGGTGTATAAACACACAAAAATTATGCATGGTAGAACATTTTCTATTCATTTCTATTACCAGACATAGAAGCCACAAGCTTACCTTCTAATACTGATGCCGTTCCCAAGTCTAAGAACTTGGAACCCTCCTCCTCAGGAATCATTTCAGACAGCTCGGACATCATAATATTGGTAAGTGGAGAGTTGCGGATCACAATTGGCACCTCGATGAACAGGCTCTCATACCCAATTTTGAGGTTACGAAGTGCCTCAGGAGTGTAATCCAGCTCTTTGTACATGGCGATAGCCTGTAAATATAAAATTATTTTATTTTAGCTGAATATAACAAGCATATCTCCTCATATAAGTAAGTATTAAAACAACCATATTTTTTCATTGTACTATTACTATAGATGTTCAATGACAGATAGGCAAGCTTATGTTACATCTGGAATTCACATTAGGGTTTACGTTGAATGATGTTATAGGCTACCCTAATATTACAGCTGTCTTGGTTTCTTGGCACTTCATATATTATAGCTTCATGGTATCACAAAATGTATAGTAATGAAGACAGAAGCAAGACTGTTATTTTAAATGGCACTTGGTATCTGAAGCTTCAATACTGTTGAGCAGTCTGTAGATATATGTACCAGCTTGAACAACAAACAAGTCAAGAAGGGCACAGATATATTATTATTAATGATTCTACTAACCTGAGGAGTCAAACGATATGCTTTCAATGTCAAGAAGCCTCTTGCAGACTTCTTAGTGTCATAGATTACTACAACACTCTCTTCAATGGATGTCTGGTAATGGTACTGTGACTCTAACAGTGACTGGCTTAGGAAGTTGCCTACATCTGCACTCTGGTACCTTTAAAGTAAACAAAATATTTATGAAAGAATGTCAGATTAATAAAGAGTAGTACCTACTAAATGCCTTCTCTTTGTTTTATTAAGTGCATATTAAAGTACCAGTATTTTATACTATAGTACCCAACACTATATAAATAAAAATGATTTTGCTAAGTGTAAACTTGAAAATTACAAAACAGATTCCACAGATATTTATAACATAATCAGTATTCAGTACAAGCCAGGAAAGACTTTTACTAAAGTACATTGGGTTTTGGTATTAAACCACAGGCAACTCCCAGAGCAAACTGAATGTACAAATTATTATTATATGTTTTGTTTTTTACTTACCATCCAACATGAAAATGATCAACATTAACACGACGAAGTCTTCTCATCATGTCCAGTTGATATTCCTCCTCATCCATAGTATCATCATGTTTGGGGAAGGGAAAACAGTTGGTGATTTCAAGACGGTTTTCCACAACCAGCCCAAGCAAGGCCCCCTGAGCGACCTCCATATTGCTACATGATTCCTCATGGCAATGTTTCACAATTTTCATCACCGCCTGAAATAAATTACAGTATCAATACTGAGTTTACACATTTGAAGTAATTTGTAGTTATTCCTATCATATACATAATTAGACACTGCAGATGGTTTTAAATGCCACACTAATTTTAACACTCTTACATGATTATAACAGCTAGCCTACGATGTCAAAAAGTGAGATCATCTCTATAATCATGGTTTTGGACTACCAAGCTTTGTCAATGTTCTAAATGCAACAATGAGTCATTTACTAAAGTACCTAATTTCTACTTTTACTCTAAAGAAACAACTTAGGAATGTTACGATTTCCATCATCTTCGAGGCAAGTTTAACAAGTGCATCATTCCCTGTCTCAGTTTTTATCCACATCTACAGAAAATGTAATGAATTGATAGCGTCTTGATAATATAGTATATACTCAGAACCACAACATAACCTATAAATACAAAGATTGTTGCACCAAAGCAAAACTTAGCTGGTTTATTAGATAGTGTACATAATTATTTTAAAATCACGCCCAGATTGTGTTATAAACACCTAAAATAAATATTATTCAAGGAACTGTATAAAAACAAAGAATACATGACGTGTAAGCATTTAACTACACATACATTAAACATAAAGGAGAGTCAAGTTTTCCTATTCAGTAATAAAGCCTAAATATAACTGGGCACATACCAAACCATCGCACTGAACGTAAGTTATAGTTGCTTCAGTTTCAGGAACACGTCTCGACGATCCACCACCACGGCTCGCCATTTTTGAGAAAGATTGATTTGACTTTGACATTTAATTTGAGAGCTTCTGTGCCTGTGCCACTCATACCACCAAGTGCCACTGACTTGTCTGATTGTCTGTGGTTGATTTTGATCACAGCGTAGAGGGAGAATTTACCTAGAGAAGTCATCGGCGTATACCGTAGAGGGAGAATATACCTAGAGAAGACATTAAATAATGTTAGTCATGAGTGAAAGTGACACATATATAATATTTACACAAGAGTAAGCGAGACAGACGCCACTTTTTTTGTCTCGCTTACCGTATGCGTTTTCATTTGTTTGGGACCTCTTTCGTTGGTCCCAAACAAAAGCGTGTTCGATAGTGTTTTGTCGAAAAATTGGTGATAGTGACTTATTTGTGAAGTTAGAAGTTGTTTGGAGCTTATAAAAGTGTAAAATTTATCTTAATAATGGGGCGTTGTTGTGTTAAAGACTGTACAAATCGCCCAGAACGGAAAACTCCGAACATAACCTTTCATCGGTAAGTAAGCTCATTTATGCTGTTTTGTATGTATATAATGATATAATTTACTTCGTAGATTAGTATTCACTATCTTTGCGCCTTAATTTACATACTTTTAAGTATATTTCTCGAATTATTTTTTTCTATTATCCGACAGAATTATGTAGTTCATATACATTAAGACGGCCATGTTGTCTAGGGGTCAATCATCAATGTCCGTATAATCGGGGGAGTGTGAACAGTGTTTGGTAAAGTTTACCCAACAATATTGAAATTTATAGCTATCGTTTTATTTACTTTTAGGTTTCCAGAGGATATAAGTATGAGAGTTTTATGGATTCAAGCAACAGGCAGAAAACAATGGCAACCTGACAAGAATGCTCGGATTTGTTCAAAACATTTTGAATCCTGTTGTTTTCGGAAGGCAAAAACAAGGACTTATTTGAATCCAAATTCGATTCCTTCACTCTCTGTTTTTCATGTAAGTTATTAATCTATACTAATATTATAAAAAGCAGAGGATTTTTGTTTATTTGTAATGAATAGGCTCCGAAACTACTAGATCTATTTTATTCATTCTTTCACTAATAGAATCCCACATTATCACATCACTGAGTAACATAGGCTATAGTATATCAAGATAACGCTACTTCCTGCCAAAGACGGGTAGTGACCATAAATGCCGGCGTAGCTGCACATAGAAAGCTAGTTATAGATATACCTACCGGGTGTAACATTCGGAACGGTCAGTATGGGCAAGTCTGTAAATTTATGAGATACAAAGATCTGTTCTTAGGAACCATGTCATCGATTTTAGAGAAAATAAGAACTCCATACTTATTTTTTTTTAAATCTCTTGCACTGTCCGGGAATCAAACCCGGTCGTTTTGAAAATAAAAATTACATTATTTTTAATTAGGTAAATATTGATTGTATTGTAGCAGGCCGCGTTCCGAACTGATGGTACAAACTTTTTTTTGTATTCATGGACGTGTCGCAAGCAAAGACTTCTATATAAACTGAGGTAGACATGCCCTACGCACCGATTTTTGAAACCTATAAACTGAGCTAATTAGCAGCGTTGCTCGCACTGTTGTGAGTCAAAACTTCGAGAGTAGGTGCTCGACTTGCAATCGGAGTCCATACGCCTTCTCTTTTACTCTTTTTCTATTCGTATATTGCAATTGCGTGTGGTAACAATTACGTAAAAAATATTTATAAGTGAGTGTAGTCTTAGTAATGTGTGTATTTGAGGATTGCTTTTGAAATCTCGTTTGTTAGAGTACGGCGTGTCTACTTCAGTTTATATAGAAGTCTTTGGTCGCAAGTGCCTATGTATTAGAAATGCGAAATAAATGTTTTTTTAAATTTTGAATTTTGAGTTTTATTTCCCACGTAAAAGGTGGTGAGTCCATTGCCTTCTTGAAATGGACAGGTCGCCGCGACCCGCAGTTGAAAATTTTCAAGCCGCCCATAAGGCCTTCAACTTGGCGTTAGGATTGTAATTTTACTCACAATCGGGTGATATATGTGGTTATAAACGTTCAAACAGACGCACCTGGACTATAAAAGTAGTCTATGTCTTAATCTGGGCTGTTAGCTACCTCAATACCAATTTTTTGGTATAGTAGCTTCTTTATATGAATTTACCTATTTCTCAGGTAAAAACATTTGGCGTGAGTGGGTAACACCGATGTCATAATAGCGCTATCTCAAAAGGTATACGCTGATGACTTCTTTAAGTATATTCTCCCTCTACGGCGTATACCTTTTGAGATAGCGCTTTTTTTTTTTTTTTTAATAGTTATGGCTTGGTTACAAGACCTTTAAGCCTTGTCTTTATTTATTATTATTTAAAGTTATATCTTCATTTTGCTTAAATAAGCCACAGTCCTCGTCCTCTAAGTCCAGTCAAAGTCAAGTACAGCCCTAAGTCAAAGTCAGTCTTCCTTCAGAAAAGCGGTGGATAAATTTCTGAAAGTTTCTTTGGATTTTTTTGTCAGAAACTGCAAAGTTGCGATTCACTGCGTTTTATCACTTCCCAACTCTAGTGCACGTTGTCGAACGTTTATGTTTAAGAATCCACCATTAATACACACAAAGCACTCGAAAAAACACTAATTTAGCAAATTTATAAAACGATGCGATACGATTCCTTCCAAATCCCGCCAAAAAAGCCTGAGATAGCGCTATTATGACATCGGTGTTACCCACTCACGCCAAATGTTTTTACCTGAGAAATAGGTAAATTCATATAAAGAAGCTACTATACCAAAAAATTGGTATTGAGGTAGCTAACAGCCCAGATTAAGACATAGGCTACTTTTATAGTCCAGGTGCGTCTGTTTGAACGGTTATAACCACATATATCACCCGATTGTGAGTAAAATTACAATCCTAACGCCAAGTTGAAGGCCTTATGGGCGGCTTGAAAATTTTCAACTGCGGGTCGCGGCGACCTGTCCATTTCAAGAAGGCAATGGGCTCACCACCTTTTACGTGGGAAATAAAACTAAAAATTCAAAATTTAAAAAAACATTTATTTCGCATTTCTAATACATAGGCACTTGCGATGCGACACGTCCATGAATCCAAAAAAGTTAGTACCACCAGTTCGGAACGCGGCCTGCTTGAGAAGAACTGGCAAGAAACTTATTTTTGTGTCGGGTAACCAAACTAGATTTTTTTTGAAGTGAAACTTCTTTATCGGCGTTGGAAAAAAAATTGCGTCACGTCACGTCACGTCACGATTTTTGGTTACGCGCCATCTTTGTTCTGTTCCCCACCACGGTGGATTCGAATTAAGAGTACTTTATCCAGGGATAGCATGTCATTTAAGGGTTTTTGGACTTTTGGACTTTTGGGCTTTTGGACTTTTGGACTTTTGGATGGGACATTGGTACTTTGGGTCTTTGGGACTTTGGAACTTTGAGACTTTGGGACTTTTGAACTTTTGAACTTTTGAACTTTTGGACTTTGGACTTTTGGATGGGACCTTGGTACTTTGGGTGTTTGGGACTTTGGAACTTTGGGACTTTGGGACTTTTGGACTTTTGGATTTTTGGACATTTGGACTTTTGGAGTTTTGGAGTTTTGGACTTTTGGACTTTTGGACTTTTGGATGGGACCTTGGTACTTTGGGTCTTTGGGACTTTGGGACTTTGGGACTTTTGGACTTTTGGACTTTTGGACTTTTGGACTTTTGGACTTTTGGACTTTTGGACTTTTGGACTTTTGGACTTTTGGACTTTTGGACTTTTGGACTTTTGGACTTTTGGACTTTTGGACTTTTGGACTTTTGGACTTTTGGACTTTTGGACTTTTGGACTTTTGGACTTTTGGACTTTTGGACTTTTGGACTTTTGGACTTTTGGACTTTTGGACTTTTGGACTTTTGGACTTTTGGACTTTTGGACTTTTGGACTTTTGGACTTTTGGACTTTTGGACTTTTGGACTTTTGGATGGGACCTTGGTACTTTGGGTCTTTGGGACTTTGGGACTTTGGGACTTTGGGACTTTTGGACTTTTGGACTTTTGGACTTTTGGACTTTTGGACTTTTGGACTTTTGTACTTTTGTACTTTTTGACTTAATTTAAGGTGAGGTGAAAATTAAGTTTATGAAGAAGTTTCACTTCTTACGTGTGTACACTAAGTACACGCAATTTTTTTGTACATTGTTAGTTACATAAGATTTTCAAAAAAAAAATATAAAAATGTGAATGACCCGACTGAATGATAATCAACGCACAGCCCAAACCGCTGGGACTAGAAAGTCCAAATTTGGCAAGTAGGTTCCTTGTATGGTCTAGGGATCCACTAAGAAAGTATTTTTGGAAATTGTGCTACTAAAGGGGTAAAATAAGAGATGGAAGTTTGTATGAAAGTCCGTCATTTTCAGATCTAGATGCACAAAATTTGTTAAACCTGTGTCTTTTAAGAAATAAACGAACAAGTGTATCAGTTTTTTCAAAATTTTACTACTAAGAGGATAACTCCCATAACAAGTACCCATAACACAAGCAGGTAATTCCTAGCTTACTTTGGGATCAGACAGCGCTGTGTGAAATGTCCGTGAATATTAATTTATTTAAAAAAAAAAAAAATAAGTGATAAAAGTTTGTATGGAATATTCGTCACTTTCAATGTTAAAAAGTTAGGAGTTAGAAGGAATTGAAATACTATTAACTCCATATGACCTATACAATCAATATTTACCTAATTAGAAATAATGTAAGTTTTATTTTCAAAACGACCGGATTTGATTCCCGGACAGTGCAAGAGATTTAAAAAAAAAATATGCAGTTCTTATTTTCTCTAAAATCGATGACATGGTTCCTAAGAACAGATCTTTGTATCTCATAAATTTACAGACTTGCCCATACTGACCGTTCCGAATGTTACACCCGGTATATCTATAACTAGCTTTCTATGTGCGGCTACGCCGGCATTTATGGTCACTACCCGTCTTTGGCAGGAAGTTGCGTTATCTTGATATTCTATAGCCTATGTTACTCAGTGATGTGATAATGTGGGATTCTATTAGTGAAAAAATGATTAAAATAGATCTAGTAGTTTCGGAGCCTATTCATTACAAATAAACAAAAATCCTCTGCTTTTTATAATATTAGTATAGATTAATAACTTACATGAAAAACAGAGAGTGAAGGAATCGAATTTGGATTCAAATAAGTCCTTGTTTTTGCCTTCCGAAAACAACAGGATTCAAAATGCTTTGAACAAATCCGAGCATTCTTGTCAGGTTGCCAATGTTTTCTGTCTGTTGCTTGAATCCATAAAACTCTCATACTTATATCCTCTGGAAACCTAAAAGTAAATAAAACGATAGCTATAAATTTCAATATTGTTGGGTAAACTTTACCAAACACTGGTCACACTCCCCCGATTATACGGACATGGATGATTGACCCCTAGACAACATGGCCGTCTTAATGTATATGAGCTACATAATTCTGTCGGATAATACAAAAAAATAATTCGAGAAATATACTTAAAAGTATGTAAATTAAGGCGCAATGATAGTGAATACTAATCTACGAAGTAAATTATATCATTATACCCAAAAGTGGTGGATCAAACGCAACTAGGGGTTAGATGGGGTCACCAGCTGCAAAAAGTTGTTCTACGGGAGGTTCTTAAGGTCAACCCCTGCAGAGTTATAATTTATTATGTTTTTATGAGAAAATTGACTTTTTTTTTACTAATTCTTATTAAAATTAGAAAAAATCTACATCCTGTATCTTTTTTATAATTTTCACTAGATTGGTACTGATCAGTCCTTGCGTTAGACATGCTATTTATGTTTGTTTATTGGTTGTGTTGAAGATAACATTAAGTTTTACGATTTTTGTTTTTCTCAAATCATAACTTTTTATTTACTTCGGACCCCACTGTGAAAAAAAAATACTCTACCGAAAAGTGACCCTGTATTACAAGTTTTGGCGCATTTAATAGGGATTCTGAAAAGGTATTACACATGGCTACAAATGGCTCTAATATCTTTCTAGTACGATTATTCGTAGCAAGGCCAAAGTTAACCCAACCATAAAACTCGATTAGGCTTATTTAAAAATAAACTGGAACTAATACAATTAATGACAAAGACTCTCTGCCTCTCTTTTACACTAACCATTTAATCCTTTGTCAATAAAAGGCCGGTTCACCCGTCAGATCAGGTAGCGATATCTTTTCTAGGAAACAAAGGCCGGGCCGGCGCGGCCGGGGCGGGGGCCGGGGGAATGCGCGTGAGCATGTTTTTTTAGAATGTTTAGTGTTCTTTAGTGACTCGCTTCCTGCCTGTGAGTACGCACGTGTTCTTTTTCTCGGTTTTACGACGACTTGTGATCAGTTTCTTTCCTTTGACCTACGCTTTGTTTTTCGGACTTGTGATAGATTGCCTACCTGTGACCAGTGCTGTGTGAATCGGACGGATTGGCTAAAAAAGTGGACAGATGGCTGCTGCGAGGAGAGAATACACCCAACGGGAGTATGCAGAAATGCATTACCTGTATGGCTTTTGTGACGGTAATGCCCGGGCTGCTGCCAGGGAATATCGTCAACGCTACCCTAACCGTGATCGTTTTCCGGACTACAGGGTCTTTATGCGCGTACATAATTCGTACATGGAGGGAGTCTTACCCGGTCAGCATGCTCCGAGAGCAGGCAGACCTGTGGTGCAATTTGAAAATGAAGATGAAGTGCTGAGAGAATTAAGATTGGATCCTAGTACAAGTCAACGCCAAATATCCCGTAATCTCGGGATTCCAAGATCGACGGTGCAACGTGTCATTAACAGAAACAAATATCACGCCTACCACGTGCAAAGGGTGCAAGCTTTGCTGCCCGGTGACTATGAACCTAGAGTGCGGTTTTGCAGAGAGATGCTAAGATACCACAGAGAGGATCCGCAGTTCTTCAACAAGGTTTTATGGACGGATGAGTCAACTTTTAGAAGAATGGGAGTATTCAATATCCACAATCTACATTTTTACTCCAGAGTGAACCCCCATATCATAAGAAATGATCGATTCCAGCATCTGTTTGGTATTAACATGTGGGCTGGTATAATTGGCCAGCAGTTGGTGCTGCATGAAATGCCAGCAAGGCTGAATGGTGCTCAGTATTTAAAATTTTTGCAAAATAATTTAAACCATATTCTTAACGAAGCTGAAGTTCCAGAAGAAAGAATAGCAGAAATGTGGCTGCAACATGATGGCGCCCCGCCTCACTACGCTCGAGCAGTTAGAGATCATTTGAACGAGCGCTTCCCCAACCGGTGGATAGGTCGAGGCGGTCATATTGCGTGGCCACCCCGGTCGCCCGACTTAAATCCATTAGATTTTTTTCTTTGGGGCTATTTTAAAGAAATAGTTTACCAAGGAGAGAACAATAGCGAACAAGAACTACGACAAAAGCTCGAATTTGCTAGGGTACAAGTTACTAACAACAGAGGTGCATTCCGTAGGTTACGTAGGAATTTTATTAGACGGTGCAGATTATGTATTATGGTCAGAGGCAGGAATTTTGAGCATTTATTGTAAAATGTTTTGCTTAATAAAACAATTATTTTACAATCGTTGTTTTGTTTTTTCGTCCTAGAAAGATATTAGAGCCACTTATGGCCATGTGTAATACCTTTTCAGAATCCCTATTAAATGCGCCAAAACTTGTAATACAGGGTCACTTTTCGGTAGAGTATTTTTTTTTCACAGTGGGGTCCGAAGTAAATAAAAAGTTATGATTTGAGAAAAACAAAAATCGTAAAACTTAATGTTATCTTCGACACAACCAATAAACAACCATAAATAGCATGTCTAACGCAAGGACTGATCAGTACCAATCTAGTGAAAATTATAAAAAAGATACAGGATGTAGATTTTTTCTAATTTTAATAAGAATTAGTAAAAAAAAAGTCAATTTTCTCATAAAAACAAAATAAATTATAACTCTGCAGGGGTTGACCTTAAGAACCTCCCGTAGAACAACTTTTTGCAGCTGGTGACCCCATCTAACCCCTAGTTGCGTTTGATCCACGACTTTTGGGCCACCCTGTATACATGCAAAACAGCATAAATGGGCTTACTTACCGATGAAAGGTTATGTTCGGAGTTTTCCGTTCTGGGCGATTTGTACAGTCTTTAACACAACAACGCACCATTATTAAGAAAAATTTTACACTTTTATAAGCTCCAAACAACTTCTAACTTCACAAATAAGTCACTATCACCAATTTTTCGACAAAACACTATCGAACCACAGACGTACAATAAGTAGCAGACGAAACATTAATTATGTTCGTGTGCGTTGGTCTTTCCATTCCGCTCGCTCTAAGGGGTTAGTGAATGCTGCTATCTCGTTTCTACACGTATATCAACACTATACATGACATTTAAAAAAAAATGACGTACGCCTGGTTTTTGAAAGATATAAGCTGCCGATGCTGCAGTTTGACGTATTAGATACCTCTAATTAATGTAGGGGCCAAACTCAGGCACTTCTTTTCAAGATTAAATTTAATGCTAACATAAAAATAAGTGTGGCAAACTGTGATTCAGCATTTAATTAGTTCAGAATTGCATTTTAATATAATGCCTGTAATCTTCGATGATATTGAGTATACAATATATAAAAATGAAGCCCGATTTCCGTGGTCACGGCATCACGCGTGAAATGCTGGACCGATTTCGGTAATTCTTTTTTGTTGTGTTTGTTTCTGTCAGGAGAAGGTTTTAAAAAAATTGGTGCAAAACTATTAGCAGAAATGGTTTTTATTGCGATTTTGAATCGGATCATAGAACTGGAAACTCCGAAATGGAAACCGGGAACAGAAAGACTAAGAGATAATTTTGCAATCCAATATAGCCGCCGCGTCGAAATCACAAAATTTCATGATGGGTATCGTTTAAGGGGGATTTTGGTACGCTGAGTACGATTCACATGATAATTTTGCAATCCAATTTGGCCGCCGCGCGTAAATCACAAAATTTCATGATGGGTATCGTCTAAGGGGTTTTTTGGTATGCTGAGTACGAATCACATGATAATTTTGTAATCAATTATGGCCGCTGCGCCGAAATCACAAAATTTCATGATGGGTATTGTTTAAAGGGGATTTTGGTACGCTGAGTACGAATCTCATGATAATTTTGCAATCCAATATGGCCACCGCGCCGAAATCACAAAATTTCATGATGGGTATCGTTTAAGGGGAAATTTGGCACGCTGAGTACGAATCTCATGATAATTTTGCAATCCAATATGGCCGCCGCGCCGAAATCACAAAATTTCATGATGGGTATCGTTTAAGGGGAAATTTAGTACGCTGAGTACGAATCTCATGATAATTTTGCAATCCAATATGGCCGCCGCGCCGAAATCACAAAATTTTCGTGATGGGTATCGTTTAAGGGGTTTTTTGGTATGCTGAGTACGAATCACATGATAATTTTGCAATCCAATATGGCGGCCGCGCCGAAATCACAAAATTTCGTGATGGGTATCGTCTAAGGGGTTTTTTGGTATGCTGAGTACGAATCACATGATAATTTTGTAATCCAATATGGCGGCCGCGCCGAAATCACAAAATTTCATGATGGGTATCGTCTAAGGGGTTTTTTTGTATGCTGAGATCGAATCACATGATAATTTTGCAATCCGATTCCTTAAACAATACCCATCATGAAATTTTAACAACGGTGGCGCGGCGGCCATATTGGATTGCAAAATTATCATGTGTTTCGTACTCAGCATACCAAAAAACCCCTTATACGATATCCATCATGAAATTTTGTGATTTCGGCGTGGCGGCCATATTGGATTTCAAAATTATCATGAGATTCGTACTCAGCATACCAAAAAACCCCTTAGACTATACCCATCATGAAATTTTGTGATTTCGGCGCGGCGGCCATATTGGATTGCAAAATTATCATGTGATTCGTACTCAGCATACCAAAAAACCTCTTAGACGATACCCATCATGAAATTTTGTGATTTCAGCGCGGCGGCCATATTGGATTGCAAAATTATTGTACGGGGAAATGGTAACCGTACAGGAATTTTGGTAGCATTAAAATATAAGTTAAGGATTAAAATGGTATATTATCTCAACTTATACTAAAATGGTAAATGGTTGTGAGTACACCGAACCGGATGGTAGTTGTCAATGCACTTATTCGATATACATAATGTATTGGCGTTGATCGGCGTAATCTGCTGACTACGCGCAACGTGATGTACGATGTTAGCCGCTGTACGTGGCTCGTACAATTATCATGAGATTCGTACTCAGCGTACCAAAATCCTCCTTAAACGATACCCATCATGAAATTTTGAAAATTCGGCGCGGCGGCCATATTGGATTGCAAAATTAACCCAAAATTCGTACTCAGCATACCAAAAAACCCCTTATGTGATATGCAACATGAAATTTTACAACGGTGGCGCGGTGGCCATATTGGATTGCAAAATTAACCTGAAATTCGTACTCAGCATACCAAAAAATCCCATAAACGATATCCAACATGAAATTTTACAATGGTGGCGCGGCGGCCATATTGGATTGCAAAATTAACCTGAAATTCGTACTCGTACTACTATTTTTTTCCCAAAAGCGTTTGACATCTTAGATCGTATGTCCACCTATTTATAATCCGGACCAGTGTGCGGCCGGCCAGCCGCAACAAAAAAAGCGCATTGTATTACGAGTTGGATCAAAACTTTACACATTGTATCATTACAAGGCGCGCATTGCAATGCTCGGATCACCTGCTTCACTGCTGTAACCTC
This sequence comes from Miltochrista miniata, assembly GCA_933228765.1. Lineage (NCBI taxonomy): Eukaryota > Metazoa > Arthropoda > Insecta > Lepidoptera > Erebidae > Miltochrista > Miltochrista miniata. The sequence continues at coordinate 31,426,764 of OW121751.1, forward strand.
GTCTTGTATCATTACAAGGTGCGCATTGCAATGCTCGGTTCACCTCCCACACTGGCTGTAATTCTCGACTCGTAACATTACATTACGCGCGAATGCTCCCGGTGAGGGAGCACCTTTAGAAAAAAATGATGTTTTGTAACATCATTTTTTTCTAAAGGTGCTTTAGCCTCAATAGCATTTTTGAAGACCTATCTATGGATACCCCACACGTATGGGTTTGATGAAAAAAAATCTTTTCGTTTCAGTTCTGAGTATGGGGATCCCCAAAATTTACTGCTTTTTTTTAGTTATATTTAAAAATCTTAATGCGGTTCACAGAATACATCTACTTACCAAGTTTCAAGTACATCGGTCTTATAGTTTCGGAGAAAAGTGGTTGTGACATTCGGACGGACAGACAGACAGACATGACGAATATTTAAGGGTTCCGTTTTTTGCCATTTGGCTACGGAACCTTAAAAGAGGTATTTTAAGATACTCTTATTTCATTAAAATAAATCTTATTGAACTAGGCGGCTAACTCCTTCCCTGCAAATGCGTTAGTGTGTGTGGTTTTTATATGTGTTAGTTTTGGCGTACTTTTCAATCTCTAATGCTTTGTCTGCTACTTATTGTAAGTCTGTGTATCGAACACGCTTTTGTTTGGGACCAACGAAAGAGGTTCCAAACAAATGAAAACGCATACGGTGAGCGAGACAAAAAAAGTGGCGTCTGTCTCGCTTACTCTTGTGTAAATATTATATATGTGTCACTTTCACTCATCATGACTTACATTATTTAATGTCTTCTCTAGGTATATTCTCCCTCTACGGATCACAGACACTGACAGATTTTGAAGGGGTCCTGACACGATCAATTGGCAATTGTCATGTCTTACGGGATTGAAGATCTCACTTGAAGAATGAATTGACGATACTTGACGCCCATTGAAGGTGCCGTCAAGTGAGCACGCACAGTTGCCTTTTGGCACTATTCGCTAGTATTTTGCACCGGAGCGGAATCTTGAGCTCCGGTGAACATCACCGGTAATTTGCGAACTCCGGTGATTCTCCGGAGTTCTCCGGAGCATAGTATTTGATGCCTTGAAATATTGTCTAAAGGTGCTCCCTCACCGGGAGCATTCGCGTGTAATGTAACATTACATAGTCGAGCATTACAGCAGTGAGGGAGTAGAACCAAGCATTGCAATGCTCACCTTGTAATGATACAAGACGAGGTTACATCAGTGAAGGAGGAGAACCGAGCATTACAATGCGCGCCTTGTAATGATACAATGTGTAATGTTTTGATACAACTTGTAACATCAATGCGCTTTGCGCACCTAGTAATGATACAATGTGTAATGTTTTGATACAACTTGTAACATCAATGCGTTTTCGTGCTCACTGGTCCGGATTGTAAACTAGGTCGACATACGACCTAAGATGTCAAATGCTATTGGGAAAAAATTTTTTGGATAGGTAGAAGCCGTGAGCTGGTCTCACCCGACTGCCCCTCTCTAAAACGTTTAAAGTATTCAATCCGATTGACTTTGTCATTTTTGTTTTATTTCAAACTTTGAACAGATGATCCACGTGACCTAGTGACTTAGCAGATAAAATGTCATTTTGGATATTTTTCTGAGGTTTTTTGGTATGCCGAGTACGAATTTAGGGTTAATTTTGCAATCCAAGATGGCCGCCACACCACCGTTCTAAAATTTCATGTTGGATACTGTATAAGAGGTTTCTTGATCATGCCTTGCAATTGTCAATCACGTTAAATATGAATGGAAGTTGCTTCAGTGTGCGTGATTTCTTTATATGGGTATGTGTGTGCATCGACATATATGTATCTTTGACTATTTAACTAACAGGACCCGCTTTACGTGACCGGCCGCCTACAAAAATAGTCTGCCCGTTATAGAGGGGAACGGAGGGAACACAAACACATAGAAAATTCACTACATATCGGTTCCTCATCTCACATAATTACAAACGCACACAATAAAAATCACGCGTCTGACTACAATAATATGCAACACACTGCGACAACCGTGTGTTAGCTCGTTCTCGCGCTTTTGTAAATATTGTCAATTTATTTTTCACCTTGTTGCAGAACACATAAAGTCGAAAATGGATTAAGATATTCATGACTCCGCCCACGACGATACACGTCACTCTATTGTTTAGATTGTAGTGGCATGCCCATTTGTTTTTTATCTGTTTGTGTGGTTGATATTAGAATGATTTTCAATTATTTTACGATTATATTGAATCGATTGGTTTGAAATGGATTTTGCAACTGATGTTCTCGATACCTGTTCATAGAATGGATTTATTATATTGTTTAATGAAAAAGCTGATATAGAAGGGAAAAAGTACTTGATTACGAAGTATGATTCTATTTTATAGTCATCTAGAGATACTTGATTGTTATCTTGAATTATGTACGACAAACGTCGGCATTACTCTGAGGACGCCATGCGTCCGCACCACAGACGTACAATAAGTGGCAGACGAAACATTAATTATGTTTGTGTGCGTTGGTCTTTCCATTCCGCTCGCTCTAAGGGGTTAGTGAATGCTGCTATCTCGTTTCTTCACGTATAGCAACACTATACATGACATGTAGACGACGCGTATATTTCATCCATCCAGTGTCACACGCGCCCATCTAGTACTTGCCTGCGATATGCTTGTTTGATACCCTAGTCATAAAATTCTATTGTACTATCTAATTTGTGGTAAAACCATAACTTGTATTCGGTGTATTGTAGTGTGTGTGATTAAATACGCTACGGGAGTAAGCGTGTGTGTGTGCTCGTCGTCACCGTATATCGGTGACGTACTTACATTTTTCTATGCGGCCGGTAGTTGCCGAACTTAGTTTAGTCGACCGAAACAAGTGGACACAGACGCACATACACGATTGCTTTCAAAAGTACTTACCCATATTTGCTGTTTTATTTGGGAATTCCTGGAGCCGCCCTGCATCCTCTACAAAGTGGTCCTTCTGCCGGATCATCCAGGAGTTCACGGATCTGCGAATAGTAGATGAACAAAGGAATGTTCAACACACCACCGCGCACGATGGTTGAAACGCGTGGAACTCTCGTAGGAGAACCGTTGCTACATTCCACTGAAGAAAGTGAAGTGCTTTCGCGAAAAGTGCAATCAAAAGAAGTGGTTCAGAAAAATGAGTTAAAATAGATGCGTACGAACATTTACGTAGCATAAAACCCTATTTATCTAGCAGTGATATAAAACCTAAGTTAAGTATCGGTCAGGACAATTTTAAAGTGTTAGTTTCATTAAGAAGTATTTATCGCGACTGGCACGAACCATCTGCAACCCTTACGCCACTGGGGTCGTGTTCAAACGGGGTCGTTCCCGGTACCGCTATTGCATTATCTCGTGATAAGTTAATAACAACAACAAAACAAGCATTGTTTATGACACTGGTGGGCCGGCCTTCGCTGACAGCCGCCCGTACCGCAGCCGTCGCACCCCTCTCCGCCGCCAGCACCGTGGTCAACCAGCTGGAGACGCACTCATGCGCCGGCGCATCGTCATACGCAATGCAGCAAAGTCACTATGATGCACACATAGATAACACCGATAACGACTTAACACGACGACGTTCATTTGCATTTGAAACTATTGTAATGAACGCTAAGCTGCGAGAAAATAAGGATGAACATCGCGCGATCGACTGCATCGATAAACCTATCAAGTTGGTGAACCTAACGATTTGATTGTCCTTTACGGACAATGGGGCGGAGAATGTAGACGACGCGTATATTTCATCCATCCAGTGTCACACGCGCCCATCTAGTACTTGCCTGCGATATGCTTGTTTGATACCCTAGTCATAAAATTCTATTGTACTATCTAATTTGTGGTAAAACCATAACTTGTATTCGGTGTATTGTAGTGTTTGTGATTAAATACGCTACGGGAGTAAGCGTGTGTGTGTGCTCGTCGTCACCGTATATCGGTGACGTACTTACATTTTTCTATGCGGCCGGTAGTTGCCGAACTTAGTTTAGTCGACCGAAACAAGTGGACACAGACGCACATACACGATTGCTTTCAAAAGTACTTACCCATATTTGCTGTTTTATTTGGAAATTCCTGGAGCCGCCCTGCATCATCTACATGACATGTTAAAAAAAATGACGTCCGCCTGGTTTTTGAAAGGTTTAAGCTGCCGATGCTGCAGTTTGACGTATTAGATACCTCTCATTAATGCAGGGGCCAAACTCAGGCACTTCTTTTCAAGATTAAATTTAATGCTAACATAAAAATAAGTGTGGCAAACTGTGATTCAGCATTTAATTAGTTCAGAATTGCATTTTAATATAATGCCTGTAATCTTCGATGATATTGAGTATACAATATATAAAAATGAAGCCCGATTTCCGTGGTCACGGCATCACGCGTGAAATGCTGGACCGATTTCGGTAATTCTTTTTTGTTGTGTTTGTTTCTGTCAGGAGAAGGTTTTAAAAAAATTGGTGCAAAACTATTAGCAGAAATGGTTTTTATTGCGATTTTGAATCGGATCATAGAACTGGAAACTCCGAAATGGAAACCGGGAACAGAAAGACTAAGAGATAATTTTGCAATCCAATATGGCCGCCGCGTCGAAATCACAAAATTTCATGATGGGTATCGTTTAAGGGGGATTTTGGTACGCTGAGTACGAATCACATAATAATTTTGCAATCCAATTTGGCCGCCGAATTTTGTAATCCAATTTGGCCGCCGCGCTGAAATCACAAAATTTCATGATGGGTATCGTTAAAGGGGGTTTTTGGTATGCTGAGTACGAATCACATGATAATTTTGCAATCAAATATGGCCGCCGCGCCGAAATCACAAAATTTCATGATGGGTATTGTTTAAGGGGGATTTTGGTACGCTGAGTACGAATCTCATGATAATTTTGCAATCCAATATGGCCGCCGCGCCGAAATCACAAAATTTCATGGTGGGTATTGCTTAAGGGGTTTCTTGGTATGCTGAGTACGAATCACGTGATAATTTTGCAATCCAATATGGGCGCCGCGCCGAAATCACAAAATTTTCGTGATGGGTATCGTTTAAGGGGTTTTTTGGTATGCTGAGTACGATACACATGATAATTTTGCAATCCGATTTGGCCGCCGCGCCGAAATCACAAAATTTCATGATGGGTATCGTCTAAGGGGTTTTTTGGTATGCTGAGTCTCACATGATAATTTTGTAATCAATTATGGCCGCTGCGCCGAAATCACAAAATTTCATGATGGGTATTGTTTAAGGGGGATTTTGGTACGCTGAGTACGAATCTCATGATAATTTTGCAATCCAATATGGCCACCGCGCCACTGTTGCGAGATTTCTGTCAGTATGCTGAGATACCAAAAAACCCCTTTCACGATATCCAAAATGAAATTTTACAACGGTGGTTCGGCGGCCATCTTGGATTGCAAAATTGACCTAAAATTCGTATTCAGCATACCAAAAAACCCCTTCTACGATATCGATGCCTTACTTTCTCAACCTCGTATCTTAAAAAATGCAACTTTTCAAGAGACCAAAAAAACTGTATTTCTTTTCATACTTTGAAAATTTTGTAAAAATTAAAATGCAGATATTTAGATAGAGATTACAGCTATGTGTATAGATGAAATAATCATGAAAAGCTTTTTTAATTTCAGCATTAAACGCATTTTAGAAGATACGAGTTTGCTGAATAGTCATTTAACTTCATTCTTGTAACTTAATGTCTAAGTTACTTGTTTGTCGCATTAATATCCATACTAAATCACACAAACACATACATACATACATACATAGACTTGGCCATGCCTTTATCAATAAGTTCACACGCTTTTATCCCCAAAAGGATAGGCAGAGACAAAAATTTTGCTTTTATCCCACGTGTGCCGAATTGCTGTGTTAAAATGAACCGACGTAGGTTGTGACTGTTATAACCCCGTTCATTCTAAATTATGCAATGAAAACGCTTTTCTATAGAAATTAATATGTATAAAAAAGAAGCTGGGCATCCCCCTTAAAGGCGCTCTAGCTAGCCCTATTGTAAGCTGTTTTGAAGGGCTCGAGCCCCCCTGACCCAGGCGTTATTTCTGTTGAATAACTTCAACTCACCCCTTCGGTGAGTTTTTGGAAGTTGGCGACATCAGTATTATGGATAATACACTGGATTCACTAGCAATGGCTGAGGCGCTATCCGATGAAGCCTTAGGTACCTGCATAGCAATGTTGACTCCATTGGACAGACGCACCGTAATCGCAGGGTCTATTCCAGTCTGCCAACATGTTGTCATATTACCCAGAGGTACCCAGTATGTCATCCACCAACACATTATATTGTGCTGAATAACTCGTCAGCCGTAGGTAGGTCGAGCACATGATCCGACCTGTGCGATATCCGTGTGAAGCCGCGTACCACTTGGGTCTGATCCTGGGAGAACAAAGGCGGGGGCGGCGCGTCCCACTAGATTGGTCTTGAGGGACACCAGCCACTTAGTGTAGTGGCCTCTAATGTCCCTCAGAAACATCAAGTCAATGTTCGGTCCTCTCCACCTCATCAGCTCTCTCGCTGAAGTTTTGAAACGGCCTGGTTGTCTTAGCTTTCCCTTTGTAGTACAAGTAGACTAACATGTATGTAGTCTGGTTCGTGGAATCATGATCAACTTGTATCCAAAAGACGGAGAAAGACGGGGCCTCAAGGCACCGGTAACGGTGACAGCAAACAGCCTCCCTAATGAGCGCGCACACCCGGGCCCAGCTTTATCTCGAAATTGCTCCTCGATGATATAGGTACACAGGTACAGGATAAAATCAAGACGGCGTACTTGCGTTTAACTAAAGTAGTAAACAAAAACTAAAGTTGGGAATTTTAACTAGCCGTGCCATCTTTAGATGGTGGAAGACGGCGTCGTTTATTTTATAAACTTGTGATACTGAATTTCAATGCAATAGGTAAAGTTACGTAGCCGGCACTTTAACTATTTGATTTAGTAGTGGATTGTTGGGTTGACTCAAAAACTGCCGCAAAGTAATTGATGTCCCTTGGACAGCATTTAGGACTATCATCTTGTTCTTGTAGGAACTAAAATTCAAGTAGAGATTATCATCGAAGGTGTAAATACGAATCCTCAAATATTTTGGACAAGTTATTCGAAACGAAATCTCCACGAACTGGCTTGTTATCTAGAGACATGTACAAGGCAAAGGATCGTACGTACGATCACCTATGCGATGCCCAAACCTCGTGAAAGTAATAACACAAACCTATATACATAGGTCAGAGTTCAAGGGACGCTGATGACTGAATCATGGGGGCAGTAACCGTTCAAAATACGACTTTCTTTACAAGAGTAAACGACTGAGAGAAGAACTATTGTAGCTATTTATTAGCTCACAAACTAGAGCTAGACTAACACACCTGTATCTATAGAATCGTTGTCAAATTTAAATTTATTTTCTCTAAGTAAAACAACTTCGATCACAACAGCAATGCAAGAAACGACTAATGACTAATGACTTTCACAGAACCGACCGTGTTAGTTGAAGGTGGTGGATTAAATTAGATTCTATTAAGGAACTATTGCAATTTTTTACTAAAATTCATTGATACTACAAGTGTTGCAACCTCGTATTTCGTGGACACGGTAACTTAAACGGGACACTTAGCCACGAAATAACATTCACAACCACGCATATTAAAGATACAAGTTTAACACAATTATCAAAACAGGAGTAAAAGAGATACCAGAATGATTTTTGTTCGTTTTCATGGGATAGACACAGCATATCCAGTTAAGAGTCGGTTGCAGTTATAGAGCAAAATGAGAGCAATCGATTGATTAGAAAAAAGTAAAATCCCTATTTTCTAAGATACGAGGTTGAGAAAGTAAGGCATCGATATGCAACATGAATTTTGCAACGCTGGCGCGACAGCCATCTTGGATTGCTAAATTAACTCAAAGTTCGTACTCGGCATACCAAAAAACCCCTTATACGATATTCATCATGAAATTTTGTGATTTCGGCGTGGCGGCCATATTGGATTGCAAAATTATCGTGAGATTCGTACTCAGCGTACCAAAATCCCCCTTAAACAATACCCATCATGAAATTTTGTGATTTCGGCGCGGCGGCCATATTTGATTGCAAAATTATCATGTGATTCGTACTCAGCATACCAAAAACCCCCTTTAACGATACCCATCATGAAATTTTGTTATTTCAGCGCGGCGGCCAAATTGGATTGCAAAATTCGGCGGCCAAATTGGATTGCAAAATTATTATGTGATTCGTACTCAGCGTACCAAAATCCCCCTTAAACGATACCCATCATGAAATTTTGTGATTTCGACGCGGCGGCCATATTGGATTGCAAAATTATCTCTTAGTCTTTCTGCTCCCGGTTTCCATTTCGGAGTTTCCAGTTCTATGATCCGATTCAAAATCGCAATAAAAACCATGTCTGCTAATAGTTTTTAAGTTTTTTTCTAAAGGTGCTTTAGCCTCAAAAGCATTTTTGAAGACCTATCTATGGATACCCCACACGTATGGGTTTGATGAAAAAAAATCTTTTCGTTTCAGTTCTGAGTATGGGGACCCCCAAAATTTACTGCTTTTTTCTAGTTATATTTAAAAATCTTAATGCGGTTCACAGAATACATCTACTTACCAAGTTTCAAGTGCATAGGTCTTATAGTTTTGGAGAAAAGTGGTTGTGACATTCGGACGGACAGACAGACAGACATGACGAATCTATAAGGGTTCCGTTTTTTGCCATTTGGCTACGGAACCTTAAAAAAGGTATTTTAAGATACTCTTATTTCATTAAAATAAATCTTATTGAACTAGGCGTCTAACTCCTTCCCTGTAGTTGCGTTAGTGTGTGTGGTTTTTATATGTGTTAGTTTTGGCGTACTTTTCAATCTCTAATGCTTTGTCTGCTACTTATTGTAAGTCTGTGGTCCGCACACAGCCATAACGATTCTAATATTGAATCAATCGATTCTTATGTAGTTTTTATAAACCTGTTAGTCCGAATGGACTATTGGCTTGGCAGAGGGAATGCTTAAGTAAGGCGTGTCCTGTTAGTTAAATAGTCAAAGATATGTATACATGATATTTTACGTGCTTGACAATTGCCAATTGATCGTGTCGGGACCCCTTGAGATGCCCCTTCTGGGCAGGGGCCAGTTTGTTCTACTTTGTCTATGACGAATCAGCTGTCAAATGTCAATTATTATTGTCAAAAATCCTCATTCCTTCATTTAACTTGACTCGAAAGTCGTATGTTTTTATGTTGAATAAATAGTGAAGTAAATAAACATTGATTTCGGAGGAGTTAATAATAGTTTTCGTGTAAATGTATAATATGGTGGATAGTTCTACTCAAAATTATACCATGTGTTATATTGATTTTAGAAAGTATTCCACTGTGCTTCCGCCCTGATTTAAATCGATGATACTCCTACTTTTGAGGAGGTTGTTAGTACTTCCAGTGTTGAAAAGAAAAGGAGTTATTTCAAATAATGAGTCGACATAATTTCTGGAGAGGATTAGAACCAATACCCATACCACCGTCACAGCAAGTACCTGATAAAATTGTAAAACTATGTGCATTGAGTACTGACTTCATTGTTCTAGGCAATGACCACGGTCTCTATCATTGTGAGATCATAGAAAATTGCTTAAATTTGAAAAAGATCAGTGGCATTTCGGCAATAGACATATCATATCATAATGATGTTCTGTATATCATAGATGTTCATGGAAGACTCTTCAAAACAAATACTAGCTTTAAAAATAAAGAAGAAGTCATAGTTAAAGAGGAGGCTAAATGTTGTCCTCACGGTTTCAAAAGTTCTAGTTATAAAGTGAAATTTAGAAATGTAGTGACAAGTGATTTTGGACAGTTGTTTATAAGCAGTGATGGGCAGCTATGGGGTTGTGGTGTTATGCCACAAATAGCATTGGAGACTAGTACTATCAAAAAGATTCCATTTTTTGAGGGTAGGACAGTGTACAGTGCATCTGTAGGTCAGAACTTTGCAGCTGTTATTGCCCGAAAAAACGTGAGACGGTCAGGAAACTGTGATACTGAAAGTGATAATGATGATGAGGTATTTGCATCAAATTGTTCCCAGTGTCAGACAATAATAGGGCTAGCATCCCCTGCATCCGTGCCATCTCTATCAGAAACCTGCCCTTTAGGTGTTCAAATTAGTAAATCTAGTGAAGATTCCAGTAGTACTACAGCTCCACAAACTGATGTTCATATTGATGCACATAGTCTCACAGAAGATTCTAGTCCCTCATCAGAGGAATCAAAAATAGCCAGAACAAATTCGCACAAAGTAATAGATGATGGTTTCCAAGATGCTAAATCTACTGATGATTGTGAAGATCAAACAGATAAAGAAAGTGAAACAGAGGAGGCATCTGATGAAAAAGTCAATAATATATTTATAAACACTGATGCAGCTAGACAATTTTTGAGCAGGCAGCTTTCTTGGGTATCAGCAGGTGAAGATTATTTGGTTGAATACACAGAGAAACCGACTAGAATTATTAAAGAGAATGTATCAAATCTTACTAACTTTGTTTATGAAGGAGTAAAAACAGTTGGTGATAAAGTGGCGACTCTATCACGTCATGTAAGTGGCAGCAGTGATAATAATGATGCTGTAGAACTACAAATGCGTCTCCATAATGATGAAATAAATTCTCTTATGTATAGTTACACTTCCAATGGCAACGTAGAAGATTTGCAATTTTCCACAAGCACAATAAGTAGTGAAAAGGAATTTGAAGCAGCTAGGAAAATTGAGAATCTAAATAACATGGTAAAGCTTGGAAAAAATATCTTGGCTACAGAGCTATGGACTTGGGGTGACATATCATATGGACAGTTAGGCATAGGAGATACAGTTAAGCGAATAAAACCCATGGTGGTAATGAGTCTTTCTGGGTTTGGACTGCAGAAAGTGTCATGTGGCAAATGGCACTGCTGTGCCTTGACACTAGATGGACGACTTTTCATGTGGGGATACAATCAATTCCATCAAGTTAGTTTTGATTCTAGAGAAGACAAAAGTGGTCCAAAGCAATTCAAGGAAAACTTAGATAGTGATCGGGTGAGAGATATGATAGCTACAGACCATCACACACTGGCCTACACACATAATGAAAATATTTTCTACATGGGAAAGCACACAGAAGGGTACACTACATCTATTGTTAATTTAAATGTACAGAAAGACGAGGAACAAATTGAGAAGCAATCAAATATAAAAGTGAAAATTAATGATACCCAAAACTTTATAACTAAACCCCAAAATATGTGTTACCATTGGAGAATATTATCATCTGGTAACATCAGCTATTGCTCAATAGAAGACTCATCAAAAACCCCAGAATTTCAGGATCTGTCTATTGCTCAAAGGTATCTAGAAGAAATGCTTTTAATATATCATAATTTAGTTAAACCTTTTCTTAAGAAAAGTAAAGCTGTGACGACACATTCCAATATTTATGAAACAGTTTGTGATATTCTTGGCGACATACTAAACATTACTGCTCTTAATGTTCTTTCGATGTGGCAGTATGCTGAGAAGCATATAAATGAATGTGATATTTCTTTGATAAAAAATTTAGAAGAATTTATTTATTTATACAGAAAGTATTATGTAGCTGTAAGCAATTTGATTGTGATAGGAGGTGTCACACAGATTAACAGTCTTGTTGATGTTCCGTGTAGTGTTTATAGTTTATTTAGCGATCAGCTACCGACTAATAAGCAAAGAAACAATAAAAAGACTTTGGAAGCCGTAGTAGGACTTGCTTTTGTCCAACCTTTAACAAGATTGAGCTCTTATAAATGTATAGCACAATCATTACTACGATACAAAAGCAAAAGAAAAAAGATCGATACTAAAACAAATATAGATGAAAGGTTAAACAAGGTCATATCTGCCTTAGATTCATTAATTGATGAACAGGAAAAGAAGCGGAAGGAAGCTGACGTAACAAAATTATTTTGGGAAACAATAGGAAAAAGTCTCGAACAGTTTCGAACGCCTGAACGCCGATTAATCAGGGAATCAAAATCGCGACAACTGAGTCTCGTCAATCCTGGCCGGTTTTCATCTCACTGGTTTATTTTATTCAATGATCTATTTGTTCACGTAAGAAACATTATGGATCGACCCTGTACCAAACACTGATTCTCTTCAAAATGTGATTCAGCTCACAACTCCTGAAGAAATTATATCAGTTTCGACTAACACAGAACAAGAAAAGACAGAATGGATTCATGCATTGAATACTGCAATAAGATCGGCGCTGAACAAAGATAGCTTTAAACCACCTGCTATAAGGACTGCTAGTTATACGTTTTCTAATAAACACCCTTTTTACAAAGAGGCAAAGTACACAGGAAGATGGTTAGATGGTAAAATCCATGGACACGGGAAAGTGGAATGGACTGATGGGAAATACTATGTTGGACTATTTCAATTGAATGCATTATGTGGACATGGGAAAATGGAAATACCTGGTGTAGGTAAGTTTCTTAATTAATATTTTTTATATACACCTATTTAAACTCTGCCTATATCCTATATCCAACCCAGGTGATGCTGTACCGACAAAAACGGCAATAAGTTCAATCACACAGACATGTTACACCATCACTGACCAAAGAGATGCACCACCTTGTGTCTGTTTCTCGCCACTGAGACCTTTGCATGCCGCAATTCCAAGTAGGAAACGTTATATTATAAAGCCTAAGCCAAGTTTCCTCCATGGTTATTGTCTTACGAACTGTATAAATGGCGTTAGTCGTCATATTGAATCGCATAATAATATGTCACCTTCCAAACCTCATCTGGACTCCACAAATATTTCAAATTAATATTGGCCTAATCGGTCCAGCGTTCTCAAGTTTCAGCGAGACTAATAAAATAACTAGGTAAGGTTTATGTGACATACTGTCGATACCTACCAATATAGATACCAGTAACATTCTTTGAGGAGTGACGTGCTTTGAGGAGTGATACACGCTGAATCATTAATTTAAGTTAATTCTGTTATATCGGTTACCCGTCAAAGTCCGGAAAACCTACACACAGATATAGTCACGCTTTTTCCTCGAAAGGACTATACGTCCACATTCTATAAGTTTTATTTGGTCTGGCACGTAATAAATAATACAGGTAAAATATGAAGAACTAGCTGACCCGCGCAACTTCGTTTGCGTCACATGAGAGTGCGAAAGAGAGTGGTATTATATTGTATTAATATTTGAAGTAGGTAATATAATACCGTCGCATTTACTCACGTCGCGCTTACTCCCATCGCATGTCTTATATTTTTATTAGAGAGGTGTGGTAGCTATTAATATTTAAAGTGATATAATTTTTCCCGTCGTGTCGCTTATATTCATTCCCATTAAAGTTGACCCGCACAACTTTGTTGAAGTGATACCTATAATGTTTCCCGTCGCAGTTATTTTTGTCCGTTTTTTGGTAGGGAACTCATCGTGTGCGAGTCCGACTCGCACTTGGCCGGTGTCTTCTTCTGATCTTTCAGTTGACTGGCTACTGCTGCAGAAAACGTTTACTCCCGACGCGTCGAGTTGCTTCGCTCATATTATAAAAATTATTAAGACGGTTATTGTAAGTGAACCTTAAAAGATAGGCATATGCTGTTCGGGACTATTTTTGTAACTTTTTAAGAGGAAAAATTTTGAAGTTCATAATTTTTACGTAACTTTACCCATTTACGCAACGTACGCAATGAAAGCTCTCAAAAGAAATAAATTTTCCCCGTTCTTAAAACATTATTTATGGCTGCTCCGCTCCTATTTGTCTTAGCGTGATGTTATATAGCCATTAGCCATCCTCAATAAATGGACTATAAAACTGTGAAATTATTTTTGTAATGCAACCAGTAGTTTCTGAGATCCTAGCACAAACAAACTCTTTAGTTTGATAATATTGTAATCTAACCTTAAAAGAAAGACAAATTAGGTTATTGTGAGCGAAACTTAAAAGATAGACATATGCTGTCGCGGACTTTTTTATAGAACTTTTTAAGAGAAACAAGTTTGTAATACACAATTTTTACGTAACTTTAACCATTTAGGCAGCGTACGCCTCGGAAGCTCTCAGACCGGAAAAATAATTCCCCGTTTTCGAAACATTATGCGTTGCTGCTCCGCTCCTATTCGTCTTAGCGTGATGTTATATATATAGCCTATAGCCATCCTCAATAAATGGACTATCAAACTGTAAAAAAAGTTTTGAAATCGAACCAGTAGTTCCTGAGATCCTAGCGTTCAAACAAACAAACAAACTCTTCAGCTTTATAATATTAGTATGGATAGGACAATATATACCTACGTCACCGTTGCCATCATCTCAGCGCATTAGCCACTGCTGAGAATAAGGTAATACAATACAAACCTCCCCCAAAATATCGCAATATTTTGAAGTCGCGAGAATTCGTTAGTAGAATAGGGATATCTTTTTAAAATGCTTATATTATTTCACTTCGGTGAAGAATTTCCAAAACCATCGTCGTCTTTTAGACCACTAGGAACTCTAGGAAGTTTGTACGATTACATTGAAGTTTTGGACTCTTGACTTTGTTTAGTAATCAATAGGTCTACGCCTACGCCGGTATTTGTAGTCTACAGTCCAAATTTTATAGTTCTAGGTTCAGCGGTTTCATCTTTGCGTTGATGTGATGAGGTCTTTATAATATGGTGGGCCTAGATAAGTACAGTACAATGACCACACATATCTTTCGTTGACACTGATGCTACAGAGTAATTAATTATGCACTTTAATATCAGTAGCTAGCTGTGAGGTAATTTATTACCAAATAACAACGCCCATCACAGATGATAATCCGCAGTTATTTCCATATTAAGGCCGCGTGGGTCAGATTTTGAGTTTTTTGAAACAATCCTAGTCAAAAAGTAAAGGGTTTTTAAATCTGAAAAATATATATATAATAGTTAAGGATATAAGCTAAACATATTCCGAGCCCGTTACACGATCCAATAAATTTCACTAGATAGAAAAAAATCCCAAAGTTGACTCTCTCAGAAAAGTTTTTTCAAAACTGTGGCTAAACTATTAACATTTTATATATTTTTTTTGCACTCAATTAAAGGTATTAAGTTTTTATACACATTTTCCGAGCGTTTTTCTCTAAACAACTATTTACATAGTTATCATGTACGAATATCTACCAAACGCAATAGAATTGCGCCGCTGACGGCCGATCAGTCTCGCCATAGATGATACAATATACTGGGTAAGTCTCGCCCTGGCGCTTGTGGAGGCAGGACCTGTGTCAGTTTTTTTCGCAACTATTTCGTAATTATTATGCCAAATTACGTTGAAATCGCGCCACAGTATAAAAATATCAGTAATGGGCAAAATGTAATCAGATTAACCGTTACAAATACATACGCGACTCATGGTAAAAATGTGGTGATCTTTTACTTTTTAAGTGTTTTCACGACATGGTAACCAGCTACCTAATGCATTAAAATGTCTACGAATTACATGATAATTTCGCAATCCAACATGGCGGCCACGCCGTAATCACAAAATTTCATGATGGGTATCGTTTAAGGGGTTTTTTGGCATGCTGAGTACGAATTACGTGTTAATTTTGCAATCCAATATGACCGCCGCGCCGTAATCTCAAAAAATCATGATGGGTATCGTTTAAGCGGTTTTTTGGTATGCTGAGTACGAATCACGTACTAATTTTGCAATACAAGATGGCCGCCGCGCCGTTATCACAAAATTTCATGATGGGTATCGTTTAAGGGGTTTTTTGGTATGCTGAGTACGAATTACGTGTTAATTTTGCAATCCAATATGACCGCCGCGCCGTAATCTCAAAAAATCATGATGGGTATCGTTTAAGCGGTTTTTTGGTATGCTGAGTACGAATCACGCGATAATTTTGCAATCCAATATGGCCACCGCGCCGTAATCACAAAATTTCACGACGGGTATCGTTTAAGGGGTTTTTTGGTATGCTGAGTACGAATTACGTGTTAATTTTGCAATCCAATATGACCGCCGCGCCGTAATCTCAAAAAATCATGATGGGTATCGTTTAAGCGGTTTTTTGGTATGCTGAGTACGAATCACGTGATAATTTTGCAATCCAATAAGGTCGCCGCGCCGTAATCACAAAATTTCATGATGGGTATCGTTTAAGGGGTTTTTTGGTATGCTGAGTACGAATTACGTGTTAATTTTGCAATCCAATATGACCGCCGCGTCGTAATCTCAAAAATCATGATGGGTATCGTTTAAGCGGTTTTTTGGTATGCTGAGTACGAATCACGTACTAATTTTGTAATACAAGATGGCCGCCGCGCCGTTATCACAAAATTTCATGATGGGTATCGTTTAAGAGGTTTTTTGGTATGCTGAGTACGAATCACGTGATAATTTTGCAATCCAATATGGCTGCTGCGCCATAATCATAAAATTTCATGTTGGGTATCGTTTAAGGGGTTTTTTGGTATGCTGAGTACGAATTACGTGTTAATTTTGCAATCCAATATGACCGCCGCGCCGTAATCTCAAAAAATCATGATGGGTATCGTTTAAGCGGTTTTTTGGTATGCTGAGTACGAATCACGTGATAATTTTGCAATCCAATAAGGTCGCCGCGCCGTAATCACAAAATTTCATGATGGGTATCGTTTAAGGGGTTTTTTGTTATGCTGAGTACGAATCACGTGATAATTTTGCAATCCAATATGGCTGCTCCGCCATAATCATAAAATATCATGTTAGGTATCGATTAAGGGGTTTTTTGGCATGCTGAGTACGAATCACGTGATAATTTTGCAATCCAATATGCCCGCCGCGCCGTAATCACAAAATTTCATGATGGGTATCGTTTAAGGGGTTTTTTTGGAATGCTGAGTACGAATCACGTGACAATTTTCCAATCCAATATGGCCGCCGCGGCGTAATCACAAAATTTCATGATGAGTACCGATTAAGGGATTCTTTCGTATGCTAGGTACCAATTTAATGTCATTGGCCTTAATTTTACAAAAATCCTGTTGTCATAGTATTTTCGCATTGCTAGGCCTAAACTTAATAAGCAAATCTTTTTAATTTACTACTGTAAATAGCTTAGGCGGCCAAATTGAATTCCAAAATTATCACGTTATTTGTACTCAGCATTCGAAAAAACCCATTAAAAGATATCCATCACGAAATTATATGATTACGGCGCGGTGGCCATTTTGGATTGCAAAATTATCCCGTGATTCGTACTCAGCATACCAAAAAACCACTTAAACGATACCCATCATGGAGTTTTGCGATTACGGCGCGGCGGCCATATTGGATTGCAAAATTATCCCGTGATTCGTACTCAGCATACCGAAAAACCACTTAAACGATACCCATCATGGAATTTTGCGATTTAGGCGCGGCGACCATATTAAATTGTAAAATTATCACGTGATTCGTACTCAGCATACCAAACACCCCTTAAACGATACCCATCATAAAATTTTGTGATTACGGCGAGGCGACCATATTGGATTGCAAAATTATCCCGTAATTCGTACTCAGCATACCAAAAACCCCTTTAAACGATACCCATCATGAAATTTTGTGATTACACCGCGGTGTCCATTTTGGATTGCGAAATTATCACGTGATTTGTACTCAGCACACCAAGAAACCCCTTAAACGATACATAATATGGTGAGAGGCATATTATACGCCCACATTTTACCTTTGTATAATTTGTCCCACGTAATAGGTGGTGAGCCGTATTGCCGTGTTTAAATGGACAGGCGCAGGTTGTGACTGCCTGCTGTTGAAATAAAGCCTTTACTTAAGCTTAACGACTGCCATTTTACTGGCAACCGGGACCAAATACTTAACGCGCCTTCCGAAGCACGGAAACGCTCAAATAAATATCACGAAGTGATCACATGGATGGTCACCCATCCATGGACTGGCCATAGTGAAAGTTGCTTACTGCAGTGATCGTTTACAGAACACTGAGTCCGCGGGGCCACGAGCGCCGAGCTTAAACGATACCCATCATGAAATTTTGTGATTATGGCGCGGCGCCCATATTGAATTGCAAAATGATCACGTGATTCATACTTGGCGCAACAGCGCCAGGTCCTCGTGTTGGGCCTGGACGTGGACACTCTCTCGCTCGAGACCATGGTGCGAGCCATGCTCTCCAGCGGGAGTAAGTGGGACTGCGCCGCCTCTTTCTGCGAGCAGGTCATGCTCGTGAAAGAGGCGGCGGGGCGGGAACGGGAGAGAACTCTCCCACCCGAGTTCCGCAGTCGGCGGCTTGGGCGCCGCCGACGTGTCTTCGCCGAGGACTATCGGCCTCCATGACCGGGGGCCTGAGGACGGTGAGAGGGCGGCTCACCGTCCTTACAGAAGCAGGCCGATGACGGCAGCGTGAAGTGAGGAACTCACGCACGCCTCCCCCCCTTAGAAGCGGGATCACACCCGAAACCCCCCCAAAGACGCGGGATTGCACCCGAACCACCCCCTGGGCGAGGCCGCAGTGGCGGCCGTGGGTCTGTTGGGAGTCCTGGGACATCCTTCCGAGGGCTTACCCGGGGCTCCCAACCATAGGCTGTTGGGCGTTACGTGAGGTTTTTTAGTCGGTAGGAGTCCGGCATAACATCCATGAGGATTTTCCCTCACGTTAAAAAAAAAAAAAAAAAAAAAAAAGCATACCAACTTTAGAAAACTTTAGAAATTTTTATGACCAGCTATTATGTAATTTTCATTTTTTACGCAACTGTAACCATCTAGCAAACGTACGCAACGGAAACTCTCAAAAAAAATGAAATATCCTAGTTTTCGAAAAATGTTTCGTTGCTGCTCAGCTCTCATTCGCCTTAGCGTGATGTTATATATTTTGATATTTTTGAAAAATAGACATTCTGTTAAGGAACTTTTAAAATTCAACTAGCAGTCTCTTTGACTCTATAGTTCAAACAACTAAACAAACAAACAAACTCTTTAGCTTAAAAATAATAGTATAATATATATAATTAACTCATTTATTTACGAAACTCTAATAAATCACTACACATATTAAAGTTAGATGCATTTACTACGTCAAACAAAGTTAGCATGCTGTTTCTTTCTACTCTACTGTATACTGTGGCATGAGAGTTCACTGCCGCTGCCGGCGCGCGGTGTGTCTCGCGTCCGGGGCGAGGGGAGCGCCAAATGCCTACTTGTGCGCTATAACCGACCCTTAACATAACAAAAGAGCACAAGGGAGTCCCACGACCTGGTCAAAGTGACTTCCCTTCTATCTCAGGAACCAGAAATAAATCGAGGCCTAAATGGTACTTAGCCTGAAAGCGAAGGTCTACCTTTTGCGGTTATGACCTACGTCGTGAGTCGAGATGTGGACGCTTACGGTAGTCCTAGTCGGTACCCTCAAAGTCATGCAGACTAACCACGTCTCAACTTAGAAAGACTAGTTCTGGAGTGACGACTCGGCAAACGTATCGTAGGACGCGGTGTACCTATTCTGGCCACAGAAAAGGAAAAAACAATTGTTTTATTTCTTCCGTTGACTCAGGCCAAAATTGCGAGATATCTACTACATCCAGCCAAGTCAACCCCGATTAATTTATGATGCCACGTAAATTAAAGTAGTATTATATTTTCTAAACAACACCAAGGTTTCTAGTAGACAAAAAATACCTGAAAGTAGGCACGACTAACAGGTTAGTTCAGTAAATAAAAGTGATATGAGTCAAGTAACATGGTCGCGGTCGGTTGCTTCAACGAATTATTGCTTTTCGAAGATCAATGTTACGCTCAACAATTGCAATAAAAATATATGTAATACAAGGTGTAAATCATTACCGCTTCTTGTTTCATGATACAAATAAAGGAGCCATGAAACACAAACAAAATTTATTTATTTATACTTCCGTACTAATTTTTGTGCAAGGCTAGAAACGTACTGTTAGGTCTACCTAACTTTATAGGTACTTCTAGTAGTCAGGCGGTTCGGTAAATCTTTTCTTTACTAAAGAGTACTTATAGGATAGGAATTTAGAACTCTTTACCAGTAGGTAGGTAGGTACTTATACCACTTTTTTGACTCTCCGATCCCGAAGTAACAATCGTTGACTATCATGTATCATTTTGTATTTCACATTTCTCTCTTTTGTGGCTATAAACGGCCGAGTGCTCTATTTTTACATTCAATTTCAATTCAATGTTTGTAAATCGTTTGCCCTTTACAGTACAAAGACTTGTATTTGTATATTATGTAGGTGTGACATAAATTTAGCCAAGTTGCAATATATTCACGGTTTATGATGTGTGCCAAGGTATTATTGCAAAGTATTTGTAAGCCTTGAACATTGTGTCGGGTACGTACGATGATGTGCCTTTCGTTATATATTTTTTATCCTTCCTAATGGTCATAAAGAGCTGGTTGATTTCTGCTTCTGTCCTATACTGAAAGTAGCCATATCAGGATATTTGATTACCTACGTCACTAAGGGAGAAAAGCAATCCGTAGTCATTCCATCGTTAGTCATAGTATGTTTCCCGATGCGGCAGGATCGGATAAGATAAGATGATAACGAGCTGTATTGTTAAATCTTTCAATAAATAAATAAATAAATATTCACGGACATCTCACACAACGCTATCTGATCCCAACGTAAGCTAGGAATAACCTGCTTGTGTTATGGGTATCAGACCACGGATATTAATACTTATATACTTTTAAATACATACATATTATACATAGAAACACCCAGACTCTTGAGACAAACATTTATGGGTCACACAAATATTTGTCTCCGGTGGGAATCGAACCCACGACCTCCAGCGCCGCAGGCGGTATCACTACCGACTGCGCCACAGAGGCAGTCAATGTGTCATTATCTATAGAAAATTACTACTAACGAAGTCCTCATACGTACTCTTTGGCTTAAACGAGTAATCAAACATAATATAATATTACGTAAATATAGCACTCAAATCGTAAGCTCATTTGTCAAAATCCATTGCTGTAGTATTTTGCAACGCATCAAACGCACATTTGCCAACATTTGAACATTTAGAGTACATTGCATGTAGATATGTACCTGTATTTGTAATTCATCATTAAATCAAACTATGGCGATCCACTGCTGGACGTAAGCCTCTACCAATTTACGCCACTAGGGCCACAACACACGGTCCTGCGTCTACCGCATCCAGTCTCAGCCTGGAAGTCCTATCCACAGATACCTGTCAGTTTCTAATTTCTGTGGTCCTACCGTACGTTTGCCCAGTCTCGTTTTCCACTTTAAAACTCGTTTGCTCCATCGGCCGTCGTCCCATTTGCAATTGTGATATATAAATAAATAAAATATTCTTCGCAATTGAAAAAGTGAGAGACACTCTTTCATGGAACCTTCTTTCTTTTTAGGCTAGGCGAGGAGAAGTCTTTTTAAAATCGAGCGACCAATGTGCTAATTGTTAACTTTTAGATGCAAATGCCTGAAATGACCTTAACACCATTTACAACAGCACGAAACCTACTGTAAACTTTTAATTTTGGTCACGTAACGTATTTTTTTGCTATTTCATTAGCCAACAGGTCTGAACTCAAGTTCATTTAGATAGGGTTAGCAACACTTCGGTTACTCGTGTTTGTTTCATATCTGATAACAGTAGCTAATTTAGTAGCAAAGATAATTGGCCTTTCCTTTCAAAAGAAAAGTAGGTACCAGATAAGCAATATCGCTGAGACTACCCAACCTCATGTATATTTTTCTGTTAACTTGGAGTTTAGAAGTATCCTAAACTGCAAAGCTATATGTATGTACCTGTTCTGCACGAGTTTACCTAATTGCGATGCAAGATTTTATCCTTAGCAAAACGTTTGTTATTCAAAGTCTTAATTGCAATTGCCAAGTATGTAAGATAATTAACATTTTTTAAATAAATTATTCCAATGTGTATGCTTGCTGTGTGTGTGTGTGTGTGTGTCGATATTTTTCTAATTGGTCATCATCTCAACGCTAAAGTTATTCCTCGCCATTGTTGACTAGAAATACTTATATTTAAATGGCTAGACTAAAACACGCTGGATAATTCCAGGAATCTATGAAGGACAATGGAAAGACAACCTTCAAAACGGATACGGGGTCATGAAATTCGCCACTGGAGATATATACGAAGGGTACTTCAAAGATGGCCAGCCCCACGGTCATGGGATTCGAAAGCAAGGGGATTTTACCTCGTCATCAGCAACGATATACACTGGGGAGTGGATCAACGGCGTCAAACAAGGATATGGCGTCATGGATGATATAGGAAAAGGGGAGAAATATTTGGGCAATTGGAGTGACAATAAGAAACATGGATGTGGGTTGATCGTGACTCTTGATGGGATTTATTATGAAGGGCTGTTTATGCAGGATGTTTTGACGGTAAGTTCAAAGACTGTTTTTTTTTCACTGTACTCTAATTGCACTGTAGCTATAGCCTTCATGTATAAGGGCTACATATATCTTCTTTGTATTCTGTATACAATATAACGTATGGGTAATAACCCGAGCGGAACATCAAGGTCCGAGATATAGCAATCGAGAGGGGCTTACCCGTTGCCGGCGATTGATGAACAAACTTAGGTACCGAATGAAAATAACGTCGTCCCACGCGGTTTGTTGCGATACTGAAATAAAATACTCTAGACCTAAAATAATCGTATTTCCTGTCAAGTATTGCTAAAATAAATATTTAGTTAACTAAATTATTTAAAAAAATACTGAATAGCCATTTCCTGCGGTATCATTCGCGGAACTAGATCATTACTATACAACCATACTTACATATATATTTATAACTTGTATAAAATTCATTGAGTATACAACATGAACTTTTGTATAGTGCAAACCTGAAAACACTTTGCTCAGAATCAGTAACATTATCGAATGGGCCCGATTTCAACCAATGTTATTTTTTTTCAAAACTTCACGAAAAAATTTTACGCATTGAAAATTTAATATTGTAAAGTGTATAACATAGAAATTGAAAATAACATCACTACGCGTAATCAAAAGCGATCCGCCACCAACCGAATCCCGTGCCCTCGCTCAGCCACCCCCCGGCCGCGCCCCTGCGCTGGCGCCGGCGCCGCCCGATCTGACCAGTCAGTGACCGAAAACACGAACGCGACATCATACGTGTCGCTTTTTCTGCATCCCGTGTCGCTGTGCAATATACGCGATCGTGTAATAACATATCTTTCATGAAACTTTTTTATACTACTAATGTGACAGACAAGCTTACGGCATACTTGATCGTTGCTAACACGGGTTGCGATTTCAATATCGAAAGGCAGAAGGAATTAACGAAGGTGACAAAGTGCAACGACGGTTGACCTTAAGTGAGTGGTGGCTAATAAAATAACAGTGTAAGTGTTTTGTGTACTTTTACGCGTAGAGGATTACACAATACTGATAACGCACCCTATTGGCGCCATACAAATCCTCATTTACCCCGTCAGAACACTTTTCGACACCGCCTGTCCATTAATGTGTGGGCAGGCATTATGAATAGTCGCGTAATCGTATTTACTTACCACTCGTAAATGCCAGTATGTACATACTTGCAGTTCGAGGGTTCCGTACTCAATAGGTAACAGCTATAAAGAAATATTTTTTTCTTCAGCCCTTGAACACATACCTACCTTACTTCATAGGCTTTACAGCTGGACCCTTTTACTAAGACTCCGATGCTAGTGACCCTTAGCATCGGAGAGGTAAAAATGGGACCTTATAACTAAGACTCCACTGTCCCTCTGTCACCAAGCTGTATCTCACTAACCATTATTATAGCTAGACAGTTGAAAATTGCACAGACAGTGTGTTTCTGTTGACGCCATAATAATGAAAACCGGCCCATTGCGAAACGGACTCACGCACAGACGGTTCCGTGCTAAAAAACAGCAAAAATCGCGTTTGTTGTATGGGAGTCCCCTTTAATCTGATTTTAGTATCTGTAACAATTCAGCTCTAACTATCACGGTTCCGATAGAGTCTTGTGACGGACAGACAGACGGACAATAAAGTCTCATGAATAGGGTCCCGTTTTACCCTTTGGGTACAGAATCCTAAAAACAGATCAAAATAATATTTAAGTGGGCTCCCATACAATAAACGTGATTTTTGCCGTATTTTGGTAGCGCGAGTCCGACTCACACTTGACCGGTTTTTGTCTAAAACACTGTTCCATAATTACCACTTATGAAAATGGTTTGTTAGTGTTATCATTAATACCACACGAATAGTGACTAATTGCCTTGCGTATAATACCTACACCTACGCTGTTCGCGGCAAAATAGTGCAATTGTAAACAAAGGCTTATAACTTGGTCAGTTTTCGTTAGTTTCATTAAATTTTTTTATACTGTATTTTGAAGCGAAACTCTAGTTGGGGTGTCTGAGCTTTGCACTATACAAAAGTTCACGTTGTATATGTAGCTAATTAGAATATTTGCTTAGATCTCTGTGCCAAATACTATTTTGTATGTTTGAAAACTGCTTCTGATGTTACATGCTGATTCAGGTGTTAGCTGATTGCCCATAGATAGGCCCGCGCTTGCAGTGACCGAAGATAAAACAGCACTCCATCAGCTATTCTCGCTTCTAATCGCTCCCTTCCCTATCATTGAATATCCCTCCCTATAGAAACATTGCATTTTTTTGTAAAATATGCAGAACTAACTGTAGCCCTAATCATCATGACCACCACATGTGGCACGCAACTTTACGCCCCACAGCCTTTCCAGACTACAGTAGTAGCCCTTCTGCAGTAGACCTCGATTGCGCTGGTGCATTATAAGAACTCAACGGACTAGCCGGTGCCGGTGACCGGTGATCACCGTCAGCGTCAGCCAGTCCGGAGAGACTAGCTACTGTACAGCTTTTCTCCCTGTTCTATTTTTATACTACTGCCTGACTGCCATGGTGGCGCATTCGGTAATATAAGCGACTGCCACGCTGAGGTCCTGGGTTCGATTCCTGGGTCTGTCCAAATATTTGTGTGATCCAAAAATTTTCGTTTCGGAGTTTGTGTAGAAATATGTTAAAATATCTAAGTACCTATGTTTATCAAATATCTAGATCCTATAACACAAACTAAAATTATTTTATTTTATTTTCCAACACAACAACCACTTCACTTATGATTTTCATGTACTTACTTTATCCAGATTTTCATAAAAGATTTCAATGCCTTTAGTATCGAATTGTTAACAGTAATTATAATCTTCCAGGGTCATGGCGTAATGGTCTTCGAAGACGGCACTCACTACGAGGGCGAATTCAGATCTGCTGGCGTATTCTCAGGCAAAGGAATACTTACCTTTTCTAGTGGAGATAAGATCGAAGGTTCCTTGAGCGGTGCGTGGACGGAAGGTGTGAAGATATCAAATGCTACCATGCATTTAAATGTTTCCAATCCTGTGCTGCCAGGCCATTCTAAACCTAAGTAAGTTGAATTAAGTGATAGAATAGAACTGATCTCACACCTAGATACCTATCGCAAGTGTAAAGCAAACACCTTCAAAAGTAATATTTAAACAAAATCACTGCAGTAGAGATTGCAAATTCTCAATGAAAACTATGTTTTTAATTAGAATACTCTAGAAACATTGCATTGTTTTGTACACTTATGTATAGAAATCTGCGAGATTTTTTTACATTTATTATTACTGCTCTGCTCCCTTGGGTTGTAAGTGTCACATAATGATACACAGTCTATGTTAACAAAGATAATATAATAGTATTACATACAGATAGGCAACTCCCCGCCTCCCATTGAGCAAGCTTCTCCACCTCCTCCACAACTGTCATTATAGTTGGAGGGTATTTTGTACTTGACTACATTACGAGTATATTAAGAGCTGTTGAGCAGTGCCATAGTTATCAAATACAAACAAACAATCTTTTCTATTTATAATGATTAATATAGGAATATCATTTAGTATTCTTTTATCTTTTATGTTATAAGAAATGAATTTACTTATAAGTCGTGAATATAAGATAGCACAAGATAAATTAATCACTTTATGAATGTGTGACAAACATAGCGGATGCAAATTGAAAGAATTTGGAAATTGTTAATATTAGTATAACATTCTCATTTTTCTTCATGCCATGTTCCAAGTCCTTGCTATCGTAGTGTCCTGTGGTGATTGTTTACTCCAGAAGAATAAGCTGGCAGTAAATATTTTACAGTCTCTTCTACCCTATCCGTAGAAGTAAAGTATGCACAAGAATAAATCAATCCTACTAATATTACAAACTGGATGGATAACTTAAAAATCTTTTCCCTTTACCGCATCCCATGATGAACTTTTTCCGGGAATTAAAAGCCTGTGTTATTTCATACTATACCCAATTTCAGCCAGATCCGTTCTGCCGATACTTGCTTCTGGATTATTACTAACTCTGAAAGAATTTTTAAAATTGGTTCAATACTTTAAGAGTTAATAGATTAGATAGGAACCTACAAATATTTTATCTTTATAATATTAGCATAGACTACTGGGCCCTGGTAAAAGGAGAGGGAAAAAAAAATGATAACAGTTACTCCAATAGATCTTGGGATTCCGTTCCGACCAGCGCTTGCTGATTTTTGCTGGGTCAGATGGCCTAATACCGACCAGAATAATGGACCAGCTTCTCTCAGTATTAAGGATGATTATAATCAGTTTTTATTTTCAGCTCCTTTGGTAAACTAAGCGTAGCTCCGACCCAAAAATGGAACGCCCTCTTCCGACAATGTTTTCAATGTTTGGGAGTCTCTGAATCCATCCTCACACCAACTGGCAATCACTTTGCCAACGGACCATCAGGCAATGTCATCGACAACGTAAGAATTTGGCAAAACGTTGCCGTGGCAATATCTTGCTCCCATAAACAGAGGAATAAAATATCTATGAGAAGGAAAGGCAGTAATGATCTTGAGAAGTCTGTAGACCAATTAGAAGTGATACCTGAATTCGGACAGAAGACTTTGAATTTAGAAAGTTATTTGGAAGTGAAACAGTACTTGTATAATGTGAGTATTAGTTTATTTTTAAGGCCGCGTGGGTCAGATTTTGAGTTTTTTGAAACAACCCTAGTCAAAAAGTAAAGGGTTTTTAATTCTGATAAATATATATATAATAGTTAAGGATATAAGCTAAACATATTCCAATTCCGTTACACGATCCAATAAATTTCACTAGATAGAAAAAATCCCAAAGTTGACTCTCTCAGAAAAGTTTTTTCAATACTGTGGCTAAACTATTAACATTTTATATATTTTTTTGCACTCAATTAAAGCTTATTGAGTTTTTATACACATTTTCCGAACGTTTTTCTATACACAAGTATTTACATAGTTATCATGTACGAATATCTACCAAACGCAATAAAATTGCGCTGCTGACGGCCGATCACTCTCGCGCTAGCGCTTGTGGAGGCAGGACCGGTGTCAGTTTTTTTCGCAATTATTTCGTAATTATTATGCCAAATTACGTTGAAATCGCGCCACAGTATAAAAATATCAGTGATGGGCAAAATGTAATTAGATTAACCGTTACAAATTACAATTACTTTGTAATGCTTAATTCGATTTTGATGCGGTTTTTTGATCGTAAGTCAATGTATCCATGATGGTACTTAGCTATACATTTTGAAGACCATCAGCTTAATTCCTGAGTAATGAAGGGATTTCACTAAAATTCCCATACGCCACTCATGCTAAATGTGGTGATCTTTTACTTTATAAGTGTTTTCACGACATGATAACCAGCTAACTAATGCATTATAATGTCTACGAATTACATGATAATTTTGCAATCCAACATGGCGGCCACGCCGGAATCACAAAATTTCATGATGGGTATCGTTTAAGGGGTTTTTTGGTATGCTGAGTACGAATCACGTGATAATTTGCAATCCAATATGGCCACCGCGGTGTAATCACAAAATTTCATGATGGGTATCGTTTAAAGGGGTGTTTTGGTATGCTGAGTACGAATCACGTGATAATTTTGCAATCTAATATGGCCGCCGCGCCTTAATCGCAAAATTCCATGATGGGTATCGTTTAAGTGGTTTTTCGGTATGCTGATTATACCCATCATGATTTTTTGAGATTACGGCGCTGCGGCCATATTGGATTGCAAAATGATCACGTGATTCATACTTAGCATACCAACTTTAGAAAACTTTAGAAATTTTTATGACCAGCTATTATGTAATTTACATTTTTTACGCAACTGTAACCATCTAGCAAACGTACTCAACGGAAACTCTCAAAAAAAATGAAATATCCTAGTTTTCGAAAAATGTTTCGTTGCTGCTCAGCTCTCATTCGCCTTAGCGTGATGTTATATATTTTGAAATTTTTGAAAAATAGACATTCTGTTAAGGAACTTTTGAAATTTAACTAGCAGTCTCTTAGACTCTAGAGTTTAAACAACTAAACAAACATACAAACTCTTTAGCTTAAAAATAATAGTATAATATATTAATTAACTCATTTATTTACGAAACTCTAATAAATCACTACACTTATTAAAGTTAGATGCATTTACTACGTCAAACAAAGTTAGCATGCTGTTTCTTTCTACTATACTGTATACTGTGGCATGAGAGTTCACTGCCGCTGCCGGCGCGCGGTGTGTCTCGCGCCCGGGGCGAGGGGAGCGCCAAGTGCCTTCTTGTGCGCTATAACCGCCCCTTAAGTGGCTATTAGTTCAGACTAAACAACGTCAAATATTTGCAAGCCTTCCGCATTCATAACAATGTTGATATATTTTGTTTTAGGGTTCTTTCGTCATGTCCGTCCATCTGTCCGCAGCTTAGCTTAGGCACCCTTTATAATTATTTAGCATTGATACAGATATTAATCACGATGACAAAGTGGTAATAGTAGATATAAAATATTGATAGGTTAATAAAACTAGAAAATACTTGTTTTAATAGTTAATTTACACATCTCGTAAAATAGTGAGGGCTCTCTGGATAGATCTGTCAAATATTTTGATATTTTAAAGCCATTTCTCAATGAAGAACTCGACGACACATTTGTAAATTTTATAGTGCTAATTTTTGTCAGCGAAAAGTCTCAGAGATATACATTAAATAACTAAATTCACTTAACACACAGAAGCCTTTAATATTGCTTTAAGACAATGTATTGTAAGTTCCACCAAGTGCCAACAATCGAGGGGTATAAATGATATCCCGAAGCGGTTAGACGTATGCCCATATTTCTCCAGAATCTCCAGTATATTGTCATATGCCTATTAGTCATTTTACACACCTTTGCATCATCCACAGGCTTGCGAATCCTCTCATCACCCTCTCGGCCAACTAGTCCTAGGTCTGACAAACGCCTTCAACACTACGTACGGTGGCGTGCGCGTACATCCCCTACTCTTGAGCCACGCTGTGAAGGAACTCAAGAGCATCACATCCCGCTTGTACCAGGTCGTAAGGCTGTTGTTCCCTGCTCTCCCGCCAGAGGGAGCCGACGCAGTGTTGCCGCTGACTGGTGGCAATGTTGAAGATACTAATCCTATTGATGGGTGAGTTTTTTTAGCCTGTAATGATTTTTTTCTACTGGGTGTAACAAAATTACCTCTCCAAATTTCGTCACGTGACGTGGCATCAGTCAAGAAACATTACAAAAATGAAGAAAAAAAACACATGAATACTTTAACCGTAAAGCCGTTTTAAAGGTCCTATAAATTGTCATTTTCACCCTTTCTATCGCTACTGAGCGGCAGTAGAAAGCGACAACGACAGCCAGACGGGTGCTCTGTGTTTGTTTTGCCACGGCGACCATGTTACCTCGAATTGCCGCGGTAAAAAATGCATTCTTAATGTGCGACAATATAATTTAAAAAAATGAAAAAATTTACCCCCCTTTTTTATTAAAAATATTTGTATTTGATTTCCGATTCCAAGTCATCTCATGAAATTTGGAGAGGTAATTTTGTTACACCCAGTATAAAAAAGAGCTCTGATATCGAAGCCTATACCTAGCTTGGCGCAATCAAAAATTTTCATCTTTGCATATTCCCAATCGCAAAACTAAATTGTTCTTCATTTCACTAATTCTCAGTTGCTTCCAAACCCTACTTGATTTTAGAACCTGGGTCCCCTTGAGGCTGGTGGAAGGCTTTAAGTTCTGTTGTGACTGTGATCAGCAGGTGCACCACCAGAGATGAGGTCATTGTGAAGTTATTTTTGGTGGGGCCCTATACACCCTTGCAAAGCTAATTAAAACGCTCGTGACCTACTTCAATAGACTTTAACTCCCTATTTTACCACTTGTGGAATACACGGTGGAATTTTAAAAAATCTTTCTTATTGGGTGGCTGGTTTTTAATTTACGTCTAGTGCCTTTTATTTTAACGTGAGGAAAATCCTACATGGATGCCATGCCAGACTCCTACCGATTAAAAACAACACGTATCCTGCCTAACAGCCTACGGTTGAAAGCCCTCGGAAGGATACCCCAGGACTACATAAAGAATGCTTAACCAAAAAATATCACGTTTCTAAATCCAGGCTGGATATTGATACATGAGTGAGCCATTTTCTTCATTATCCTCAGTGAAGTGGTATCAGCAGCGTCCCTCCTCCAGCCAACACTACTGCCGAGGGTGCACCCGGCGTTGTTCGTACTGTACGCACTACACAACAAGCGCGAAGACGACATGTACTGGAGACGGCTGCTCAAGTGGAACAGACAGCCGGACCTCACGCTCATGGCCTTCTTGGGTATCGAGCAGTAAGTTCTTACTTCCTTACTTGTATTATTAGATCGAAAAGTTTGTGAATGTGAAGGTGGATGTCAGGATGTTTGTTGCTTTTTCATTCTTTAACGACTGAGCGGATCTGACTGAAATTTGGTACAAGGATTTAGTCTGTAATAATACACACAATACTACCCCGGAACAGATTTCTATGGGATGGGAGTGGGACAACCGCGGGCGCCATCTATAGCTGGACATAATGCTGCTTTTGGAATTTCACTCATCCAACTTGAAAATATGTCCATTTTGTCCACTGCAATGTTGAGTTTATGTATCCTAGTGAAAAAAAATTGTCTTAACTAAATTGTGCGTTTTAAGAGTCTTTCACATCGCTAGTATATTGACCGAGGATCGTAGTCAAGCCGTGGTCACCCTCTGCAACAGTAGTTCAACTAGTTGTACAAACGAAACCAAGTCAGAAGCCCTCAAAATATTTTTGTTTTTGCATCTCAGTAGCAATGTATCTTTTTCAGAAAATTCTGGGTAGGCTACACTGGCGACGTTAGCCAACTGTCCCCGACGTCCCCCCTCAAGGAGCAGCTGTTCCAAGAGGCGGTGGAAACTCTGCAGCAGCTGAAGACCACCTTCTCTCCCATCGAGAAGCTACTAGTCATAAGGAACACCTTTCAGAAGATGACCATCGCCGTTCAACAGGAACTTGGTATGAATTCATCTCTTTTTAAATCTACTTGTTTGAAGGAAAACTATGACCAATAAGCAGAGATGAAACACCTCAATTTGATGGCCCAAACATAATTATATGTATTTTTTTCGTTTAGTTTTTTAGTTTTAGTTTTAATTCTTTATTGCACACAGAAACAAAAATACATTGACATTGATAACTAGGAACTATGATGTACAAAGGCGAGCTTAACTCAACACTGAGTTTTCTCCCAGCAAACCTTTGGGTGAAAGGAAAAGCGCAACGGAAGGTTTAAGAAGTGTGCAACTAGATAGAAGATAAGATGAAAGTTAAAGTTTTGTAATGTTACATACATATCTAACATTATTCATAGATACACGTCATACACACAATACCAATATACTAATTACATAAATATGGATAGGAACTTGACAGTAATAAGTGTAAACATGATATTATAGAACATACAAATCTGCATCAGCATATCGTAATACATGATGAAATACACTAAACATACACTGCTCGTACATACTTATATATTTGAAGAAAGAAATAGTTCCTTAACTCTATCCTTGAATACACCCAAAGAGGTACTTTCCCGCACAGAATGTGGCAATGAGTTCCACAACCGTACTGCGCGAATGGTAAAGGAACCATCATAACAATGCGAAGAGTGAGAATGCATACGAAGAAGAAGTGAAGAGGATGTACGACAAGGTTTATCCCTAGGAACAAGAAACTGAAAGCGTTCACGTAAATAAGAAGGTGAATTTACGTTATAAAGGATAGCATATAGAAGGAAGAGAATATGGGAATCTCGACGCTGCCGAATCGGTAACCACACCAATCTTGTACGGAATTCTGATACATGATCATACTTTCGAAGACCAAATATAAAGCGGATACCCAGATTCTGAAGTCGCTCAAGTTTATTAAGGTGTTCCTCCTTTGTATCAAGGTAGCAGACATCGGCATAGTCTAAAATTGGAAGTAACACGGTTTGCGCAAGAGTAACTTTAGTGTCGAAAGGTAGGAATTTCTGGAGACGTTTTAGAGATTGGAAAGACCAGAAAACCCTCCTACTTACCTCAGCAATTTGGACATCCCAGTTTAGGTTTGTATCGATATATATACCCAAGTTTTTAGCGCAATCTGTGACAGCAATTGGAACCGCATTGTACATTATTTGTGGCATAACTTGATCATTTAAAAGGTTCAGCTTGTATCGGCTACCAACAATGACTGTTTGTTTTCGTAGCGTATTGAACTTGAATAATTATATGAAACCAAACAATACCTACCAAATTTTCGTTGGCGCGCGGCACTGTCAATTTTGGCGGTGCGGTGCCGCAACGCTTCGGCCGTATGCTTCTCCATCGCCGCAGTCGTTGCGACGTTTATTTAGACTTGTTTATTTTTTTCTTAAAGGGAATTTACGTTTATTGCGATTCATGGGAGAAATACTTCTACCAACATAGAAAAAATACGATGAAATTGTTGCTCTACAGTACGGCGGCAGTACAACGCTTTGTTTTGCGGCGAGGGGCCACATCGCGATTATGGTTTCTGCCCTAATCGATAGTGATTATCGTAGCCTATGGACGTTGCAAAAGCATCGCTACCCGCGCTGCCGACCCTATTGCTGTATTGATTGCGAAGATTAGCCTTTGCCGCTGCAGCAAACCAGCGTAACGTACGATGATTGGCCAGTTTGACAGATAACCTTAAGTGGGAGTGGGACCGCAACTGGACTCCGAGTACTACTTCACGACACATCTCTTATTTTTTTTTTTTTGATAACTCAGGACAAAACTACCTATGGAGCATGGACGAGTTGTTCCCCGTGTTCCACTTCGTGGTGGTGAGAGCGCGCATCCTGCAGCTGGGCTCCGAGATACACTTCATCGAGGACTTCCTGGAGCCCGGCATGCAGAACGGAGAGCTCGGCCTCATGTTCACTACCTTGAAGGTATTGTAACGCGCCGTCTTTGAATATAACGAATTTAACATATTACATCATTTACCTACAACCACTGTATACTGTAGCCTGACTCAGCCGGATTTTAGAGATAAATGCCTACAGCCGCGCGGTACGTAGGCATGCGATAGGGCTGCCCACCTATAGCATTTTAATAATATGTGCCTACTTTGACTTTCTATTTAATATTGTGATTGTAAATATGTACATACATACATTCATATAGTCACGCCTTTATCCCCGAAAGTGTAGGCAGAGGCATAGTATACGCCCACATTTTACCTTATAGTTTTACGTACCGCGTAATAGATAGTGAGCCTAATGCAATTGAAATTTTTCAATCCGCCAATAAGGCCTTCAATTTGTATTAAGGATTGTCGTTTTACTGACAACCGGCTTTCATTTCGAGTAAATATGTACCTTTTTTATTTAAACAAAAAATACTTTGTGAGTAATAATATAATATCCCCGCAACGGCTGGCGGCGCGGGGTGGCGGCGTGGCGGCGCAGCGCCCGTTATCTACTAACGATTGAGTGAGACGGGTATAGAAATTTGAAAACGAGTAAGCGACGTAGACAATAATAATCGGCTCATCACACATGTTTCGCCAGTGATAGAATCACGGAATTCTAGTCTTTATAATCATTGCGTTAAATTTTTGATTTACAAAATTAAAACAATTTTTCGATTTGAAAGTACTAGTCAGTCTCAAGTTGTGTTAAATTTTGGAAGTTCATATTTGTCTCTATGCGTGTAATAAAAATCAAAGGTAACAAAAATGCAACGAAAGTCATACGGTGCTAAGTGTACTGTAACATCGGTCATCAACAAAGAAATGAATACTCTTGAAACATACCTAAATCATTGCTCTCAATTGAATAACTACGAACTGACAACGGAACTAAATGTACTACCTATAGTCCGTTCATGGTTAATTTACCTCTAGCGCTGATGTTGGCTTGCGTGATTTTCGTGTTACCATACTAAGATTTTGTTTATCCCATGTACTCTAACCGTAAAGTCGAAACTTATTTTCTTTTTTGTTGCCGTTTTCGGGCCCGGAAATTATTTGAGATGTGGAAGGAGTAACTTCGCTGCCCTTGCTGATGGTAATCAGTGTCTTTTTTAAATATCCATATCAATAAAAACAAAAGTTAACTACAATCTTATAGTATCAAAATCACGTGTTTATTAAAGTTATGTATATTGATAATTAGATATTTACATTAAAAAATAATTGTTAGTGCTAACGTTTACATCTCCCCTATTACGCGGCAAAATGTCTTAAGCTGGCACTCATAGGGGGACTTTACTGCAATACCAACATACAGAAAACGATCTGTGAGAGGTAAATAAACTGTGAACGGACTATACACGTACTAGAGTTCTGAACTAGTTTTTTTTTGGATATTGTACTATATTGGATCGCACCGTTCCCTGACTGAGCAAGCACAAGTCTAGTTTTAAACACAAACATACCTACTTCATCTAACTACCTAGTTCACTCGTGTCAATCACTTTGTTTAACTTTAGTCAACTAGTAGCTTAGTACCAATTAGTACTTAAGTAAAATCAATTTATAGTCTTACCTTTCGGAGTTTCCAGGAATCTAAAAAACGTTATCTCTCGGTGCGTTATTGACGAATTCATGCAACCAAAACAAGCACATTAGACTCTAGTTGTGATATTAGGTGCTTACATATGAAATTGGCGTTTTGTATAGGAGGAACAAAAAGTCGAATATTTTTAAATATAATATATTTAATTAATCAAAGTATGAACCATTGTTTTCTATGCATTTTTGCCATCTCATAGGTAGTTCATTGATCCCTTTACTAAAAAAACCAGTCGGACGGGAATCAATAAAATCTGTGAAGGCGATTTGGACTGCCCCATCAGAGTTGAATTTTTTCCCTTGCAAGAAGTTGTCCAAATTTCGAAAAAAATGGTAATCTGTTGGAGCAAGATCCGGGGAGTACGGAGGATGTTTTAGACATTCCAATTGAAGCTCTTCTAATTTGGTAGCCGTCTGTTGTGCAGTGTGTGGTCTAGCGTTGTCGTGAAGCAGCAGTGGCGTGGAGCGATTGACCAGCCTAGGTTGTTTAGCCGCTAGCTTTTCCATCATGGTTTGCAATTGCTGACAATAGACATCAGCCGTAATAGTCTGGCCAGATTTGAGAAAACTGTAATGAACAATACCGGCACTAGTCCACCAAACGCTTACAAGTAACTTTTTTGGGGTTAATTTTCGCTTGGGGCAGGATTTGGCTGGCTGGCCAGGATCCAACCATTGCGCTGAGCGCTTTCGATTATCGTAAAGAATCCATTTTTCGTCACAGGTAATGATTCGGTTTAAAATACCTTCATTATTGTGCCGGTTCAGTAATGTAACGCAGCAGTCGACGCGCTTTTGCCGGTTTGCTTCAGTCAATTCGCGAGGTACCCACCTTTCAAGCTTTTTAATCTTCCCAATTTGCTTCAAGTGAATTAAAACAGTTTTATCACTAACACCGCAGCCTGCAGCTAACTCGGACGTGGTTTGCGATGGATCCGCTTCCACAATAGCCTTCAATACTTCATCATCAACTTGAGTCTCAGGCCGTCCACGGGGCTTGTTCTGCAGGTCGACATTTCCTGAACGAAAACGTTGGAACCAAAAACGAACTGTGTTTTCTTTTGCAACATGACCGCCATACACATCATTCACCCTTCTAGTCGTTTCCGCAGCACTAGTGCCACGGCGGAACTCGTACTCGTAAATAATGCGATATTTTAAGTTTTCCATTTTGTAAAATGAGTGACGCAAACAGAAAAAAACAGAAGAAAAAAACAAATGAATGACGGTCATCGAAGGATAAATACATGAGTAAATAGCTGGGAAAATTTGAATTTGGAATTCCTTACCAAAGAGGAGAAAATCGTAATTAAAGTGGCCAGTACGAAAAACGCCAATTTGATGTGTAAGCACCTAATATTAAATATTTTTAGTAAATAAAACACGCGCGGTTACTATTTAAAAAACGACACACCGTCCATTCGTCTACTCGGCACAATCGCGACTGCGGACGCTGCTTGCGTGCTGAAAGGCCTGCCGAAAACGAGAATCGTAGGTATAGCTTGCGCTTCGTCCGTTTGTAGGGAGCTACAATACTGGTTAAACAACATATATTTATACTGTGCTACAACCCTTGTTTCACCCCTTATAAGATAATATCCATTAATATGTAACCAGAAATAGGTGTACCGAATTCTATGTTTATAACTTTGAAAATGATGAACTACAACTTTTCACATACAGCCAATACTTTGTAACATAACACATTTGTAAGTACAACATACTACGTACCCTGTAGCCGTATTTACAATCATGTATGAAAATGTGTCATATTTTTTGACATTTGTTATTACTGCTCCGCTACCTTAGGTAGTAGCGGTGATGATGAATGTCTCTTCAGAATAATCAGGCTTGCAAATGGCGATTGAAATTTCAAGAGTTTATCGATTAAATACAAGCAAATCTTTCCTCTTTAAGTCATCTGACAGACTGATGAAAAGCCAAGGCTACATCTAGCGATTTGAGGGCCTCTCTTGCAATTCTCACACTATAGACAGTGGCCCTTAAGTTGGCGGCCAAATGATATGCCTCGTCACGCTCTGCTTGAAGTTCCCGATGTTGTAACAGGAGGAAAGCATTATAATTGTTGATGTACTTACAATAATAATCGTATTAGCTAGTGCAAAGTTCTGTAAAAAATATTGTGTAATGCTTCCTCCACACTACTCGCGAAGTTCAACGAATTTGGACGAATACGATAGTGTAGAGATATACCTCGGCTTACTATGTCAAAATTTTTCTTTACTTCGGGCGACTTCGCCGACGAACTTCGTTCAACTTCGCGAGAAATGTAGAGGAAGCATAAAGTATTTTCCGCTGGTCAGTCTTGAGATGACTTTTGTCGGATTGCTAGTAACACCTGTGAGAGAGTCGACGTAAAATTGGTAATATGTATACTGAACTACAAGTCTAGCAATGAAAACTGTTCTTGTCATTACTCGGTACTATCGCGTCTTTTATTCCTTTATTACATTATCATAAACCACTCCTCTTTTCAAAATATCTCTGCAATGTAATGGCCGTGTGAATATTGACTCATAGACCAACTATTCGCTACAGACGATCATTGATGTGACTCCATACTCATAATCTAAGCGTCACTGTGTAATCCACTTTACTCATTACTATGCGTTCCTTATCTATATTTCCTATTATAAAGAGGAAGGATTTGTTTGTTTGTAAACATGATATCGACACATTCGATATACCTACTTAAACCCATTTTAAACATTCTTTCGCTATTAGAAATCCAATAAATGCCGAGGTAACCTAGACTAGTTACGTAACCTGAAGTAATCATCATCATACAAGGGAGGAGCAGTAGCCTATAAATGTCAAAAAATATGGCATATTTTCATTTGGCCAAACTGGTAGGCGTCGACCTCGGCGTACGCATGCCAATCAAATCAGAGACCCGTTATGAAAGTTGAAGAAGCGAAAGTTGTATGCCAGGATCGTAGCAAATGGAAAGTCATAGTCTCTGCTTACCCCGATGGGAGACAAGCGTGTTTATATGTGTGTATGTATATTTTCATACATTATTGTAAATACGAGTTTGTATGGGTTAAATATAGATATGGGGTTCTTATTGTTTTGCAACTATTGAACCTTACCATAAGGAGAATTTTGGTGGTTGCGATTCTGGTTTTATAAAATGAGGCAAACGCAAAACGGTTTAATTTGCTATTCAAAATTAAACTTCATTTGTACCGTAATATAGTCGATTTTCCTTTTAAACCAACTGTCTCCTTTGTTACAGGCGTGCTACTTCCAGATTCTACAAGAAAAGATGTCGATGAACTAACATTTTATAGGAAAATAATTTTAATGTAATAATAGGCTCTGGAGACGATCATGCCGACTTGACAAGTCTCATGTGTACATACACGTCGATGCACACACACTTGCAAAGAAAGCACGCATACTGAAGCTACTTTCATTCCCACTCAACAGACTTATCAAGTCGCATTGACCGTCTACGGAGCCATAATACAATGATCTCGTAGTACTAATGGTCCGGTGCGTATATCGTTCGTTAGTTGTAGCTTGTTGCAATAATTTGCTATGTAAGTTTACACTAGATGTTCAGTTAGCGTGTAGATTGTCGAGGACGTATATCAGTTACGTATTAAATAAAAAGTATTCTGTGATTTATGCGTGTATTGATGGCCCTTGTTTTTATTATATTCACGTATGGAACTACTCACATTTATTGTTTTGTCGTATTTCTATCTTTAGACAGAGCGAGATATACAGCAAAATACACTAGTTTTGAAAAATTATATATCAGAGTCGCAACCGCTTGTCTGTAAGTTTCCCGCCCAAACGCATTCTATGCTGGCTTCTCACGGCGCGTGATATCACAAGTCGCGCCGCGCCAGGTCGAGCCTACGCGCCGTGTGAAGGGAATGGCTCGAGGGGACGCGGGCTGGCTCGAGCAGGCGCGTCCTATCCGATCGAAGTCGGTAACTTCAAAAGCGCGGGCGCACTCGTGGCGACTCGAGCGCGCGCGGGGTGAAGCGAGTGAGGGAACAATGCATCGGCCAATAAATCATTTCGTTTCGACTAGTGCAAGCGTCAGTAAGTAATTAGTTAGGTACTGTGATTATTTAATTATGGAGTGGACAAACGAAACTATTTCCGAATTCATTATATTATACGAAAACGAATCAGCGTTATGGAATTCCAAAAGTTCTGAACACAAAAACAGAAATGACCAACACGATTCCTGGGTTAGAATACGAAAACGAACAATACGGCACCAAGTGCTCCGCGCCGACGCGCGCCGTGAGAACGGGTAGCGCGGGCTCGCCTGTTGACGCATGCTCGCTCGCACAAATCGGCTCGGCGCGGCGCGACTTGTGATATCACGCGCCGTGAGAAGCAAGCATTTCGTATTCACGTCCGTAAATGCCGGTATTTAGGTACGGACGTGGATGCGATACGTTGTTATGTGTAAGAGAAAAGTGCTTAATGGTTTAAGCTGGTGCCTGCAGTATGCCCAAATATAACACTTAGGTATGTAGGACATTGAACGTTTTCAATTTTCAAACTATAACATGATTTTTTCCATTTCTTGCGCTCCCATATTCTAGCTTTTCTAGTTCTCATATTAAACCTTTATAGGCTTTAGGTATACTTAAGACTTTCCAAAGACGTGGACTTTCCCCTGAATTGCATTATTCATAATGAATTACTTCGTTCAGGAGTAATTCTGTATATCGTTAGAAGCTCAAGTTATATATTATAATATAAGGTATGATGTCATATCGTATTAATTATTGTGATATTTAAATTAAAATACATAGGCGGTAATTTTTAAAACTTAGAAAAACTAAAATTGAAAACTGCAACAAACTATTGAGATTATAATACATTTATGTTTTAATATTATTTTACTAAGTACATGATGATGTTAGTCCCAGCCACCGGTACTATGGTATAGACTACGAGTCCTGGGGCATACTTCCGAGGGCTTACCCGGGGCTCCCATCTATAGGCTGTTGGGCGTATCGTGAGGTTTTTTTTAGTCGGTAGGAGCCCAGCATAGCATCCATGATGGATTTTACCTCACGTTAAAAAAAATGGTATAGACTACAGTCGATAAATCAAGTTGAAAGCCTGATCGGCTTGAATAATACAATTTCAACACTAAGTAGGTACATACTGTCTCTGTAACAGTTCTTTAAAGGCTTTTTTTTCATTTCTTACTATACGTACCTATTTATTCTAAACACTTAACTCTTTCATAATAAAAAAGTCATATCAAATAGGTTTACTTAGAGAGAAAATAGTAGATTAGTTTTAGGCTTTATGATCCTAAATGTACTCAGTCTACGATTTGTACATACATATAGTCACGCGTTTATCCCTGAAGAGGTAGGCAGAGGTATACTATGTGCCCACATTTCACCACATATTTGTATTTTGTTCTACGTAGGAGCTTTAAGGTGGTGAGCCTACTACCGTGTATGGTTTATACACTGAAACAAAATCTGATATAGATTTTAAATATCATAATGATATTGTAATGTAGGAATCTATTTATTGATATTAAATATTTTTCTTATTTATTTTAATTTTGTTGCGATATTAAGTCATTTGTTTATATAAAATCTTGCCAAAAATGAACTGTTATACGTCCTAGAAATGAATTGTTATGAAATTCTAATCGTTATGTAATTAATTACAAATAATAACATTGTTATTTACATATCTATATATGTTTATAAGATGATTATATGATTGTAAGTATAAAATACGATCATTCGGAAACTAGATCTATGAGGTGTATGGAAAGATTATATTTTAAACACGCGTACGTCCTCAAGATGGCACTAGTGTGCTCTCAATGTTTTACATTGTTTTAAGGATAATACTTTTCGGGCGATTCACTAAGGGAAGTGTAGCGATAGAGGCAGGACCAATAAATAATTTCAGTATTTGTATTGTGTTAATAAAACCAAAAAAATATTAGCTTCAAAATTCAGTTCGACAATGAGTGCGTCTGGTGCACGCATATAACATATTCCATTGAATGCTAATTAAGTTAATTCGAAAGTTAATTCTTTTTAGAGTTGATTTATTATACCAAAAATTATGTAGGCGCACTAAAAGACTTATTAATATTATCTTACTTTTTCATTTTGTGTATATAGTTTGAATAAATTTAATCACATATTGATAACGTCATAAATTTCTTGTGGGGAAAATGAAAATGTTTTAATACCGGCTATATAGAAGTTGTGAGTTCAACTCCTGTTCTAGACTGATAAATTTTCCACAATAAATTTATAATATAGTCAGCACATTCAGTTGCTTTTCAAAATGATTTCTAATATCCATAACGGGCCGTGGCTGTTCTGCAATCAATATGTTTTTTATATGCAGGAAAATTCCGTCAAATCACAATGTCACAAAAAATCCTTTAATATTCAGAACTTCACGACCTTTTGTCATCTATGTTCACTTCCTGCACTAAACGTGAATTTATTTTCTTATATTCTTCGTGATAATTAAATCTATAGTACCCTAATTCCTTTTTAATATCACACTTTATTAACTGTCAAACAAAATGTTGAATTTGAACTTGATCATTTTGAAGTAACGTAATTTCGATTGTGTTGATTATATGCATAATAAAATACCTAATGATATATAAAAAATATTTTCTTATAACATTTTTCTCGTATTATATAGTTTGTTTTAGTTTACGCTTGCCGCCCCAGACGTAACGCGAAAATGACAAATAAGGTAATATAGGTACAGTAACAGATTCGCACCCCCAAGAACATGACAATAGTATCAATAGCTAGTTCCGAAGAACCCACCAGTCGAATGTTTCTTGATTACAATATTCCTTGGGTGCCACGGATTCTTAGCCAAAGTTCCGATGGCACCACCAGTGGTATCTTTTGGGGACGCCATAGGTCCGAAAAGGTGTTTACAAATAAACCGACGTTGATTTAGTTCTCATTGTTAACAAAATTTTATGTTAGGTACTTTTCTGTACGCGGAAACGCTATGCAATGACGTACTTTTGGAGCGGAGGGGCAAGTGCGAGTTGACAGTGCGGGCAAGCTTGTTTGTGTCTGTATATCCTGTATAGATATGCAATCTGACAGTGCGGCCAAGCGGACGGAACGCAAGGATGCGTACAGACGGTAGGCAGGTCACGAACAATTAAACTGTGTCAATTTGGCAGTTGCCTGCATCGCCCGGACCGCTGACTGGTTTGCCGGACCGACAAGTTGTTACACCGGACACATAATGCGGTCTGCGTTCCATTTTACCGGACCGGTGCCCGCAGAATGCAGTCAGTGTGGCAAAGCCTTTATGTTCATCTCTGCAACTGCAATCGGGCAAAGGCTCATGTTGACTATAGGTATAATGTGCGATGTCTAATAAAATTCCAAGTTAATTGTTATGAATACGTTAACCAATGGAGTCGTTAAAACTGAAATATCATTAATGTTACATAATACGTTAACTAATGTATTACATTATTTGTCCTGTCATGTGAAGTGTGTTTTAAAAATATATCAATTTAATAAAATTGGCAATAAACTTGTTTACTTTTATTTAAATGATCTACCTCCTTATAAGATACTCTTCAATCAATTACGGCAGTAGGTTCACCACCTGTTACGTGGAACATAGAACTATAAGGAGAAATGTGGGCGTATATTACGCCTTTGCCTACCCCTTCGGGGATAAAGGCGTGACTGTATGTTCGATCAATCGTATCCTGGTTTATGGAGGACCACGGATTTTTTATTGGTTCCCCTTCTCTATCTTATTGAATCAGTGATCGTTTGTTACACACGTAGTTCCCAAACGGATTGAACGATCCGGGAACTTGATACGACAAGCCAGAAACCCTATTTATTTTGGTGTTTTTAGTTTCTAGATGAAAGTAGATCGATGGTCGAAAAAATCGTCTACTCCCACCTGTCCTGTAGAAAATTACCAGTAGGTAGTTCTGTTAACAGTTAACAGAACTACTGGTAATTTTTTCCCCATTAGTTCTGTCCACAAAACAAATGGTAATGCAATTCCCACCTGATCTGTTGGCAGAACTACATGTAATTTTTTTTTACCATTAGGTAGTTCTGTCCACAGAACAAATGGTAATTCAATTCCCACTGTTCTGCTGAGTAGTTCTGTTAGCAGAACTAATGATATTGAGAAAAAGAAAGTTAGTAGTTCGATGGTCAAACTAATGAGAAAAAAAATCTCACTAGTTCGACGACCGATCTAATTAATCGAACTAGTGAGAAAAAACGCACTACTGGACGTACGCCTTTCCCAATTTACGCCACACACGATGCTGCTCTTTCCGCATCCAGTCCCTGCCTGCAACATTTTCCAGGTCATTGGTTCATCTGGCGGGTGGACGTCTTAACTTAAGGTTGCAGAGTTGGGGTTTCCACTCCAGAAATCGAATTAAACGATTTTCTTCTTAGAAGTTGGTGCACATGACCGCGATCGAACGTGACCTATTAGTCGTTATGAGATTTCGCAGTGGTCCTATACAAAACGAAGGCTTTTTCTTTTCAAGGAATTCCTAGGCCGCATGAATACTGTCTTGAAGGTGTACTACGCATTTACATATAATTTGACAGTGCAATAATGTAAACAGATGTAAAATTGTGTAAAAATAAAAAGAACACCATATTTATTAAGGCTATTTATTTCATTCCTATAAAATAACATACCAAATGTCTCTTTTGTACAACGTTATATCAAAAATGTACACCATTATATAAATTTCGTCTCAGGTAAATGTTACCCAGCTACTCTCACGTCAACTATTTACTTCCATGGCTATTATTACATAAATATAATTATAGTCCTCTCACGTGCCTGATAGGTACAAAATGTTCATAATACCGACTTGGACGCAACGATATAAAAATACATAACACCGTCAAAATAATACA
Organism: Miltochrista miniata; assembly: GCA_933228765.1. Classification (NCBI taxonomy): domain Eukaryota; kingdom Metazoa; phylum Arthropoda; class Insecta; order Lepidoptera; family Erebidae; genus Miltochrista; species Miltochrista miniata. The sequence continues at coordinate 31,470,853 of OW121751.1, forward strand.
TTGTATTTATATATGCCGGGTCAACTCATAATGCTGTACAATATATCTACACAATATGCAAACTGCTAGTTATTGTTTAAATTCATTGTGGTACATAATTAAAATTGAATATTTTTAAGTTTTAATTTTCAAATACATTTAGCAAGATTTTTTTACAAGAATATTGCACTATTTAAAGCGGGTATTAGATCAATAGCGTATTGGGAATAAGGAATATAATCTCATTTTTTTATATTTGTTTTGTATAATTTTACAGATTATGGGCGGTACAGAATGATAGCACAGAAAGTATTGTATGAACATTTGATAGCTTTTGAAGCTGATATAGGTATTAGATACTAGCTAGGTTAACAAAACCTTTCAATGCAGTAGCGTTCCAGCTCATTCGATACTACCTCAATTGTAAACTGTAAGAACATTTTAAATTTTGATACGAATATAGATAGATAGTATGTAACCGAAAATTCAGCGTCAAGTTTTTAAAATGTTTAATACATGCATTGCAGTGAGTTTTGGCGTAAAGAAGAATCGGAACTACTCGTGTAAGCTATACGAGTACAAACCGTTTATTATTACTTGTCCCCGTAGCTTGGTAGTTGTCATGTCGGCACCTCTGATTGTAAGCTATGTGGAGAGTAAATTAATATAACGTGCTAACATGACAACTAAGAATAAGTTATAGCGAATGGTTTGTACAAGTCTTAGCTAGAGATGTTCTTATTATAAATATTAGTCTTTGTTACAAATTCGATCGAATTCAATACTTAAGATCGATGCAAATTCAACGCGGATGAAGAGAAATTCGAAAGTTAATTTAGCAATTTCTCCGTTATCTCCATTGAGTAAGACACATTATTATAATATGTATCAGAGTTAAATGCCTTCGTTGCAGCAACCCGAAATGATCTCCATAAAAAAGAAAAACCTCAGGATTTTTTTCTTGCATTGTTTAGTTTTATCAATATTAATGAATCCGAAGTTTTTGAAATATTAACCGCTCATAACCTTTACACATAATTTGGGGCAATTTCATATAAGGCAGTGACACCGATAGCTTTAGTTTAATCGAAGTACAAAAATTCTAGAGTATTATTAATATTCTATCCTAGAGGCAAGATTTCATGACCGATAATCATTACCGACCCGAATACAAAAGATATGTGGTACAGCATAAGCACAACCTTAATTTTTTTTTATTATAGCATGATTTCATACACTTTGTTCGTAGAGGTTTTATATTCGCAATAAGATACTCTATGTTTATTAGCAGAGAATTGTAATTAGAGAGGCATGCTGGAAGATTGTATCCTGCATTTGTCGTTAGGGTTATATATACCTCAATTGTCTGTGAGAATGCTCATCAGTAATATATGTACAAGGGAGCCTCCACTAGCGGTATGTGTGTATATACACTTATAAACACACACCACTTATAGCAGTCAATTCTTATGGCGTGAGATGATTCACATTGCAGTGTTTCAAGTATTATCTCTTAAGATCGTACCATACTGATATGATCAATGAGAAAGCACCGCGATGGAACATATTTTCTTCGATATAACATATAAGCTCATTTAGAAAGTTAAAATAAAACAAGTTATTGCATATACCATTTCAAGTACTTAATCTTGTTAAATTACAGTAAAAAATCCAAATTAATTATACAACAATACCAAATCTCAATATAATGTTAGACATTTAAGTATATAATTTTTAAATTAGTTTGTACAAAATACGATATTAATAAGTAAAATATCAATTGAATTTTATTGCATGCACTTTTTCAATAAAAATTAACATATTCTCTTAAATAACTTTGTTGGACGATAAAAAATATAATAATGAATTGATTTAAGTATAAATTACACGGTCACAGGGAGGCGTTCCTATCTAATTAAAATAGGTACACATTTATAAGAAAACGCATTGTTTAAAACAACAGATTGCTTAAGTCTAGAGAAATCAACATATATATTACTATAACATCCTACATCTATATGTTAATGCTTACAAATAAATGCTGTCTACAGTGGGACTATGGATGGCGATTGTGAAACGTGAATATGTTCGATATGAAATCAGGAAACCATTGATTAGTGAGCGTGATAAGGGACAGTTTCACTACATCTTATTAACTTCACTTTCAAATAATATCTCCAGAAATAAGTAGCGTTCAAAAGAAATAACGCATCTTTTAGGTTAATGTTTTTTTGTTTCAAATACCCGCAACAGTTCCAACTTTACCTTTTCTGTGTTTTATCAGAAACTATCTGGGAGGATCTACGGCCGAACAAGTTTTCACCAGAATTACTGAAGGCCAGGATTTGAGAAAATTCTGACGCGATGGAACGGTTTCGACATGCTCCGACCCTGCATCGTGTTTCTGATAGAGGGAACACAGACAGGTACCCACATTCTTCGAGATTTGCGACTAACGCATTATAATTATGTGGGTCTGTGGGTATTTCAACAATGGTGGTTTTTTAGACGATGCCAAGATGGTCGCGTGCCAGGACTGCTGACAATATTAATGAGATGCTTTTGGAGATATTTTTATGTGTGTAATTGAAGCATAAAAACAAAATACGCAGATAAAAGGGAAGGCTTTTTCATATTGTTTTGTGATATAACTATATTGGCTTCGGAGGACTATAATTGTCTAACTTATATGGCCTCTGTTATGATTGGATTACAAGCTGTGATCGTCTATAACAAGAATACATCTAGTATTAAGCGTACATATACCTAAAATATATGTATAAGGGTATTTACATACACCTATGTAGTCACTAAATAACAAACTAACGCGTACATTAATAGAGAAAGTGATCATCTACATTGATATTAAAATAACATCAACTTTTATCAGTTAAATTAATAAAAATCTTATTTACAAGCTTCGAAGAAACAATAATCAATAGATGGACATCAAAAAGATAATACAAAAAGAAAAACAATATAAAACTTTTTTGCTAAGCAATTAAAACAATAAATACAGTAATATAAATTGAAATTGAAACTTGGTTTCGAATGTGGCCGAAGCCCATCATTCTATGATTGAAACTTGAAAGGCACCCTTCATTTTTGAAATAGACAGATCGAGATACAAAGCGAATAGCGAATGCATTCATTCGACGTCGACGAACGCGGATTGCTGTCTATCTCGCTCTGAATACTAAAGTTTCAAAGCATAAGAAAAGGATAGAAACACTGCATAAGTTGAAGCTAAATCAGTGTGAATAGTCTCTAATATTCACCATAGAAACAAAGGTATGTACACACTAAAGCTTATATGGTACAATGACAGTTGGGGTGATCACGCTAATATGCACAAACCTGACCCGCATTACGCCACTTTATAAATGAATTATATGACCAAAAGTTATATTCGCGCGTTTATAAATTTAAAATAAAATTTATAATAAATAATTAAGTTTATTCGCTTACAAGTTACATATAAAATGTATTTTTTTTTTATATAAAATAATGTTTTTATTTGTTATCGATTAAATAATCCACTTAAATGATATCTGACCCTCTAGTAAGCAAAAATGCAATTGTGTGAATCTCAAAAACGCTAATGTGTAAAGAACCAATTGCGTGCGAGTCCTTCCCGCTAAGTGTTATGTTCTGTCACGACCGAACATCACATAAACATAAATAATATGTAATATGTACACCGATGGTACTAATTCTAAACCATGACTGTAGCGGCGACGACCATTAATCATTATTATAAAAATATTTACATTTTCCACTATTGTTTCAATACTAATGCTTACCCCAGTCTAATTTTAGAATCGTTTGATTATTTTACAATTTACATACATTTATAAAAGTAGGTAAATGTTAAGGGCAAATTATAAACTTGAGCTGCATTTTAGTCTCCAGATCCGTCAAAATAAACTTCGTATCAGATAGACCCACACAGGTGAAAGAGGGGGTCTATGAGGCCCATACAGGTGAAAATATCCTAACTTATGTGATATTTGATCCCAAGCACGATATAAAATTGTAGAGTTGTTATGAAAATGAAATGTGATGAGCGATAATTGCGATTTACAAGTGAAATTACGTTAGTCAGCCGGAGATACAATATTACGTAGAAATACTTAATGCGAACACTTTTATTGCAAGCTCACCAGTGGGAAACGTTCAATTAAAAAAAGGAAATATATGTTCATAAATCCATCATACAGACCACTTATGCACTAACAAATACCTAAAATGTAAAATAGGTATAAACAATGTCCTTACTATCCAGAAGGCAAAATTGGCACTTAAGACGAAGTTCGCTCCTTTCTTGATGAGTGTCTCGAGGAAGATCGCTGTCGGGTTCGTCGGGGGACCGGGCCGGGCCCGCAAATGTCTAGATAGGAGTCTAACAGACCCCTCTAGACGCGTGCGGGGTCTGTCGAACCGCGTCCCGGTCCCGTCGGCGGGAGTTTCCCAGACCCACTTCGGCTATGTGGCCGGTGAGTTCTGTGTCGGGTTATAAGGATGGTTCGAGTTGCGCAACACTGTGTACACACTGTCCACCTTGCTTAGTTTCTCGAAAAACGGTATCAAGTCCAAAAGTTCTGAATCTGTCATATCGTCGAACCATGACGCGACAGGTACCTGCAATAATGAATAATGCATGAGAACCGATAGTGTGTGAATGAGCAGTATCGCCGATTTGTTGGTCATGAGTACTCATGAGCAGAGCATGACTCACTATGACTAATAACAGTTATTTACTATTTTTACTACATAACTTGTTTACTGTTGTGATTTTAGTTGGACGATGTTATGAGTTTTATGTCGTTTTAACGACATCTTCTTCATTTTAGCGTCAAGTTCCGATCGCATCCAAGCTTTTTGGTGAGCAGGGTTCGATTTGATTGGCTGCTAGTTGTTACTATAATTCGGAATTCGACACTGTGATTCGCCATTAGAAGACACTCTGACCTCTCAACCCTCAAACGGGCGCCTACGCCGTATTACCATCAACGGATACATTACATACAGCTTTAAAAATCTTATTCAAGCGGCGTAGCGTAACGTCTTTCCGAACCTAACCCGTACAGTACAGATCCAGCTTAATCACCGTTTGAAATCACTATTTTAAACCACACTAACTTCTATTTAAATTCAACAGCAATTGACCTACAAAATATGTGGTCAAATACCAATGAATAGGTACTGATAATGTAGGAAGTCAACAGTTAAGAACAAAATGTTCTGCGACCGATGGTAGATAACACAGTACAGTTGATAAGTAGACAAAGGACACAGGGCGACCACCAGCCTTCTGCATTGATAAGATAAATGCACCGCACCGTTCCGATTCCGACAAGACGTTGCGTAATGAGGTGTTTGTTGTGTTGTATACATACATAATGGTCACGCCTTTATCCCCTAAGTGGTAGGCAGAGGCATATTATATGTAATTGTGTTGTTTAATTGTTTCTAAATATAAATAGATTGGGACATTTCTACACAGTGCCATCTAATCTAAATTAAGATAACTTTAGCTTGTGCTGAGGGATCTTACTTGTTTATTACAAATCTGCTACTGATACTCGAAGATTTACTTGAGCCATTCAGCCAATGGATACAACTGTTCAATGTTTTACGGCATTTCTAATAATTCGTGGCATGACGCTATGTAGAATGACATGAGCGCTGCTGACCTCACTACAAATAATGCTGAAGATCGTCCGGAGTGAAAGAAACGTAAGAGAGCGGGCAACAGAATCTGTCGGATTTAGAGCTGGAATAAAAAAATTCTGGCTGTATGGTCGCTGGATAGGGCTTATTCAAAATTTTTTTTTTAATATTTTTATATTCAGCTCGCCAAATTGACGTCGCCACCAGCCTGATGGAAAGCCGTGGCGCATCTAGCGATTGGGGGCCACTTTTGACAGTGGTCCTCAAGTTGGCGGCCCCGTGATGTGCCTCTTGACGCTTCTCTTAAAGAAACCGGGATTGTAAGATCAATCCAGGTATACTCACAGCATTATCCGGATGGAATATATAGGAGGCGGGTGAGTTGTCCACGATGACGACCCGACGCAGGTCGCGCCCGAGGCTGTTGAGGTCCTTCACGTAGTTGCCGCGATGGAACACGCAGCTGTCACGGAACAACCGCGCTCGGAACACGCCCCATCTGCAATGAAATTTCATCAAATCAGCTCATGGCAGTCCACTACTGAAGGTAGGCTAGAAAGCTAAAACTTTGCATGGATATGTGTGTTTACCACGCCTACAAAGTATTAAAATAAAACCCCGAAAAAAATGGTGGTGTATCCCCAGGGTGGATGCTTTTTTACTTGGGTCTACTCCATTGTGTGGGGCATCATAAGATAAGTCTCTTTATCTACTCTGATACTATAATACAAAGATTAAAAAATTGAAATCAATACTATTATGACAAACATTACGCATAGGCCAAAAAAAAAGTTTTATTACGATACAGGTCTTGTATGGACACCTATTTCATAATAAAACTTTTTAATCATTACGATACACCATAAACAACCTCCAGCTGGAAAAAGAAGTTTGAACCTCTACTTTAAAAAAAAATTGGGCATTCGCAGCCTGAAAAAAAAAAAGAAACACGCATGCGCAATCGATGTTTGCGCCTTGGCGCCAACATTTTACATTTAAATTAAACAAAGTTTAGTTTTGTTTGTAAAATAAATTAGTTTTTGTGTAAAAACATGTCTTAAAGCGAGGATGGTGGTAATTGTACACCACCAGACATTCTGGAAACTGCGTCAAACATGACCATGAACCTGTTACCAGCGACATCAAGGAGCAACAATATAGTTATCACAAAATGAAATCAGGTATTATAGTATGAGAGTAGATAAAGTAGTGTATGACACTACATAACTTGGTCTTATAACACTCGTGTGATACTATAAAAAAACTCGCCTACGGCTCGTTTTTTTAAAACACACTCGTGTTATAAGAACCCTTATTATGCAACAGTGTCATAAACTACTATAAAAGCGTTGCAAACTTGCTAAAATGTGTTTTTGTTATTTAGGTATCAATTTTTATACTATAGTATGGGGTTCTTCAAAAGGGGTCTTAGAAGGTTTTTACAGGGTCGGCAGCGCGAGTGTGGCGCCTCTGGTGTTGCAAGCGTTCATAGGCTGCGGTGACCACCGGTCCTTCTGGTGGGCCGTATGCTTGTCTGCCACCTTAGTGGTATAACGAAAAAAAAAAAAAAAAAACAGGCTGTCCCAATTTACGCCACAACACGCGGTCCTTTCCAGGTCGTCATACCATCTGACGTGTGGACGTCCTGCTCCTGCTAGTATATCAAGTCGCGGAGTGTTATTTGAACATTACAAATCTATACTTATAATAAAATGATAGAAAAGTCAAAACTGTACATTGGAATTTTGCACAAATATTAACTAGGGGTAGGGTCTTCAAATAGGCTATATATTATCACGCTGCATATCCTAGGGGCTAAGCAGAGAGCAATGAAATTGGCATTATAACATAATTTTCAGGCGTACAAAGTCGCGGGCAACAGCTAGTATCACAATAAGGATTACTCTCAACGAGTCACCCTATCATTGTCATTCTGGGCAGGATTTCTTCCGACATCTATACAAAATCTGTGTTAATGTTATTCATCACTAAATTACACTATAATAATATACTGCTTTTTTGTCATTGATGTAATGAAACTTGATTTTTAGCTGCAGAATTTATTTGAGAACTAAGTAGGTACAAAAAATGTAAGCAGGATTAAAGCCATTGTTTTGAGAATCCTTCATAAAAATATTTATGCACTTCCGTATTATTTTATATCTTTCAAGCAAAACCTCAGCAATACTGTCAAAAAATCTCTAAAAATATTCCTCCTTTATCGTTAAAAAATCACCCAAAGGCGTAAGGTCAGGTCGGTCAGGTGTTGGATCGTATCTGCCTATATTTTAATCATCAGAATTCCTCTACGACTTTTTAGAACAGGACCTATAATTTACTTCCTCTCACGGACGGGTCGCGCTGTGGGACTTCCTATTTGTTTTATATTCTTGACGTTTGACAAGTACCTGCCTAGAGATTTACATAAAATAAATGTTATTTGAATTCATTACTTAATACGTGTCTGTACGAGAGGTCTAATTATTGCATCGCCTAGAGATCCTGTCAATCACTTTGTAATACTATGGCTAAAGCAGCAAGATTATCCACTTAAAGACCAAACCAAGATGCTCTGCCTCGTCTCTAATGAGTCCCAGGTCAGGCCATTGCTTATTAATCACTAGTTTTTGTAATTGTGTAACAAACAAACAATGGACGATTGTTTAATGAGTATGTATCGACAATAGATCAATTTTATCTTCAATGGATTATCTTGATGGTAGATAATTATTTGTTCACAAAATTATGAATTTACATTACGTATTTCAGTATTAGAAAGTCAAATCCGGATACGAATATGACCTAAGTAGTATAAAAAAAAAAATAGGTACAGTTTTTCAGTTCTCATTCATTAAGCTTTGAACGCACCCTCTTAATTTTTTTTGTTGGTAATTAATTCGACAATACACTTGCAAAGCTTCGTGATAAAAGTTTTTTTTTGTCTGACACATGAAAAAATAACGTTTCATAACTAAAGGTCAACTATAAATTCTATATAACTATTCCTACTGGTCCTAATAATATTATTTAAGGTACATTACATAGGTTCTTACGTTGACATATTCATCATTCTTAATTCTAAATTAGGGGCTGAACGCAGACGGAGTTCGAAACTTTGGGGATTGAACGTGGACTAAACCTGAACTACAGAGCTTTTAGTTCAACTGGTGAAATTCGAGCTAGAAAAGTAGACAATGATATAATGATAACTTTCGCGATTATACTAGTGAATATTATATTGATGATGTGAATGCAACATTAACATAATATACTCATTCCCCCAATAAACTTGTCAGTTGTATATTCTTTTAAAGCTTTAAAATTGTATTTTTAGTATAGTAAATGTACCATCAGAATCATACCACTGTTAAACCACACTACTGTTGCTTTTTAAATTTCCGATTAGAATAACTGTTACCAAAACTGGTTAGTAGAAGTGTGTGCATAAAGTTTTCGAAAGCCATAATTTGAAAAAAAATAAGTTTATCGAATGAGCTGATTTGCATAATGACGTAGCTTTGCAATTTCAATTCATGAGTCAGAGTTTAAATGCCATAGTAAGCTTTCTATTAGAAAATTATCAGTAGCAGCAGTAATAGGAGACCCCCTATGTAGGATTGACCGAAAAGATCTGAGTTCACAAAAAATGTTTCCTCACCTAAAAGATGGTGTGTCAGCTTACTGAAAGTATTCTACGTGCGGAAATCCTTATGTTATGGATGCCGGGCCCATGCCAAACTTCTACACCCTAACTTACAGTAGGGTGCACACTGGGCGACATGTCGCGGCGACCAGCTTTGGGCGCCAAATTACATACATTTTGTTCCAAGCACCGCACACTGGGTGACATGTCGCGGCGACTCGGCGACAAGCTAGGGGCAGCATTTTGCACTACGTTTGTCGCCGCGACAAGTCACCCGATGCAGGCCTCAATGTGCGCCTACTGTTAAACCACACTGTACCCTACAACTGCTCACGACTCGGAGTCCCGGGTAAGTCGTAGGCTCCCCTAACTGCTAATCAAAGCGTATCGTGACAGTTCCTTACCTGTCCAGTAAATCCGCTACTGGGTCCGCGTACTTAGCAAGGGAGGCGGTAAACAGCACGCATTCGTACAGCTCACCACATCTTCGAAGGAATTCGTCCACATGCGGCCGTTTTAATACGTATACTTGATGAACTGCACCATCTATCTCCACGGGGACCACGAAGTCTGCGTTATTTATCGGCTGGAACAAAATAGAGGAAAAAGTTCAGATTTGCATGAAAATACCAGCAGATTAGTAGGGGAAGGGAAACAAACTACCTTGTAAAAACAGACACACAATAGCACAACACTTTGTTTTTTCACAATTCCTTCCAGTTAAAGTTATTTCGTCAGCTCTTTGGAGTTGATCTTTTATATACTTTTTACCAATTAGCTTTGCTTGCTTTTATATAGATTCGCCCCATTCTGTTTCCCTACTATCTCCAGGGAGAAGATGAAGGCATTAGAAACAAACAGATTACCTTTCGCATTGTAACATAATATTGGTAAGGATAGTATTATACTAAAGAATGTTCGTAGAAATATGTACGTGATAGAGCACGACACGTTATGTAGGTAACTCCCCTTTGCTCGACAAACTCCACGAAATCAATCCCAGCATTTTATTGAACAACATAGCCATAGGTACATGAACGTTACATGTTAAGCAGACTAAGCACGTTTCGTCGAAATCTTGCAATTGGTTATAAGTATTTACATAGCACTTGTGTCAATATTTAATTCGCTTCCAAAACACAGGTACACTCGCACCATGTAACGTTTTTTTATAGTACGTACAGCGATAAACGAAACAGCACGATCATTATCGGTTGCCCCAAAAACAACCTCATTAAGGTGAATTTCCAGAAACTTTGAAAGCCACATAATGTCTTTACTTGTGGAGTCGACTTCCTTGAAACAAGTCCAAACATTTCTTATTACATTACTAACGAACTGACCAATATTATGTTATTGTGTCAATGTTACTGGGAAAATTATGTGTTGACCAGTAGCAGACTTTTTTTTAAAAGCAGATATTTTAGCGTGGTAGTACATTGCTTAACAGGAGAGGCTCCGTTGTAATTTATACTTTCTAAATGGACTCAGACAAGGAATTTTTACAAGGTGATAACCACCAACTTGCATTTAACGCTCAACGTGTGGAAAGTTAGTTGCAACGGATATTGCAGGCCAGTAAGTACCCAATAAAACTTTATGGGAGTCCGGATTTCAGGTATGAATATTTTTAAGAGTCACCACCTCATCGCAACTTGAAAACGCTAGTTTCACAAAAACGTTGTGTGATGTGACCCTAACCTTAAGAATCCAGAATTTTCAAAAGAAAATATTGGACTTCTGTAAAGCATAATTACACTTAGATTACCTATACAAAAAAACTGCACAATAAGATTGCCAGAAGCTGTCAAACAGGCTTGATATCTAAAGTGTAACATAAGCAGCTTAATTTCAATATGGTAATCGAAAGAGATTTCGTTCATTCGATTTCAAACGAGACCGAATTTGGTAACCCTTTTTAGTTACATCGCAAGAAATAATAGCAGGTATTAAAGATGAAATATCACGCAGAATATGGTAGAGTTTGATAGTGATATCTTTTCAAATTATGTGATAAAACTTTCATGTGTATTAAAAAGATCTCCTGGTTGAAGCAATTCTAGACTAGATATACATAAAAAAATCATGTCTTCTCTAGTTTATGATGAGATACGTACTTCTCTCAAAACTGATTATATACTTATTAATAAGACTTTACCTAAAACAGCGTTATAAGTAAAGTCATAAAATTGTAAGGTTGATAAAGAATTTGGGTTAAAACAAAATTACACAGCGCATACTTTGTGAGAAAAAACTCTTGTTACTTTCTTTGAATACAAAGTTTAACTTGTTCCAAGGTAAACGGTATGGCAGAGATGTTATGAATTTATAATTAAGTTTCAACAACGTAGGAAGGAACCTCAAGAGATTAAAAACAAAGAGACGTTGTCATAAGTTTTATCAAAGGATATAGATATCATTAAATTATCCGAATACAGAAGACAATTCTGTACTTATCCAATAGCAACTTGTATTTTTTTGCTCATATGGCGACAGGATAGAATACAAATGTCAATACCCCAATACATCCCGAGGGTGTCGTAAAAAGCGACTAAAGGGGAACACTTTCGCGAAACTATTGCGTATAGAAGGAAAACACGATATAAAACTATACCGACCTGTGTGGTTACGTCAAAATAACCCCAAATTTCTTGGGGGACTTTTATGCCCAGCAATGCGCATCAATCTGCCGAGATGATTGTTTTGGTTTACCTAGCAGGATAACAGATACATATTAAAGAAGAAAACGTTTAACCGACGGAATATGGAATTTAACATGTCATACTGTATACTACACGTATTTTTAATATCTACTTCTTATGACCAGGATAAATAATTAACAAAATTATGTCTAAGCTTATGGTAGCAAATCACTTTTGAATGTTACCGGAAATCCGAGATTACTATGAAAGTATTTTTAAAGGGTAATTCAATTTCAACGTGGAATACACAGAAATGTAATAAATTTTATTTTATGATCATTATAATCACCACAGCCAAGCAACATGAAGTACGACTCAAACAAACATTAACAAATAAAACACATGTACCAACGATTATAATTTATGGCCGGCATTTAATATCAAATTAAGGATCATAAAAGAAAAATGGAAAAAGGTAATGCGAGCTAATTAAATTAGAACACGTGAGAACTCTTGATTATAGAAACAAGGAGGTACTTTTAAAAAAAGCAATGCGCGATATAGCTACTTTTGCTTTTAGCAATTTGACATTTCTTCAAAGCACACGACTTGTAAGGGACTATTAATTAAAACTTGATTTTAAATTTGTTGCTAGTAATACACCTTCTTATACCTACATATAGTCGGTCCTACCTTTTCCCCCAAAGGGGTAGGCTGAGTCGTGCTATGCGAGCATAAATCACCCTTTGTATTACCTGCTAGATCAGTGGTTCTCAAAGCTGACCGACCACCTCTATGCTATCGTATAGGCAAGAACTTTAGAAAGTCGTGGAGGATGGGTGTCCTACATTTTTCAATATTTGCTCGCGACCCATAGTTTTAGAACTAACTGTAGTACATTAAACAAGTTAATTTCAATTAAGTTTTTAAGTCTTAGATTTTAGAATATTACTCGTAATTAATGAGTCAAAGACTTAAATAATCCTAATAATTTATTACACTATTTAATCACAGACCTGAGTAAGTGTGGAAAACCCGTTGGAATGACTCTTTTGGTTGAAACAAACGGCGAAATAGTGTACCAATACATTTACTAAGAATGTAACAAATACCACAAGTATTTACAACGATAAAATACGTCAGTATGGCGTATTAATTGTGATTTACATAAACCTAATACGTAGTAAGTCGTAAAGGTCGCAGACATGTTATTTGCGTGACACGAGGTAACATTATTTATGTTCCTTATAAAATAGTTACGAACAAAAAGAAAGAAATGATTGTATTGCGTCAAGACTTTCTTCGTGTGTTTCTATTATAATTTGCCCTGACCGGTCGGAACGATGGTAAAAAATAGCTATGAAATACCAAAAGGCAGTTTACATTAATTAGAATGAAATATATAACTTTAAAGAACTAGCACTAGACACGAAACGAATCTATGTTGGTAGTAATAAGGTTAACGGGTTATGTTCTTAAATAGGCCAAGAAAAATACAGAGTAATCTATAAATAAGTTTACAACTGGAAAGCTTACGATTACACGTAAGATCTCGTAATTTTTGAAATTACTGTTGGCGGAGTTATATTTAAAAAAGAGTATCAAAATTTTTATATGTATCTTTAACTTTCTTTTTTCAATCAATTTGAGGACGACGTGATAAGAATAAAAAAAAGTTAAAGAAAATTATAAGCTAAATGGACATAAGACAAAGTGTGGGCGCCCCCGCCCAAGTTATGACAGGTTTAAACAAATCGATAGTGTACATAATAGAACAAGTGGTCGACATCGTTTTAAACAATATTTTGCAGTGGATCTGGTTGTTTAAGATTTTTGTGGCCGTAAAGTTCTTTATTGAATTATCAAGAGCTTAAGTTTTTTATAGTGTTGGCAGGGAAGTGGGTAGGCCTCCCGCAAAGTGGACCGACGACCATTTAACGGTCGCAGGGACCTGCTGTATGCTGGCGACACAAGACCGAACGTTGTGGCGATCTTTGCGGGAAGCCTAGAGGGAGATGATGATGAACACTTGATACCTCAAGAAAATGTTTTACAGACTTTAAAAGCGGGCTTTATAGGTGACACAGTCGGCAGCCTTATCACTTGGTGATAAGTTCTTACAGAGTCTTGGAATGGACGCACATGTGATAAGAATTTAGGTAAACATAATAAGCATGGTGCTTTCATTACATACATAATAATTATATACACATAAAATATTATATCCGCGACTATATACTATAGTAAAAGTAAAAACATATAAAAACATCTGTTTACAATGTTTAGAGGTGATAGCGAACATCGTGAAGACTTTTGCCGGTCACTGTACTAACTTACATAAAGAAACACAATAGATCTCGTAAATGCTTGAACAATGGACTAAAACTTTCTAGTACGAATTTCACTAAGAAATACAGAAGGTAAGATTTTTTTCCTATAATACCGAGTTTGTTTTTAGGAAATCAGACTTTTCTGAGATTACCACAAAAATTACACGCACTCTTTGCGGACTCCCATTTTTTAAAAACGAATTCGCGTACGCCCAAGAAATACAAAAGACATTCCATAACAGCCTTTACCAAACCTGTGTCATGAGTCGTTCGTTGTCGAAATTATTCTACCATAATAGTAATGGTAGAAAAATCCCTTTTCAAAACAGTTCGCACCAAAAGGACAAATTCCCTAAAAAATTTCACTCATTAAAAAGGAAAAGAAATTGACTAGAGACTGGAGTAACTTCAAATTACAAAAACAAATTTACCGCCAAGAGTTCTCTCTAAAAGAAAATTGGTAGTTCTGGTAACTGTTCAAATATTTTTTATAAAGCGAGAAAGTTAATAAAGAGCAAGGTATATTGACATCATTCGAACTACTAGCTATAGTAAAACACTGCCATAACGCAGGTGAGCGCCTCTACGCATGAATCATATCAACATTTCATTTGCATACGGTTTTGTCACAGAATAATGTCAGCTTTTACTACTGTGTGACACCCAAATAACTTTCGTGATTGAAAGCTTGATAGCAAAACATTGTTATTATGTGTTTTGATTTATTATTCAATGTGTAACTACTGGTGTTAGACTTTTCACAACGACTAACAGACTATGCTAATGCGTAAATTCCCTGTAAACATTACAATTCGAATAAACATGTCACATTTTTCTCTATATTTATGCGAATTAACTGACAGAAGTGTCTTTGAAAAGGAACTGAACAGGCGGGATATCAAATGGTATTATTTCAAAAAAGCAAGTGCAAAATAAAAACGTAAAACCGACCCAAACGCTTCTAAATGAAATTTTGTATTTAGCCAGGACTTAATAACTCGGAAAAATATATAATATCATTTATCAACGTCTCCGTAATACCGTAAAACTTTAACATTATAATTTGGTCTACACGTAGGTCAAGAAAGGCAATCATTGTGTTTACTATTCCAATCAAAATCACGTTACGTTTTGCCATGACAATATATTTTCAAAGCATGGTTCTCCATGGAGCTCCGTTCATACATGCATAAACATGGGAATTGATTGTAAATAATGCCTACGGCATGATGTCCACGGATTTGTGTGTAAAGTTTTTAAATAAATAAACTGATTCTCGGTTGAGTAGTTTAAACATGTCGAAGATCAACCTTGGCACAAGCTAACTAAAAGCAAACTTACAATTTAGGCTAGAGGCCCATGGACATAATTACTCTGACCCAACGTGAAACACGTTTAAAAGGCATGCTTGCTTTGAAAATATGTTACTACCCGTTCGCTCTAACTTTGCTGCTGGCGTAGAGGCGTATACCCGAATTGTTAATTAGACGAAGTAAATTGACAGTAGCTAATGTCACTTCGTCATAGAAAATACGCAACATTGTATGAAGAAGTGACATTAGTTGCTGTCAATTTACTTTGTCTAATTAAAAATTCGACTTTAGTATGGAGCCGAGCGGCAAAGTTAGAGCGAACGAGCAGTACTTCGTAGTTAAATTTTCAATAATAATAACTTGTAGCTACGCGCGTATCGTATGTAATCCAGCACCTCAACCGGGGTGACTTTTGCTGTTTGCAGTTGTTGCCATCACATGGATGGCAACAACTGCAAAAGGTAGGCGGTAGATTATTATATTTATGTATTATGTAATCCAAATTATACAAAACCTTCATCATCCTTGGTGGGACCAATCAAAAGTCACCCCTATAAGAACAGACACGTAATGAATGACACATTGCACAGCGCAGTTAGTAGGTAATTAATTTAGCAACTATATTTCATTAATTGGGTAATTTAAACAAAATATCCTTAATATGGATTTATGGATGTAATTATTATAGTAATTAATTAATGTATTTTCAATGAATGAATGTAGGTATGTATTTAATTATTACATTACGAAGTCCGTTTTTTATTAGGTTTCATTAAGCGAATGATAGGAAATTAGGAAACATGGAATTATGTTTTATGAATACTGATAAAATATGATCTAGTTCTAAGAATTGATCTGTCAATTTTTAAAAGTTGTTTGTTAATTTTCACTGCAAAAGCATCATTTCTCTTTACTAACAAATTAAAACATGGAATTTCTTTTATTTGCTCCTTGAGTTCATTTCGCCGTCGGATTAAATAGAAAAAAGCTTATTTAACATTAAATTTCATCACAACCGCCTTTCTAAAGAGCCGAAACGTTAGTTTTTGCATTTTGTGAGCGAGTGTACGTAACAGCGACTACTACACCATTAGGGATCGGCAGTGAAGGGTGTCGGTCACCTCATTTTCTACGTCAAGCCGGTCACCGCTACCGTCACTCGGACAACCTGCAGAATGTTTAAGATAAGCTTGGCAAAAACGTCTAGAAACGAAACTATTATCTTGTATAACGGCTATTTATGTCAAAA
The DNA here is from genome assembly GCA_933228765.1 of Miltochrista miniata. Lineage (NCBI taxonomy): Eukaryota > Metazoa > Arthropoda > Insecta > Lepidoptera > Erebidae > Miltochrista > Miltochrista miniata. The sequence goes on from OW121751.1 coordinate 31,487,682, forward strand.
TGCTGTCATGAACATCACATATATATTATGTCTGTCAATCGATGACGTAAAAAAATTTAATTGGTGGCTTTTGTAACGTTTTTTTGGCAACTGGATACTGATTGGTGGTTCTTTCTAAAAGGTTGTCATATGAACAGAACAGCACAGTCGCGCCTTCATTTTTTTTTGCCAAGCTATAATAATATTTGACGAGCACAAGCAGGTTCATAAGTTCATAACATAACTCATCTTTGATATATCATACAAAATCTGTAGACACTGACGAATTAGTGTAGTGAATTAATCACCGTAGAAAATTCTCTCTACTTCTAATCACAAATCTAATGCCTAATCAGTAGGCTTTCACTAACAACATAACAATACCAATTTGTTCTTTCTTTGTTCTCGTAGGAGCTTAAAAAATTAATCAGCTAAGTGCATACAGGGTAATATATTAAAATACCAGAAATCAAAATGCCTTTACTTAAAATGCATTAGACCAAAATACCCGAATTCAAAATACCTTAACATTCAAAATACCTTATTTCAGTACACCTTACCGTATAATGTCTAAATTTAAAACACAAATAATTATAATATTAGAATTCAAAATACAAATTTTCAAATGTCCTTAATTTAAAATACCGAAAATAGAATACAATGTGGCACTGTCACTCACACGTTTTGTTATTTAGCTTTAACTTATTTACACCCCCCCCCCCCCCCTAGTATCCATGTAGGATTTACCTCATGTTAAAACACTTTGATTCAGAGTAACAAAAGTACTACAGTGGGCTAACGAAAAATAAAAAAAAAAAAACCACGAAGGCTAAGGCGGGAGCTCCGCTTCGCTTCGCTCCCGCCTTAGTCTTCTAACCTAACCTATCCGAGTCGGGATACTCTGAGTCGGGGTGTTAACCATTCACAGATATATAGCATCCATGTAGGATTTAAATCATGTTAAAAAAAAGGTATTTTGTGTTTGAACATTTTAGGATAAGGTATTTGATAAATTTATATTTTGGGTTTCGGTTATTCGACCGTAAGGCATTTTAAATTATTTATATTATAAATATTTGCCTTTTGAATATTGATATTTCGATTTCGGGTATTTTGGGCTACGATATTTTGAGTTAAGGCATTATAATTTCTGGTATTGTGACGGTATACCGCATACAGTGATTATGCTTTAAAAATACAAATTCACGTAGACCTTGACATACGTAACGTTTATTTAAACGTGCATTATGCCAGTCTTATCAATTTCATGTCACACATTGGCTCAGATTTATTGCATAACTCAGTTCTCAGAGACAGATAAAACTTGAACTCTAGATTACTTCGAGTAATTTCACGTCATACACAGAAGGTATAGTATCGAACCGCTTGTACATTGAATCGGACCAATCTATTTATAGAGGTGTCAAAGTTCAACGCACATACGCTAGGTGAGTTCCGTTTAAAAATAGATCATTTCAGTACAGCAATGTTTAAATATAGGTCTTGGAACAAACGGAGAAGATCGTATTTTTACCAATTTGATACCAATACCCGACAATCGTGTATTTATGAATAAGACTTTGTTGAAGGATAGAATAGAATAAGACATTGTTGACTACCGACAAAACTTTCACGGTGTTATGCCTCGCTTCAACCGGGTCGCAGAATAGGTCAAAGGTTAGTCACTGTGAGTAACAATTTTAGTTACAGTAAAGAAAAGATAACAAAAGTAGAAGAATTGGTGTATTTAAGTGAAGAATACGCATACGAGGTTACAGAATATTATTATGTTATTCACTTGATCGCTAACATACATATTTTACAAATAGGCCAAAGACAAAATTGAAGGCAGAATCAAATTATATTCCTCTCATAGAAGTCAAAGACTAGAATCGGATAGAAAAAGTAGGAGCTAAAATCTGACCAGGACCCGAATGGCTAGACCAAAAGTAGTCACAGAGATCATATGACGCAATGGTACCTAACTGACATTCGGAGCTGCTACCGTTTTATCATAAATTACTTGCATGTCATGACCAGACACTACTATTCAATTATGTTACTGCTTCGAAATTGATAAAAGATGAGTATATTGCACATTCTGTAACAAAAATTAAGGGATAAGCGTAGTACGTCTACGAATGCGACAGGCGGCGACAAAAGCGAAGCCTTAGAAATGCATACAGGCGTCAATAAAAATATACTTCCTTACAAACAGTACGATACACATAGCAGGTAGCGAGCATCGGTAATATAAGAGCACATTAGAATAATATGCTGAGTACATTACTTGGCATGATCAATGTACGGATATTATTATCAAAGGTGATAAGACAAATACACTTCTTCTTCTTAGAGTGCCTAACCAACTAGTGAAGGTTGGCGACCAGCATCGTGCAGTCCTCTCGGTCTCTCGCTCGTCGGAACAGTTCAGCCGCTTCAGATATTCCGGTCCACTCTCGGATTTTTCCAGGCACTTTACCCATCATTATGAGTTTCAAATACACTAGAGACAGGCCAATCACGATGTCAAGATTGCAAATGTTTGCTTGTACACAATAAAATAATAACTTCAGTAAAGGGTTACTCCCCTTCATGTTTATCACTTTTTCCTTTTAACGTTATGGCATAATGGTCCCCCTAAGCGAGGTTATTTCTGTATACAGCACATAACGGACGTTGTTTGGACGAATACAACCCTATCATTAAGAGGAATTTTATTCTACGGATTGTTGGTTACAACTAACGAAGAGGACTTATCCTGGCAAAAATACAGGTCAAGTCACGAGATAGTGATAATACTAACACCATAGACTTGCGTTATAATTCTATGACCAACACAACAAAAGTAGCATGAAAAATAAAAGAAGACAAAATGGGATGGAGAAAATAGCAATAACAAAAAATAAGTGTCAGAGAAAATAGAGAAGTTCTTAATATCTTTGTGTGAGAGCGAGCTGTGCTACATCCTGACAAGAAAAATGGAAAACGAGCGCCTGAAAGCTCAATAAAGGCAAGAACTCGTGTATGTTCACCAGCCTCCATAAACGCAGACTTGGAGATGAGGAGAAGGATGGCCCGTTGTTCTAGCAGAAGCAAGGCCAAGATGGCTGCACATTGTACTCCTGGCTGGGGTGACTACACACTCCTTCCAGAAAGTGGTAAAACACACTTATTACTTCTTATTGTATGTAGGTAGTTAATGAGGATGTTCTATAAAATTAACTTTTCCTGTATATGAGGTGATCGATGTATACGTATGTATGCTAATGCATATAACAATGGAAGTAGGGCGTGGATGGTACGATATCGATAGGAAATTTGAATCGACCTATTGAACCATTTGTGGTGAAGCCATAGTACTACTTAGTTTGTAATATAAGAGATCATTATTTTCATTGTTATTTTTACATTAAATTCGGTCAATTTCAATACAAGAAATGTCCTAACTGCGGAAGTAAATTTTCAAAATACGTAGAGTTGTGAAAATGAAGTTTGTATTTAGCATAATGTTATACTACAAGAATAATTTTGTTTCGATCCAGTTTTAAATGTTTTCGTGCCGTTGTATAATAAATGCAACTGTAATCAACTATTCACTCGAGTAGTCGGATACAAAGAGTCAGCCGGCCGGCTTTGAAGTCGAGTAGTATGTCCGGCTTCCGTGGGAACGTATTCCTGGGATAAAAATGTGATGTGGTGCCTAGGTAGGAGTTATGCCAGACCATAATCTATCCCTGTACAAAATTCTGCCAGATCCGTTCAGCCGTTAGAGCAAAAAGCAACTTATAATATTAATAAAGATTAAACTCGTTTTATGGCATGGCCAATAGCATTAACGACTGCGAACAAAAAAAAGCAGCAACATGCACTTACAACAGATTCCAATGTAGCTGGCATTAATAAAATCAAACATAGAGATTGAAACAATACTTGCATAAGTTGCATACTCTCATATCTAGTCAAAGCAACAGGTCTAGGCGAGGCCGCAGAGGCGGCCGTGGATCTGTTGGGAGTCCTGGGACATCGTTCCGAGGGCTTACCCGGGGCTCCCAACCATAGGCTGTTGGGCGTACCGTGAGGTTTTTTAGTCTGTAGGAGTCCGGCATAACATCCATGAGGATTTTCCCTCACGTTAAAAAAAAAGTCAAAGCAACAGGTTAAGTTTCATAATAAAATAGCAAACTAAATGTCATTACTTAGTCAATAGACTAAAAAGCGACGGCGGCACCGGCAATTTTGTTTAATTTATGGAAGTCTAGACATGAGTGCCGCCGGGAACTAATGAAAACTTCGTCACATTCCATCGATTCTATTACAACACGTCGCCAAATGAGTTTGATAAAACTTGCTGCCAAATATTTTACAATAAGAACTAGACGTACTGTAGACATTATATACCTACTTCGAACTAAACTTCAACCACCAATTATTTTGCAAAACACCTTTTTTTCAAAATGTTCAGACTGCGCTCTGATGTAACCGTTTTCGAAATAGCTTTAAATCTCCATTCCATGAAGCACCTCCATCCAACAAGTGGAATTGTGAAAAACCCTTTCCAACTAGTTAGCTAATGCCTAAAAATTCCAAATTCCTTTCTGGGGTCTAGCTGTTGCGATTGGGAGTTAATGGGCCTCCTCTCCTGAGTCACCGGGTAATTTTATTGGAATACCTAGATAGAAAACCGATTAGAATACAACTGCAGTCATTTCACTGGTTACGTCCGATATTGCACTAATGACCGTTTTTATCGCGCACCCGAGATTGCCAAAGCTTCAAATTTAGTCACGTTTAAAAGTGAAATGAAAACAAAGCTTTCACTTTCTCAAGTTGTTAACATTGTTGTATGATTGTACACTATAACTTAGTGTTTCCGCAGTCTTGGGCCCTTGGGCAGCAGCACAGACTTACGGTTTCACGGCCTAGTTAACACATGTAAAAAGAACAAGTCTTTTGGAACGGGAACGGACGGCAAGGCAAATAGATCAAAGGTGCACTGCAAATGTTTCAAACGAAACTAAATAACGCAGCTAATAGTAGATTAAAATACTATTTCGAACTTAAAGTGCAATGCAATGTTCATGTTTTCGTTCACGTGACCTTTACTTCATGGTGTAACAAAGACCAGTGTATCTATAGCAAGGTCAATTGAACGTTTACAAATATCATGGCTAACTGTCCAACCCACAGGCGGACCTTCAGATGGACTAAAATGTTCTCAATTCTTCTAGATTACCAATTAAATACCTTATATTATTTAGCCTTACGCGGTCTCCTACAACAATTTCTTACTACTCTCACATTTTGGTAGCAAACAAAATACCTAGGATAGCCATCAGGACTTCCGCCTTTCAACAGTATCGAGCTTATTATAGAACCATGCCATATTATATTCATATTGAAACTTCTTATTTTATCTCAAAACCTTATGTTTCATCCCGAATTGGATTCTATTCGGAGTATGATTACGGATTTAGCTACAACTAGGGAGAAAACCACACAAGAAGCCTAGCGCAAAGAATTTGGTGTGGTGAGCAGAAACACGCTGAAGTGCTGACATCATAGAGGCATAGTAGAAATATAAACTGATAGAGGTAATGGCCTAATGGGCATCTAACGGACATTATTGTCACAGTGCAGCAGTGGGCTGAACTGCTGAAACATGTAATCTCATCATGATTGCAAATACGGTAAAATATTTTAATGAGGTATGATAATGATACTCTGCATCCGGCTTGAGTGGTAACTTAGTGTTTACAAGATTTGAGCTGTATTTTATTTACCAAAATATAAACTAGCTTTTTTTCCTGTGCAAATCAACCCGTAGCCTCATTGCTCACATATTATGATTATGACAGACATCGTTGTGTGCCAATTATGGCAGACCAAGGCGACATGGAGTTATGGCACGTTTCAGTATAAACCAATTCATGTCACGGAGATTTCATTTTCCTGTACACATCACGCAAACGAATGGAAAACCAATGACTGATCTTTAACATTCTAATTAGAACGAAAAATATAACGTGTTTGCAATTCTAATGAAAGTGACAAATATAGTGTCACAATTCACAATATACGAAATCATTGAATTCGTTTCACAGTTCATAACGAATGTGTGAATGAGTAGATGAAGGCTATTATGTAAACTAAGAATGGTTCGTAGGCGCGAGCAATGGGCGCTCTTGGTGGCCAATAAATATTGTGAGACCATGAAATTCCTCGACTAAGCAAGTGTCGCAGATATGGAAATGCGCATTTTATTGAAGCCTTCGTCAACACAGAGGCATATCACGCAAGCCTACTGTACTATGTTATAATGTACAAAAAGAAAAAGGCAACCGAAATTTCAAATACACATTCTTGAGATCTGCTAAAATCGTAAATGTTCGTGATTTTATAAAAATTATGTAAAATGCCAGTTTAACGGAGTTGGTGATATGAACCTTCGTCATCAGAAAGGTTATAGACCACTGAAGAACATTGATAACATTATCACACAAGAACATGTAATCTGATCAGGTCGCTTATCAAACGAACATAGAGCTCTATAATTCTACAAGATAATGATTTATGCAAACTTCTAATTCCTGTGGTACTCGCCAGGGCCTTTAGTCCAGTCCATAACACAAGACTCAAACTCGTCTTTCCAGAAAGTACTTGCCAGAGGAAGAATCCTGAAGATCCCTTACAACGACGGCTTTTGAGTTGCTTTATCGTCGGAGGTCCTGAGCTTGAACTCATCCATATTACTAAGACGTACTGTCTTAGTAATATGGATGAGACTGACTGACTTAATGAAAATCCGTGTAAATTGTCGCTCTAGTTTTCTCTGCGAAACGGATTCAGTTCCAAAAGCCACTAGCTATACGAACTAAGCGTGATGAGCTCTTTTAACACGATTTGCACACTCGCTCTTAGTTGCAATCGGAGTTGCTCAGAGAGTTTGTACACTCGGCATATGATTTGTGATGATTTGTTACATAAGTACCTAAGTATGATTGCACATTGTATGATAGATGGTTTTCAATTATGAGCACTTCAGTGGTTATTAGTAATTAGTAATACGGTATACCGTCATAATACCAGAAATCATAATGCCTTTACTTAAAATGCCTGAGCCCAAAATACCCGAAATCGAAATATCAATATTCAAAAGGCCAATATTTATAATATAAATAATTTAAAATGCCTTACGGTCGAATAACCGAAACCCAAAAAATAAATTTATCAAATACCTTATCCTAAAATGTTCAAACACAAAATACCTTTTTTTTAACATGATTTAAATCCTACATGGATGCTATATATCTGTGAATAGTTAACACCCCGACTCAGTATCCCGACTCGGATAGGTTAGGTTAGAAGACTAAGGCGGGAGCGAAGCGAAGCGGAGCTCCCGCCTTAGCCTTCGTGGTTATTTTTTTTTATTTTTCGTTAGCCCACTGTAGTACATTTGTAACTCTAAATCAAAGTGTTTTAACATGAGGTAAATCCTACATGGATACTATGACGGACTCCTACCGACTAAAAACCACACGTACCTATCCAATATAACAGCCTACAGTTGGGAGCCCCGGGTAAGCCCTCAGAAAGATACCCAAGGACCAACAGACCTACGGCTATAACTGCGAGGTTATAGCGATAAACTGGGTAGGTTATGGTTTATTTTTTTATATTCACATTGTATTCTATTTTCGGTATTTTAAATTAAGGATATTTGAAAATTTGCATTTTGAATTTTGGTATAATAATTATTTGTATTTTAAGTTTAGACATTTTAGGGTAAGGTGAACTGAAATAAGGTATTTTGAATGTTAAGGTATTTCGAATTCGGGTATTTTGGTCTAATGCATTTTAAGTAAAGGCATTTTGATTTCTGGTATTTTAATATATAACCAGTAATACACATGTTTCTCTGTCTCCACTAAATGCAACAGATGTGAAATGTAGCGAAAAATCAACCAATTCGTTGGTCAGGCTAAATGCAAATTCGAGCACAGACTCGCACAATATACAGACATATACTTTCTAAAATTAATCTGGAATTCTTTGCTCCGATGTGGTATTTAATACATTTACATAAAGTAACAGTTTAAGCAAATATAAAATGTCTCTGAACGCCCAATGCTAATCGGATGCAATTCTCAAGGTTATCATTATTATCATATTATGATATGAATGAATTAATCTCGATAAGAGATACATTATCTACCGTGTTGGTGTCCAGAACGTGATAGTGTTATGATAAAACAGTTAGGTAAGTATATCAATGATATATTATAGGAAACGTTGTGCTAACAAGGAAGATCTACCCCTGTTGCGTTTTCCGGTACGCGGTTTGCCACTCTAGAACCTTTCGATCGAGAGGTTTGATATTGAGGTTTCAAAAATTCTAGTTTTCGGTATTTTGCATATAGCTTCCGATCACCTGCACATCCTAAATACATAATTTGTATCATATTAGGCGCGTGCTTTTGTTAGATATTTAGTTTTACATATTTGTCTAGTTTGTCTTTTAAAGCAGACTAAATAAAAACGTTGAAATGAAAGTTTTACTCTGAAATTACGAAGTAATAACCTGTGTAAATGTTGTGCATTATGCATGATCTTTGTGCACCGGTCTACAAATATTCAACCAATACTGAACACTTCATCAAATCTGTGGTAGCGGATGATGAATCCAATTGAACTCTCGAGAACAGGGTTCTCTTAGTGTGGACTGTAGACATACCCAAAAAACTTCTATCCATGTAACTGTGACCGGGAAATTCCGCAGGATCAACATTCACGTCGAGGGCGTATCTGATATTTATTTCTGGGATGAGCAAAAAGTCAAGTACCCTGTCTCGGATTGCTACGAAGATCTGCCCGCATTAAATCCCAACCTTTGCTCTCCTGGGCGCCGATTCTCAACCATACGATGGGAATGGCTGGGTGGAAATTTATGGGTGAAACGTCATGTCTCATGTTTTGCTGATCCTAAATATATGACAGATGACCCGTAAATTTCCGTCCACACTTTACGTCTTATGAACCGAGAATCAGTGCCCTGACGTTTCTACTTTTAGGTGCGGCACACAGACTATCTGTGGCACAAAGTCCGTAAAAAATTTGCGGTGAACTGATGACCAATGCGCGCCAAGCGGTCTCTTCGAGCGCCGCAGACTGGATCACACCAAAGTCTGTCATACGCACCTTATTGCTATAATTTTGCTTTAGGTCTGGCTCTGATTTTCTTACGCTTCTTACTCAAGTAGGTAGATGAGTAGTGGCTGCAAAACCTGACCATACCACTGAGAAGTTTTGTCTGTCTCCTGTAGCTTAACCATAATGTCATGAAAATCAAAGCTACAGGGGCTATGAATTCTCGAGGTTTCTATCGCGTAAATAAGACTTTTTTTTCGGGGTGAAGGCATTTTCCACACCTAAATTTATTTACATAGGGTATCATATCAGATTTTTTATTTTCTTAAATAAAAAAATAGACACCCATTTTTAATATTATTCAAATGTGGAATTATCGACATGGATAACTTTCACTATTTCAAAACAACATTGTGCTATTTTGAATTATAATTTAATATTTTATAATTACAGAAGGTTGTAGAAAATACGTATCATTCAAATATTAGCAATTATTCAAGGAGGTTTTCAAATAATTAGATTACCAATTTTAAATATGTTGATATACCTACCTACTTCTGAAGTTTCAAAATGTACTAAGTAGTGATAACACAATATAACCCAGTACCATAGAACTAATATACTTTGATTTCCTGTTTATATGATAATGTATTACAACATTGATGATAGCAAACCCAGCTCTGAAGCCCCTATAAATATACTTTGTTGATTGATAAAATAATGTCATGAATGAATTTCTGCTCATACCCAACATGGTAATACTCTAACACACGTAAATAATTTCTGAATCTTGTTCAGAGGTTTCATTTCCTGTTCTATGTAGTCAATTTCTGCCTAGATTTCCTTCCTTAACTCAAGACTGCAAAATAGATAGTGATAGGGTGATCTGTACCCAAAGAGTTAAAAGGGGACCCTATTCATGAGACTTCACTGTCTATCTATTTATCCGCCACGAGGCTGTATCTCAGGAACCGTGATAGTTAGGGAGATGAAATTGTCATAGATGATGTATTTCTGTTGCCGCTATAACAATAAAATCAGAAAAATAATGATATTTAAGGGGAGCTCCCATACAACAAATGTAATTGTTCTTCTTTTCTTATATGAATGGCCCCGTCGTTTACCAAAGATTCCGCCAACGTCAAGGTGGAGAATAGATTTACTATTTTGACGTTCGGTTTGACAAATGTGATTATTAATCCTCCGTGCCCTGCACGAGTCCAACTCGCACTTTTGTCTGGCGGGTTTTGTTTAATTCTTAAATCTACAACAAAATCATTATGATGCGCTCTAAATAGGCAATCGCTACTTTCCATGAAAATATTGCTTTTAAATGTATGAAGGGGAAAAAACAAATTACACACTATCATTTAGTTTTTTTTATACAAGTATGTAGAATCATCAGCGTCAATTGCGAGTTATAAAAAGAGTGGAGCATTTGAGCTTGGAATTTAATCACACAATAAATATAATTGCTGTATTGTCTAAGTACTTAAACCAGTTAGATGACTCACTAGTAGGATTCACAGCCATGAGCATGAATATGACAAGTAGTATTTATATGTTTTGTGAAGATGAAGATTTTAACAACCATTCTTAAAAATTAAAGCCTGATGATGATGATGATGATAATAATCTATTCCACCAACATACTCTGCCATGTATCTTATATATAAAAATGAATCGCAAAATGTGTTGGTAAGCGCATAACTTCAGAACGGGTGGACCGATTTCACTAATTCTTTTTTTGTTGTGTAAGGTATTGTCAGGAGAAGGTTCTTATGGAAGAAAAAATATTGTACTCCCACGGGAACGGGAACTACGCGGGTGAAACCGCGTGACGTACGCTAGTTTACTATAAGATTTGATTCAAGTGGAAGTTTTCTAGGTATTAATTCTTTAACATTTTTAATAAATGTTTGAAATATAATATTGAATATTGGGGATATATAAAAAACTTGCTGTCATTTAATGCAAAAAAAGAATCACTACTTTAACATAACAACACTGGGTTATGAATTGATTTATTGTAACATGTTGCTACTGTCTCATTATCAAAGGTGTCGGTGTCCATGGTGTCTTACAGAGATCTTTAGGCTATGAGCCAGACTCATCTGAGAGTGGTGCACCTGCTAATGGCCAAGGTCAAGATGAAGAGGAGGACCCAGAATAAAACTGTGTATTGACACATCGGGCAATTGTGGTACAGTAAGATCAGTCCCTCTTGGGATTCCCCTATGATCAACAGCCTATGGCCTATGATAGGGTAATTTCTGTCGAATGATTATCTGGGATAAAAATTATTAATATTCTTCCCAGCTCTCACAACAGTAAATATACTGGATTTTGTGAATTCAGTTTAGTGCTTTAACATTCAAAAACATTCGATAGAATGGTTGTATAAATAAATATAAAAATGTTAGATACATTATATTATAATAGATATCAAATATCTACATGCTAATGAGATTCTAATTAGATTTTCATTCATTTTGTTTTGGTTATTTTCTGTTAATTACTGCCATTAAATTGTCATAAAGTAATCACTGATAAAAATACTTTACAAGTGACTATGCAGTGCATTAATTTAAAACGATGCCAGTCATAAAATCCTATTGGGGTTTTAAAATAATCCTAAAAGGCACTCACATCTCTACTGTGAAATAGTAGGTGAAAGTGGAATTTTGTTCCTATTCTCCTTTCCCATGGAAACCCATTCCTGGTTTAGTATGAAATTGCACATAGGCTATTTTTTAAACCAGGAATGGGGTCTAGCCATGAAATTTTGGCCAGGTCCATTTAGTAGAGATAAAAATAATCTCATCACTATGAAAATGTTTCTGATTAGGCTGTGATGGGAGCCAGTCATTACAATGAATTGTGAAAAATGTAATCTAATCGAGCTAATAGAAGAAGAGAAGGTGATTGTAGTGTAGGTGTTTTCGCAACATGGTTTTCTTCACAAAAAATTCAGTAATGTCAAAACGAGCACAAGCTAAACCTATTTGCACAAAGCCGCTGCTTCACCTATCCTATTCTTTTCCCTCCACGATGTTCAATCTCATGGGTTCCTTTTAGTAAGATGATCTGTGTGTAACAGATGCTAGCATTTAGAATGACTGTTTAAGTCTATCCTATTAATGAGATTATACTTGGCGGTTTACACATACCTAGTATCATTTAGTTCATACTATTGATAATTGAAACAAGCATGACTTACCTTGAAAGAGCTATGAACAAGTGTCTCGTCAAGATCAATAACCATGCATTTCTTATGCATATCCTGGTGTCTCACTGGCGGTAGTAATGGTCGAGGAGCATGCTCCGCCATGACCAGTAGGGGTGGAGAAGCCCTGCCATCGATGCTGTTCGCGCCATTGCTACCGGGTGGGCCCTTGCCGCGTCCACCACGCCAACAGCACAGTAAAGACCGCAAGAATCCACCACTTCCACTGGACTTTTTTGTACCCAGCGGTGTAGATCCTGTGACTGGTGTACCATCCCCTTCATTGTGTTGGCCGGCAGGGGACGACCCTAAAACAACCATAGCACATCAAAACACTTCAAACACAGCAGCACACACGCGAACACCCAATGAGTATCACTAGTTGGAGCTCAAGAAAAAGGAGTTCTCAAGGTTGCCGTGATAGCGCGTCTACACATCCACTTGTTTACCTCAACGCACACGCACAAGAAACTTTATGAATGATTAAAAACGTTCACCATTATTTTACTTAAACTTCGCTCACCGACAGCAAATATTTACCAGTCGTGAGGAGGTAACACTATATGCTCTAATTTGAAGCCCGTGGTAACAGGTGTAATTCGGTTGAGATTTACCTCTGTCGGATCCATAATTGTTTAATTGTTCGTCATCCCGTGACACCTGAGTAATAATGGACGATGCGTCCATTTAAACATTTGTTTTTAGCCCTAAGATAAATGGCAACAGAGTATTTGTAAAATTTTAACACCATAAAACTATTTTTTATCTCCCTTCTTTCTAACAAAATGGCAGGCTCTTGGCAAATACCAACTTCAAATGTAGCCAACACATAAACTGAATTGAGTTTACTGTCTCTTTCTAACACCTAATCATTTTGTTAGGAGCGAATGAAATGACAATACCACCAAGAGTACACAACTACTGGACAAATTGTTGTTTTTTGTTTTGCGTAGTCCAATGAAACAGGTTAAAATCTGGGACCATACAGCCTTGCTAGTAGAATTTGAGTTTTCAATGTGTTAAAGTATTGAAATTTGGGAGTATTTAACAAAAACAAAAATATCATTTAACATGCACATTTTCGGAATGATGATGTCTATCATCCCACCACCACTAGAAAATAACTTTTCACAACTAAAAATACCACAGACATATACATATATTCCTGCAAAGCAAAAATAGATTAGACGAAACTATACAAAGTATATTATCAAAAGCTACATACATAACATAATAATTTTTATTTTAAAATATAAAGTAATTTCTGTCCATTTACCAGCCCGGGCGTTTTAGTTTTGGCGCTTTCGCAGCTCACGCTGAAGATACTTTCATTCGTATTTAAGAGACTTGTCTAGTGCAAATTGACCGTGTCGGGAGGCCATTAGGTATCGACTAATTTTACCTATGGTGGCTCCAACTTGCATGCAATGCACTGCAGGTCAGTGGCGGTGCATCACTATTAATTTGTGACAGTTTGATTTAATATCTGTATCAATAGAAAAATAAAGCACTCTGTCTGTGGATTTATGCTGTGTCGACTTAGATTAAAAAGAAAAAGAATCAAACTGGGTCGAAAAGTGGTTTAATAAAACAATTCCTGAAAATAAACTCTTCTCCTGGTACAAACGTTACCAATGTGTACTAAATCCGTCAGATTTTTTGTAGTTTATTAGTAAACGAGTTATTTTTCTCGAGTATAATGGCGAACAGAGATCCGGGTCCTATACCAAATAGGTGGCTGCGATGTCCACGGAAAGCAACGGGACTGGTGGCAGATAAGTTTTTGGCCTTCAAGACACCTTTGGGACCTCAGTTCAATGAACAAGTGCCCGAAGAAAACCGTTTTACTCCTGCCATGTTAATGGCGTACACGAAGAGCATGAAAGTAAGTCATATTTTTATAGTCAGCTGTTTTACTTCAAGTTTTGTTTTGTTATCCATATAATGAATTAACGGATTGCTTTATTTACATTCATCAGCTATGCCAAACTTGCAAAATATTCTGTGCAAAGGATTACAAATAATTCCTTTATTTGAAGAATTTGTAGGACAGATTCAAATTGACTCTACATTCTACATGAGTTTTGAATTGACATCAGCAGAGGGGATGTAGAGCTTATTCCATAGCCTGTCCCATTAAGTATGTGGACACCATTTTTTCATAATTTTGTAAAATGAGAATATCGAAATTTGAATATGTATTTTTAACTAGCTAATGCATGTGGTGAATGTTTCCCATACTCATTTCCCACATGGAACAAAGAGCCAGAATTTAATGTAAAACATTCCTTGCATTTGTTTACTTCGTGAACTTTACAAATGTACTACCTGGTTACCTTCTGGCAAATATTGGTAACTAAAAATCTAAGCAACAAGCTGCTTCTGGAATAATAAGTAGCAGATTTCGATTTTGGAATTCCAGACTATAATCTAACCATGTGCTAATCATATTTCAGCCAGATATGTTCTGCCTTCAGAGTATGATTGAATAGTAAAAACCAAAAATCTAAACATATTCACAAACTTTCATGTTTCTAATAGTCGCAGGCTTTTTAATTTTAATAGGTATTTTGCTACTTAAATAGTGGCTTCAATGATTAATCTGAAGTAGCAAACCTTTTTTCTTTTTAGATAAAGCTTGGCCTATGGGTAGATCTGACAAACACAAGCAGGTTTTATAACAAGTCGCAAGTGGAAGAAGCTGGTTGCAAGTATGTAAAATTACAGTGCAGAGGTCACGGTGAAACTCCATCATCTGATCAAACTAGGTTAGTAGTATTGAACATACAGATATTTCAAAGCTGAGACCTAAAACTGGAGATTATAATAAACATGAAAAGAATACCATGTTCATACTTATAGAACTCGGCACTTCATGTGATATACTTGGTTTTTGTTGATCCTCGTCTCAGTACAACCATGGGCAAACATGTCCGTAAAATCGGTACATGTAAGTAAAAAGTATTTCGTGTGAAGTCCCAGAAATCTATAAGTATGAGTTTAAAAATAACAATGCCATACTCTTAACAGTATTAAGAGTTAAGTAATAACGGTATATTCTTATTACTTAACTCTTAATACTGAGTTTATTGAAAATTTTTATATGAATGTTGATACGGGTAGTATGATCACCTCAAACAATAATCTCCATTGTTTGATAAAAAACTATGTAGTAGGGAAATTCTGAGAAATAAAACTGACTGTTAACAATATTTCAGGGAATTCATTACACTGGTAAGCAAATTTGTGAACCAAAACCCATTAGAGATGATTGGCGTGCACTGCACTCATGGATTCAATAGATCTGGATTTTTGCTGGTCTCGTACATGGTGGAGCAGCTGGACTGTAGTGTTGAAGCGGCTATCATTGAATTTGCTCGAATGAGGTAAATGAAAATGTAGCATAAGTAAAGACATCTGAGTGACAGGTACTAGAATTAGCAGGTCACAGGCTCACAGGTAAAAAGTAAAACAACTGAATTGTTTTAGTGTTGTACATTCCGTTCATTACATTATTTACTAGAAGAGGTAATGTATTTAAAATTTGCAATAATGACATGAATACATGTCATGATATAGACAAACCATTTCTGTTACTTAGGTTTCCAACCAAGCCAATACACCTCATAATTGCATCCTTAGGTGATTTCTGTTACTATAGATGTGCATTGCCAAACTTGAGTGATGACTAGATCCAGGGTTTTTGTGATACAATTGGGATATCTTCTTCACACACTCTGAAATACATAGTAAACTAGTTTAGCGGCATCAGGCATAGCTTGAAGAAGCACAGCATTAGCCCCGCTTACACAGTATTAAATAAACAATCACTAGCAATTTGATATTTTTTTGCTATCGCTGGTCCTCTCATAGCTAAACACTTTGTGACAGTTTATTAGTGACTGTTTTGTGCTTCAGAACACACGTTAAGCCAATGGTCCCGGCTGCCAGTAACATGAGATTCGTCAAGCCAAGTTGAATATTTTATGAATGGCTTGAAAAAATTCAATAATGTATAGTCAAATCCTGCGCGTGTCCTTTTTAACACGGCAACAGATTCAACACCTATTATTTGGGGTTAAAACCAATTTTGAAGAGTGTGCATATAAAGGGTGTTTTTTTTCGAGGTATAGAACTTTGAAATGGAATAAAACGAAGGTGATTGTTTTTATTGATATGGAAATGACTTTATTCGAAAGGAAATCTTCTGGCATTATAATTTAAATATGATTTCTGGCATATAACCGCCAGGGCTGGCTCGGACGTAGTCTAATCTAGAGGTCCAATTTTCGATGACTTTCCCAACATTTGTGGCCGTATAGCGACAATATCGCTCCGAATGTTATCCTCCAAGTGGTCAATCGTTTCGGGCTTATCGGCGTAGACGAGCGACTTCACATATCTCCACAGAAAATAGTCAAGTGGCGTAAAATCGCACGACTCTGGAGGCCAATCCACGTGTCCAAAACGTGAAACTATGCTGTTACCAAACGTTTCCTTCAATAAATCAATTGTGGCACGAGCAATGTGACATGTTGCGCCGTCTTGTTGAAACCACTACTCCTGCACAACATGGTTGTTCAATTGATGAACGAAAAAGTCAGTAATCTTCGCTCTATAGCAGTCACGATTGACTGTAACATTCTGGTCAGCATCGTTTCTAAAGAAGTACGGACCAATTATTCCACCAGCCTATAAAGCACACCACACAGTCAGTTTTACTGGATGTAACGGTCCCCAACATACACTTGAGGATCATCATCACCCCAAATATGGCAGTTTTGTTTATTGATGTATCCATTCAACCAAAAGTGAGCTGCACCGCTAAAGAAAATTCGCTTATGAAAATCACGATACGCATTTCGGAAAGAACCATGATTTTCAAAATAAATTTGCACAATTTGGAAGCATTGTTCAGGCTTCATCTATTTATGTTAAAATGCCAAACCATACTAAACATAAATCACTTTACAGCTGACAAAAATACCGCCGGTTAAAACAGCTAGGCCAACTTAAAGTTCTATACCTCTAAAAAAAACACCCGTTACTATGTCTCTGCCCACCATTTCTGGGATAAAATCGTAATTATATGCATGTATGAAAAGCATATTTTGTCGCCAATAGCTATCAAGCAACAGGTTAGAAAACTATTATTGAGTACAGTCTGACGCGGGCGTTGGGTCCGCAGCGGGCTCCCCACGATACATTCCCCACGATACTCGGCGCTGCTCATACTATTTTCCAATACAAGCATGCAAGGCGTGCGACCGCCTCGGGCGCATGTGTCACTTAGCGAAGGCCCTAAATGACTTCAGATGCAAACACTCTGATTATGATCATGATTTGGATTAAGGTTAATCCGGTTTTGGGTAAAGTAGTTACTTAAGAATAAGACATTATTTTCAAATTATATGTGGAATATAAAATCAATTTTGTTACAAAAATGTTATGTAACAGAAATGAATTTTCTCTTACTGTACAACAACTTCATTAGTTTATTACGTATTTAACTCTAATAAATATCTATATTACAGTGTAAATCTTAATGAAATTTGTTTAATGGCTTAATAAAAGTAAAGGGAGTAAGTTATTTTATACCATTTACCTGTTACGTGACAAAACCAATCGTGTTTGTTCGTGTAGTGTAGTATACCTATCTAAAGGTATGTGCAGAAAATCTGGGCTTTAGGTATAAATATACCCACTGCAATTATTAGACTTAGAAACTCAGGCTGTAATATAATATGATACATTTTTCTATTACCTTTTAGACCTCCTGGTATATACAAACAAGACTATTTGGAGGAGCTGTGCCGTCGATACAGTGAAGTGGAGTACACACCGCCCGCTCCAGAACTACCTGATTGGTGTCATGGTAATATTTATTTCATTTCCAACTATTTAAAATTGTGTTGTTTCCGTGTAAGAAGGATTCTTTGTTTTACGTGTGGACTTCCCTCATGGATGCTATGCCGGACTCGTAGCGACTAAAACCTCGCGGTACCTACAGCCGGGAGTCCCGGGTAAGCCCTCGGAAGAATATCCCAGAATTTACTGACACCTTTACTTAGCAAAATCCATTCACTAGTAACTGTGGACTAAAAAAAATTATGGTTGCCTTTCATATAAAATCAATTAATAATGGTGAATTGAATTGCAGAGGAAGAAGAAGAGGATGATGAGGTGCCGACCAACAGCGAAGTACCAGAGAATTCTTCAACATCAAAGTATGTTGTACCTTTTTTGACAAAATGTATACTATTACTAAGTAGATTGTAGCCTAATTTTATAAAACTACTTGGAATGTTTAGCCATGTAGACTGCTACGATCTCATCTGTATACGATTTAGGAGGATTTATTATGAATATATAAGTTATTTTTCTCGAAGTTATTTGATATGCGCTTAGATTGATATTAAAAACTGGTACTCAATTTTATTTTTTTCTTCTTAAATAAAGACCTACCTGTCCTACCTACATAATTTGTTGTTTTGCAGCCGTCATCAAAAGAAACACAAAGGTAGAAAAGAAACTACACACAAAAAGGAGATCTTCATGCCAGAAGTTCCAGGCGTGGAGCCCATCGACGCACAACCTTTACTCAGCAATGTTCAGAAGAAGGCTCAGAAGTTCTGCAGATGGCCCACTACTGGGTTCCCTGGCTCACAGCCCGTTTCCATGCAAAAAACTAATTTGCGGAAATTGCATGAGAAACCTTACAGAGTGTCGTGGAAAGCGGACGGCACTAGGTATGATTTTTATTGTAAAAATTTTCGTAATGTTTTTATCCAGACGTACCTATATGTTAACCTTACTAATACTTTTTACATTTTATGGCAATTAATATAATTTGTAAATCATTTTCATGCTCTTACTATCACGCGTTCTCCGGCACATCTTTTGCCTTCAATTTGATAGATTCGGTTAGTCGCCTCATGGACTGTGTGTGAGAGTGGCTCTCAATACGGTTGTCGCCATGACTTTACATCAAGCTGACGGTGTCTCAGTGTCAGACCCCCACGTATCGTCTTCCATTACGCGGCCGCCACTTCGTGAAATGTGCACCTTCCCACTGCAAGTTAGGGAGTCCTTGGGACATCTCCATCTATTTAATGAATATTCGTATACTACTCGACAGTTCACAGTACTGCGGGCTTTGCCAAGGTCTTGGGCTGGAGCCCAAACCAGCTTATAAGTGGTGTACCTGTACCTACTGACTAAAGTGCGATGTCATGGCGTATAAAAAAGGAAATTTAGATAAATAACATGGTACCATCTAGCTAGAGAGGTACAATAAAGGCAAATCACTCCCCCAATATGATCCGAGAATGCCTCCAGCAGCAGACGCTTTTGAAGCGCTCGTGGCCCCGCAGACTCGGTGTTCTGTAAACGATCACTGCAGTAAGCAACATTTACTATGGCCGGTTATTGGTGATGATCACTTTGTGACATTTATTTACGAGCGTTTCCGTGCGTCGGGAGGCATGCTAAGCAGTTGGTTCCGGTTGTTAGAAAATGGCAGTCGTTGAGCCAAGTTGAAGGCCTTAGTGCGCCTTCACACTAGTGTAGGCGTTCGATGGACGTATGCGCGGCGTAGACGCGATGTATACGCGACGTATACGCGGCGTATACGCCGCGCTAGCGTCACACAATTTCGTTGGCGATTTGGTATCATCGTTAACAAAATAGATTCTGACCAGGAAACACTACTGATGGCTTTACTTTTAAAAAGAAGACTAGTGCCAACTGCGAATAAAATTTTGTTCGTGGTTCGGGAAAGACTTTCCGGGCTGCGCCTCGGGACCCTATGCTATTATTTTTTTTATATCGATTTCTTTTATTAATTACATTATAATTAAAACGGTGCATACGAAAATACATGTTAATTTGCAATCCAACATGGCCGCCGCCGCTCCGTATTTACAAAATTTCATGATGTGTATCGTTTTAGGGGTTTTTAGTATGCTGAGTACGAATTGTATGACGATTTTGAAATCCAATATGGCCGCCGCGCTGTAATTACGAAATTTTATAATGGGTATCGTTTTATGGGTTTTTAAGTATGCTGACTACGAATATCATGATATTTGAATTCCCACTCAGCATATAAAATAACCGGGATCCTGCCGTTTGGCAGAATTTGTTTCGTCAATTTTCGCTCCCCAAAAAACTTATCGCATAGTTTCATTTCCTAAAAGAATCTTTAGCACATTTATATTTCGCATTTTAATTGCTTCGTCAAATAACATCTTGCTCAATTTTTATTAATTCAAATATACTCCTAAGCCTAAGATAATTAGTTTCTAGTAGCAATCATTTCCATGCCGAAGATAAGTCGCTTGTGAACAGGATTGTACACGATGCCCCAGTAACGCGGCGTATGCGTCGCGTATACGTCGCGTTGCCGTCGCGTATCCGCCGCGCATACGTCCATCGTACGCCTACGCTGGAAAAACGCTAGTGTGAAGGCGCACTAATGGGTGGCTTGAAAATTTTCAACTGTGGGTTGTCAGCATTACAACCTGCACCCGGGTCAGCAGCGCAAACGTCCATAGAATACGGTAACCATTAGTAACCAACCTTCCGGTGGGCCGTAAGCTTGTCTGCCACGTAAGTAGTATAAAAAAATAAGACTGATTTATTGATTGGCCCACAGGTTCATGATGCTAATAGACGGTGAAGACGAAGTGTACATGATCGACCGAGACAACTGCGTCTTCAAAGTGCCTAATCTCAAGTTCTTCAATAGAAATGATCTCTCCAAACACCTCGCTGATACTCTACTCGATGGCGTAAGTATTTATTCTACTTACACACTACATACTTTATTTATTTTCATGTACCTACCTATTTACTAAGATATACCCGTGACTTCGATGTTGTGAAGTTATTTCTAGACTGGTTAACCAGAATAAATATTTCCAGGTCAATACTTTTTAGCAGTATCTCATAGAGGCATAAAATCGTACCCAAGTTGTCCACCCTTAAGTGTTACAAAATTATAGATACTCCGTCCATCTAATAATCCTATGTTAATCTTGTCAGTCGTTTTATGAATTTTCAATTTTTTGGAAATGAGAGGAGGTTGACTTGAAACCGCCTTTTTTTTAACGTGAGGGAAAATCCATCATGAATGCTATGCCGGACTCCTACCGACTAAAAAACCTCACGTTACTCCCAACAGCCTATGGTTGGGAGCCCCGGGTAAGCCCTCTGAAGGATATCTTGGCTACCTCGCCTAAGGCTTGAAACCCCTAGGTTCTTTGTTTTCCTTTGAGTCTAATTATTATTTGTAAACTATTTCATTTTACAGGAAATGGTGATAGATGAATTAGACGGTAAAAAGATACCCCGCTATTTGTGCTACGATATTATATGCTTAGACGGGACCGACGTCAGCCAAAAGGAGTTCTATCCGTATAGGTTGAATTTGATTGAGAAAGAAATTGTTAATCCTAGGTAAGCTATATTCCAAACATTACCAATTAAAAGATTTTATGTAGAAAAACATTCTTGCTTCATTCAGGCAGACATAGCTGTTGCCGTATTTCTATTTTTTTTTATACTCTGAAATGATGAAGGTGCTTAGTAAGCACAAGCAGTTTAGAACGTTTTTAGTACTGCTTGCCATTCTCAAAACTGATGAAATATTCCACCTTTAAGTGTTGGAGTGATTTAGGGACTACTGACTGACATTTCTTCACCTCCATTCAGCTTTAGGCAAACATCAGAAATAAGAGCGAGATACACAGCAAATGTGCTTCACTGTGCATCTCGCTCTAATTACTTGAGTTTCAAAGGGTAAGACAAAGATAGAAATATGGCATAAACTGCATGGAGCTGAATAAATGTTAATAGTATCTCATCAATGATTTTTTTCCTTACAGACTGAAAGCAATGGAAACAGGTTTAATAATAAAACACCACGAGCCTTTCAGTGTGAGGCTCAAGCAGTTTTGGGAGTTGCCGATGGCTCATCAGCTATTGGGAGAGAAATTCGCTAAACAGTTGCTGCACGAACCAGATGGTTTAATATTTCAGCCCGCTAAAGAGGTAAGGATAACCTATTCTATTTCATACTAGCAAACGTCACGCGGTTTCATCCGCTTAGTTCCCGTTCCCATGGGTATATGCGAATAAAATGTGGCCTGTGTCACCCAGAGATAGTGTAACTTCCCAGCAGTGAAAGAATTTTTCAATTCGATTCAGTAGTTACGGAGCCTATTCAATAAAAACAAGCAATATTTCTGTAGATAGATATTTGGTTCGGTAAAATGATACCGCCCGCCTGATGGAAAGCCGATATCTAACAAGTAGAGATTCACAGTCTACATGATATTTCTTTCTTTCTTTTTTAATTAACAGTATTACTCTAGTATTTTATTTATTTAATAATATTTATTGTCACTCAAAAACCTGAATTTACAATGCATTGAAATGCATATAAAATCTATGTGTGTTAAAATATAAGTATGCGTTATAAAATCATAGTTCCGCCTACTAGAGCCTACTGCCTCTTCACGCTCTTTTTGGACCCTAAGTTGTAAGAGGGATACACGTACCCTGGCAGTATTCTATGATTTGATAGAGATACCATCTTCAGAAAACGATATATAATCGCGGCGATTCTTTTACTTGTTGAGATATCCCCCAAGAGGCGAAATTGTCATACATCCTCATCTTTTTACTTTATTTTATTTCGTGACGTATCCATATGACATTTGTCCTGGGGTATCCTTCCGAGAGCTTACCCGGGGCTCCCAACCGTAGGCTGTTTGGCCGGATACGTGTGTTTTTAGTCGGTAGGAGTCCGGCATTGCATCCAATGTAGGATTTTCCTCAAGTTAAAATATCCATATTACATTTTGAAATATGGCCAGTCAGCAGTCTTTTAGTTAGAAATATTTGCTAAGTACTTCATAGTCTAGCTTCTGAATCATCAAAAATTTTCAGCCATACGTGCCTGGACCATGTGAAGATGTGCTCAAATGGAAGCCGGACAACATGAACAGTGTAGACTTCAGGTTAAAGATCGTCACTGAGACCGGAATGGGGTAAGTCCTATAAAAATTATTTCCGTTCTCCATCTAATACGAACTTATTCCGGTTATACAATGTAGCCTATGTGTTATTTCACACTATAATCAAAGATTTTATAATAGTACTAGCTGTTGCCCGCGACTTCGTACGCGTGAAAATTATGTTATAATGCCAATTGGATTGCTCTCTGCTTAGCCCCTAGGATATGTAGCGTGATAATATATAGCCTATTTTAAGACCCTACCCCTAGCTAATATTTGTACAAAATTTGAACCAAAACCATTCAGTACTTTTCCGAGATCCTTCCGGACAAAGCAAAGCAAACAGAAAGAAAGAAGAAAGAAGAAAAAGAAATTTATTTCACATAGGCATTTACAGATGCTCTTGTAAAACGTCCAGAATATAAATCAAAATCTACCACCAGTTCACAACGCAACCCACCTGAGAAGAACTGG
This sequence comes from Miltochrista miniata, assembly GCA_933228765.1. Taxonomy (NCBI): domain Eukaryota; kingdom Metazoa; phylum Arthropoda; class Insecta; order Lepidoptera; family Erebidae; genus Miltochrista; species Miltochrista miniata. The sequence goes on from OW121751.1 coordinate 31,511,529, forward strand.
CAAGAAACTCAGCGGGTTATTCTTTTTAGAGCTCTATTTACAAAATGAATCTAAAAACTATGCATTTGACAATTTTTTGAGAATCCAGTAGAGCAGGTCATTTCCAGGCTTCTCCATCCAACAAATAATCACCAATTGTATAGTAGCCCCTGCAGTACAATTTACTTTATACAACCTTTTTAAATTTATTAAGGGACATACTTTTAATTTCGTCTGGTAGCCTGTTGTAAAAGCGTATACAGTTACCCATGAAAGAATTGCTGATTTTGTGCAATCTGCTATGATAAACAGCAAGGTTACTTTTATTTCTAGTGTTGACTTGGTGTCTATCACTTAACTTAGCGAATCTATGTAAATTTCTTTGTACGTACATAAGATTCTCAAAAATGTATTGTGATGCTACTGTAAGAATTTTAACCTCTTTGAATTTCTCGCGCAGAGAGACCCTTGGACCTAATCTATATACAGGGTGAATTTTTGAAAAGGGCTTGAATGGCCAAATCCTAAACTAAAAGGAATAGCTAAAAATGCTCAAAGGAGTCACGAGCCCGATTTTGATAAAACTTAAAACCTCATCATTAGATTTTTGAAAAACCATTAATCCTAGCCGGGAATCGAACCCATTGATTTTGGGAAAAAAAAACACACCCTTTATTATTACACCATACGATAGTGTCGCTGATGAGGATCAAATTCTGCAAAGTAATGATATACGGCAAATTTAAGGAAAGTTTGGAATTTTAATAAAATTCATATTTTATGTACCTAAATTTTGTATCATAATTTGTTTCGTTCCAAAGCCCAGAATAGATCGTAACTATTCCGTGTTTTAAATCATGCTCAGAATGATTCTTTGGAGAATATTCTAAACCGAATCAATAATATTGAATGCAGTACGATCCTTGAGGTCTCCAATCCAGCTATGTATTGAAAACAATGGTCTACATTTTAAACAATTAATCAGTTAACGTAAGAAAAATAAATTGTATTTTGTTAAAGATGAGCACTTTCCTTTAGTTTGCCGTATGTCATTACTTCCCAGAATAAGATCCTTAATAGTAACACTATCGCATGGTGTAATAATATAGGGTGTGGTTTTTTTTCGAAATCAATGGGTTCGATTCCCAGCTAGGATTATCGGATTTTCAAAAATCTAATGATGAGGTTTTAAGTTTCATCAAAATCGGGCTCGTGACTCCTTTGAGCATTTTTCGCTATTCCTTATAGTTTCGGATTTGGCCATCCAATCCCTTTTGAAAAATTCACCCTGTATAGCTCTTATGGCCCGCTTTTGTAAAATAAAACACTTTTGTAAGACAAACAGACAAACAGACAAAAAAATTTCTAACTATATTTTCGGCTTCGGTATCTTATGTTGAACACCCAGCGAGTATTTTTTTTTAAATATTTCCAATGTACAGTTTTGACTTTTCTATCATTTTATTATATGTATAGATTACATACAAATAGGCAACTCCCTGCCCCTCACTGACCAAGCTTCCCCACCCCTGCCAGTCCCGCGCCACAGCTGGCATTGGCGTTTGCGGCTGTTCAAGGGAACATTTGCTTAGCCTTATTGGTCACACACACATTCAGCTCTGTTCGAACATAGCGTGTTTTAGTGTATTTGTATGGAGTTTCCGCCCTGTGCTATAATCTAATCTAACCCCATACCAAATTTCAGCCAGATCCATCAAACATCCACACTCACAAACTTACACATTTATAATATGCAAGTTTGTGAGTATAGTGTTTGGTTGTTAGATCAAGCAATTTGAAATTTACGAGCTCTTCCGTGTTTCATAAGACACATCATGTAGCTGCTCCCGGGCACAGATTAAATAATAGTTACTACGTAACAGATACATCACTCCCATACTTAACCTCAAAAATATTAGCTATAACGTATCGCTACAGTGGAAAACATTCCCTACGACGTATTCCGAGAGTCGAGATTCGTGCGCACATCGTACGATTGCGTCATCGAGTGACAACTATTGACAACATTAGGGTTGGAAGCACGGAACAAAAATACATATAACTACAAAACACAATAAACACAGTGTCTGAAAAAAAGTTTATTATATTTTATAACTTCTTCTTCTTTACATAAGAATTATATATTATAACTATATATAGCTTAGCCCGCGTAAAAGTCTGTTCCTTTTCCCGCTTCCAATGGGAACTTATTCCCGGGATAAAAAGTAAGCTATGGGTTATTTCAGACTACAATCTATCCCTGTATCAAATTTCAGCCAGATCCGTTAAGCCGTTAGAGCGTGAAAGAGTAACAAACATCCACAGATCTACACATCCGCACTCAAACATTTTCGCATTTAATTTTAGAATATTAGTGAGAAGTAAGATGAAAAAAAGCAAGACTAAATAAAGCAAAATATTATTTTACGCGGGAAATGTTCATTGGCAGTGCGCACTTCGCTCGGTCTGGCGTGTGGCAGCCCTCTGCCGATCGGCCACGTTAGTTCTGCTGCTACATAATACTTAGGAGTAGGTGCTTTTTTTTTTTTGTTTTGTTTAACGTGAGGGAAAATCCTCATGGATGTTATGCCGGACTCCTACCGACTAAAAAAACCTCACGTCACGCCCAACAGTCTATGGTTGGGAGCCCCGGGTAAACCCTCGGAAGGATGTCCCAGGACTCCCAACAGACCCACGGCCGCTACTGCGGCCTCGCCCAGGGGGTGGTTCGGGTGCTATCCCGCGTCTTTGGGGGGTTTCGGGTGTGATCCCGCTTCTAAGGGGGGGCGTGCGTGAATTGTCTCACTCACGTCACGCTGCCGTCATGGGCCTGCTTCTGTAAGGACGGTGAGCCGCCCTCTCACCGTCCTCAGGCCCCCGGTCATGGTGGCCGATAGTCCTCGGCGAAGACACGTCGGCGGCGCCCAGGCCGCCGACTGCGGAACTCGGGTGGGAGAGTTCTCTCCCGTACCCGTCCCGCCGCCTCCTTCACGAGCATGACCTGCTCGCAGAAGGAGGCGGCGCAGTCCCACTTACTCCCGCTGGAGAGCATGGCTCGCACCATGGTCTCGAGCGAGAGAGTGTCCACGTCCAGACCCACTACGAGGACCTGGCGCTGTTGCGCCCACGCCGTGCACTCCACCAGTGTGTGGAGCGCCGTGTCATCGCTGCGGTCCTCGCAGTGCTGACACTCGGCCGTGGTTTTCCGGTGTTTCCGCCACAGATACCTACCGAAGCTACCGTGCCCGGCAAGCATCTGTGTCAACCGGTAGGAGAGAGCACCGTGTCTCCTCTCCAGCCACTCGTCCATGACCGGTCTGACGGCCGCGATTGTGGCGAATCCCCCCTTTGGTTGCTCAAGTCGCACCTTCCATGTCTCCACGGTTTCCTGGTGGAGTAGGGACCGCTGGGCCTCGATTTCTCGATAAGCGGGCCTTTGGCCCCGCTCCAGCGCCTCCTTGCGCCATCTGAACAGTGACGCAAGGGCTCTCGCTTCCAGGTCCCATGGAGGGGTCCCGGCTAGGAGACATGCCGCCTCACCGGAGATCGTGCGGTATCCTCTTATCACCCTGACGGCCATCACTCTCTGCGGGCTCAGCAGTCTAGCCACATTGATGGCCGTCAGGGTCTCCGCCCATACGGGAGCCCCGTATAGGGTCATGCTTCGCACGATCCTCAGGTACAGTCTCCTGTAGGGAGCGTTGGGTCCCCTGGTGTTGGGCATCAGCCGCGCGAGTGCGGCCGATGCTCCCCTCAGTTTTGGGACCAAACTTCGGAAGTGATGTCCGAAGTTCCACCGGCCATCGAGTACGAGCCCCAGATACTTCATCGAGGGCTCGATGCCGATGCTGACGCCCCCTACCTGTAGGCTGGATCCCGCAGGTGGCCCCATCCGAGGTCCGTGGAAGCACAGAGCCTCGGATTTGTGAAGGGCGACCTCGAGACCCAGCCGCCGAATCCGACCTACGACCTGAGCAACCCCTGCCGTGGCCTTAAGTGCTGCGTCACGGTGCGTTGCTCCCCGCGCCGTAACGAGGGTGTCGTCGGCGTAACACGTTACGCCGACCCCTCTGAGCAACGGACCACGCAGCACCCAGTCGTAACCGATGTTCCACAGGAGCGGTCCTAACACCGATCCCTGTGGAACACCGCACGACACATCTCGCCGACCCGGCCCTAGCCAGCTCGGGTAAGTTATGGCTCTCTCGGAGAGATAAGCCCCGACAATTCGACGGAGGTAGGGAGGCACTCCATGATAGATAAGCGCCTCCCTGACGCAACTCCAGGGCAAGGTGTTGAATGCGTTGGCGATGTCTAGGGACACCGCCACCACCACCTCACCCTGTGAGACTGCTTCCTCCGTCAGGCCTCTAATGCGCAGGAGAAGGTGCTTATAACACGACTTGTAGCGAGTGACGGAGGCCTGTCCCGGGTGCCAATACCTTGACAGTGATTAAGGCAGGTTTAAGGGCAACTTGCGCCTGTCACCTCTTGCCCTCACCGCTTGTTACGTGGGACAGAAATAAAGTGGCGTCATTTTAACAGGTAACATTTAACGTCTGTCAGTTTTATCTTCATAATGAGAAAGTGAATGAATGGTTACGGATTTAAAAGATATGTGTATTTTAAAAATCATCAGGCGAATCCCTGTCCCATTATTATTTTTTCTTTCGTAAATTTAAAAAGCAAAATAAGACAAGTAAATAATTTGATTGTCTCAAATGATTGTGAAATTGAATTGTCAAATTTAAAGGGGCCCTGAAACGGTCAAACTGCAATTTTGATAATAAATATTCACGGACATCTCACACAACGCTATCTGATTCCAAAGTAAGCTAGGAATAACCTGCTTGTGTTATGGGTATCAGACCACGGATATTAATAAATAAATAAATAAATATTGTTGGACATACTTATATACTTTTAAATACATACATATTATACATAGAAACACCCAGACTCTTGAGACAAACATTGTCAAGCACGTACAATTTCATGTGCACTACACGTCGATGCACACACATGCAAAGTAATCACGCACACTGAAGCAACTTCCATTCATATTTAACGTGCTTGACAATTGCAAGGCATGATCGTGTCGGGAGCCCATTACCTGTTAAAATGACTCCACTTCAAAATTAGCATTCCTTTGATAAATAACTAAAATTCTGGTCGTTCTTCATTTCCAGGTTGTTACGTACTAAAATAGGTCACCTGTACGTGGGCAAGCCAGAACAGCTGTTTTCAACCATGAAAGTATCAAAGAATATGAAACATCTCGACAACAAAATAATCGAGTGCACATATCAGGACAATCGGTGGCAGTTCATGAGGGAGCGTACTGACAAATCGTACCCCAATGGACGTAAGACTGCGGAATGTAAGTAAAGCATTGGATAATAAGCTTTTTATTGTATTCAATAAGGTGTAATTTCCAAAATAAATTGCTTGCTTGACGCGTCATATAGGTTCGTCAAGATGTTTTAATACACAACTCGGCGGAAGTATGTGCGAACCTGGCTCGTGACGTCATGTAAACTGTACGGGATAATCCGCGCGCAACGAGAATGTGCGGAATCTTGTCAAATACCATTCAATCGCGTGCGGGTTATACTAAATAGGCGAGATCGGGGTCAGGTGCGGGGAAGCGCGAGGGGAAGCCAGGTTCGCAGATATTTCCGCCGTGTTGTAGAAGAGAAGTTTTGCAGGTTCTCAAAATGAAATAAATTATGTTTACGACTAAATTTCCATGTACACTTTCGAGCAATATGGTTGAAAATTGGACTATACGATCCCTCGTTGAAAATTGTGCTTTAACATTGTACCCTAACCCCCATATTCATAATCGTTTATTAAACCTATTTTAGTTAAAACACATTTTAAGTCTATTGCTGTCTCTAACCATACTCTGTCATTGGTTAGAGACAGCAATAGACTTAAAGTGTGTTTTAACTAAAATAGGTTTAATAAACGATTATGAATACGAGGGTTAATCTTTTAATGCAAAACAAAAATGTCGATACTTACCTACTTGATGATTTTTGGTGTTGAAATAGTTTGTAATGCTGTCATGTATTTGAAAAAGATTTATGTAGTAAGTATAAAATATTCTTTCCAGCTGTATGCCAGAGTATAATGAAGCCAGTTACAAAAGAGAATCTTCTAGAATACATAGACCACCATCGGTTCCACGACGACTCGGACCGGATGCCTCCGCCCAAACGTATGCGTCGATAGCATAAGGTTAATATATTGTATATTAAATTGTGATTAAGTCATAAGATTTTTTCGTCAATAGTGTTACTTGCTTTTACTTTGAAATAAACTAATTTAATAAATTGATATGTGCACATTGCACTGTTACATGAATTGTTTGCACTGTGAGAAACATGTATTTGCCCTTGCTGTGTAGGTAATGAGAATAAATATAATAGCTCTTTCACAAACACTCAGTGAAGGATTCAAGGGAATTTGTGATACTGCCTGGCAACTAAATATATTTTGAGCTCAAGCGCTGCCTAGACCTACACTATACCCAAATGATAAATCTCGTAATAACCTCACACGACGCGCACGTTACTCACCAAGGAATATCTGAAAACTGTTTGTTCGATGTGTTTTTTACTCACTTTGAGGTTGCATTATGAAAAATACATAAGTCCTTGCCGTGCTGACGCGGGAGGAGTGCCCCTCCCGCCTCAGCAGTAGTTTATTGCATAATACCTAACAGTGATTAATTGCGGCGCGAACGAACGAACTTCATAGACTCCAAAGTTATTTGGCGCGAGCTGTACTGCTCTGCTTACACGGTGCAAAGATCACCATCTCTGAAATAATGTTTTCTACGGACTCCCTAGGTTCGACTTTGAGAAGTGACTTTCGAAGTCATTTTCTACCGTCTTCCAACGCTCTCTTTAGAAAATGACTTCCGTTTTAGAACTTACGGTTTGGAAAGAATTTTCGATGTGATCGGTTTTAATTCTACGTCTTTGAACTCTTCGAAGGATTCTCCGATTTACTTCTTCAGAGATCGACCCTTACTGCTCCCATATATTTAAAAAATTACTACTAAAGCGTGGTGGCGATATAACATCCAAAACAACTATCGCGTTACAAGCACGTCAGGCAATCTGAGGTGATCAAGAGTAAAAATGAAACACTGTTAAATACATACACTCCGTCCCGGGACATCCTTCCGAGACCTTACCCGGGGCTCCCAACCACAGGCTGTTGGGCGTTACGTGAGGTTTTTTAGTCGGTAAGAGTCTATAAGGATATTCCCTTACGTAAAAAAAAAAATACATACACTCCCAATACAGGGTTAGGAGAAATCACTTTTCTTATATGTGCACTCATAAAGCTAGGTTCCTAGGTTTGTTGAACATTAGAATTGAAATCCAGATAGTTATTGGATCATAAAGTCACCCAATTTCTAACAAGTATTAAGTAGATCTTATGTTATGTAATAAAGCCCTAAAATACTAATTTTGTTTTAAGGCGGGACTTATAAATACTATCGATTGGATAATGAAATGAGACTTATAATTTGGCAAGCAATAATAATTAATGACGAAAAAGTAGTTGATAAGTTGTTACTTAGATGTAATCTATTATTCTGAGTTAATCATAGTTTTTTTTTAATAAATTAAGGCGAAAACCCTTTATGAGCAGCTTGTTTTATTTAATATTTTTTTGTACCACTTAAGTGGCAGACAGGCATTACTCCCACCAGAAGGACTGGTGGTCACCGCAGCCCATGAACGTTTGCAACACCAGAGGCGCCACACTCGCGCTGAAGGCCATGTAAAAACATTCTAAGACCCCTTTTGAATATTTATGTTTTATTCTACTAAAATCTGAGCATGCTAAAATTATATTGAACCATGAGCAAGGCTATTAATATAAAGATATAGTAAGTCTCCTGCGCGAACTGACGTTTTCAAAGACAAGACGTAGCTAAGCTTTTCCTTGGATCAATGCTGATCACCATTTTTGTCAATTCAACAATCACAGTTTTTATATTCCCAAAAATCATGTACGGATTCACCTTCAGCGTCAGTGCATTTACCTTTCTTTAGGAGGCGGCCCTTGAAATGATGTGGACATGCAGAAGTCACCACTAGATATAGTGCTGGCTCTCAGTACTCCGTAAGTATTCATTGGAGCTTAGCTATAACGTCCATATGTGCTACTTAGATGATATGTCATACAATGTGAGTAAGAAAACAGTTGCTCATTGTTTGTACCTGTAACTTGGAGCACAAGATAGCCTCGCCTGTCTATGGTGTACATATTGAATAACGACACTTTTACTGTTCCACAACGTTAATGGAACACTGTTTCATGCAGGTGTTACCCGTGGCCCCACCAGTACGACCCACTAGTGGGGCCATGGGGATTTTCTTATCCCCGTAGTCCCAGTACCTTGCGGTGGTACTATGGGGGAAAAATACCCGTAGTCTCACTGCATTAGCGTGTTATTAGACCAATCGATCGATCGTCGATCGATGGCAGAATGATTTAGTGTTAATAGTACGAGCAACATTGTATTGGCTAACAACAACGATCCTCTTGTGAATCCATTTTGAAAAACACTGACGGAACATAGCTTAAAATCAACGTCGACTGATGCCATCGAAAGCTATTAGACCAGTCGACGTTGATCGATGCTGTCGATCGATTGGTCAAATAACACCCTTAGAGATATGGTATATAAATTGAACAAAAACCAACCGGTCTCGACGTATCCTAGTCATTCCTAGTAGTTCCAACGTGTGGACGGCACAGTTTAGTACATTACCGTCAAACAACCTGCCGAATAACGTGTAGGTCATTTGGGAGCAGCAGACTGCCATAGCCTGATTTAAGGATATCAGTAAACAGAGTCCGGTTTTGTGTTACAACTCGAGTGTCGGTCGATTTTTATGATTTTTGGATTTGTCACCCTGAATAGCTGGACTGGCATAGCCTGATTTTGATTAAGGCCCAGATTTTGGTTATCGTTCCGAGGGTTTACCCGGGGTTTACGGTCGGGAGGACCGTAGCTGTTGGGCGTTACGTGAGGTTTTTAGACGGTAGGAGTCCGGCAGCGGCATAGCATCCATAAGGGACTTCTGGAAACTCTGTTTTCATATCCGTGGCATGCCATCCTGTAGGCCATCTGAGTAAAAACTGTGATCTAGTCTGGCAGTTAAATCTGTTATTTTTAGATTCGTTCTCAAATTCCCACCTACCGATACCTAAATTGACCAACCTGTTTAGTTCCCTAAAGTCAAGTCGCTCAAAACGGATGGGAAGAATGTTGACGTGCTTGCCATGTTTATAAAAATAACCTAAGTATATAACAATATCATCACTTTATTTTCAAACTATTAAAACAATATCAACTAGTACATAATTAATATAAAAAAATAATATCCTTTTAGCCTGCAGTTTCTATGACCTTTAGGTACGCAATATAAATTTTTCCCAAAGAAAAATAATTTTGCGATTCGTGTGAACTAAGTAGGTATCGATAGAGCCAGCTCACGTGGATTCTGTACAAATAATTTTGACAAAGTCAACCATGCCATTAATCATGCTTGGACCGATTCAACTTAAAATGGAAAAGTCTAAACCCCACAATAGGTATATGATCGCTCTTAAAAAGCTTGCACGTAATGATAAGTAACACGAGGGTCCAGTATTCTGCAAGTAAGTAAAGAGTCTGTTTTTCTGTTGTCATTGTCAATAAATTTTTCATCCTCCACATTTGCTAATTATATGCCTCTTGAAAGATGTGTTTTAATTTTTATTTCCAGGCCAAGAATAGTAATAGTTATTATTAATAGCCTATTAATTTCACAAGTTACTAGTAATTGGTTGTATATACTGCCATTTATTTTCTCCTTCGACTTGGCAACACTTTATTTTTTTCTCTTTGGTCAACTTTGTTAAATGGTGGTTCACATTGTATGCTGCAGCTGGCCATAAATGTTCTGGGGTGTCAACGTAAATTATTTTCACAAGTTCCATTTCGTTTAGTTGTTTTTCAGAATTCTTTTTCAGAGTTTCTAATATCTGTTCTTCTCGCTTGTTTCTGTGTTCTATGTAATATTTTATTTTCTCCAATGGGTCCTGAAATAATAGAATAGTATAAGATTACATCAGAAATAAAATAAGTACATTATGTGGTAAAAATGGCAAGCATTGTTTTCATAAGGCTAGTTTTGTTGAGTTTAACTAAGTACACTCAGTGACATCAAAGGAGAATGAAAACATGGCAGCTAACAATAATTGACTAATAGGCCAGGATTCATACCTGAACAATATTTCCATGACCTGGGTAAATGACACTTGGATTCAACTCCAAAATTTTATGTAAACTCTTCATATAAGTGTACAAATCTTCAAAAACAGCAGTCCCCTCGCCTAATATGCAGTCTCCGCTGAAAAGAATATTTTCTTCCAATAGAGTAAGGATCACATGATCAGTTGTATGGCCAGGTGTGTGGTGAATTTTGACCGTTGCTCCTTCTACTTTAATTTCTTGGCCATCTGAGAGCCACTGTAAAGGGATTGATTTTGGTAGTGGGCTGTCTGGATCATCCTCTTTACTTCTTTTATGCTTCCATATATTTGGTTGTTCTGTAAGATTTAAGACAGTGTGAGTACTATAGGGTAAACATCAAGTAAGCGATAAAGTATGTCTACATCAATATGTATATGTATATGCCCCGTGTTGCGACGGGTAAAAGTACAAATTGTCGCCACCCCAATACACCCCGAGGGTGTCGTAAGAGGCGACTAAGGGAACACTTTCGCAGAAAGATCCATTGCGTAGAGAATGAAAACACGAAATAAAACCCGGTTGTTAGTGAAATGACAATCTTTAAGCCAAGTTGAAGACCTTATGGGCGGCTTGAAAAATTTCAACTGCGGGTCGCGGCGAACTGCAAGCCTGTGCATTTCAACATTGCAATAGGCTCACCACCTATTACGTGGAACCTTAAGC